>OY759243.1:21957821-23157821 GCA_963662185.1 Eilema griseolum
AACGAAACAAAATTATAATTACGATTAGGTGTATTTTTAAGGCATTATACGTACTTTGTCGACTTGTCGCCTTTTTGGCTGTAAAAAAATATTTTTTTTTTATACCAGTTAGGTGGCAGACAAGCACACGGCCTACCTGATGGGGAAAAAAAACTTGCGCTGCCGACCCTGTAAGCACAGAGTCTCTGTGCCGTCAGTGTAGAGGACAAAGCAGGACAAGCCTTTAGTCATCGCACTGACAGCACAAATTCTCCAGTGAGCTCTTTTTTTTTTTTTTTTTACGTGCGCAAAATCCCCACGGATACCTCCCCGCCGGAGCCGGTGAAGGAGGTTATGTCGGACTCGAACCGACTAAAACGCACGCCGCCTGTGGGTCGTTTTGGTGGCCGAAGGTGAGGTTGACAGGCATATCCCTCGCACCCCGGCCGACCCAGGGCCATCTCTCACGATATGGCCCTCTTCTCGGGTGTGGGGACTACAGAGTCCCCAACTCGTCCCCGGAAACGGGGAGGCGCGCCACGCGCGCCACCGCCGCGGCCTGCTTCTGCCAGGGTGACAGGTGGCTTCACCTGTCACCCCCAGGCCGGCGCTCATGGGGGGCGGAGGTCGTTCATCGACCTCCGACGCCCGAGTTGCCTTCGTGCGCGGGCAGCTTGTCTTGCGATCCTTCGTCGCTCCCTGGTACTCCCCGGTACTGAGCTATAAATATATATTATTTTAAATCTTACACACAACTTGCTTACCTTGAAGGCATGGCCCCTAAGCTATGTCATTCCAGATTCGCCCCTTTCGCTTTTGGCAGCTCTCGGTGTGAGGCTGTCTGTACATGCCTTATTTTCGTATTGGCAGACCTGTAACGATGGCAAATGGTACTTTAGCATAGGTGCTTTAGTGGCAGTTAGTATAATCTGTGAGGTGATAGTGGTCTGACTAACGATCAGGATGAATGTTAACAAGAGTAATGTTGTGATGTATGTGTAATGAAATATTGTCTCGTTGAAAAATGTTGGAAATGCTACTTACTTTTTGAATCCTTACATCTTTCTGATGCTTAAGTCTCTTGCTGATTATCGTGTCTTCTTCGATTTCAAATAGCGTTATTGCATGACGATGAGAAAAATGTATTTTTTATAGTATTTGTTATTTAGGTTAAGTAAGGGTGGCACTGAAAACCAGTGCTGTGATGGCATATACCCATCGCAGTGTATGCTGAGTGCCCATCCTTTGTGGACACAGCGTACTCGTATGTGGATGGGGTTAAGTAGGTACCTCCTGTGTTATTATTATATTATATTATATAAAATGTAAAAAAAAGAGAATCTGCCACGTAGCGGTGTGCTGTGTGACACGTCACGTCCTGCTGCTGACAGATGTGACATTGACTTGTCAAGTGTCATATTTGGCATCAAAGTGATGTGGCACCTCACCCGCCACAGTATATAAATATTATACTGTATTTTTATTTTAATTTTTAATTTTCTCTTATTGCATTCTGTTTTATTTTCTTTTTTGTACTGTATGCTGTGTCGCAATAAACATTTTTTCTTTCTTTTTTCTTTTCTTTCTTTCTTTCATCCGACGCAGATACTTTCCGAAGCATCCGTGCTCTCCAGTGAGCTCTGGCTACCCTACTCACCGCTAGGAACACAACACGAAGTTATTATAACCGCGGTATTCTGTAGGGCGGAGGTACTTCCCCAGTCGGACTGCTCAATTGGGCGGAAATATCACCGTGTCCTCTCCCTGCAAAGTTGAGAAAGAAGGTCACTATTACAGACACGTAGGGTACACTCGCGCTGCTGACCATGAAGAAAACTTCTGATGCCACTCTTGAAGAACCCCATATTGTAGGTGCTTGGGAAAACCGTAACTACTATAACGAAACGCTTTTTTTGTGAAAATCCTGCAGTTTACGTCAGAATATTAAGAAAAAAAAAAAAAATTTACCGTATGTATCTTTATTTGTAGGTACTATTCAAAACTACAAGAAAAATAATTGACATATTCACACTTACGCCTTTATTTCCCTGAGGTTTGATTTGGTTCGACGGAAATAAACTACCACATTTAAAAACTCCTCCCTACTATTAATTACTCCATAAAAAAAAAAAAAAAAAATGTTCCTTTCGGAATTGAACCCGGGAACCTGTGCACAGCTGTCACACCTACAGGGCCACTTACAATATAATGAAGTAAAATTGCCCTTATAATAAGGTTTCGTATCCCAATTAAGGTGAGAGATTACTCCACATTCGTTTTAATTAAGAGATAGGCTCTGTGACGTACGGGAAGTGAACGCAGCCGCTACGCATCAGTCACGGGTTCGGTCACTGCTCAGTGCAAATATTTGTATAATAATAATAATAATAATAATAATAATAATTTATTTCATAAATTCAAAAGTATAAGTTACATAGTTTCATAATCTATTGCTATCTTTTATACTTATTACATACTTTATACATAAACTAGAATATTTGTCAAATCAATCTTACGTTATAATTATTAAGCTGTGCTACATAGATTGTGCCTGAACTAGGTAATCCTGTTTTTCAGGCTTGCAGAGCAATTTTTACATTTAAAATAAACAAATAAATAATTCATATGTCTAAAAGTTACTTACAAAGTGAATTGGTATTTAAATCTAAACTTATATATCTTAGTTACTAAACTACTTAACAATATTCATTTCACCACCGTTATCAACTTCTCTGTCTCATCGTGTGTCAATTTTTGTAGGAATTTCTTTAGGACATTCTTACACTGGTTGAAGTTTAGAGGATATATGTCTGCTACAGCATTCACTCTATTATACAGCAGTGGTCCCAGAAACATATAGAATTTGGCTGCATATTCGTGCTTTATCGCAATTCGCTGGGTGCATACAATATCTTTCCGTCTTTTATTTACAATATCAGTGCTGAATGGGAGTGCTGCGTGCTGTTTTAGTACTGTGCTCACTATGAATAGCTGGCGGACTGTTAGTACTTCACAAGATTTGTATAGGAGGTCCGTGGGATACAGGAAAGGACGGAAAGTTGCTACCTTTAGGATCGCTCTCTGTGCTCTCTCTATGGGCAGTAACAAGGATTTACCCCCTCCTCCCCATGACGTTATGCAGTATGTTAATATTGATTGACAAAGGGCATAGTATACCTGTTTAATTAGTTTTAAATCAGCAATGTGCCTAATTTTCTTAAATACAAATATTAGTTTGCGTAGTCTTTTAATTAGTACTTCGCTATGTTGAGCAAAAGACAGGGTTTCGTCTATTATAATACCCAGGTATTTTATTTTGTCTGTTCTAGCTATATCCGGGCAGGTACACTTATTGCCTGAGTCATTAGGGTCTTTACAATGGTGAGCATAAAGTAACGGGTCTGTCCGGGGAGTAGTCTGTCTTTTGCGCATCGAGGTTATATTGAAGCCATTTATTAATAATATTGAAACCGCGCTGGGCATGCCCGTACGCTTCGTTTTCTGACTCAGCAGAAAAAAGGAGGGCAGTGTCGTCCACATATGATATGATCGTGCCATGCTCAAGTTTTAGATTACAAAGTTCATTTATGTAAATTAAGAACAGTGTACTTCCCAGGATACTTCCTTGTGGGATACCAAAGTTGGTATTTTCTAGGTCGTCACTGAGAACATTGCCGATCTCTACACATTGCGTACGCTCTTTCAAATAGCTTTCGAAGAGTGCTAGTTGTACGCCCCTTACCCCTATATTTTCCATCTTGTTCAACAACTTAGGAATAGAAACCGTGTCATAAGCTTTGGCTAGGTCCAGGAAGATGCCCACTGTGCGATTTCCCTTATCAAGTTCTTGTGCTATGAAGTCAGTCAAATTATGTACGGCATCGGCCGTTGACCTGTTAGCTCTAAAACCAAACTGCATATTTGACAAAAGTGAATTATCTTCCAAATATTTCATCAACCTCTTATTTACAATTTTCTCAAGTATTTTTGACATTGCAGGGAGTAAAGAAATGGGCCTGTAATTTGTTACTTGTATTTGTATGAATGAATATAGGTATTTGCATTGGTCTTTTTTATACAACTTAGGTGGCGGACAAGCACACGGCCCACCTGATGAATAGTGGTTACCATGACCTATGAACGTGTGTAACACCAGTGGAGTCACATCCGTGCTGCCGACCCTGTAAGAACAGAGATTTTGTGCCGTCAGTGTAGAGGACAAAGCTGGACAAGCCTTTGGTCATCCCACTGATAGCACAAAAACTCTCAAGTGAGCTCTGGTTACCCTACTCACCGCCGGGAACACAACACAAAGTTATTATAACCGCGGTATTCTGTAGGGCGGAGGTACTTCCCCAGTCGGACTGCTCAATTGGGCGGAAATACCGCCGTGTCCTACCTCCTCAATGCTCAACTCAATGGTCGTGCCTCGAACTGAGAGCACGTTAAGCTCGGTTCCCATACTAAAATATATAGCAGTTGTTATGGGTAGTTGTAGCCTAAAAAGTCTAGCAACTGGTCTAACTCCAACACTTCGATATCACCTTTTTTTTATACCACTTAGTTGGCAGGCAAGCACACGGCCCACCTGATGGGAAGCGGTTACCGTGGCCTATGGACGTATGCAACACCAGGGGTGTCACACTCGCGCTGCCGACCATGAAGAAACCTTCTGATGCCACTCTTGAAGAACCCCATATTGTAGATGCTTGAGAAAACCGCAGCAGGGAGGTCATTCCACAGCTTGAGTGTGCGTGGGATGAAGTTTCTTTCATACCGCACAGTGCGCACCGTCTCAGGTCGCAATGTGTGAGGATGGATTCCCTCCATATGGCGAGAGGTGCGATGATAGAATGTAGCTACGGGCATCATGTCAAACAAATCATCTGAGCACAAACCATTGTATAGGCGGTAGAACACACACAGTGAGGTCTTTGGGTTGATGAGGCTAAATGTTAATCGCTTCACGGAAAATATCGAAGCCAAATCTGCTGTTAGACTGGTAGAACGGACCTCGGACTCCAAGGTTGAAAGCTTTGGAATTAGTGCTCAGCAGAAGTTAGAAGGTACAAATTAATCTGCTGATGAGACTTATTTAAACTATCATGGTCACTGACATCAGCATCAGAATAATTACAATTAATTAACGATATAATTACTCCTAGGAAAAAGCTTTTTCTTTGTTCACCGCCACTACTCCAGTTCCTCCGTGATCATGGTGCTTGCAACAGCGCCGAAATATCGGAAACTCAAAATAATGAAACATGGTAAATATCCCGTTTATTCTGATGCTGATGCTGATGAGACATTTATTTTAACTAGTTGTGCGTTGCTGTTTTACTTGATGCTTATTTTATGAAGATGAATGGATGAACGAGTGTGTGCACACGTTGACCCTCCTGATGGAAAGTGGTTACCGTAGCCTATCACCGTATGTGACACATCAGGGACGTCACACTCACGCTGCTAACCCTGTGGAAACCTTCTAATGCACCCTTCACGAAGAACACGCTTTTTCCTAATTTTTATGTCTTTAAAACAAAAAAGAAAAGAGTATTTCTCAAACCATTTTAAACTAAATAACGGATTCTAAATGAGTTTTTTCAATACTTGTCTGTTTGTTCGTGAAAGACGTAAAAACTACGAAATAGATTTTGATATGACTTTTTTATTCTTTCTGTCTTGTTTGCAATTAGTTGAGCAGAATCGATGAAGGACCGAATTAAGCAGTCCGACTGGGGAAGTACCTCTGTCCTACTAGAATACCGTGGCCATACTAACCTCATGTTGTGTTCCCGGCGGTTAGTAGGGTAGCCAGAGCTCACTAGAGAAATTTGTGTTGCTTTGTCTTTTACACTGATGCCACAGAGACTCTCAATGCTTACAGGGTTGGCAGTGCTAGTGTAACTCCCTTGGTTTTGCACACGTCAATAGGCCACGGTAACCACTTTTCATCAGGTGGGCCTTGTGCTTATCTGCCACCTAAGTGGTATAAAAAAATAGAAAGAACCAAAAGTAGTGATATCGACATCAAAGCGGGTGAAGCTGCGGGTGTCAGCTAGTGTATCATAAAGTATTTACAGTCCACAAAGGAATTACGGTCACACTTTATCATATAACGTTATTTGACTGCTACGCAGGGGGCGTGGGTTTGATTCTTGCTCAGTGTAAATATTTGTATGCATAAATATGTATATTTGCATTGGTCTGGGTGTTTCTATGTATAATATTTATGTTAAGTTAAGTTAGTTAAACTATGCTTAATATATTATAATATTTATAATACTGTAAATCTGTTGGTGTACAATAAAGAATTATCTATCTATCTATCTATCTAATAAAAAAAAAGATTGGTCTAGATAGCGTTGTGTAGAATGTTGTAGAATATTTATATTTATATTTGTCGATTGTACATTATTATCAGGATTATTATTTCTAACGAGCCTTTAATATACTTTCAGTAATTATTTAGTGGTAGGTACTACATTGATTACAAACCCAAGCTATTTACTCAGCACTCCAACAGTCCCCAATTGGCCTCTAAGGAACACTTTAACGCCATTTACTGTAGGCTTCTGTTTGTGTTGAAATATTCATTAATACCCACACTTCTATCTTCTTGAAAGGGTGAGCACAAAGTACTCGGAGGCGACTTGGACGTCGGAGGTCGTGGAATAACCTCTGTACCCAATGGGCGTGGCCTGGGGGTGACGAGTGGAATCACCTGTCACCTGTGTTTTTACTTGCGAAAAATCCCCACGGATACCTCCACCACCGGAGCCGGTTTGAGAGGGAGGTCGGACTCGAACCGACTGAAACGCATGACGCCTGTGGGTTGTTTTTTGTTGTCGGAGGTGAAGTTAACAGGCATATCCCTCGCACCCCGGCCGACCCAGGGCCATCTCTCCCGCTCTGGCCCTTTCCTCGGGTGCGGGGA
Source organism: Eilema griseolum (assembly GCA_963662185.1). NCBI lineage: Eukaryota > Metazoa > Arthropoda > Insecta > Lepidoptera > Erebidae > Eilema > Eilema griseolum. The sequence continues at coordinate 21,964,738 of OY759243.1, forward strand.
CCACAGAGTCCCCAACTCGTCCCCGGAAATGGGGAGGCGCGCGAGGCGCGCCACAGCCGCGGCCAGCTTCTGCCAGGGTGACATCCCCAGGCCTGCGCTCATGGGGTCGGAGGTCATTAATCGACCTCCGACACCCGAGTACACCTAGCAGAAACAGGCCGTGGTGGCAACGCGTAATGTGCGCCTATTTAGGTAATAGGTATGTACCCGTGGGCTAGATGGAATTCCAGCTCGAAAGTGATGGCACTGGGTCGGTCGGGATGCGAGATACCTATATGTCTCAACCCTAACTCAACTCTGGTTGGATGTGGTTTTTTTATTTCAAAGGTCTTAGTCAAACTTAAACTCTTAAGTCACAACGATGAGTAGAACTGGACGTTTGAACAGAAGTCGTGGAAACCGACATTGACTCAGGCAGAGCCGTAGACATAAGCTAGTGCAACATATAAAAAAAAATATCCAATCGAATGAAACACAACATACTGTTATTTAAAATCTTAAGTAATAAGGTTAGTCAGCGTCAGTACATCTTGACTATAAAATCTCAAAATTATCTAAATACCAAGGTATTAAGTAAGTAAAGCCTCCCAACTTTAGGAGAGGCCTATGTGCAGCAGTGGACTACAATAGGTTAATTCATTGATTGATTGAAGAGTAAATCAAACTGTTTTATTGATTTATATCACCTCGTCACCCCACCTAGACCTGGGGTTAGGTGGAGTGATGTGGAGAGCCTGGGCTCTGATTACCTAAATAGGCGCGCATTGCAGCTTCTGCTAGTGTGACAGGTGACTTCACTCGTCACCCCCAGTCACGCGCTTATGGCGGACATAGGTCAGTCCAAGACCTCCGACGCCCAAGTCACCTTCGAGTATTTTATGTGTTCATTCTCCAAGAAGAAGAAGAGTGAATATTAATGAATATTTTAACACAAACCAATCAAAAGCCTACATAAATGGCGCTAAAGTGTTTCTTAGGGGCCATTTAAATTGTATTATTTGTCCAATGATGATGAGGTCCAGAAAGGCATCGTGTCACCATCATCATAAGTACCTAAACGAAGTATGCAACTAAGTACTATCATTGTTTAAAAAAAAAAAATTAAGTGAAGGTTTGTACAAAATATTAGAACAATCATTTACTAGGAAGGGGTCAACACCAAAGTCTTATGATCATATTGAGTTTTTTTTTATACAACTTAGGTGGTAGACAAGCACACGGCCCACCTGATTGAAAGTGGTTACCATGACCTATGAACATGTGTAACACCAGTGGAGTCACATCCGTGCTGCCGACTATGTATGAACAGAGATTTTGTACCGTCAGTGTAGAGGACAAAGCAGGACAAGCCTTTTGGTCGTCCCACTGAAAGCACAAAAACTTTCCAGTGAGCTCTGGCTACCCTACTTACCGCCGGGAACACAACACGAAGTTATTATAACCGCGGTATTCTGTAGGGCGGAGATACTTCCACAGTCGGACTGCTCAATTGGGCGGAAATACCGCCGTGTCCTACCTTGAGTATTTTATTCGTCAAGTTCGATCTGAATCTGACTGTACTTGCGCGTTACTGCCTACCCATTTTTCACATTCACAAGCTTTTATTTTAACAAAACAGCATTCACTTACATTTAAGAAATTGTATTATACTAAATAATGTTGTATGCAAACCTCCTTTCATCATATTTTTTCAGAACACGTTGTTTAATGTGGCAACATTGTCCTTTGTCAACGTAAAAGCTGAGGAAATCTGCGGTTCTTTTGTTACCAATTTCCTAATGGTGGATGTTTACTTAGGATTGTGTATTCATTACGAAAATATATCATATTTGAGTCCTTATTCATGTTATCCACACTAAGGTATATGATATTATTTCAAGGAAGTTTTATGTAGTAGGATTTGGTAATGATATGTAGGTAAGTAATATAGAAGAAGGAAAAAAAATGTGTATAGAGTCGCGTGGTTCCCGGCAGAGTAGAATTTGGACCACCCATCTCTTCCCATGCGGTATTGTACAAGGTGACTAAGGAATAGGGCTGTTTAACATCAGACAGATATATTATACGGTCCAGACTCAGCCACAGATGCATGTCTTGAGACAACAATAGTGCCCGGAAAATGGCAATAGATATGGGGATATCCCCTAATACGTGTACCGTTTTTTTTTTGTGAAATGTGCTCCTCTGCCTAAAACTCCGGGGATAAAGGCGTGATTATATGTATGTGACTGAAACTTTTGAAGATTTAGTTGCGTTTATTTTTAAGAAGGCATACAACGCTATCAGAATCCAGTACAACAATACCTTCAGAATGTTGCTGGGGCTCCCACGTTACTGCAGTGCATCAGGAATGTTTACAGAAGCGCGCACTGACTGTTTTAGCACCATCCTGCGGAAGAGGATGGCATCTATGATGCTCAGGGTGAGTGGGAGCGTCCACGGCATTCTGAAGGTCATCAGTGAGAAGCCGTGTTGCGATCATGACACATTGAGTGCATATACATATGCATGATCCCTGTGCGTCAGGCGGGCGGGGCCGGTATATGAACTGATTTTTGTAATTTTGTGTTATTTTGTTACTAACATAGCTTTTAAGTGTGTACTACTAACATCGTTTATGGATCAAGGTCTGAAATAAAGATTTATTATTATTATTATTATTTTATCTAGGCATATCAACCGTGTTAACACAAACATTGTCTTATGTGTAGTAATGGCAAGATATTAGTTACTAGCTGACCCGGCAAACATTGTTTTGCCATTGTTGACCGGTTATCAACCGGCGAAGGTGGAAGATCAAATTGAATTGAGAAAATAATTATAATTGAAGGAAGTCATTAAAAATTCAAAATTAAGGTTTGTAGGAGGTAGGACACGATGGTATTTCTGTGCCTATTGAGCAGTCCGACTGGTGAAGTACCTACACGTGTTGTGTGCTCGGCGGTGAGTAGGGTAGCCAGAGTAGAGAGAGAGTTTTTGTGCTGTCAGTGGGAAGACAAAAGGCTTGTCCTGGTTTTGTGTTCTGCACTGAAGGCACAGAAAATCTCTGTTCTTACAAGGTCGGCAACATGGGTGTTACACACGTTCATAGGTCACGGTAACCACTTTCTATCAGGTGGATCGTGTCCTTGTCTGCCACCTAAGTAGTCGTATAAAAAATATAAGTTGTATAAAAGAAATCGCGATGGAAACATAGGGGTTAATCGTTGAGAGTTGAAATTTCAGGGTTGTATGTATTTCTAATGCTGTAAGGGTTCACACAGTGTGAGATATACTAGGTTAAGGTTAGTTGTAAGTATAGTTCATAAGTATTTAAGTAACACACTGTGAGAAGCAAAATAAAAAATTTCTTTCTTTCTTTCTTTCTTTCTTCTATCCTTAACATTTAGGAAATTGAAAAAAAAATATATTTTCGGATTCTCAGACCCACAAAATTTCATGAAAATCAGTCATGCCGTTTCTGAGAAGCTTAACTACAAACACCGCGACACGAGAATTTCATATATTAGATGTACTAATAATAACGTTTTAGTGTTATACCTAGAAACACTATCCCTATTTAACTCGTATCCAACAAATGTAATCGAGATGTATTATCATGCCAATTGGAGTTGATAATAGGATTGGGAAATTCGGGTGCTTTGCACTTCAATAGATACCCTTTGTAACAATGCAGGGTATCATACATCTGAGTCAAGTAGGTAGGTGCGAAGGGATAGGGTTTGGAATTCAAAGGATTATGTAAATCGACTGCTTGTGAGGAAAATGTAGTGCAAATAATGTGTGTGAAGTATTTCTTTGGAAGGAAGTACGGTAATTATAACTTATAATTGGGTATTCTTTTCCTAGTTAGTCCATGTAGTCTTGCGTCTTCTTTTGCGAGCAAGTAATGCTTGTGAAGGAGGAGGCGTGCCGCCGCAGGTGGCCGCAAGCAGAGGCGGCTCGGGCGTCGGAGGTCGTAAAATGATCTCCGTCCCCCATGAGCGCGGGCTTGGGGGTGACAAGTGGCCTATCACCCTAGCAGAAGCAGGCCGCGGCGGCGGTGCGCGATGCGCGCCTCCCCATTCCCGAGGATGCAATGAGGACTACGTGGTCCCCACACTCGAAGAGGGCCGTCTCATAAGAGACGGTCCTGGGCCGGCCGGGGTGCTAGGGATATGTCTCAGATAGTCTCACCTCCGGCAACCTGCGGCCCACATAGACGGCGTGCGTTTTAGTCGGTTCAAGTCCGACATAACCTCCCCCACCGGCGTCTGTGGTGGGGATTTTGCGTACATTTAAAAAAAAAGGTGTGCCGAAGGAGAATTGCGAACCGCGCTGCCCGCGTACTGAGGCAACTCGAGCGTCAGAGGTCACAGAATTACCTACTTCCATCCCCCATGAGCGCAGGCCTGGGATTGATGGATGAAGCAGCCTGTTATCCTGGCAGAAGCAATCCGCGGCGGCAGAGCGTAATGCGTGTCTCCCCATTTCCGGTACAAGATGGGGACTCCGTGGTCCCACACCCGAAGAGATCAAGATAGAGAGATGGCCCTGGGTCGGCCGGGGTGGTAGGGATATACCTGACTACCTTACCTCCGAGCAACCAACAACGACCCACAGGCGCCGTGCGTTTTAGTCAGTTAGAGTCCAATGTAATCTGTCCCGTGGGGATTTCTCGCATTTTAAAAAAGTCCAGTTGTCTCATTCAATTTTCAAATGTCGCATGAATCTTTAAGAATACTTGGGCGGTATAACCTGTATAGTAATTTTTGTTTTGCCGTAGTCGGCTAAAATATTGCAGATTGCTCTAAGATTCATTTTGAATCTAAAACAAGTCAGTTATCTGTGTCTGCAATCATTTCCCCGATATCCGCGGGGGAATAAATAACTAAATTTTTTGCTCGTATTCGTTACATTTTAACTGATTTTTATCGGTATTTTGTAGCTCTGTTGGAAGTATATGCGAACATTAGACAAAGTAAAACAATTTTTAACGGTTTCTATCTAAATTTATTTTATCTTAATTTAAGGTTATTTTGTAGCAATTAGATAAAAGTGGAGTTGTATCATTTTATTATATTATTTTCCGAAATTGGTGTGCATACCAGTTTTTATGTAGGTATAAAAATGGTGGATTTTTTAGACTTCACGTCTTTGACAACGCACACAAGCGTAGGAAAGTGGCATATTACAGTGAATTATGACTTTTCGTGTTGGTTCCAAATGTCCCTAGTGCAGCAATCGTCTCATTGATCGTCATTATCAACTCATTATCAATTATTCTAACTAAAAGATATTAATATAATACAAAATAAGACTTGACATGAAGTGACACAAAAAAGATGATAAAAGTTTTCTCCTGAATTAAATAACCGCATATAAAAAATAAGGTAAAAAATTGGGAAGTTCACAGTAAGAGTAACAGGGAGTCACAGCGCATTGCTCCCTGAAAAGGGGACAGGAGAGGATTTATAGCGTAGTACAAACAAAAGGGGGAGGGAAAGAAATCCCAAGAGATCACTCCCAAGCCCAATAAAAAATATAAAACTAAAACCCAACTACTGAATTAGTATTAGACAAGAAAGTATCAAGGACAGCCGTGGTCGTATGCCGCTTTTCCTAGAATGTATTGCTTTGTTAGACTAAGAGGCATACGACCACAACTATCCTTGATATTTTCTTGTTTAATACTTTTTCAGTAGTCGGGTTTTAGTTTAAAACTTATTTTTTTATTAATATTATTTTGGGGCAAGCAATAGGTATAATTTATACATATTTGAAATGTGGTAATTAAGTCCTTTCAATTGAATCAAATACGGCATATTTATCTTAAAATTTATTTTTTACCACAGTACTTTATGACCGCTAGAGGGCGCCACATTAGATTCAGTGATACGTCATATTGCCTATAACCAGCGGACGACTATGATGCATCTAACGGTACCTCATTTGTCATTAACAGATGAACGTACAAACATAAATACATACATAGCCTGTCAAAATCATAACCCTCCTTTGCTTCGGTTACGGAGGTATTATAATCTCGAAGTACAAAATACAGAATTTCATAAGACTTAGAACAAGTACAAAGTTAGGTGAATAGACTATTTTTCTCTGTTTTGATGTCTGATGACAAAGGAAAAAAAAATACGCTATGATCTAAGACGAATCTTAATGGCGTAGCGGAAGATTGTTAGACGGCTACGCAGGGGGTGTGGGTCGAAGCCTGCGCGGTGCAAATATTTATATGCATGAATATGTATATTTGAATAGGTCTGGATGATTCTATGTATGATATGTATGTATTTACAACAATAAATATCTAAGTATGTTTATCCGCATTCTAGATTTCATAACACAAGCTATATAATCTACACTTACCATTGGTCTAGATAGTGTTGTGTAGAATGTTTTAGAATGTTTATTTTTTAACACAGTAATCCGTGCTATTATTTTAAAACAACGTAACATAACATAAACCCACGCATATATTCCCGAAGGGGTAGGCAGAGATGCTAGCACCCACGTTTCGCCAGTTTATGTTTAGGTTCCAATGTAATAGGTGGGGAGCCTATTACCATTAACCGGGCACTTATAAACTTGCGATAAATACACACATAACTTCGAAAAGCATCGAAAAGTCTCTGGTGTGTGCCATGGTAAAACCTGGGATCGAACCTGAGACCTCGTCTCAGCAGTCCATTACCCATACCACTAGGTTACCACTATTATTTTATTGTATCAAAAATCTGTCGTACTAATTAGATCTACAATATCCACTCCACCATTCAACACTTCATCCCAGTTCATCAGTAAGATAATACATATTTGAATAACCGCCAAATATTTGCCGTCAACATTTTTCTTAGTCGTAAAGAATCCCATCAGATTTAAATTTAAATTTAGAAGTTCCTCTAAGATGTTGAAGGGCCCACAGTAACATCCTTACGACAGACGTTCTGTTACTGGAGAATCCATTTTGATAATTACAGACAAAAACGGCCCTTCCCTCAGGCATTCTTAGGGCCGGTATTCACGTTACGATTTGGTTTCGGTTGAGTCGAATAAATTTGGTATTTTTTTTATTTAAGGTCGAACTTTTGAATACTACTTTTGTTCTCATAATCCATATAAATGTACGTTATGGGCTTTTGCAGACTATAATCTAATAGCGTCGGTAGCTTCGGCCGGGGTGCGAGGGATATGCCTGTCAACCTCACCTTCGGCAACCAGAGCGACCCACAGGCGGCGTGCGTTTTAGTCGGTTCGAGTCCGACATAACCTCCTCCACCGGCTCCGGTGGGGAGGTATCCGTGGGGAACATGCGCACGTAAAAAAAAAAAAGCGTCGGTAGCTTAGTGGTTAAGGAGTCGGCGTAACAATCGAGATCAGGTTCGAAACCTAGCCATTACACAACCGACATGAAGCTAGCTAGCCTAGCCCAAGTAATTTAACTTAGTTGGAGGTATTAGAAGGAATATTAGTAAGTTCGGTTCTAATAATCTTTCTTTTTACACTATCTTTATAAAGACGATGTATAAACTATAACATTTCTTTCAAACCGGTACCCTGCAGACTGCTTTCTGATGCAGGGTTTACGCTCAAGTTGGGATCAGACGATAGTCGCACCGGTGAAATCAAAATAAACCAATTAAACAGAGTGGTAGAGAGGACCCTAGGTCGTAAATTAATAGTAATAAATAATTCCACAACATTCACCACAACGCTATTAAGACCCATGGCATAGCTTAATTAATATGTGTTATAGAATCTGGAATACGGATAAACATACTTAACATTTACATAACAAAACATAACATAAACTCACGCCTATATTTCGCCAGTTTATGTTTAGGTCCCAATGTAATAGGTGGCGAGTCTATTGCCATTAACCGGGCACCTATTGCTATAAACCTGCGATAAATACACACATAACTTCGAAAAGCATCGAAAAGTCATTGGTGTGTGCCATGGTAAACCTGGGATCGAACCCGAGACCTCGTCTCAGCAGTCCATTACCCATACCACTAGGCTATCGCGGTTGTGCTTAGATTTTTATTTTTAAACACGTACATATCATATATAGAAATACCTATTATGATTTTCCTTGTTGATCATAAAACTGTTTATATAAAGTCGGCAATCTACAGGCGACTCTTTTGGTTATAATACAGCCATTGCACGATAGTACACAGATTTGAGAAAAAATACGGATACACTTTCGTATTGCTTTCCATTATTCCATCATACTACTAAAATAAAATAAAAATAAAAATTACATACACAATGCGTCATGAAATTCCTCCGCATCATCACCGACCGGTAACGTACCCAGAACGCTGGCAGCATTGCCACGTTGAATGGCAATGCTTATCCTCTGTGCAAGATAATAACCAGCGCGTGGCGTCGATCAGCTTTGCCAAGTCTTTGTATAGAGAACGGGCACTTGAACCCCACGTCCCTAACGTTTCAACCCCAAACGGCTCAAAAACATAATCACCTGTCAGGTTACAGTATTTGCGCCGTTTGAGGCTTTCCGCAGATGCAGCAGCAGCGCCGGCACACCCTGCTGTGCTTGAAAGATGTGAAGGCGCACGAGTCACATTAAAGGCCTACACATCTTCCAAGGTAGCAACGACATACCATCCGGTCTTTTGCCATCGTTACGCGCCAGTCCATTAGGTTCACGAATGGCTTATACTACTTATATTCGACAAAAATAAACCACCTTAACTGAGTGCCCCGATTTAGTTTTAGAAATAAATGTAAAGAAACCAAACCGTCAACTAAGGTCTTTATTCTTGAGTAGAGAAAAAAATCGAACAGCGAAACATAAAGGAATACCTGTAAAGGCAAAAATATTCAATATTTCTCGGATCGTTTATGAATAGTACATTATATCAGAAAGATCTAACAGATAACTCATAAAAAAATGTTTGTATGCCTATTTAAGCTACATAATAGAATAACTTGGACGAGTTTCAGTCATGTTTTTGATTGAACATGATATTTGGGTAGGTAGGACACGACGGTATTCCCGTCCTACTGGGGAAGTACCTCCATCCTACAGAATACCACCAGTAGGGTAGCCAGAGCCCACTGGAGAGTATTTTAACTGTCAGTGGGAAGACCAAAAGCTTGTCCTGCTTTGTCTTCTACACTAACAGCACAGACACTCTCTGTGCTGACAGGGTCGGCAGCGCGAGTCTACTGGTGTTGCACACGTCCGTAGGTCACGGTAACCACTTCCCATCAGATGGGCCGTGTGCTTGTCTGCCACCTAAATAGTATTTAAAAATAAATATGTTCTCTGTTCTAATATGTTACAATTTCTTACCAGTCAAGTCTATTTCGAGCGTCACCGACAGTGGTTTTAATTTCCGCCATACTTTTCTTTGCAGTATTATTTCCTATCTGCTGTAATTACTTGGTCTAGATATTTTTTAGATTAAAGAAAATACAGAGCTTAGGATATTTTTAACTTAACTTGTTTTCTTTTTATTTATTTATTTAACCCTCATACCCCCATTTGTTCTCATGCGGTGTCGTACAATGCGACTAAGGGATAGGGCTGTTTAACTTCAGACAAATATATACAGCCCAGACTTCGCTTCCGATGCATGGCTCGAGTCAACATTAGTCCCCGGAAAACGACAATAGGCTCACCTCCTATTACGTGGGACCGAATACAATGATGGTGAAATGTAAATAAATAATAAATAAAATAAATATTCTACAACATTCTACACAACGCTCATCTAGACCCATGGTAAGCATAGTTTAACTAGCTTGTGTTATGGAATCTAGAATACGGATAAACATACTCAAATACTTATTTTTTTTGTAAATACATACATATTATACATAGAAACACCCAGACCAATGCAAATACCTATATTCATCACGCCACAGAGGCTGTCTAAAATGTGGGTGTTAATTCACTTCTATCTAATCTTCCGGAGATAAAGGCGTGTTTATTTGTATGTGTACTTACAGCTACAAATATATATATATATGGTTCGAATCCTAGCCAATTACACTACCGAATTTCTCTAGGCTGGAGTTAGAGCGATTATTTGTAACTATGGTATTCTCAATAATCACTACACCGCTCCCTTATGTAGTAGCTTGATAACATATAGCCTAAATCCTTCGTCGCTAAACGGACTATTCAACACAAATATATTTTTTCAATTCGAACTTGTAGTTCCTGAGATTAACCCGTTGAAACATACAAATAAATAAACAAACAAACAAACACTTTATAATATTAGTATAGATAGATCACCTTCCACATTCTAATTACTTTTTTTTATTTATTATAGTAAATACTGATAAAATAATTATAAAATACGAAAAAATTGCAACATTTTACTGATAAGGCCGCGGGTAATGAATAAAATATTATTTGCCTAAAATTTAATTTCAAATAAAATTGCTAACCAAACAGAGAATGACACAAAAATATATTGTATCTAATCTATAAACAAGAATAGCAGCATAAAAATAAATTAAATACTTAAAACCAAATTAAAATGGTGCCTAATATCGATTTACTTTTAAACTGTTCGGTGTTGAATTTTCAAAAAGGTTAACATTTTAGAAGTTTTGAGTTAACAGTGAAATAATTTATTAATTTGACAAACGCCCTTTTCAGATCCGTTTAATGTTAAAAAGGTATTTTACAGTCAACCCACATCACTGCGAGCGTTCAGAATGTCAGCTTCAATAACTGTGACTTTGTTCCACAGTTTGAAACAGGCTTTTAGCTTTTATTTACTATTTTCTTTTGTTTCATTTACTGTTCGATATTGTTTTATTTGTAACTCGTGTTTCTATTACAAACATTTACGCTGGTCCTCATTCGATAGGTATTTATAAAAATGTATTTTGTTTTTGTAAGAATGTTGTGCGCTACTATTTTTTTAGAGTGTTGGTGTATAATAACTACTTTTCAAAATATTATCTTTTTTCTTTTCCTTTTGTGGTGACTGGAGACCCAGGTGAGCTAGACTATCGTTTGATTAATAGTCACCAGTGTGCGGTGACCCTTAAATACTTATTTACAGCTGCAGCTTTCTTTTTTATACCACTTAGGTGGCAGACAAGCACACGGCCCACCTGGTGGAAAGTGGTTACCGTGGCCTATGGACGTTTGTAACACCAGAGTCACAGTCGCGCTACCAACCCTGAATACAGAGTTTCTGTGCCGTCAGTGTAGAAGACAAAGCAGGACAAGCCTTTAGTTTTCCTACTGACAGCATAAATTCTCCAGTGAGCTCTGGCTACCCTACACGAACAACACGAAGTTATTATAGCCGCGGTATTCTGTAGGGCGGAGGTACTTCCCCAGGCGGACTGCTCAATTGGGCGGAAAAACCGCTACCTCCTATAAAAAGGTATTTCTCGACTAACTTGCTGGAGGGCAAAATTAAGATGCTTCCAATCCTTTTAGTCACAATCGAAATTTTGTCACAATTATTGTGTCGTATAGCTTCGGGCGAAGTTCCTTTTACTTGGATTGAATTTTAAAGGATAATTATTAATATAAGGTTGTACAATAATGTTAATGGTACTTCAATGGAAGATCGTGGTATTATACTACGACCACGGCCGGTGTAAGCTCGTCGAAATGTCAGGCAAATCAAATTAACACCCATATTTCACCAATCATTGAATTCGGTCCTACGTAATAGAGGGTGGGTCTATTGCCATCTTCCGGACACTATTGTTGACTCAAACCATGTATCTGTGCCTGAGTCTGGGCTATATATATAGTTATATATCTGATGTTAAACAGCCCTATCCCTTAGACGCCTAGATATTAACATATCTGGTGAATAGTGTTTATACATACATACATAAAATCACGCATGTCTCCCATAGGGGTAGGCAGAGATCACGGATCTCCATTTGACTGACTCCATCTGACATACTACTCTCGCTTCATTCACTCTCATTACATTCTTCATGCATGCTCGTAGGTTTAGAGTACTCCTGACCTGCCCCTTTTCTAAAACTTCCCCGATTTGGTCCAGGTATGTGCGCCTAGGTCTTCCCCTTCCGACGCGGTACCATCCACACGCGCCTCATACACCTGTTTCGTTAGTCTTCTTTCATTCATTCTCTCAACATGACCAAACCACCTCAACATTCTTCTCTCTATTCTCATCACTACATCTTCTATCACTCCACATCGTTCTCTTATCACGCTATTTCTCATGCTAGTGTTTATATGAGTGAAATACAATTGATTCATAAGTATAAATTTTGTGATGGCGCCCGCTTGCTGAATATTATGCTACAATGACTCATTTAATGAAGTCACTCCTGAGAGCACTGACGTAGAGAGTGACCTTGACAACGAATTGGAATATAAAGCTGGTGTCGCAGTCTTACTTCCGGTTGTTATTATAATAATTATGATAAACTGAGTACCAACTACCTCCGGGGAGGCATTCGTAATAAATCCCATTACGGCGCCATCTATCGAAGAATAATTTAAACCTTTAAATCAGGTTGCATACCGTGTCAATCTTTAAGCTCAATCGATGCTGAACTATTCTTATATAGTACAAGGCAATTTGACTTCTTTTTAAATTTTTTTATACCACTTAGTTGGCAGACAAGCACACGGCCCACCTGATGGGAAGCGGTTACCGTGGCCTATGGACGTATGCAACACCAGGGGTGTCACACTCGTGCTGCCGACCATGAAGAAACCTTCTGATGCCCCTCTTGAAGAACCCCATATTGTAGGCGCTTGGGAAAACCGCAGCAGGGAGGTCATTCCACAGCTTGAGTGTGCGTGGGATGAAGTTTCTTTCATACCGCACAGTGCGCACCGTCTCAGGTCGCAATGTGTGAGGATGAATTCCCTGCCTATGGCGAGAGGTACGATGATAGAATGTAGCTACTAAAAAAAAATTTACTAAAAATTAGCTTGGTAAGCTAATTTTTTCGTCATTCACGCAGTAGGTGCTCATTCGTACTACTGGATGAGACGTATTTGCCTTATTGGGTCACGATATGACACTCGTGAAGGCGAGCGGTTCCAGTTTGACATAACTACCCCACTGGAGTTACCTGTGAGAATTACCGCACTATAAGAATATAATATGACTCATTCTTCATTCGTCCTAACATACAAACATTGCCAGTTAATAAAAGAACTAGAACTAGGCAAAAGTAATCTTTTCATACACGAGGCAATTTGATTTTCTCCTCAAGTGAATATTTCCTTACCAATCTAAGTTCTTTGTCGTTTAAGGAGAACAGTTTATGAAACTCATTATAACTTTTTTCTGCAGTCATGTGAGAGGTAATCGCGAAAGAATCTCGGCGATACAATAAAGGAGACAACATGTATAGCCATTTTTGTTCCCTTTTCTCGCAAATATCGAGGGACCTTCGGTATATTATATTGTTATTATAAGTTGGGTATAACTGCGAATAACTTTTTTGATAGGAATATATATTTATGGAAATATTTAAGGCTATCTCGACACAGTTAGGGCTTTAGGACTTCGAAATATAACGCTTATTTCCAAAGAAATTTGATATTTGTACTAAAGTTCTTTCTGAATATTAAAAAAGCAAGTTAAATATTTTTATCTCACTTGTTACAGAAAATAGGAAAATGCTTATTGTAATACCTGTTAGATAATTATGGAATTTTCTAGTTTTAAACGATAGAGATCCGTGACAAATTTAAAATGAAAACACAACGGAATTCAGAACCTCCTTCCTCTTGAGAGTTAGTAATTTTTTTTTTTATACCACTTAGTTGGCAGACAAGCACACGGCCCACCTGATGGGAAGCGGTTACCGTGGCCTATGGACGTATGCAACACCAGGGGTGTCACACTCGCGCTGCCGACCATGAAGAAACCTTCTGATGCCCCTCTTGAAGAACCCCATATTGTAGGCGCTTGGGAAAACCGCAGCAGGGAGGTCATTCTACAGCTTGAGTGTGCGTGGGATGAAGTTTCTTTCATACCGCACAGTGCGCACCGTCTCAGGTTGCAATGTGTGAGGATGAATTCCTTGCCTATGGCGAGAGGTGCGATGATAGAAGCATTTTTGAGCATAGCTCTTTTCCTTTGGCCTGGAAGAAAGCACTAGTCATTCCTTTGCCCAAAACCTCTAATCCATCCTTATTATCCCAGTTTAGGCCTATTTCAATCCTTCCGATTCTTTCCAAAGTGCTTGAGAACACGGTGCGTATTCAATTATCTTGTTACCTTTCCTCTAATGGTCTACTGAGTCCATTACAATCTGGTTTTCTTTCTGGCCATAGTACAGTCACGGCTCTAGTCAAAATATCCGATGATATAAGACTGGCCATGGAGAATAAACTCCTGACGGTATTGGTTCTACTGGACTTCAGTAGTGCCTTCAATTCTGTTGACTTCGACATCCTCTTGGGCATCCTTTCTTCATTAAATATATCGCCCTCCGTAATCGCTTGGTTTAACTCTTATCTTCGGGGTCGCTCGCAGCGGGTTCGCTCTGATGAGGCGTCCTCTGACTGGCGTAACCTTACTGCGGGTGTACCGCAAGGTGCTGTCCTCTCTCCTCTACTTTTCTCAATTTTTATTAATGCTATCAACAAAGTTATTTCTTCCAGTTATCATCTCTACGCAGACGATTTGCAGTTGTATCGTCATTTTAGGTCTGATGATGTGGTGGGGCCATTACTGCCATCAATAATGACCTTAAAAACATTAGTGCTTGGGCAAAATCTTTCGGACTGCTTGTCAATCCTGCGAAATCTCAGGCAGTCATTATAGGTGGCAGACACATTTACAGTAATCTTGACCATGCCTCTCTAACTCCTGTTTTTTACAGCAATGCTCTGATACCATTTTCCACGGTCGCCAAAAACCTGGGGGTTCTCTTCGATTGCAATTTGTCATGGACCAGTCATATCAACGAGGTAAGCCGGAGAGTTTTTGGTACTTTCCACTCCCTTAGGCGTCTTCAGAATTTCCTTCCTTTTAAAACCAAAGTCTGTCTCGCTCAATCTCTTCTCCTTCCCCTCCTAGACTATGCTGATGTCACCTTTCTGGATGCAACTGAAGAACTCTGGAACAAGATGGAGCGACTGCAAAATTTATGTATTCGTTTTATTTTCGGCCTACGTAAGTACGACCACGTTTCGGAGTTCAGAAGGCAACTGAAATGGTTACCAATTCGGCGGCGTCGAGATGTTCACATTCTTTCCCTTCTCTTTTCTATTCTTCACAACCCTCATTCTCCTTCATATCTTCGTAAGCGTTTTGAGTTCCTTGTACCCAGGGGAAAGCCCTGTCGCACTTCGTCTTCTCTTTTACTTCGAACTCCCTCGCATAGTTCGACTTGCTACGACAATTCCTTCACAGTTTCTGCAGTACGACTGTGGAATTCTCTTCCTCACTCCATACGCGATAGTAATTCTCTGAATATTTTTAAAAGACGTATAAGAGATTACTTTCTCTCTCAACAATAGCAGACATACATGATATGTATTTATATGTATGTATGTATGTTTATTTATGTATTTATGTAGGTATGTATGTATGTATGTATGTATGTATGTATGTATGTACGTGAGTATGTGTATGTGTGTATATGTGTATGTGTATATTTGTGCCTATTGTCGGGGGTATACACGTTTTATACCTTCTTATATTAATTTTACACTTGTGCACTAGACTTAGCCTCTCGTATTGCAATTCCTCTGTGCACTCCCGGGTTTGCTGGAAGAGAACTCAACTTTGAGTTAAGCTCGCCTTTGTACATTACATCTCATCTTGTTATATTAATGTAATATATGTGTGTGTACAATAAAGTATAAATAAATAAAAAAATAGAATGTAGCTACGGGCATCATGTCAAACAATTCATCTGAGCACAAACTAAGCTAAGAAAGAATTAAAACGCGACAGAATATTGTCCCTCAATCGAACATAGGCCGTATATAGGCCACTGTAACCACTTTTTATTAGGTAGATATCAGGAGGCAGAACACGACGGTATTCCCGTCCGAATTGAGCAGTCCGACTGGGGAAGTACCTCCACCCTACAGAATACCACGGCTGTAATAACCTCGTGTTCCCGGTGGTGAGTAGTGTAGCCAGAGCTCACTGAAGAGATTTTGTGCTGTCAGTGGGAAGACCAAAGGCTTGTCCTGATTTTGTGTTCTGCACTGAGGGCACATAAAAACTCCGTTCTAACAGGGTCGGCAGCACGGATGTGACTCCACTGGTGTTACACACGTTCATAGGTCACGGTAACCACTTTCCATCAGGTGGGCCGTGTGCTTGTCTGCCACCTAAATCAAATCAAATCAAATCAAATCAATTTATTGCGATATATGGGTACACGGGTGACAAGTAAATACATTTAGGTTCCACCATATTTCAGCCAGATTGGCATGCAATAACGTCACACATATTATGACGATATTTGTTTATAAGATTAGAAGCTAAGAATTTGCAATTTAATATAGAAAATTTCATAACATTGGATATCAATATTTCCATGCTAAACATAATAAACACCTCCATGCAAAATAATCATTAAATTAGTCAAATACAATTTATATACCTAATAAGAAATGTCAAAGTTATGATTGAATTTAATTATTTACCTAGCATCTAGTGTTTTGTCATTTAAATATTCATTTAATAGTGTATGGTCATAAATTAAGATGTCAAAATAAATAATTATATTAAGCGGTCATTTAGGTAGTCTGTAATATTATAATAACATTTTTCTGCGAGAAAATTTTTCATTTTTTTCTTAAAAAGAATTAAATTTAGTTCCTTCAATTCTTTGGGCAATTTATTATATATAGCACTGCAGCCATATGGAATACGCTTTTGTGCATTAACGCTGTATTGGTCTTACGTATGCACAATCGATATGTATCTCGCTGCGATCTGTTACTATTTTGTGAGGCTAGCTCAAATAAGTTTAGATTTAGTCTAACAAATAGTGTGACCTCGTATATATACAGACTTGCAACAGTTAAAATTGTATGTTTCACAAATAGAGGTCTACAGCTTTCAATCGTCTGCAGCCCGAACATAGCTCTGATACACCGTTTCTGTGCCTTAAATATAAGATCTACATCAGTGGAGTTTCCCCAATAAATTACACCATACCTCAGCACTGAGACTACTAGGCCGTGATATGCCGTCAGCAACGTACCTGTACTTACCACCTGGGCCAATTCATGAAGAGCATAGACCGATTTATTAATTTTTTTGCATATTTGTTGTATGTGCGGTTTCCATGATAATTTATTATCTATATGTATACCAAGGAATTTTGCTGTCTGTACTACAACAACTGGCTCGCTTTTGTATTTGACTTTAGGTACCAGAGCAGATTCACGCTGGCTAAAGTGCATCAGCTGAGTTTTCCCAATGTTGGCCTTCAAATTACTGGCGTTCAACCATTCGACAATGGCGGTCAATGTGGCATTCATATCACGCTCATAAGTCTTTGCGTCATGACATTACATTACATTACCTAAGTTGTATAAAAAAAAAGGTGGGCCATGTGCATGCCTGCCACCTAAGTTCGATAAAATAAGCTGGTGTGCAGGCTTTGGGTGCTGAGGATCTTACCATAACTATATAGGAAATCTGAAGAAATTGTAACCTACAAAATCTTTAATCTGTTTATACTGGAGATTGATGGCGTTTGATGAAACTTGCTATACATATTGAATTGACCTGGCCGTTTTCACGGTTTTTGTAAACCTCAGTAAATGCCGCGAGGCGAAACTGGCCAGGTTCATAAATAAAAAAAAGAATGTGGAAAAGTAGTTTTGTTTTCATTTATGTCTTTAATTGCATACACACAGTACAGAGATCATAAATAAAATCATTTCATAGAAAATGTACAAAGGCGAACTTAACCCAAAATGTGTTCTCACCCAGCAAACCTTTGAGTAGCACGTACAAGTAAGTACGTAGCAAGTACAATTGATTCAATATAATACAAAATATGGATTCTTTTTAAAAATTAACTAGTCCTTCATTACATACATAAATAATGTATAGATATCACTTTCACGAAAGGATTTGGGCATTTAAAAGCTCAATAAATCAGGGATCTGTCCCTGGAAAGGCAATATCTGGATATATTGCCAGCACCTTTGTACTCAAACTGTTGTCGTCTTTTATAAGTATATTATTTTTTAATATTCACGGTAGTTGTTCAAGTAGCAGGTACAGTAAGTATAAGTACCTAATTTTTATCAGTGCTATGTACCTAATAGTGTGCTAATGTAATGTCGTCACCCCCCCCCCCCCAAACCTTAAGGGAAAAATACATGGTTTGTACTTAACATCCGTCCAAATAATTATTTATTTTTTATTCTAAGTAATCTATACAGAAATAATTTATAAATATTAAATACAAATAATTAGGTAATCGTTTCAAAACATCGGCCGACAAACTGCGATTCGGCTGAACTTCGGCGACTGTTATCTGATCTACACAACCAATTGGTGATAGCTAAAGTTTTGCTGTTAGACTAGTTGTAGGACTAGTTAATCGTTACAAAATGAACACAATAACTATGCCAGCTTACGAACAGTTAATAAATGGAAGTTGGCTGTCTATTCTTTCAATATCTTCGGCCTCTTAGCGTTAATCCCAGTCGTATCCGTAATTTTACCTCGAAGACTGGGATTCACTTAACCAGTCTAGATGCGGATTTTGCGAAACTTCGATATTTTTCCGTGAAGCGACTGCCACTGACTGACACTGACCTCCACAACGCAAAGGCGATATCGAACCATTGCATCTAGACCAGTTGTTGAACTATTTAGGGCTCTAACTAACCGTAACGACTGCCATAGATGTTGGTATAGCAACTGGGTCGACCCCGTTTACCATAACGTGCTCGGAGAGCATGACCAGACCAATGTAAATTTAATTCATGCATACAAATATTAGCACTGAGTGGGCATCGAGTCCGCGCCTCATGCGAAGCGGCAGCGTTCACTAAAGCCACACCACGAGGGCTGCCAATGTCTATTCCTTCAATACAAACCACAAATTGATACTTTAAAGCCGCGGGTGGGCTGTTACGGAGTAGATAACAATAAAGTAATTGTCTGCCAACAAATCAACATCGATATTATGTCTGGTAATACACATACGGTTGTAACTGTGACTTATGAACGTGTGTAACACCAGGGGAGTCACACCCGTGCTACTGACCCTCTAAAAATAGGTGGTGCTGGTTTCACTTCATAAAATTTTAGTGCCAAACCAAATGGACTTCTGCAGCCCATTGTACTTATACGAACCATTAAATTTAACTGTATTTTAGTATGAATTACTAGCTGTATCCACAACTCCAACTGCGTGCAAGATCTACTGCTCTTGCTTTCGCGACTGACTGAAATAAATTCCTGTAATCCTGCAATATATTTCAGGAATATGTTCCTGTGAGTCTTTTAAGTAGTAATGCGTTATTCCGTTGTAAACGTTCAAAAGATTCACATTTGGCCCCATTTAATAAGTTCTTATAAATCTTACATATACGTAACCACTGACGTCTATAGGGCTAGTTTTTAGTCTCCTAGCCTTCTTCTTACTATAGGTCGAGGTAGGACATGACGGTATTTACGTCCTAATTGAGCAGCCCAAGTGGAGAAGTATCTCTGCCGTACAGAATACCGCGTCCATAATTACCTCGTGTTGTGTTCCCGGCGGTGAGTTGGGTAGCCAGCGCTCACTGGAGAGTTTTTGTGCTGTCAGTGGGAAGACCAAAGGCTTATTCAACTTAGTTTTCTACACTGATGACACAGAAACTTTGTTCTTACAGGGTCGGCCACGGCCACAGCCTGCAGGGTTATAGGCGGCTCCAACCGTCATCCCCAGGCCTGCGCTTATGGGGGGCGGAGGTCATTCATCGACCTCTGACGCTCGAATTGCCTCAGTACGCGGGTAGCCTGGCTTGCGATCCTTCTTTGCTCCCGCTGCTGCTCCCGCCCCGCCTCCTCCTTCACAAGAATAACTTGCTCGCAGAAGGAGGCGCTGGCCGCCCACGCATTCGTGCAGCGAACCATCGCTGCGAGCAAGGTGGCGAGCGTGAGAGCTCTCACTCCCTAGGTGGGCCGAGTAAACACACGGCCACTTTGGTTGTATGATAAAATAGTATTATGGATAAAATTCCATTGAAACGTATTATATAATTCACATTTGATCCCATTTAGTAAATCTTTGATATAAAGTCTTACATAAAATCGCTGAAGTCTATAGGATAAGTTTGCAGCCTCTTAACCACTACTAAGAAGATGTTATGTAACAGAAAACTCTGACAATACTGTCCAACCCTCACGATTTTAGACAAATATGACCCTAAACCACAGATTTAGAGTGATCTAGATACCGTATGTGCGTGCAATATAATAGTTTCCGAGCTTTGGGCCGTTCTGAGATTAACTATCAACCACGCTGGCGCTCACCCTGACATCAAGTCCCTGCACATTTGCATTAGTATGCGGGTGAAACTCCTGCGGTTTGTGGCGGCGCCCAGGGTGAAGGAGTTAGGAGACGACGGTGTACCCGTTTCAATTGAGCAGTCCTACGTACCTTCAGAATACTGCTGCTAAAATTACCTGGCGGTGAGTATGGTAGTCAGAGTTCACTGGAGAGTTTTTGTGCTGTGGGAAATGGGAAAATCAAAGTCATGTCTTGCTTTGTCTTCTACACTGATGGCACAAAAATTTTCGACAGGGTCGGCAGCACGAGTGTATCGCCCCTCGAGCTGCACATGTCGTATACTTGTCTGTTGTCTGCAGCCTAAGTTATACAAAAAAACCTATTCTGAATCTATTTTTGTTTGGATGTCTTTTTTTTTTATTCCACTTAGGTGCCGC
This sequence comes from Eilema griseolum, assembly GCA_963662185.1. Lineage (NCBI taxonomy): Eukaryota > Metazoa > Arthropoda > Insecta > Lepidoptera > Erebidae > Eilema > Eilema griseolum. The sequence continues at coordinate 21,985,611 of OY759243.1, forward strand.
AACCGCCGTCTGATCTCACTATACTGATAATAAAATTTGCACCACAGTTTCGTTCGTCAATCAGCAGGTTTACCAGCTTCCCGGTGAGATGGGCCCAAAGATCTTGGCGAGTGTTTGGGATATGCACCACAAATACTTGTGGAATATGCCATCTAGCCTAGTCTAAATCTGTGTGTTAAACTTATTATACGAGGCCAAGAAGGCATTACATAATTTTATTAAATACATAGATTACTGTTCCTCTAGAAACCCTTCAGGGTACTTTAGCAAGTCTCTTAACTTTTTCCAATATGATACGGGTCCTAGAGGGTACGAAAGTGGTTGAATTGCCTCAGGGTTATTTATTGGGGGCTTTCTCAAACAGATTTCTAAAGATAAACGCCTTTGTTTAGTGTGTATTATATGTGATTATAATGGTATTTTATTTGACATCTGATATAAACATTTTGTATTTTGTATTGACATCTAATACTGTCATTTTCATTTTATTATTTAAAACTGTCATTTTTAATAATCATGTTCACTTTGCATGTGTTCAAAATTGTTAAAAACATTATGTATTGAGAGAGTAGTAATGTATATTTTTAATGAAACTCTAAAAGCAAAAAAAGTTAGTACGACATGGAACTAAAATTTATTATTATCAGTTAATATTGCCTATATTTAAATTCCCCTATTGTATATACCTACTCTTGAACAGTGATTAAAACCTCTGATCACGTCATTATTATTATCATTATCATATCATCACGCTTCAATTGACAAGGTATAAAAAACTTAATATCTAGCTAAAATTAAAATTGTAATGAAACTGTATAATAGCAAATTATCCCTTTCTCCAGACATTGTGCTGTGCCCGACAGGGTCCATAATTGTAACTTAATCTTAATCAGACATCTGTATCACATTATGGAATGCAATAAATGTATTGAGTATTGAGTATTGATTTATAACCTATACCTACTCCCTTAAAACTGTTAGTATGTCTCACGTAATTCAGACAATTCTATTATCTTCGTCTAAAGTTTGTAATGGTAGTAATGATAGAGACTGCAAAATAAAGGAGTATTATTGGTCCCCTCCAAAATATTTATTTCTTTGAAATTTTGAAACTCCATAATAGCTCCTCATCCACTTATTAGAACTGGACAAATGAGGTATCGTTAGATGCGTCTTATTCGCCCGCTGGTTATAGGCTATATAATTTGTCACTGAATCTATTGTAGCGCCCTCTAGCGGTCATAAAATACTCTGATAAAAATAAATTTAAGATAAATATGTCGTGTTTGATATCAACTGAAAGGGCTTAATTAGCACATTTCAAATATTTATAAATTATACCTATTGCTTTCCCCAAAATACCCCATGCCCTACCCAATCTATTATAGTAATTACATACATACATAAAATCACGCCTGTTTCCCATAGGGGTAGGCATATGTCACGGATCTCCATTTTCTACGATTCTACGATACGACTACATTCTTCATGCGTGCTCGTCGGTTTAGGGTACTCCTGATCTGCCCTTTTTCTAAAACTTCTCCGATTTGGTTGATTTGATTTGAATATTAAATGTTATGACGTCACAATAAAGTATTTCATAGAAGTTTTTTATAACTTAAGGTTTTGACGTTTAGTACCTAATAAAACTAAAAATTAGACTACTGAAAAATCACGCTATAAAAAGTATTAAAGCAAAAAATATCAAGAATGGCCGTGGTCGTATACCTCTAATAATAGTCTAACAAAACAATACATAGGGAAAAGTGGCATACGACCACATCTATTCTTGATATTTTCTTGTTTTATACTTTTTTAGCGTGATTTTTCAGTAGTGGGGTTTTAGTTTTATTACTAAACGTTAAAACGGTAAGTTATTAAAAACTTCTACTATCAACGTTCTGCCATCACCCCACACATACCATACATATACATATATAAGTTTAAATACCATTTTAAACTGCATTATACCGTAATTTTGAGTCAATCTCGCAATCTAAAAGGGATCAGTTCCACGGATGAGCGAGCCTGTAGCTCAGTGGAACGAGATGGGGGCTCACCGCGATAACGAAGGCAGTTCAGCTGATGAACTCAATTATGTCAACCAATTACTGACAGCTGTGTGCTGTGCAGTCCAAGTTGATATTTTGTGATGATGATGATAATGATAATGATGATGATAGCATAACAACGTGTGTTTAGTTTACAACTTTCACTTACATACATACCGCCTTTATCCGCGGAGGGTTAGGCAGAGGTGAATTAACACCCACATTTCACTAATCACTGAATTCGGTCCCACGTTATAGGAAGTGAGCTTATTGCCGTCTTCCGGGCACTATTGATGACTCAAGCCATGCATTTGAGACTGAGTCTGGGCTGTATATATCTGTCTGATATTAAACAGCACTATCCCTTAGTCGCCTTGTACGACACCGCATGGGAAGTGGTGGGGTGGCCCAAATTGTTACTTTGCCGGGAACCACGCGGCGAACTTTCATTTACCTAATTTAAAAAAACAAATGTAAGTGTGGTGTTGTACTTAGTTGTTGTTTGAATACTATTCGCGATTTCATATCTAAAATCTGGGTTTAAATTTGTTATATCCGAACCACGGCCGTAATGACCTTGAATTGTGTTCCCAGCGGTAAGTAGGGTAGCCAGAGCTCACTGGAGAGTTTTGTGCTGTCAGTGGGAAGAGCAAAAGCTTGTTCTGCTTTGTTTTTTACACTAGCGGCACGGAAACTCTCGTTGCTTACAGAGTTGGCAGCGCGAGTGTTACTACCTTGGTATTGTACACGCCCTTCCAGACTCCGAAGTAAAAGCTACTATTGGAAATGAGATTAGCGCTAGATGAAGAATAAAACTTCCTAATTCATAGATACATAAAAACTTAATTATTAATTAATCAACAAAAATAATAACCCGACTGCTGTCTAAAAGATTAAAATAAGTTTGATAGCAGGTGGTACCCATTTGCCAATTATAAACCGAAAGAAAATAAATGGGTAACCCTTGCTTTCAAACTTATTTTGATCTTTTAAACAGCAGTCGGGTTTTTATTTTTAATAATTAATTTTATTTAATACATTTAGTTATGATATGATATGTATACATATTTGTAATCTCATTCAAACTTTTCATATTGGTAATATTGAATGAAAATAAAAAATCCCTCATTTTAGCCCCAAAAATCCGCCCCATAATTTTTATTGACATTTTATATATCCTATAACACTCGGGAGATCTATACCTTTCATTTGATGCCACATTCATCAAAATCCGTCCAGCCGTTAGGCCTGTAGAGGGGAACAAAGAAAACTACATACATACATACGCGCGCAGTCGGGTAAAAAGCAATTTCGTTCTGTCGGTTTGTTCTAGCTAATTTCCAAAATGACTGGACCTATTTTACGAGATATTTTCTTGCAGATACATAACTTTTTCTAGAAAAAAGAATACGAACTTGCAAAAAAATTAAAGCCCCAAAAAACGAAATTCATGCGGATTTAGATAGAAAAAGCACACCTGAAATAATGATTCAACTTTCTCATGTCTCATTTATTTCAAGTGTAAGCAACCTTTTCTTCCAAACCTTCCTGTAAAACATCACTTACTCCTTTCCATAACCTTTCCTTTCATGTTATATATTTAATTTACCGTCATGTAAACCCTGTACACCATAAATATTCTGAAAGCATGGGGCTAACATTGCAATTAAATTGGCGATGTCAAATAGAAGTCGCACACTGCACAGATACAGCCTACGTGTTGAGAATAACCACCGAGAATTGATACCTTTGGACAGTACGGTGACCATGATTCCAGCTACACTAATCACTGGACAGTTTATATTTTCGATACCAATTGTGTTAATTTTTGATATGGAATACTTCAAGAATAATTTTCTCTTTTTGCATTCTGTTTTTTCTTTGTACTGTATGCTGTGTCGCAATAAACATCTTTCTTTCTTTCTTTCTTTCTTTCTTTCTTTCTTCAATAATATTTCACCTCGCGATAGAAATTATCGAGCATTTTCGAGTTTACCCAGTAATTTTCTACTAGTTTCCTGACTGCGGGGCCGCGAAGATACTCTGTACTATTTATTTTAACACTATTAATGTTTACATAATGTACACGGAAGTTATCTAAATTAAAGTATTAAAAAAAAGAAAAAACTGAATATACCTAAAAAATCCAGCAGGTTCAGGCGTCAAAGAATTCCGCCCCATCGACGTCAACCGGGAGGGTGGTCAGAAGGCTGGCGGCATTGCCACGTTGAATGGTAATACCAATACTTTGCGCAAGGAATAAACCAGCCCTCTGGTCACGGGTAGCGTCAATTAAAACGTTTTGAAATTTCTCGAAACATACCAAAAAGAAGTATCTAAGTATGTTTATTCACATTCTAGCTACTCTATCTATTAAGAGTCCACATCAAAATCCGTTGCGAAGTTTAAAGATCCAAGTATATATAGGGATGTAGCGAGTACCTAGTATGTTATAAAATATCATCATAATATAGTAGGTCTTAAAATATCATAAATCCTTTAGGATATAAAAAAATAAATAACGTTCTTATATCTAACGGGTATTACTCGAGCTCAACTCTAAAACGTTACAGCATTAAGTTTGGGTGGCAATTTGCATCACACGAGCCATTGATGGGCCTTTAAACTCGCTTTTACTCGATTCAACTCAAGTAAATTTGAACTTTCAACCCTCAGGCTAAGGTGTTATTTACATGACTATGCTCTGAGAACTATGCTTAGTAATTTGTAAAGTGATATTAGAATGAGTAGCAGACATACTTGGTAAAATATCGCGTATCATTTTCTATACTACTATAACAAAAAGGACAGATTTGATTGTTTGTACAAAAGAACAATCAAGTCTGTCCTCAACATTGATGTTAATATTGAATAGACTCCGAAACTGCTGGGCTGATTTGATAAATTATTTTATGAATATAAAGCCATTTTATTTGTGAGTGAAATAGACTATATATCATTACGCTGCTATTCAAGGGATCGGCGCAGTAATCATAAGTGTCAATAAATTCGGTAAATTCCTATACATTATGTGAAATCTATCAATTACGGGTATATATTATTGTACGACTTAAAGAGGTACAATTATCGTTCGTAATAATATGTTACGTGCAATGATAGTGAGGGTCAGCTGAGCAGGAGGAGGTACAGAGGGAACGGGTTCAGAATTCCACGCGGGTGGAGCCGCGAGCATTAGCTAGTATATTATAAATCTGTTAAAAATCCGAGTCCCTGAAATTTAAGGTATAAAGTACACCACTTGAATATTAATGGTTGACTTTAAAGTTATTTCAAGAAGCAATGTTATTTAACATAGTACCGTTGGTAAATTATTTTTATACCACTTAGGTGGCAGACAAGCACACAGGCCACCTGATGGAAAGCGGTTACTGTAGCCTATGGACGTGTGCAAAACCAAGGGAGTCACACTCGCGCTGCCAACCCTGTAAGCACATATATAACATAGGCTTAAATCCTTTAACAACGCCTATACAGACATACATAGTAACACACATTTTTTTTTTTTTTTTTTTTTACGTGCGCAAAATCCCCACGGATACCTCCCCACCGGACCCGGTGGAGGAGGTTATGTCGGACTGGAACCGACTAAAACGCACGCCGCCTGTGGGTCGTTTCGGTTGCCGAAGGTGAGGTTGACAGGCATATCCCTCGCACCCCGGCCGACCCAGGGCCATCTCTCACGATCTGGCCCTCTTCTCGGGTGTGGGGACCACAGAGTCCCCAACTCGTCCCCGGAAACGGGGAGGCGCGCCACGCGCGCCGCCGCCGCGGCCTGCTTCTGCAAGGGTGACAGGCGGCTTCACCTGTCACCCCCAGGCCGGCGCTCATGGGGGGCGGAGGTCGTTCATCGACCTCCGACGCCCGAGTTGCCTTCGTGCGCGGGCAGCTTGTCTAGCGATCCTTCGTCGCTCTCGCTGCCGCTCCCGCCCCGCCTCCTCCTTCACGAGCATTACTTGCTCGCAGAAGGAGGCGCCGGCCGCCCACGCATCCGCGCAGCGAACCATCGCCGCGAGCAAGGTGGAGAGCGTGAGAACCCTCACTCCCAGGGCCGCCACAAGCTCCCGCCTCGGCGTCTCCCACGCCGGACACTCGGTGAGCGTGTGCGGACCTGAGTCCTCGCTCGCGTCGCAGTGATGGCACTCGGACGTTGGCTCTTTCTGCATCCGACGCAGATACTTTCCGAAGCATCCGTGCTCGGTGATCATCTGCGTCAGACGGTACGAGAGGCTGCCGTGTGGCCTCTCTAGCCACTCCCCCATGATGGGTCTTACCGCCGTAGTAACACACATTTATAATATTAGTGTGGATTAGAAAGAAAAAATAAAACGAAAGAAATGTTTAGTCATAATTAATATACTCACTCACACATATATATTTCGTGTTTTTTTTTTATCTTTAAAACACCATATCCCAGTAGTATCATTCTCTAGTTCCACTATGGGACTACTGAGAATACTTTTAGCCATTTACATTTTTTTAAATGTCGATTGTAATAAAAAAGTAATTATAATTAATTTCACACTTAATTAATTAATGCCTCGTGGCAGAGTCGAAATTGGGCCACCCTATCTCTTCCCATGCGGTGTCGTACAAGATAGCGACTAACATCAGACAGATATATACAACCCAGACTCAGACTCAAATGCATGGCTCTACTACCTAACACTCCGGGGATTAAGGCGTCAGTATATGTATGTATAGTTGTTAAATATTTACATAACTTTTAACAAAGTCCCACATATTGTCCCACACAACCTAAATCGAAACTATACAAGTAAAACGACAATAATTGACCTCAGCTTAACTCAATCGCGGATATATTGTGCGGATCTCAGTTGGGACTGCTATCCAAATAAAAAAGGAATATGTCAACAACTTTATCACAAAATGTATTATTCAGGGTTTTCAATAAATACTCGGTTATATCCGAAAAATATCCGAAAGGTTCCCGTTTAGATTCGAAATCATGGTATCCATTCTCTTATTTATGTGTGTGTGGACTTTACACGTGTGTTCGTTTTATGAATTGGTTGTGTTCTGAGTCTTGTTTTTAGAATGGAAATCGAATTTGTGTCGTCAGGGAATCAGAGATAGGTTGAAATTTTAGGATGCAAATTTTATGACCTTGTTGGTTATAGGTGTAATTAAATGACCAACTGGGTAGTCTGGTATCCAATCTCGTTGCTACGGTATCTATGTAAAACCAAAATAGTATTTGCATTCCAGCTAACTGAGATTCAGGTGCTACACTGAATAGATATTAATACATATAGGACAAGTTAGTTAGAATTCGCCTTGTCTGATGGGAAAGTCTCAGAGAGGGTCACCATTACTTTTTTTTTTTACGTCGCAAAATCCCCACGGATACCTCCCCACCGGAGCCGGTGGAAGAGGTTATGTCAGACTCGAACCGACTAAAACGCACGCTGCCTGTGGGTCGTTTTGGTTGCCGAAGGTGAAGTTGACAGGCATATCCCTCGCACCCCGGCCGACCCAGGGCCATCCTCACGATCTGGCCCTCTCCTCGGGTGTGTGGGGACTACAGAGTCCCCAACTCGTTCCCGGAAAACAGGCGGCCCGCTTCTGCCAGGGTGACAGGCGGCTCCACCTGTCACCCCAAGGCCAGCGCTCATGGGGGGCGGAGGTCGTTCATCGACATCATTGAGGTGGAGAGCTTGAGAACCCTCACTCCCAGGGCCGCCACAAGCTCCCGTCTCGGCGTCTCCCACGCCGGACACTCGGTGAGCGTGTGTGGCCGTGAGTCCTCGCTCGCGTCGCAGTGATGGCACTCGGACGTTGGCTCTTTCTCCATCCGACGCAGATACTTCCCGAAGCACCCGTGCTCGGTGATCACCTGCGTCAAACGGTACGAGAGGCTGCCGTGTGGCCACTCCTCCATGATGGGTCTTACCGCCGCTGCTACGGCGCGCCCTGCGCCTGGTCGCTAAAGTCGTAGCTCCCATTCCGCCACCATTTCCCTGTGGAGCCGGGATCTCACGGCCCGAATTTCTTTGGGCTCGGGATCGTGACTCCGCTCCCGCTTTCGGAACCGGTATAGCGCCGAAAGGGATCTGCTTCCAGGATTCATGGTGGCGATCCGGCGAGGATACTCGCCATGTTGAACGATATCGTGCGGTACCCCTTTATGATGCGGCACGCCAAATTCTGCTGCGGACGCTGCAGCAGGGGCATATGGCGATCACTCAGGGTGTCCGCCCACACGGGACACCCTTAAAGGGCCATGGACCGCACGACACCCGCGTAGAGTCTCCTGCAGGATTCCTCCGGGCCCCTCAGGTTGAACAGTAGCCGCACAAGAGTGTTGGCTGTGCCCACCAATTTGGGGCCCAGACTTCAGAAGTGCTTCCCGAAGTCTCACCGGCCGTCGAGCCCCAGATATTTCATCTGGGGCTCAAGGCTTCAAGAGAGTGCCTCCCACTGTGAGACTGGAACCAGGTGGTGGCGTGCGCCGAGGTCCATGAAAGAACATGGCCTCGTATTTATGCATAGCCACCTCAAGGCCCAGCCGCCGGATCCGTTCCATAACTTGAGCAACTCAGGGTTGCTTCGCGGTATGTAGCCCTACTCGCCGTCACTAGTGTCGTCCGCATAGCAAGTGACGGCGGCGCCGTCCGCGAGCTCACCGCGAAGCACCCAGTCGTATCCGGTGTTCCACTGGAGCGGCCCTAGAACCGCTCGCTGTGGAACACCGCACGACATTTCACGCCGACCGACGCCGGTCGCACTTGGGTAGATGACGGCTCTCTCCGTCAGATACGCCCCGACTATGCGGCGGAGGTAAAGAGGCACACCGTGGTACATGAGTGCCTCAGAGGGTCACCATTACTTATATATACCATGTGATAACTCATCTTGACAGCCTCATCATATGCTTTTTCACTTGGAAGGACCCAGGACTGTGGGAAAAGCTGGTAATGATTTCCATGCCTTAATGGTGCGACAAAGGAAAGAGTCTCTGAACCCCTTGGTTCTTGATCGAATATTCTGCACCGTGTGCGGTTGACATCTAAGCCCTACGTGATGTCCTGTGTAGGAAAGGAAAGGGTAGGACTAATTGGAAGAGCTCATCAGGACATTCACCATGGTACAGACGGTAACATATTGCCGAGGACGCAAATTATATAAATATTTTTTATTAAAAGAATTTTAGCAACTGCAATTACTAATATTCCCTGTTACCCCTCCAACTAAGCTAAATTGTTTGAGCCAGGAGTGGGTTTACGTCGGTAGTGAAATGGACAGGATTCGAACTTGGGACCTCTGGATCATAAGTCGACTCCTTAACCACTATCGAAGCTTCAATTCTATGTAAAATAGTATTTATTGTGTTGTATTTGCATTGTGCCTTACCTTGTTTTGTCATTTGGTTAATACAACAAAATAAAATCAACCAGATCGGTTACACCACTCTATATAAGTATGTGTACATAGTTTTACATTTAAATTGTATTCGTCAAACAATAATTATTATTTGCTTTCTTTTTCTGTTTCTGTACTGTTTCAAAAGTGATCCCTTGGTTGATAAATAAAATAATTTATTTATTACATGAAATTAATTTCTCATAAGCATTCCGCTTATACAGTAGCATCAGAAAAAAAAAATATTTTGTTCTTTATTTGAATATTGACATAAGAATGTACGAAGCAAATAAATTTCCGTTTTTCATGAGTACGGGTCTGACATGGCGAAGGCCTACATATTGCTCTAGAAAGACAGGCAGGCACAAGACGTTGTTGCTTTTCAACGAAGAGGTGAGGCTGTCTGTTCATGATAGGTAGGCAATGCCTGTCAGTAGGGTTCTGGGGAATTCTTATTTTGCAAAATACGAAACGTTTGAATACCACAGTATATTTGTTCCATATTCTTTAATGACATAACATAACATAAACTCACGCCTATATCCCCGAAGAGGTAGGCAGAGGTGTTAGCACCCACATTCCACCAGTTTATGTTTAGGTCCCAATGTAATAGGTGGCGAGCCTATTGCCATTAGGTCGATGAACGACCTCCGCCTCCTATGAGCGCAGGCCTGGGGGTGACTGGTGGAGTCGCCTGTCACCCTGGCAGAAGCAGGCCGCGGCGGCGGCGCGCCTGGCGCGCCTCCCCGTTTTCCGGGAACGAGTTGGGGATTCTAGTCCCCACACACCCAAGGAGAGGGCCAGATCGTGAGAGATGGCCCTAAGTAGGCCGGGGTGCGAGGGATATGCCTGTCAACCTCACCTTCGGCAACCAAAATGACCCACAGGCGGCGTGCGTTTTAGTCGGTTCGAGTCCGACATAACCTCTCCCACCGGCTCCGGTGGAGAGGTATCCGTGGGGTATTTGCGCACATAAAAAAAAAGCCTATTGCCATTAACCGGGCGCTTATAAACCTGCGATAAATACACACATAACTTTGAAAAGAAAGAAAAGTCATTTATGTGTGCCATGGTAAAACCTGGAATCGAACCCGAGACCTCGTCTCAGCAGTCCATTACCCATACCACAAGGCTACCGCGGCTTTAATGAATGGAAAAGAAGAAAATACGAGTAAATCCTACTGATTATTTTAATACACTGCTCGCTTCGGTGTGACTGTTTCCGGGGGTTTTTTGACTGGATTTTGTGTTCCTAAAATCAACAACAGTTACAGATATCTAAATATTGGGCGAAACCACTAAAGCTGGAGGCATTATCTATAAGACGGGACCACTGAGTCGGAATGTACTGACAACAGATGACGCTGCCCGAATGTTGAGACGCGATCACTGAATTGGAAAGCGTTCAACATTCTATCTGAATATTTTACTCACGGTGAGCCCCATCAGAAACCTCATCGAAACTGGGGATTTCCGCAGGAATGAAGGGGTTAAAATGTATAAAGTTATAATGTGCACCCTTTTTTTTTACGTGCGCAATATCCCCACGGATACCCCCCCACCGGATAGCCGGTGGAAGAGGTTATGTCGGACTCGAACCGACCAAAACGCACGCCGCCTGTGGGTCGTTTTTGGTTGCCGAAGGTGAGGTTGACAGGCATATCCCTCGCACCCCGGCCGACTCAGGGCCATCTCTTACGATCTGGCCCTCTTCTCGGGTATGGGGACTCGTCCTCGAAAAGGGGAGGCCTGCGAGGCGCGCCACTGCCGCGGCCTGCTTCTGCCAGGGTGACAGGCGGCTCCACCTGTCACCCCCAGGCCTTTTTTTTTTTTTTTTTTTTACGTGCGCAAAATCCCCACGGATACCTCCCCACCGGAGCCGGTGGGGGGCGGAGGTCGTTCATCGACCTCTGACGCCCGAGTTACCATCGTACGCGGGCAGCTTGGCTTGCGATCCTATAATGTGCACCCTAGATATAATTGTTTTTAATTTATGAATATTTTCTTTTTTCAGGTAAGTCCTCAGTCTACTCTACTGCAATTTTTTATGGGTAGATACAGCAAAATATAATTGAATGTAAGTACATTTGATTATCACCGTAGTTACTAAGTACCACAGTAATGTAATTTACACGGTAATAAATTTATTCTAACATAACATAAACTCACGCCTATATCCCTGAAGGGGTAGGCAGAGGTGCTAACACCCACATTTCGCCAGTTTATGTGTAGGTCCCAATCTAATAGGTGGCGTGCCTATTGCCATTAACCGGGCACTTATAAACCTGCGATAAATACACACACAAGCTCGAAAAGCATCGAAAAGTCATTGGTGTGTGTCATGGTAAAACCTGGGATGTTCGATCCCAGTTTTTACTATGACCTCATCTCAGCAGTCCATTACCCATACCATTAGGCTACCTTGATAATAAATTTATTCGTGTATTTATTAATTAAAAATATTAATACATGTTCACATACATACATATATCTACATGTGTGTGTATGTATTTATGCATTTATACAAGATGTATAAATGTTTCTGTATTAATATTTCATTAAAGTAATAAAATAAATATACTATTTCAAAGATTAAAGCGCTATTTCGGTTTACAAAACAAGTCTTTAAACAATAAACATTGCAAGATTTTAATTAAAATATGTTAATAAGGAAAACACCAGGAAATAGAACAGGAAGGCTACCCCATCCCATCTCTTCCCCTGAGTATTATACAAGGCGACTATGGATTATGGCTGACAACCTGGTATAGCCTGGTTGGCAAAATATAGCCAACTAGGGCTAAGATTAAATCATGAAAAAACCGAATTGGATGAATTTGTTTGAATAGTGCCCTATTATTTGATATCAAAAATTATAAATCACGAAATTTGGACATTAATACAATACTATCAACGATTTCGGGTATAAAATACAGGCGTGATTATAATATATATTTAATAAGGATATTGATATTACAATCATTTTATTTCTCGCCGCGTGGTTCCCGGCGGAGTAGAATTTGGACCACCCCATCTCTTCCCATGCGGTGTTCGTACAAGGTGACTAAGAGATAGAGCTGATTAATATCAGACAGATATATACGACCCAGATTCAGCCTCAGATGCATGGTTTGAGTCAAAAATGATATTATATATTTCTTATTATGAAAATCAGTAAATTGTATTTCTTTGCAAACGTGGTGAATAAAATTGTGAAATAAAAAAAATTAAAGAAACAACAGTAGTGCCCGGAAGACGGGCATAAGTTCACCCCCTATTACGTGGAACCGAGTTCAATGATTGGTGAAATGGGGGTATTAATTTTATTTTTAAACTATCGCGGTGTGAATTTATAATTTAATTATACAACGGTTCGGAAAATAGTAAGTTCCATGATTTAATCGCGAAAATTCCTGTACCGCTGTATAATTCTGGGTGTTAATTCACCCCTGCCCTACCCCTCGGGGATAAAGGCGTGAGTATATATAATGTAATGTAATTTTTATTTATTAAATTCAATAATGACTGTGCTTTATTTGCTGACCATACCAGTAATATAATTTGTTAAACAAAAAGTGACCTATAAAAGGTTTAATTCATTGAACTCGACTTTTTAATTTAATACGCGGAGCAAAGTTATTTTATTGGCTAGATGTTACCGCAGGAATTTTAATAAATTACCGAATTTTTTTGTTGCCTATGGCTGATTTAATGTTGTATACAGTTATTTGTCTATTATATATTTAATTCTATTATTATATTCTACAATTCCATAATATTCCACAGCATTCTACATAACGCTAGACCCATGGTAAGCATAACTTAACTAGGTGGTTTTATGGAATCGAATGCACCTAGACCAATGCAAATATACATATTCGTACATACAAATATTTGCACTGTGCGGGAATCGAACCAGCGCCTCCTGCGTAGCAGTTGCGTTCACAGCTGCTACGCCACAGAGGCTGTCATAATTTATATCCAATACTAAAAATATTACGTAAGATAACATAAACTCACGCCTATATCCCCAAAGGGGTTGGCAGAGGTCATAGCACCCACATTTTGCCAGTCTGTCCGCGTCAAAATGGGTGCAGCGATTTCAAAGATTAGCCGGAACAAACAGACAGACATACAAAAATTGTAAAAAATGTTATTTTGGTGTATGTACCGTATTATATTCATATGCATGTAGTAAAAACAGTTATTACAGTATTACAAACAGACACTCCAATTTTTTTATTTATATGTATAGATTACAAAAAAAAAATACAGAAATTCGTATATTTTAAACTAAATAACTCGATATTTGGGTACCTCACGACCTCACTGAAAGAAACCTAACGAACCGTGTACTCTGCTGAACGCTGTGGCGAAACCTGGGTTAACTCGCAACAAGGTGATGCTGGGATGATGGGTGAAGTGTGGTGGGATAGGAAGGGCAATATTCAATATGAGCTGTTACCACCAGGCAGGACCATCGATTCTGAACTCTACTGCGAACAACTGATGAGATTAAAGCAAGAAGTTGAGAGAAAGCGGCCGGAATTAATTAACAGAAGGGGTGTGGTTTTTCATCATGATAACGCTAGACCTCACACATCTTTAGCCACTCAGCAAAAATTAAGAGAGTTTGGCTGCGAGGTGTTTATGCATCCGCCGTATAGTCCTGACCTTGCACCTTCAGATTTCCACCTATTTCGGTCTCTTCAGAATTCTTTAGGCAATGTCAGGTTAACATCACGAGAGGACTGCCAAAACCACTTGTTGCGGTATTTTGATCAGAAGTCCCAAAATTTCTATAGCAGTGGGATCATGTCTCTACCTACAAGATGGCAAAAAGTTATCGAACAAAATGGTACCTACAAACTTAAATAAACTGAGATAAAAAATGTTTTTAATTTTCTTAAAAAATGCGAAGAAACTTTATCCCCTACCTATTATATATTTAAATTTAACCAAATATAGTATACAGACAATGTAAGCTCACGCATTCCTGCACTACGCTACGAGATACGGTGCAGTGTGACAATCACCTAACTCTAAACCTTGAACGTAATCGAGCAATCGCGAATAGGATGATGAAGTATAGGATAAAAGACCCCTAACTAAGTAAAACCAGACTTTGATCGTTCTAATCTACGAATTTAGAGAGAATAAAGGTCCCTACAGAAAACCATTCGTCCATACATAATTAAATTTATACGGAACCTTTTTGAGGATATCCCGCAATCCAACCACAATTCTAAAGGTATTAGAAACGAAATTAAATCATCTGGTCATGTGGGTAACGATGTGATGCGTGAGTTTTAATGCCTGGAACCATTTTGGTCGAACCTGGAACAATGCTGAAATATTATGCCTTTGAAATAACACAATCTATTTTGATTTATACAACCAAGGGCTGACAAACACACGGCCCACCTGATAGAAAGTGGTTACCGTAGCCTATGGACGTGTTCAACGCCAGGAGACAACACACTCGTGCTGCCGACTCTGTAAGAACAGAGAGTTTCTGTGCTATCAGTGCAGAAGACAAAGCAGAACAAGCCTTTATTTGGTCTTCCCACTGACAGCACAATAACTTTCCAGTGAGCTCTGACTACCCTATTCACTGCCGGGAATATAACACAAGGTTATTATGGGCGCGGTATTCTGTAGGGGGGAGGTAGTTCCCCAGTCAGACTGCTCAATTGGGACGGGGACACCGCCGTGTCTTACCTCTTTTTTTTATACCACTTAGGTGGAAAACAAGCACACGGCCCACCTGATGGAAAGTGGTTACCGTGGCCTATGGACGTTTGTAACACCAGAGGAGTCACAGTCGCGCTGCCAACCCTGTAAATACAGAGTTTCTGTGCCGTCAGTGTAGAAGAGAAAGCAGGACAAGCCTATAGTCTTCCCACTGACAGCACAAATTCTCCAGTGAGCTCAGGCTACCCTACTCACCGCTGGGAACACAACACGAAGTTATTATAACCGCGGTATTCTGTAGGGCGGAGGTACTTCCCCAGTCAGACTCCTCAATTGGGCGGAAATACCGCCGTGTCCTAGTCCTACCTCCTTCAAAAAACTATATTATATATATAAATCATATTATATAAATTACATTAGTATGTTAGATTAGTCATCATAAATCTTGTATTAGTTACATCCGAGGCCTTCACTACGGAGTACGTGGTCCACTTAAATACGATGTGGCTTCGTTTCTTTAGCGATATTAAAAACGGACTGCTCCTGACCTCTCAATCTTAGTTGTGGTGAGTGGCCACTGGCAAACTGAGACTGAGTAATTCAGGTCGCGATTTCTACCAGGCATCCTTTGGATGGTGATTAAGGTTGTAGGATAGAGTGATAGTTGTTTGGCGTAATTTTGCAATATAAAAATAATAACATAGTACACAGGTATATTTATACATAGTACACACTTAAACACAAATAATACAGTAATGCGATCTAATACTTAGATATGGTACAATGATTTTCAGCAGAGTACAATTTGGGCCACCCCATCTCTTCCCATGCGGTGTCGTACAAGGCAACTAAGGGTTTTTTTTTTTTTTTTACGTGCGCAAAATCCCCACGGATACCTCCCCACCGGAGCCGGTGGAGGAGGTTATGTCGGACTCGAACCGACTAAAACGCACGCCGCCTGTGGGTCGTTTCGGTTGCCGAAGGTGAGGTTGACAGGCATATCCCTCGCACCCCGGCCGACCCAGGGCCATCTCTCACGATCTGGCCCTCTTCTCGGGTGTGGGGACCACAGAGTCCCCAACTCGTCCCCGGAAACGGGGAGGCGCGCCACGCGCGCCGCCGCCGCGGCCTGCTTCTGCCAGGGTGACAGGCGGCTTCACCTGTCACCCCCAGGCCGGCGCTCAAAGGCTGTTTAACATTAGACACATTTACAGCCCAAACTCAGCCACAGATGGATGGCTCAAGTCAACAGTGCCCGGAATAGGGCAATAGACTCACCTCCTGTTGCGTGGGACCGAATACAATGATTGGTGAAATGTGGGTGTTAATTCATCTCTGCCTAACCCTCCGAGGATAAAGGTGTGATTATATGAAATATAATATACATAAATATAATATATTCTATTCCACAATCAAATCAAATCAAATTCATTTTCATATTTTAACATATTCATCCTTTTAGAAACCCTTTTAATGGATTATAATCTTAATAATATTATTTTAAACGAGATGGCAGGGTGTGTGACTTACAAAATATATAATACTAACTAGGTATGCTCCACGGTTTCATCGTCATATTTTGTAGATAGTTCAATACTCTACAATAGTTTCACACTAACCTTTATGCTTTATTATTATACATACTAAGTTTAACACATCTCACCAGTGTGGGGATCTGACCCAATTCTCTTAACCCATGGGGAAGAAAAAGAGAAGTACCTCCGCCTTACAGAATACCGCGGCCATAATAACCTCGTGTTGTGTTCCTGTCGGTGATTAGCATAGCCAGTGCTCACAGAAGAGTTTTTGTGCTGTCAGTGAGAAGACCAAAGGCTTGTTCTGCTTTGTCTTCTGCACTGACGACAGCACAGATACTCTATGTTTACAGGATCAGCAGCACGAGTGTGTCCCCCCTGCAGGCACATGCTGTACAAACGTTTGGATCGATTGAACGAACTTGTCAGCTGAATCCGTGATGAGATTTCAATTTCTCATGCTGTAAATTTGGTGTCGTCTAGCACTAGTCGATAGTGATGTATATTTCTGTGCTCGATAATGTGACGTCACTAAAAATACAGTGTGTGAAATTAAAATCTCAAAGCGGATTCAACTAGGGCACGCCGTAGTAACGGCGGTAAGACCCATCATGGGGGAGTGGCTAGAGAGGCCACACGGCAGCCTCTCGTACCGTCTGACGCAGATGATCACCGAGCACGGATGCTTCGGAAAGTATCTGCGTCGGATGCAGAAAGAGCCAACGTCCGAGTGCCATCACTGCGACGCGAGCGAGGACTCAGGTCCGCACACGCTCACCGAGTGTCCGGCGTGGGAGACGCCGAGGCGGGAGCTTGTGGCGGCCCTGGGAGTGAGGGTCCTCACGCTCTCCACCTTGCTCGCGGCGATGGTTCGCTGCGCGGATGCGTGGGCGGCCGGCGCCTCCTTCTGCGAGCAAGTAATGCTCGTGAAGGAGGAGGCGGGGCGGGAGCGGCAGCGGGAGCGACGAAGGATCGCTAGACAAGCTGCCCGCGCACGAAGGCAACTCGGGCGTCGGAGGTCGATGAACGACCTCCGCCCCCCATGAGCGCCGGCCTGGGGGTGACAGCTGAAGCCGCCTGTCACCCTTGCAGAAGCAGGCCGCGGCGGCGGCGCGCGTGGCGCGCCTCCCCGTTTCCGGGGACGAGTTGGGGACTATGTGGTCCCCACACCCGAGAAGAGGGCCAGATCGTGAGAGATGGCCCTGGGTCGGCCGGGGTGCGAGGGATATGCCTGTCAACCTCACCTTCGGCAACCGAAACGACCCACAGGCGGCGTGCGTTTTAGTCGGTTCGAGTCCGACATAACCTCCTCCACCGGGTCCGGTGGGGAGGTATCCGTGGGGATTTTGCGCACGTAAAAAAAAAAAAAAAAAAAAAAAAAAGCGGATTCAACTGTCGAGTTCATTTGAAACGTTCTTACAGCTGCTGGTGTTGCTCACGTCTATAGGCCACGGTAACCACTTTCCATCAAAGAAGCATACAGCAACCTATGTGTTATTGGAATAATTCCAGGCTATAATAATAATAGTATGTATGGGTAATAGACTGCTGAGACGAGGTCTCGGGTTCATTTTTGATACATTAAATTAATAGCGGTAGCCTAGTGGTATGGGTAAAGGACTGCTGAGACGAGGTCTCGGGTTCGATCCCAGGTTTTACCATGGCACACACCAATGACTTTTCGATGCTTTTCGAAGTTATGTGTGTATTTATCGCAGGTTTATAAGTGCCCGGTTAATGACAATAGGCTCGCCACCTATTACATTGGGACCTAAACATAAACTGGCGAAATGTGGGTGCTAGCACCTCAGCCTACCTCTTCGGGGATATAGGCGTGTGTTTATGTTATGTTATGTTATAATAATAATTATAGCCTGGAGGCTAGACTATATTCGAACCCGTAATTTGAGCGTGATTTCACTTTTTTTTTCATAGGCATAGACACATAAAATTGGATAGAATAGTAGTGACAAGTTAAAAGAATGACAACGTGTGTTGCGAATGAAATTGCTGGCACCCAAACTAGGTTCTCATCTGTATTTTGGGTGTCAGTGTGCTCTTGCTCTTTTCTTCTTCGTCTTCGAGACAATGGCTAGACTTAATATTATTGACTAGTTTTTTAAATTTACTCGGAGCAAAATTAGGCAACAGCTAAAGAGTTTCCTATTGCTCTACAACCTTCTAGGCAAGTGGCAATACGTTGGCCGGCGTATTGTAGAGTCACCGCCAGAAAAAAAACTCTTAATACACTTTGGCTGAAGTTTTCACTCCTAGAATCAAAGAATAGAATGATGAATGTATGGATTTGACATATATTTTGACATTTATGACAGTTGTCAAAGGTAGATATTTTGACGTTTATGAAATACGTTGACGACTGTCATAAATGTCGTAAACGTCAAAAATCGTATCGTTTCCATAAATTCATCATTCTATTCTTTGATTCTAGGAGTGAAAACTTCTGCTTTTGTATATATTGTATAGTTAGCATAGTTGTGTATAATTTTATAAATAATTGCAGTTATTTTTCTGTATATTATAATAGCTTATTTTAGTAAAATAAATAATTCTATTCTACAATATACTGGTCAAATGTTATCGATAGTATGATAATATTAGTACGTAGTACGATTTAATTATGTATTAGTATACCATATAAATATTAATGAACCTAGCTACGTCCATTTCGGCAGTCGCCGTCGTACTGTGTCTCTAGGGAATGGAAGATCAATTTCTTGGGTAGCCAAGAGCTATTATTATAAATTAATCCTTAATCCATATTTAACCTTGGATTAACTCAGAGCCTTATTTTTTGTACTCTTATAGAATAGTGGCTGTTGGTCGCGGCTCTTATCATTTCCAAAGGTCTATTCTTTTATCTTGATCACGCCAATTTGATTTCATCTCGCCTGATGGTAAGCTAAAGGCTCTTGACTCAGAGACTTTGCCGCACCACCAAGACTAGGAATTCATTACCAGCTCACGTGTTTCCTTCGTCCTACAGTCCCGGGACCTTTAAGCGGGGCGTGAAAAAGCATCTGATGAGACCGCCATTGTAACATTACTTTATGTTGTGTTGTGTGTGTGTGTAATGGTGACCCTCTTTTCTGAGACTTTGCCTTCAGCTTACTATCAGGCGTGGTGCAGTCTTATTGAGGTGTCCTATTTTTATATAAAAAAAAATAATTATACAATTTTTATTTTGCAGCCCGGGGTCTACTTATTGGTTTTGAATGGTTTGAATGACTGCCGTCTGACTTGTTTTTCTTCTTCATCATTACCCTCTCATCAGTCCTCTTTTTCCAGTCTAACAGGGTGTTTGCCTGAACTTCGAAATTTTCCGTGAAGCGACTGATATTTGACCTCCCATTAGTGACATCAGACCATTGCAGTAAGACCAGTATTTGGACTTTTAAGGCTCTAACTGCCTGTAACAGTATTTTTAAACAAAGATATTTAGCTAGCTGCTGTTATCTGTAAATATAGGATAAAGTTTCTCCAGGGTCAGGAGGAGGATCCATTAATTGTTCCAATTATTATTTATACATTAAATTGAACATCCAGTATTCAGCTGTTGAATATGTCTGACAACTTCACTGGTAGAGTTAAGGTCTCCATCCAATATACCGTAACGGTACATGAACAATCAAAAATGAATTCACAACACTTTTATCATTTTTTAGATCTGAATTAGTCAGAAAAGGCATAAGGCGGAAGGCATAATCTAATTAATGTCTTACGTATTGTGCCTCATGACTTTTGTTTATAATTTAAACAATTTCTCAGTGAGGTTTTATATGTTATACTCGTTAATCAGATTTAGTAAATTGATTTTATACCTACTGTATGATTTGAGATTGACGTGGTCATTCACATTAATAGTGCAAAACTCGCTGGGATATTTACCATGTTGTGGCCACAACTAACTCGGTGGTCGTCTGCACACCATGCTCATGGCGCGTGTAAAAGCGCCGAAATATCGGTTACTCTGCAAAAAAATAAACATGGTAAATATCCCGGTAAGTTTTACACTATTAATGATTTTATACTATTTATCTTCAATTAGCTGTTGTCCACAGCTTCACCTTTTAATGTAATTTCAGCAACAAATGTTAACCTATTCATGGGATATCCTTATGTATTATTCCAGATTATAATCTATCGCTGTACAAAATTTCAGCCAGATCTATTCAGCTGTTCGAGCGTAATTCAGTCACAAAAATCCAAACATCTTCTCAACCTTTAACATTTATATTTCACATGTTGGTTGGATGGTGTCAGTAAACAGTTACCCTAATCAGACGTAATTTGACATAGATATCTATCTCTACTTTGAGGCGTGATAATTAGAGGCCTCAAAGACCCCTCTGGGGCCCTAACTTCTATATAAATGTGATATAAACGGTCCGGGAGAATACGGTCCGTCTTTCTTCTTGTTACTTAATAATTTACGCAGACCTTAATAACTAAGATTATAGTTTTATATAATCAGCTTTGCGAGTGGTTTCAACACTATCAACTAACTTTTTGACACTGCAGGGGAGAGGCGCGGTGCGTCATGAAAAAAAAAAATATACCACTTGGTTGGCAGACAAGCACGCGGCCTACATGATGGAAAGTGGTTACCGTGGCCTATGGACGTGTGCAACGCAAAGGGAGTCACACTCGCGCTGCCAACCCTGTGAATACAAGAGTTACTGTGCCGTTCTTGCCCCTGTTTCTTATGAAGTAAAACACACTATAGCGGCACTGCAGCGGTGCAACGGGGCGCGTCGTTGCCTAGTTGACCTTTATTTGCACCTTCATTTTTACTTTTTTTTTATTATTATAACGCATGCCTATTCTATTATTTTAAGATTATACACATAAAGACTCATATAAGCAAACTTTACTGTTAACTGCATGTTGCATGTTACTTATCGTAACACATATCACTTTTACTTACTGGTTGAAAGTAAAAATATTCACCGATACAAAAATTACGCACAAAAAATAAAAACTATAAAATAACTTAATAAAGATAAGAGAACAATTTTATCACTGAATTTACAGATTTATTGCTCGGTTGGAAGACGATGCCGAGGCTTCTGAGAGGTCCTAATATTTGGCACACACATCGGCGGTCGGCGCCGTTTTCCCTCGTACTTCATCCGAAACACACCACCCTAACTGTCGTTTAAATAGGTACGTGGTAATAGCCACTTATCTTCTAAATTCTTAATTCTTTATTGCACACAATCAGTACAGAGGTCAAACACAAATATATATGTAGAAAGGCGAAAAATATAAAGGATTAATTATGTACTCAAACTCATTGAATACTTTTCACCATTTTATTATTTTATAAAGAAAGCGACGTAAACCGTGCTTAGTTTGAACTAGTCCATGGGCCATGTACTTTGCCCATCACTGCTCTTCTTCAGACTATATTCTATTAAGTACTGTAGCAAATATCAGCCAAATCCGTTCAGCCATTGGAAACGAACATCCAGACAAGGTTAAGAGTCGGCCTTACGATCTAGAGGCCCCGGGTTCGAATCCTGGCCGTTACATTACCTACATGAACCCACTCCTAACACAAGCAGTTTACCTTAGTTGGAGGGGAGAGAGCCAGTAATTTCGGTTCTAATATTCTTGTAAAAACTTTGTGAAAATGTTTGGATACGGCATTTTGTACAGTACTGTACAAAATGCCATATCCAATATCCATACTGGAGGACGACACGTTAAGTTGGTCCCGGTCCCGGTTATCAATAGGCTACATATGGTCAACCTTAACAGCTCACCCCCTGTTACGTGGGACCGTATACAATGATTGGTGAAATGTGGGTGTTAATTCACCTCTGCCTAACCCTCCGGGGATAAAGGCGTGATTATGTGTATGTATGTAACAAATTTGTCAGTCGTTGCACAGTTTTTTTTAAATGTGATATCCTCCGGATATCCCCCCCCCCCCCTCCCCCAACTTGACTTTTACTGGAACGACTAGGTATAATCTGACCTCTCAATCCTCTGAGGTGAGCATGTACCAGAGCTTCGTTCTTTCAAGCTAGTGTGATGGTTTTACGTTAAGCCTCATTAAGTACCATTTATCGCTATACAAAGACATTTTCAACAGAGAAACATCCTCGAACCAAATGTGCACACCGTGAAAACTCGTTCTCATAAGAAGATTCCGTTTGCTCTGAATCTTTTAGATAGCTGTGTGATTCGCTTAATTTCTAACGTGAAGATGTGGCGACTGGAGAGTGAAATGATACAGTGTACATACAGAATAATTGAAACGAGAAACAGAACAGAATAAAGTTGAGTATTTCGTGTTATTTGAGACGGATTTTCTCGTTTAATACCTTTACAAATGAAGCTATGTGGGCATGATATGTGTTACAATTTGGGTGTAGATGTTTTTATTTTATTTTATGGATGAATCGAATATTATATTGAAAGTTTGTGAAGATGTTTGGATCTTTATATGTTATGTTTGATTGTTTGTTATTCAGTCACTCTCTAATGTCTAGAGTAGCGAGACAGTGCTATCGGCCGAGTGTAATGTACGTGCAAAGTACTCGGTGCTTTTTTTTACGTGCGGGAAATCCCCACGCATACCCCCATCGCTGGAGCCAGTGAAAGAGATTATGTCGTACTCGAACCCACTAAAACGCAGGACGCCTGTGGATCATTTTTAGTTACCGAAGGTGAGGTTAACAAGCATATCCCTCGCACCCCGGCCGACCTAGGCCCATTTCTCTCGATCTGGCCCTCTCCTCGGATGTGGGGACTGGAAACGGGAAGGCGCGCAAGGCGCACCGCCGCCGCCGCGGCCTGCTTCTGCCAGGGTGACAGGCGGCTCCACCCGTCACTCCCAGGCTTGTGCTCTTGGGGAGCAGAGGTCATTCATTGACCTCCGACCCTCGCGTTGCCTCAGTACGCGAGCAGCTTTCCGGTTTGCGATCCTCCTTCGAGCTTGCGATCTTCCTTCAAGTACTCGGCGCTATGTACACACGTACCGTGCACCGGCCAATTGCACTGTCTCGCCACTCGCTGCCTGTGATCTAGGCATAATTTCTGAACGGATCTAGGTAAAGTGTATACACGGATAGACTATACTTTAGAATTAATATTAAATCAAAGTTATCAGTTTACAACAATCAAAAACAGGGTTGGCAGCGCGAATGTGAATCTCTTGGTTTTGCACACATCCATAGACCACGGTAACCACATTCCATCAGGTGGGCCGTGTGTTTATCTGCCACCTTGTGGTATAAAAAAAATCTTCTGGACAAAGTATAACACTCGGCGTGTTGTTCATAAATATGTAAAAATAAACAATTGGCAGTCCAATCACATTAGTAATTTTAGAACTGCGTTTGAAAATAAGACAATTGAAACAAATCACAATTTATATTCAGACACTTTTCACGCAAACTGCAATTTGTCAACTGGCAACAATTGTAAATAAAAAAACGTGCAATCACGAGTTCAAGCCGCTTATGTAGGGTTCCGTACTGTCGTACCAAACATACTTAATGCGTTTATTGTTAATATTTTACAAAAAATTGCCGCGTGGTGGCAGAGTAGAATTTGGGCCACCCCATCTTTTCTCATGTGGTGTCGTAGAAGGTGACTAAAGGATAGGGCTGTTTAACATCAGACAGATATATACAGCCCAGACTTAGCGTCAGATGCATGACGTCAAAATTGTGCCCGGAAGACACCAATAGGCTCACCCCCTATTACGTGGGACAGAATTCAATAATTGGTGAAATGTGGATGTTTATTCACCTCTGCCTAACTCTCCGGGGATAAAGGCGTGATTATATATATGTATGTATATATAATATATACATATATATAATATATATAATCTAATAATATAATAAATAATATATAATAATATTGGGACAAAGTATTTGTAAATTCTAGGGAATCCGAACCTCCTTTTCCCTGAGGGTCTCAGGGCGGGAGTTAGGAAAATACCAAGTATATATATATATATATATGATAGAGAAAATTAAATAAAACTGTTTTTACAGATTGTATCGCGTTTTATATGTCATTATTTTATTGTATTCATATTGATAGAGTCAGTTTAGCGGATTCCATTGTGATCAAATTTGTTTTTTAAAAACACAATATATATTCATACATTTATTCATGCGTGTTTATCCCTGAAAGGGTAAACAGAGAGGACAATAAATAATTTAATGTAAAAGGAAAAGAAATAGTTCAGGCGGGATTCGAAAGCCACCGAACTTTGCCTGAAATCATCCAAATCATCATCAGTTATTCAATAAATGTAATAATATTATAAAAAAATATTTTTTTTAACATGTTTATAGGGTTCCGCTGTTCAACATTAGAGTGCGGAACCCTAAAACGTTATTCAAAATAATGATGAAATTGTAAACATTTTGCTTGCCAACTTTTCCCTGATTAGGATAAAACGCAGTTGAAACAATATTTTTGTTATATCATGTGTAAATATAATTAATTATAAATAATTATATGGACTTAATCATCTTATCTATTAAGATTCACAATATAATAAATAATTTAACATTAAACTCCCTCTTTATCTCTATTTCATTTTTGTATAAATTGTATAGTTAGCTTAGTTTTGTATAAATTTTATTATAATAGTTTAAAAATTATTAGATACATGTCATGTGTCAAAACCACTGTCACACCAAAGACACTGCAAAAATGACATTAAATTTTAAACTTTATTTTAATATGCTTAAGCTCAATATTAAACTACACTAGGTAGGCATTGGCTGTATTATATTAGATACTAGCTGACCCAGCAAACGTTGTTTTGCCATGTATATTATTTCTGGGAAACATTATTTAAATTCAATAAAAATAACTATCTACTATAAGTGTGCGGGGATTTACTTATAATCGAGAGCTGTGTAGACAATGAAAATAAAAATCGCGAAGGAAAAATAAGAGTTGTAGGTATGTATTTTTTAATGCTGTAGAAAAATAAATAAATAAATAAGTTTTGGTGGACTACTCTTAACATTTAAGGGGATGAAAATAGATGTTGATAGATTCTCAGACCTACTCATTAAGCACACAAAATTTCATGTGATTCGGTCAAGCCGTTTCGAATGAGTTTAACTACAAACACCGCGACACGATAATTTTATAAATTAGATTACAGGACAGCACCGAGTGATTTATTGCTGACTCTTAATAAAAAAAACACCGCGGTAGCCCAGGTAATGGACTGCTGAGACGAGGTCTCAGGTTCGATCCCAATTTTTACCATGGCACACACCAATGACTTCGATGCTTTTCGAAGTTATGTGTGTATTTATCGCAGGTTTATAAGTGCCCGGTTAATGGCAATATGGCTCGCCAACTATTACATTGGGACCTAAACATAAACTGGTGATATTTGGATGCTAGCACCTCTGTCTACCTCTTCGGGGATATAGGCGTGAGTTTTTGTTATGTTATGTCTTAGTAAATTGGAACAAGTCAAGCAAATGAAGACATTTTCGTATACACTAATACGTATATATTGACTATATTTAATGACATATTACAGGAAGTTACAGAATAATTTATATTGTTGGCTCATAATAAATTGAAATAAGCCAGGCAAATGATGATATTTGTGAATGCGGATACACTAATATCACAGTCGAATGAACTATATCGTTCCACTGTGCTAATACTGTCATTGGCTGGAAATAATTATGATAGAAATACTAATAGATAGTTTGTGAAGAGATCTATAAAGTTGCGATTTTCTTTTTATTCCACTTAGGTGGCAGACAAGCACACGGCCCACCTGATGGAAAGTGGTTAACGTGGCCTATAGGCGTGTGTAACACCAGAGAAGCCACACTCGCGCTGCCAACCCTGTAAGCACAGAGTCTCTGTACCGTCAGTGTAGAGGACAAAGCAGGACAAGCCTTTAATCATACCACTGACAGCATAAATTCTCCAGTGAGCTCTGGCTACCCTACTCACCGCTGGGAACTCAACACGAAGTTATTATAACCGCGGTATTCTGTAGGGCAGAGGTACTTCCCCAGTCGGATTGCTCAATTGGGTGGAAATACTACCGTGTCCTACCTCCTTCAATTGGCTGAGTTAAGAAAATGTGGGAGATTTTTATAGATCACCCGTGGGTGATAGCGCGCGTTAGCACGAGTAATCGCCATTAAAGCTATTTAGAGTAGAGAGTTATCTTAGAAGTGATGATGATAGAATAATTTATTTTTATTTAATTGTATTATTTGTTGGCACTATATAATAGTGTTTTTGTTCTTTTTTTATATTGGTAAAGCTTACGGATTGGATGCAGAAGGTGGAGGATCGGATGAAATGACGCACATTGGGAGAGGCCTATGTCCAGCAGTGGACGGTGGGCTAATTGATTGAAAGTTTCCGTTATACATGTTTAAAGACTTCGACCTTACCTGGAGGGAAAGTACTCTAAATATTGCAGATAACGAGATTCATTCAACAAAAACATTCATACATACATACATATAATCACGCTTTTATCCCCGGAGTGTTAGACAGAGGAGAATTAACACACTCATTTCACCAATCATTGAATTCGGTCCCACGTAATAGGGGGTGAGACTATTGCCGTCCTCCGGGCACTTTTGTTGTTGGGTCAACAACCCAACAACAAAATGGCCTTATATCTGTGCCTGAGTCTGAGCTGTATATATCTGTCTGACGTTAAACATCCCTATCCCTTATTCGCCTTGTACGACACCGCATGCGAGATGGGGTGGCCCAAATTCTACTCTGCCGGGAACCACGCGGCAAACGAAAACATTCCCTTATTTTTTAAAAAGAAAAAAAAAACTGCATTTAATGATTTTCGAAAATTTGTTTGCCATCAGATATTTGAACAGACTAAAATTCGAAAAAATAACATACTTTATTTTTATGCCATCAATCGACAGGGTCAGTAATAAGAATCAAATCGCTCTAACTAATATGGTAAATTAAATGAAAGGAAATGTTTGAAATCTAAACCGAAGTGAAATTCGCCATCTCCAATATTTAGTGTACTTCCCTCCAAGTAAAGTCGAAATCTTTCAACCTTTCACCCTTACCCTATTTATAAACTTTATAGTCAATTAACTGCCCAAGAAGAGGGCCAGATCGTGAGAGATGGCCCTGGGTCGGCCGGGGTGCGAGGGATATGCCTGTCAACCTCACCTTCGGCAACCAAAGCGACCCACAGGCGGCGTGCGTTTTAGTCGGTTCGAGTCCGACATAACCTCCTCCACTGGCTCCGGCGGGGAGGGACCCGTGGGGATTTTGCGCACGAAAAAAAAAATAGTCAATTAACTACAATATGTGGTTCTTCAAGAGGGGTATTAGAAGGTTTCCTCAGGATAGGCAGCGCGAGTGTAATGCCCCTAGTGTTGCACACGTCCATAGGCCACGGTAACTATTTGCTGTCACGTGGGCCATGTGCTTGTCTACCACCTAAGTGGTATAAAAAATCTATACTAAAATATTAAAAAGCTGAAGAATTTGTTTGTTTGTTTGTTTGAAGGCGCTAGTCTCAAAAACTACTCGTTCGATTTTAAAAATTCTTTTTGTATTGCATACTCCGTTTATCGATAAAGGTTTTAAACTTTATATCACCAGGCTACTGCTTAAGGGAACGGAGCAGTGATCATAAACATCAACAAATCCGGCAGATTTTCATACATTATTTAAAACTAAAAAATTACATGCTCAAAGAGGTGACAATAATTTTCACTCATTTAATGAGGTTTATAAAATAGCTACAGACGAAGCTAGGTCAGTCAGTTAGTTAACTTATATCCCGTAATTTATATTATAGATTAGATTCGAGTCAAGATATTGAATCTCGACACGCGTTACAGGATTCCCAAAATTAATTAGTTCCCGGGAATAATCCCGGTATTCCCGGGAACGCACGGATGTCGTTGCGCGATCGTGAGCAGAAAGACAACTGCAGGCTTATGTGAAGCCCGAGGCAGAACAGCATATCGCCATACACAACGTATTTGACGTCAATAAAAAGGTTATTGAACTTTGTACAGTCACCATCAGAAGTGGCTGCACATTACTTTTTTAACGATCTGTTTGTACTTTGAAATAAATCGAGGAGAAGAACAAGGGTACATTTCCTATCACAATAATGAAGTCTGTATATTTAACTATGTATACAGGTATTATGTATCTTTTTTATTTTAATAATTTGTGTTTTTTCTTTCTTTCTTTCTTTATCTTTTTTTGTAATGTACACTTCACATCCCCCTTCATCACTATAATTATGCTTCTCTGCTACTCAAAGGTTTGCTGGGAGAGACCTCATTTTGAGTTAAGCTCGCCTTTGTACATTTTCTTTGAAATGTTTTTATTTATGATCTCTGTACTGTGTGTGTGCAATAAAGAATTAAATAAATTAATTAATTAAATCAATCTTATTCTATGTTTTGAGATTGACATGGTCATTCACATTACTAGTGTGATACTCGCCGGGATATTTACCATGTTTATTATTTTTGTTGGGCAACTGATATTTCGGCGCTGTTACAAGCGCCATGATCACGGTGTACTGACGACCGTCGAGCTAGTTGTTTTGTTTACTAGCTACAGCTAGTAGAAAAAAAAAATTAAAACCTATACGAGTCGACTCAGTGAGTGTTGTGTGTCGGACATTGGTAGGGGCGATGCGCGTAACAAACGAGTGCGGAAGAGGGTAGACCGATATGGTCTACCCAATAACAACTAGCTCGGCAGTCGTCAGTACACCGCGATCATGGCGCTTGTAAACAGCGCGGCGCCGAAATATTGGTTGTTTACATAAATACTAGAAACAAAAACAATGTTGTAGTCTGTGGTGGTCAACTTGAAAATAAATAATTATTCATTCCAGGACAACTGTATACGCTTTTTTAACAAGTTCCCTAATGAAATTAGGGATTTACCTGGGGATAAATTTAAAAATATACATGACATACACAAAAACTCACGCCTATATCCCCGAAGGGGTAGGCAGAGGTGCTAGCACCCACATTTCGTTAGTTTATGTTTAGGTCCCAATGTAATAGGTGGCGAGTCTATCGCTATTAACCGGGCCATTAAAAATATAGTTAATCGTAAATTGTGTCAGAAAGGCAATTATAAAATCCAAGAATACTTGGATGATAAACAAGCTTGCAAATGAGTTGTTCGGTCAACTATGCTACTCAAGTAGGTAAATTTTTGTGTTTTGATTAAGTAGACTAAGTGAATGTTTGTAAAATGACCACAAAAAAAATACCCGGTAAGTTTCTTGCCGGAGTCTTCTCAGGTCGGTGCCGTGTTTCAAGCCGGTGGTCCATTCACTAAACTGATTTTCATATTCCCTTTTTATTGACGTTTTGTAGATGCCGATTTAATGGTCGATGCAGAATAAATGATTTTTGACTTTGACTTGGACTTTGACTCTGCTCATCAAAAATAATGAACATGGTAATTATCCCACCAAGTATTACACTAGTAATCTTTTTCTATCCTTCTGTTAAAGTTGAGTTTTTGACGATGTTTGTTACTCAATCGCGCTCCAACAGTTGAACGAATCTGGCAGATAGCTACAGGAAGACCACATAACTTGCCTTTTATCCCGAGAATTTTGCACTGGAATCCTTCACTGGAGCCATTTTCAACAGCTAGTAAATCGCCATTCAGCGTGGTAATGCCGCCAGCCTCTTGGGCACGGTACCAGTAGAGATCGATGGGGAGGAAATTTTCGCGGAGCCTAAAATTGCAGTCTCCCTCATTTTCTCTATTCCATTTTGTATGTATTTTAAAGTTAGCATAGTTTTATATAAATTTGTAAGTAATTGTATATTATAAAAGAATATTTTATGTACCTAAACTGAATAAATACCTTGCTATTTTGATTTGTCTGTAATTTTTAGAGGACAAGTTTAATATTACATACCTATTTCAAGTTTTGCTTTTTATTTTATGGAAGGATGTAGAGCTCATCCGTAATGAGAAATGTGTGAAGCTACTTTTGGCGATGACTGTACTCTGTCGTAAATTTAGAAGCCTCTCTACGACTGTCTCGTGTTCAGAGCACGTAATTTATATGGAAGGGTACATACAAATGGCGATATAACAGGAGTATAATTCAAATCATAGTATTGTTTTAAAGAAATGCTAGTTTAATAAACTTTTTTGTTTGTAGACTGCTTTATATAAATATTTAATTAAACTCTTCAGGATGTGGTTTACACGCCATTAAATTAGTTTTTTTTTATATATAACACGTCAATTAGAATAGAAGGTCACCATTACTTACACATACCGTGTGACAATGGTGACACTCAGCTTGACGGCCTCATCATATGCTTTTTCACGCCCTGCTTAAAGGACCCGGGACTGTAGGAAGAGGGAAACACGTGAACTGGTAATGAATTCCAGGCCTTAATGGTGCGTCAGAGGAAAGAGTTTCCGAACCGCTTGGTTCTTGCTCGTATATTCTGCACATTGTGTGTGAATCTTCTTTTCCACACACAAAACAATCTTTCCACAGAATTCCTGGTTTTGATCTGGGCTTTATTATTTCGTTCTTCCGCTGAAGTTGATGGATTTGAAAGTGGTGTCAAAAGGTGTCTAGTTTAAGGATAACCTGCATCTGTCACTAAATTGCCATCAATATCATTCTGCATTCTTAAATTTAAACGAGAATTGCGATATATCCGACTGTCATGAGTACTGCCTGCCCATCTTACATCTATATATACTATATACTACTACTATTTATATCTATATATACCGCGTCGCTAGCTGGCGAAACAGCAGGCTGATGCTGTAAGAACTTTTCGAGCGATCGAACGAACTTGATAGCGAAATTGTTGTCCTATGTAGGAAAGGAGAGGGTGGGATTATTATTACCTTATTAAGGTTGCAAAGTTATCAACACCAGTCTCTGCGAACATCCCTGAAGCGCTACGATAACGGCGCAGTTCCATAAGCATCCTGAACGTATTGTTATACTGAGTGTGCAGGGCTCTATATGCCCTTGGGTATAGCTTGTCCACAGGCTGCACATGTGTAAGGCTTTAAAAAGTGTAATTTTAAACTGTGCAGTACATCGTGCGAATCTGCGAGCAAGCATGTTGGCCAAAATAGAAGTGAAAAAATGCTTAATGAAAAAGTTTCTTGCTGGTATCTTCTCAGTAGAACTAACCTACCGAACCAGCGAAAGAATCATTTTCTAATGATTTATTTACCTAGCTTAAATTTTTATAATATTTTTTTACTTAATTGTAAATTATATAGCCGTGTGGCTTCCAGCAGAGTAGAATTTGCCCCCCCCCCCCCTCATCTTCTCCCATGCGGTGTCGTACAAGGCGATTAACGGATAGGGCTGTTTAACATCAGACAGATATATACAGCCCAGACTCAGCCTCAGATGCATGGCTCGAGTCAACAATAGTGTCCGGAATACAGCAATAGACTCACCCCCTATTACGTGGGACCGAATACAATTATTGGTGAAATGTGGGTGTTAATTCACCTCTGCTTAACCTTCTGGGGATAAAGGCGTGATTATATGTATGTACTTAGGCGGCAGACAAGCATTCGGCCCACCTGATGGGAAGTGTTTACTATGGCCTAAGGACGTCGCCTCTTTCTGCGAGCAAGTAATGCTCGTGAAGGAGGAGGCGGGGCGGGAGCGGCAGCGGGAGCGACGACAGATCGCAAGCCAAGCTGCCCGCGTACGAAGGCAACTCGGGCGTCGGAGGTCGATGAACGACCTCCGCCCCCCATGAGCGCCGGTCTGGGGGTGACAGGTGGCCGCCTGTCACCCTAGCAGAAGCAGGCCGCGGCCGCGGCGCGCCTGCCGCGCCTCCCCGTTTACCGGGAACGAGTTGGGGACTCTGTAGTCCCCACACACCCGAGAAGAGGGCCAGATCGTGAGAGATGGCCCTGGGTCGGCCGGGGTGCGAGGGATATGCCTGTCAACCTCACCTTCGGCAACCAAAGCGACCCACAGGCGGCGTGCGTTTTAGTCGGTTCGAGTCCGACATAACCTCTCCCACCGGCTCCGGTGGGGAAGTACCCGGGGGGATTTGGCGCACGTAAAAAAAAAAAAAATGGCCTAAGGACGTGTGCAACACCAGGGGAGTCAAATTCACGCTACCGACCCTTTAAGCACAGAGAGTTTCTGTGCCGTCAGTGTAGAAGACGAAGCAAGACAAGCTTTTGGTCTTCCCACTGACAGTACAAAAACTTTCCAGTGAGCTCTAGCTACCATACTCACCACCGGGAACATGACACGAGGTTATTATGGCCACATATAGTATGGATGGAAATACCGTACCGCGGAGGTTCAATAGACTTGGATATCTTGATAATTAAAACTAATCAGACTTCTAAAGATATTTCAAATGATAATGTCAATTAAATTTTAATTTTGATGCGATGGTTGTATGTTAAGTGGCTCTTCAATAAGGATGGATCTTAGTTTCATTTTATTATTGACATATTGACACAATTTCGGCTTGCCTGAATATGTCTGCCTTGAAAGATATTGGTTCCGGCCTGGGTCCTTTAAGCGGGGCGTGAAAAAGCATATGATGAGGCCGTCAAGCTGAGTGTCACCAATGTCACATGGTATATGTAAGTAATGGTGACCCTCTTTTCTGATACTTTGCCTTCAGGTTAAAGGCCTTAAAGGTTAAGTCTAATTGACGTGATTTATATAAAAAAAAATAAAAAAATAGGTCGTGGCTTCAAGTGTTGTCTTGGAGAATTTCGTCGACTTACCCTTTCTTTTTAGCTTATTTGGTTAAACTTGTACAAATGAATTTCTATGAATCAACATGCAAGTAAAACGGGATTAGCTCCTGAAGGCCTTGCTGGCCCCAAATACCTCAATTCCCCGATTTTATTCTAGCACTCGTTCGCGCCAACGGCCATTATTATCAATATTACCTGTTATAATTGTCAAAATATTATAATTTATTATTATATAAATCAAGACTTAACACCTATAACGAACAAGATATCTTTGATGTCAACATTTGAATCATAATTATAATAAATTTCGGCTGTATCTCTGTCTTTCATAAATTTACATGATATTTTATTTTCCACTAGCGTTCCGCCCGCGCGGATGTCGGTTAACTCCACTTCTAATCATTTATCTGGTCCTACTGAACTGATTGAGGTCAAACACTTAGCATCATATATTTTTTACGTGCGCAAAATCCCCGTGGATAACAAACGCCCCCACCGACTAAAAAGCACGCCGACTGTGGGTACGCACACTTAGGATATTAAATCTAACTAAGATCTTTAAACAACAAAACCGCATGAAAATTCGTTCAGTACATAGTTTTTATAGATTTTTTTTTATCAGCGATGGACTCACCATCGCTGATTAAAAAAAACAACAACTCCGAAAAAATATTATTGTGATCAGTATCGTCAATATGACATAACACGAGATTTATTTTTACCCGATTACGGCGAAGCTAAAGGGTTATGATTTTGACAAGCTGTGTATGTCTGTATGTAGGTTCATCTGTTCCCTCATAGCTCCTGAATTACTTATTAGAACTGGACAAATGAGATATCATTAGAAGCGTCTTGGTCCTCCGCTGGTTATAGGTTATATGACGTATCACTGAATCTAATGTGGCGCCCTCTAGCGGTCATAAAGTACTGTGTTCAAAAATAAACTTGCGATAAATATACCGTGTTAGGTATCCTCAGAAAGGACTTAATTAGCACATTACAAATATGTATAAATTATAGGTGTTGCTTGCCCCAAAATAATATAAATGAAAAAATAAATTTAAATCTAAAACCTGACTACTGAAAAATCACGCTTGTTAAACAAGAAAATATCAAGGATAGTCATGGTCGTATGCCACTTAGTCTAACAAAACAATACATTCTAGGAAAAAGTGGCATACGACCACGGCTATCCTTGATATTTTCTTGTATAATACTTTTTAAAACCTGATTTTTCAGTAGTTGGGTTTTAATTTTAATTTTATTAAATTTCTGCAATGTACAGACACGACCATTTTACAATTCTATTATATAATAGTGAAAATTATAGAAGATTACTTGAACCTGTTGAGCACATTGAGATGGGAGTCACTGGAGGGTGTAGAGCTCGAATTAGGTCAGTGACCTCTATTTTATGGCGGCCGTGCCACAGCACCCTCATAAGAATAGAAGTACATATATAATCCTTAGTATATCTATCTATTCTATAATGATTTTAAAGCTATCGTTTAGGAGATAGATAAAAATAAGGTGTGTTATGTTAAAGATGTATACACATATTGATAACTCACTTGTACTTTTCCACATTACTTTATTGCTTATTACACCTGACCGGTTTCGCCTTACGGCATCCTCAAATGTCAATGACATTTGAGGATGCCGTCAGGTGTAATAAGCAATAAAGTAATGTGGAAAAGTACAAGTGAGTTATCAATATGTGTAACAACAAATTCCACCAAGTGCCATCAATCTACAGTATAAATAGTTTAAAGATGTGTGCCAGGACCGTATCAGGTGGATAGATGTAGTCTCTACCTGTCATATTTTCCCAATAGTTATATTACGATACTAAACACAAAGAATTTCTTAAATTCTTGTCTGTTATACAATAGTATTTACGGGAATGAACACGATCATGGTATAGGTAAATAAAATAACATAAACTCACGCCATCCCCGAAGGGGTAGGCAGAGATACTAGCACCCACATTTTTTTTTTATTCCACTTAGTTGGCAGACAAGCACACGGCCCACCTGATGGAAAGTAGTTACCGTGGCCTATGGACGTCTGTAACACCAGAAGAGTCACAGTCGCGCTGCCAACCCTGTAATTACAGAGTTTCTGTGCCGTCAGTAGAAGACAAATCAGGACAAGCCTTTAGTCTTCCCACTGACGGCACAAATTCTCCAGTGAGCTCTGGCTACCCTACTCACCGCTGGGAACACAACACGAAGTTATTATAGCCGCGGTATTCTGTAGGGCGGAGGTACTTCCCCAGTCGGACTGCTCAATCGGGCGGATATACCGCCGTGTCCTACCTCCTCCACATTTCGCCAGTTTATGTTTAGGTCCCAATGTAATAGGTGGCGAGCGTATTGCCATTAAACGGGCACTTATAAACCTGCGATAAATACACATAACTTCGAAAAGCATCGAAAAGTCGTTGGTGTGTGCCATGATAAAACTTGGGATCGAACCCGAGACCTCGTCTCAGCAGTCCATTACCCATACCACTAGGGTAAGTAAATACCTTGTAATTCCCGTAAACATTATTGTATATCATGGAACGTGAAAGTTGAAAAGTTAGTTCTTGTCTGTTAGTCTACGATAGACATAAAAACTACTAAACGAATTTTGATGTTTTTTTTTTACACGAGACGGAATGGAGACGGTTTTTGCGTTAAGGATGAGAGGATGTTTGTTTGTGCCAAGCAATGTTGTAATATTTCTCTAAAATTACTAGTCTGCTTTCGACGCAGTCTCCGTTATGAGTTCGGGTTTGATTGATAAATATTCTTGGATAACTGTTACGGTTATAACTCACCAGGGAGTGTTATTGCAAGCATCGTTTGTGCAAATCTATGTTGTAATTTTTGTCCAAAACTACTAGTTCGATTTTGATGCTGTTTTCAGTTATGGGTTTGTGTTTTTTTTATGGCTTAATCAAGTTAAAATTATTACGTTGGTATGATTGTAATTGGTTGATTAAAATCGTAGATATTACCAAAAATCGCGATAACCTTCTGCGATACCTACATGCGAGCGAAGTCGCGGACATCAGGCTACTAACAATTTAAAACCAAAAAACCTACTTTTGCGAAAAAGAAACAAGAATATATTTTCTCTTTAATGTCTCGAGAATTTCATAAAACATAAAACGAAAGTATGTTTTCACTTATACTGTATTTATATTTAAGACAACCTATAATATAATTTTAAAAGAAAATACAAAAAGCTTGTTGTCTGTATAAGGAAAAGGAGAGGGTCGCATGTTTCTTGCCTTGCTTAAAAAACAACGGGAATCTTGTTTAAACGTATTTTACAATGCTTATACAGGGTGAAAGATGTCGACCTCACCTGGAGGAAAAATATTCTTAACATTGGAGATTTTAGGGAAACAGTCACCTATTTTCAGAAAGAAATAAAACTACATTCAAAATATTTCCGAAATATCGTTTGATAGACCAGGTAATCGAACCGACTACAATTCGAAAAACTTCCACACATCGAGAGAATTGCCTTACTAATAGGAGGTAGGACACCACGGTATTTCCGTTTCCGTTTCCGATCCCGGCGGTGAGCAGGGTAGCTAAAGCTCACTGGAGGGATTTTGTGCTGTCAGTGGAAAAACCAAAGAGCTTGTCCTGCTTTGCCTTTTACACTGACGGCACAGAACCTCTCAATGCATGCAGGGTTGACAGCGCGAGTGTGACTCTCTTGTTCATAGGCCACGGTGACTACTTTCCATCAGGTGGGCCATGTGCTTGTCTGCCACCTAAGTAGTATAAAAAAATATTGGGTTACCTTATAATCTGTTACTTGAGACTTGAGATGCAAGTGCAGTTTTAGTCGATTCGAGACCGACATGAACACCCCTACTGGCCTGCTGGCCAGCTATTCGCTAATTTAAATGAAAAATATTATTGTTAATATGATATCTGCATATCTGTTCAAAGGTTTATCCTTTGAATAAAAGTGCTTTATTTCGTCAACTTGAATTTATAAACTCAGATTACAAGGATTTCCTTCGAGAGATTTGATACCTAATATTCACCCTGTTGGTTGAGGCTATAATAATACGAAATGATATTTTTTTGGATATTAGTCGATTCGATTCATTTCTTGGAAAATTTAATACAGTCTTGTTCATATAGAAAATCAAGTGAATATTTCCCTTGAGTGAAATTCGCGATCTGCAGTATTTAGAGTATTCATATCAATGACATGCTGTCTGATGGCTCCATTCATTGTGATGCGGACGACAGTACTGGAGACACGTGTTACACGGGCCGTGCAAATGTCCCTCAGTCCGAGCTGGAGAAGAGTCGCGAACAACTTGTGTCTGAAATTGAGACTACTCTCTCTGGAGTATCCGATTGGGTACGACTAAACCTAGTCAAATTCAACCCCACTAAGACACAAGTATGTGTATTCACCGCTAAGAAAACCCTATTCATTGTAGCGCCGCAATTCCTGGGCACACCGCTTACCATCTCCTCGAGTATCGGGATCCTTGGTGTCGATATCTCCAGTGACGTCCAATACCGAAGTCATTTGCAGGACAAGGTTAAGTTGGCATCAAGAAAACTCGGAGTGCTCAACAGGGCGAAGCAGTACTTCACTGCGGGGCACCAACTCCTTCTTTATAAAGCACAGGTCCGGCCTCACATGGAGTACTGCTGTCACCTTTTTGCTGGAGTACCTGCATACTAGCTTGACCCCTTCGACTCAGTGCAAAGACGGGCATTGAGGCTGGTTGACAATCCCATACTCACAGGTAGTGTGGAACCTATTAGCCCTAGGAGGGATTTTGCCTCACTGTGTGTGTTCTACTGCCTATACAATGGTTTGTGCTCAGATGAATTGTTTGACATGATGCCCGTAGCTACATTCTATCATCGCACCTCTCGCCATATTATATCGCCTATATTCATCCTCACACATTGCGACCTGAGACGGTGCGCACTGTGCGGTATGAAAGAAACTTCATCCCACGCACACTCAAGCTGTGGAATGACCTCCCTGCTGCGGTTTTCCCAAGCGCCTACAATATGGGGTTCTTCAAGAGGGGCAT
The DNA here is from genome assembly GCA_963662185.1 of Eilema griseolum. Classification (NCBI taxonomy): domain Eukaryota; kingdom Metazoa; phylum Arthropoda; class Insecta; order Lepidoptera; family Erebidae; genus Eilema; species Eilema griseolum. The sequence goes on from OY759243.1 coordinate 22,024,121, forward strand.
CAGAAGGTTTCTTCATGGTCGGTAGCGCGAGTGTAACACCCCTGGTGTTGCATACGTCCATAGGCCACGGTAACCGCTTCCCATCAGGTGGGCCGTGTGCTTGTCTGCCAACTAAGTGGTATAAAAAAAAATAAAAAAAAATATTTTCCTTCCAGGTAAGGTCGAAATATTCCACCCTGTATAAGTATACTGAACCCTTTTTCATGACATTCAGGAACCTATTTCCGGGATCAATATATCAAGGGATTAGACAGCGTTTCCAGTGAAAGTTCTCCGGCGGTTTGAATTTTACCGACCAAACCAAAATATATATTTGTACTTGAAAATCCCTTCAGAAGTTTGCGAGTTAATCGCGAACAGACAGACGTAGTGGAGGACTTTGTTTGGTAATTTATGTAGTTATACACTAGCTTTTTTTTTAACGTGCGCAAAATCCCCACGGATACCTTCCCACCGGAGCCGGTGGAGGAGGTTATGTCGGACTCGAACCGACTAAAACTCACGCCGGTCGCTTTGGTTGCCGAAGGTGAGGTTGACGGGCATATCCCTCGCACCCCGGCCGAACCAGGGCCATCTCTCACGATCTGGCCCTCTTCTCGGAGTTATACACTAGCTTGTGCATAGTTTTTTATGCTCTTTATCTTTCTACAAGCTTTCGATTAACAATGATAGACGAGGCGATGAGAGCTGTCTCTTGGAGTTGAGTGAAGACAGTCGCTTCCATAAACCCTGATAAATTAAAATAGGACTAAGAGTAGGTTAGGATGCAACTGGGCTACTGCTGCGATGATGACAGAAGGGATGGAGTGACAATATCACTTCAACCCAATGATATATTATCATATAGACATGGGTACACGGCATGCAGGAACATTTGACATGCGACTTTCAAAAATGGCGCTGATTACTCGCGTGAAGAAATATTACATTCACGCACATATAATCATGCCTTTATCTCCGAAGGATTAGGTAGATGTGAATTAACATCCACATTTTACCAATCATTGTTTTCTGCCCCACGTAATAGGGGGTGAACCTATTGCCATCTTCCAGGCACTATTGTTGACTTGACCCATGTATCTGAGGCTGATTCTGGGCTGCATATATCTGTCTGATGTTAAACAGTCCTATCCGTCAGTCGCCTTGTATGACACCGCATGGGAAGAGATGGGGTGGTCCAAATTCTACTCTACCGGGAACCACGCGGCTTAGTAATATTTTTTATGGATTATGCATTTATATTACGATTTGGGCACTGTCACGTCTCTGATTGGTGCGTAAAACCAGGACAATTGTTTTCATTTATTGTTGCATTTTTAGAGTGCGGGTAACGCATCTATAATTTATATTATATCATTCCTTCAACCTATATTGCAACTTGTGCGAAATTGTTTTATTTTATACAACTTCGGTGGCAGACAAGCACACGGCCCACCTAATGGAAAGTGTTTACACCAGGGGAGATACACTCGTGCTACCGACCCAGTAAGTTCAGTTTCTGTGCCGTCAGTACAGAAGACCAATCAGGACAACCCTTTAGCCTTTAGTCTTCCTACTGGCATCAAAAAAACTCTCCAGTGAGCTCTAGCTTCTATACTCACCATCGGGAACACAACATGAGGTTATTATAGCCGTGGTCCGACGATAATCTATAGATGAAGAACGTTTTCCCGTCATAAAGTATTAAAATATAACGACGAATCTATAAGAATATTCTAAATTACACTTAGCTATGCTATTTTAAGGGCCTGATAGAATCCGCAGGCATTCGAATAAAATAATTTCATTTACGATTCAATTGGAACGGCGAAAGCTGTTAAAGGAAGACAATTAGAGATTGAAAGCCAATTACTATGGTAGGATATACTCATAGCTTTACTTCTTAGGGTTCCGTACTAGAAAATACCCTTAAAGGGGGAGTATGAAGCCCCACCCAGGCTTTTCAGACCCAAGTCACCTTATTTATTTATTTTTATTTATTTAATCTTTATGCGCAAAAATAAAAAGTGTACAAAGTCGGACTTAATGACATTACCATTTTCTGCCCGTCAATCTTAGGGTGACGCAGAGGTTTGTTGAGATAGGTGCTTGAAATATGGAATGAATTAAGATATATACATACATACATATAATTAAGTCTTTATCCCCGGAGGGTTAGGCCGAGGTGAATTAACACCCACATTTCACCAATAATTGTATTCGATCCCACGTAATAGGCGGTGAGTCTATTGCCGTATTCTGGACACTATAGTTGACTCGAGCCATGCATCTGTGGCTGAGTCTGGACTGTATAATATATCTGTCTGATGTTAAACAGCCCTATCCCTTAGTCGCCTTGTACGACACCGTATAGGAAGAGAAAGGGTGGCCCAAATTCTACGATTACATATCAGAAAACAGAAATTAGAGACTGATTGAAATAGTCTATTAAGTAGTAATCATAATTTTCACAAAAAAATGTACAAAATTATAGAAAATATCCTCACTAAAATTTTTAATGTGGTCTTGGATGACCAGGCTTCACTACAAGAGACTCTGCCGATTCGCTTGGGTGGGCTGTGGAAATTTTACGAATAGCGATTCGTAAAATTTCAGATGTCAGCTTACCAGCTTTCCTGTCTTCAGTCCACAGTACGGAAGAATTAACTAGGAAAGTTCTTGCTTGCACCTACACTAGTTAATTATGAAGTAATGTGTAAGACTAATGCAGTGAACGCTTGGAAAATTGCATGTCCAAACACCGATCTCTTGAGGAACCTTTTCTCACATCATCAGTGGGACTGGCCTCTTTATATTAACATAACAAAAAGTTAAAAGGTTCTAGGTAGGTAAGTATCATGTATTCACTAAGAAGTTATAAAAATGCCGCGTGGTTCCCGACAGAGTAGAATTAGGGTCACCCCATCTCTTCCCGTGCGGTGTCGTACAAGGCGACTAAGGGATAGGGCTGTTGAACATATGACAAATACATCACAGCCCAGACTCAGCCTCAGATGCAGTGCCCGGAATACGGCAATAGGCTCACCCCCTATTACGTGGGACCGAATACAATTATTAGTGAAATGTGGATGTTAATTCATCTCTGCCTAACCCTCCGGGGATAAAGACGTGATTATATGTATGTATGTATGTATGTACTAAGAAGTTAGTTTGAGAAATATTTTTAAAATCTGAAAGTGATCATCTACTTTTGATACAGATTTCATTTGTTTGTTAGATTTTTTTTTTTTTATACCACTTAGGTGGCAGAAAAGCACACGACCCACCTGATGGAAAGTGGTTACCGTGACCTATGGACGTGTGTAACACCAGAGGAGCCACACTCGCGCTGCCGACCCTGTAAGCACAGAGTTGCTATGCCATCAGTGAAGAAGACAAAGCAGGACAAGCCTTTAGTCTCATAGACTCTGTTAGAAACAATCTCTCCTGTTGGATAAATATTGTCACAAGTTTGAGATATTGACATATAAAATGGTCGTGTAAGGAGAATATATAACATGGGACAGCGGAGGGCTGACTGGGACAATTTTGCGGGTTCAATAGACTGACCCCTAGCATACCCGGGGTAATATTATTTCACTCACGTACCGGGATCGTTTCCTTGCTAAACCCTATTCTTTTAACCAATTTAATATAACGATGTAAGATATTTATTTTCACGTAGAAATAATAAAATTGATAGATTTCAAACTGTATAACAGTATCATTCATTCTCTGAACCTTTTTCGATCTCAGTTGGGGTCGGCTTTCTAGACTGACTGAACTTTGATATTTTCTGTGAAGCGACTGCCACCTGACTTCCGCTACCAATTGGCGATATCAAAGTTCTGTAGCTAGATTAGTCGGCCTTTTCAAGGCTCCTGTAACGGCTGCTATAGATGTTCGTATGGCAATCAGGATCGACGGCTTAATGTGCTCTCCGATTCACGATCAGACTGATGAATATATTCGTATTCATGCAAACAAATTATAGGAGGTAGGACAAGGCGATATTTCCGTCCAATTGACCAGTCCGACTAGGGAAGTACCTCCGCCCTACAGAATACCGCGGTTATAATAACTTCGTGTTGTGTTCCCAGCGGTGAGTATGGTAGCCAGAGCTCACTGGAGAATTTGTGCTGTCAGTGGGATGACTAAAGACTTGTCTTGCTTTGTACTCTACACTGACGGCACAGAAACTCTGTGCTTACAGGGTCGACAGCGCGAGTGTGGCTTCTCTGGTGTTACACACGTCCATAGGCCACGGTAACCACTTTCCATCTGGTGGGCCGTGCGCTTGTCTGCCACCTAAGTGGTAGAAAAAAAAAACTGAGCGGGGATCAAACCCGCGCCTCTTGCGTAGGACCGCCACGTCATACTGTTATACCGTTTCGACTATTAGTCGAACATCTAGGTATGGCAGTCGTTACGGTTGTTGGAGCTCGCAAAAGTCCGACTAGTTTAACCATAGAATTTCGATCCAACCCCCATTTGAGATGGGAATTATTTTTATATTAAAAGTCATATATTATTTGTACGGAATTTGTTGATTTGGATTTTTATTTGAATTTAATTAAACACATGTTCTTTGACCCTGTAGTAATTAAAGATAGGTAGATACTTAAAAGTAGAACCGCGGTAGCCTAGTGGTATGGGTAATGGACTGCTGAGACGAGGTCTTAGGTTTAATCCCAGGTTTTACCATGGCACACACCAATGACTTCGATGCTTTTCGAAGTTATGTGTGTATTTATCGCAGGTTTATAAGTGCCCGGTTAATGGCTATTGCCTATTGGCTCGCCACCTATTACATTGGGACCTAAACATAAACTGGCGAAACGTGGGTGCTAGCACCTCTGCCTACCCTTTCGGGGATATAGGCGTGAGTTTTGTTATGTTAGGTACTTAAAAAACCAAACAAGGTAAGCCGAACTTGTAAGTGTACTAGGTAAATACCATTGCAATACTTTTGGTCAGCAATAAATGATTATGATTTGAAAAAAAAAATGTCTCAGGGAATGATAATGGAACAGTATAGCCTATGTAGGCTAGTAGAAGTGTTTCGAAAATTAATAGAATTAATAGAAGCGTTTTAGTATTATGGATGCTCAAGATAGTAGGAAATAAAGAAGTAAAAACATAAGTAAGTGGACTCTGAACTCCGAGATGAGATGAAATGCGGCTGAGAGTAGTGAATGAATGAATATTCATTCATTCATTCATTCATTCAGCATATTCATCATTATCTTTTCGAATGAACATACATATAATCATACATACTGCATACATACTAATCACGCCTTCAACCCCGAAGGGTTAGGCAGAGGTGAATTAACACCCACATTTCACCAATAATAGTATTCGGTCCCACGTAATAGGGGGTGAGTCTATTGCCGTATTCCGGACACTATTGTTGACTCGAGCCATGCATCTGAGACTTAGTCTGGGCGGAATATAGTTTAAGTAATTATACTTAAACTATATTCCGCCCAGACTAAGTCTGCGCGGACTGCGAGACTGCGAGAGTTTAACGCGAGATTGTGTCTATTTGGTTTTAAGTAAAAATATTTTATTGATAATTGTATTATCATTTAAAAAAAGTTGCCTGACAAATTTCAAGTTCACCAGTCATTAAGAAGGAGTTAAAATTTCTATCATAAAATTTGACAGTAAAAGCTGACCAAGCTTGGGGTCATATGTACACATACGACCTCTTTTGCACTGTTTGGACCCTCAAACTAGCGATAAAGCTTAAGCTAATAACAGAAATTTTCGCTGAATCAACCCTCCAAGTCCTCATCTAAAATGTGTACCATTTTCATCTAATTTGAACCTTACATTTCAAAGTAACCGCTACATAAATATGTTAAATATTAACTTGTAAAGAGAGACCTGTCATTAACAACTGGGTTTAATACAGAGCTATAGATGTACCTGCGTTAAATGTATGAAAGGACCCAGAATGGACTAATGTCTAAGCAGACTCCAAAATGTTAGAACATTAATTCCTAAATTAAGTACAGTTACTGACAGAATATAGGTATGTCCTATTTTGTATTATTATCGTACTTACAATAATATAATAAACTGTAAAATTGAAATTTTCTTATGACAAGTAGTTTTAAAGATATTTGATTTTAAAAATTCAATATCTCAAGCCGTCTGAAAATGTGCCATACAAAATCGTAGCACGTGCTGACGTCACAGCGCGTAGGCGTGGAGTGCAAGAGAATATCGCATTTATCTCAGTCTAAGTTGCGTTTACACGTATACAGTGAATTATAAGATTGATTTTAAATTCAATAAAGAATCTAAAAGTTGTAAATTTTGCTATATTTCGATTGTTTATTATGTTGATTGTCAAATCATGCTAAATTGTCAATGATTCGTAATAAATCAGTACATATTTGATAGTGACAGTCGTAGTTCCTATTTTTGTCATTTCACGGAATCGTTGGTTTTGCTGTATTAATTTTAATATTTAATATTTTTAATATTTTATTTATGTTTTTGTAATATTACGTTTAATATTTTATTTATGTTTTTTTTTATTTTTACTCAGTAAAGTACCTTTAACAGTAGAAAAAATGTGATAATTCACATGTGACACCTCTTTGAAGTGAATACGTTTCTGTGAAGTAAATTATGTTTGTCTATATTTTTTTTTTTTTTTTTTTTACGTGCGCAAAATCCCCACGGATACCTCCCCACCGGAGCCGGTGGAGGAGGTTATGTCGGACTCGAACCGACTAAAACGCACGCCGCCTGTGGGTCGTTTCGGTTGCCGAAGGTGAGGTTGACAGGCATATCCCTCGCACCCCGGCCGACCCAGGGCCATCTCTCATGATCTGGCCCTCTTCTCGGGTGTGGGGACCACAGAGTCCCCAACTCGTCCCCGGAAACGGGGAGGCGCGCCACGCGCGCCGCCGCCGCGGCCTGCTTCTGCAAGGGTGACAGGCGGCTTCACCTGTCACCCCCAGGCCGGCGCTCATGGGGGGCGGAGGTCGTTCATCGACCTCCGACGCCCGAGTTGCCTTCGTGCGCGGGCAGCTTGTCTAGCGATCCTTCGTCGCTCCCGCTGCCGCTCCCGCCCCGCCTCCTCCTGTTTGTCTATATTTGCATGTTTGCGTATACGTCAAATATTTTGTCAAATCTACGAAAGCCTAGTAGCAAACACAAATAACTAAGTGAAGTGCCACCATTAAGCAACTTCTGGGGGCGATTGTACCTCAGGATTACGTCGGCACGAACTTGATTAATATTTACGAGCTTGAGTTATAATTGTCTTTGAAAATATTAAAATTCAGAAAACTTTCTAGTAATATAAATGTGTTTTCATTCTTTTATCAGCATTTCTGTAATAGGTACCTACTTACTCTTTTTTTGTATCAAGGACACGCCAATTTGAATTCACCTCGCCTGATGGTAAGCTAAAAGCAAAGTCTCAGAAAAGAGGGGCTCCATTACAGATACTAAGTAATATTACAATGGTGGCATTTAGCTTGGCGGCCTCATCAGATGCTTTTTTCACGAGCCGCTTAAAGATAACCACTTTCCTTCAGGTGGGCCGTGTGCTTGTCTGCCACCTAAGCATTATAAAAATGTACTTATGACTGCGTTGTTCAATTACATGTCTTATAGATAACATTAGGCGACTTATAAGTTAATAGTTACTTTTCTTAAAATAAGGATGTTTTCGATAGTGTCCACTATTGGATTAGTGGCCACTATTGGTACCTACGTTTATTGAATGCCATGCAAAGTGATACTTTGCATGGCATTCATTAAATGTAGGTACCAATAGTGGTTGTATATTTTACCCAAACCCCAACATCACACAAGGCTCGAGTCAACAACAGTGCCTGGAAAACGGCAATAGGCTCACCCCATATTAGGCGGGACTGAAAACAATGATTGGTGAAATGTGGGTGTTAATTCACTTTTACCTAACCCTTCGGGGATAAAGGCGTGATTGTATGTATGTATGGCTACATCGAAAGCATCATCAAAACAGCCTCACGAAAACTCGGAGTCCTGAACAGAGTGAGACGATTTTTCACGCCGGAGCAGCGGTGTCTTCTATACAAGACACAAATTCGCTCCTGTGTGGAGTACTGCTCGCATCTCTGGGATGGTTCAGCAAAGTACTTACTAGATGCTCTCGACAGGTTGCAGCGACGTGCGGTCCGCATCATTGGGAATCCCGAGATCACGAACACCCTAGAACCTTTACAGCTGCGTAGAGATGTTGCGTCCATGGCTGTATTTTACCGTCTGTACCATGGGGAGTGTTCTGATGAGCTCTTCCAATTAGTCCCACCCTCCCCTTTCCTACACAGGACAACGCGTGCAGGTCTTAGATGTCATCCGCACACGGTGCAAAACATCCGATCAAGAACCAAGCGGTTCGGAGACTCTTTCCTCTGTCGCACCATTAAGGCCTGGAATTCATTACCAGCTCACGTGTTTCCTTCTTCCTACAGTCCCGGGTCCTTTAAGCGGGGCGTGAAAAAGCATATGATAAGGCCGTCAAGCTGAGTGTCACCATTGTCACACGGTATGTGTAAGTAATGGTGACCCTCTTTTCTGGGATTTTGCCTTCAGCTTACCATCAGGCAAGGCGAAGTCCAATTGACGTGTCCTATATATAAAAAAAAAAAGAAAAAAAAAATGTATGTAAAAATAATTAAAGCTTTGATATGAAATATAAAATTGAATGAACCTTGACCGATTCAATCTTCCCACAGATCTATCTTAATCGATATGAAATACTTTACTACCGACCACTCCATAAAAATGAGGAGATAGGGCACGGCGGTATTTCCGCCCAATTGAGCAGCCCGACTGGGGAAGTACCTCCGCCCTACAGAATACTGCGGTTATAATAACCTCGTGTTGTGTTCCCAGCGGTGAGTAGGGTAGCCAGAGCTCACTGGAGAGTTTTTGTGCTGTCAGTGGGACGACCAAAGACTTGTCCTGCTTTGTCCTCTACACTGACGGCACAAAATCTCTGTTCTTACAGGGTCCGCAGCACGGATGTGACCCCACTGGTGTTACACACGTTCATAGGTCATGGTAACCACTTTCCATCAGGTGGGCTGTGTGCTAGTCTGCCACCTAAGTTGTATAAAAAAAATGTTAAAGTAAACAGACCTAAAGGCAGTCACCTAAAACAATACTTGTTATTTACAACAAACGTGGAATGACAACAAAATAAAACCTCTAAGGCAATCCTATAAAAATCAGTAGGAAAATACCTCAAAGAATGTTTGATCAAGAAAGTAAACCTTTTGAAAGAAACCTCTTTATTGTAACACAGTCAAAATAAATGAGAAAATAAATATAAATAAATAAATATTTTACAACATTCTACACAACGCTATCTAGACCTATCGTAAACATAGCTAAACTATTTTGTGACATGGAATCTAGAATGCAGATAAACATACTAAGATAGTCTTTTTTTTGTAAATACATACATATCATTCATATAAACACCCTGACCAATGCAAATATACATATTCATGCGTACAAATATTTACACTGAGCGGGAATCGAACGTTCTACCGCTACGCCACAGAGGCCGTTTGAATGAACTATTTAAGACATTTGAACTATTTTAGCCGAGTGGTACCCGGCAGAGTACAATTTGGACCACCCCATCTTTTTCCACGCGTAGTCGTACAAGGCGACTAAGGGATAGGGCTGTTTAACATCAGACAGATATATACAGCCCAGACTCAGACTCAGATTGGCTTGAGTTAACAATACTGCCCGGAAGACGGCAATAGGCTCACTCTCTATTACTTGGGGCCGAAAACAATGATTGGTAAAATGTGGATGTTAATTCACCTCTGCCTAACCCTTGGGGGATAAAGGCGTAATTATCTGTATGAATGTATGTGTAAGACATTTGAATGAAATTTAAAGCATAGTATGCTTACTATTTAAAATCGGTTATGATAGAAAAACTTGAAATGGTTCAGGCGGGATTTGAACCCACGATCTTTCCCTTATAGGGGGAATTATCAACATTATTTGAAAGCTATTTTTTTATATAGGACACGTCAATTAGACTTCAATGCGCCTGATGGTAAGCTTAAGGTAGAGACACAGGAAAGAGGGTCACCATTACTTACACATACCGTGTGACAATGGTGACACTCAGCTTGACGGTCTCATCAAATGCTTTTTCACGCCCCGCCTAAGGGACCCGGGCCTGTAGGAAGAAGGAAACACGTGAGCTGGTAATGAATTCCAGGCCTTAATGGTGCGACAGAGGAAAGAGTCACCGAACCGCTTGGTTCTTGATCGGATGTTCTGCACCGTGTGCGGATGACATCTAAGACCTGCACGTGTTGTCCTGTGTAGGAAAGGGGAGGGTGGGACTAATTGGAAGAGCTCATCAGAAAACTCACCAGAAAAATAGGATAACACCATATTTCATACAGATATTACTTTCGCTTTTCCCGGTCTTTTTAAGGGTTTCGTATCTCAAAAGAAAATATCGGAACCCTTAAGTAGCCTGTTTGTCTATCTGTCTGTCAAGACCTTTTTCTCAGAAATGCATAGAGATATCAAGTTGAAATTTATACCAACTATTCAGGTTTGTACCATTTGTAATATTAAGTAATACTCTATTGTGAACATTTAGGTAGGACACGGCGGTATTTCCGCCCAATTGAGCAGTCCGACTGGGGAAGTACCTCCGCCCTACAGAATACCGCGGTTATAATTTATTTATTTATTTATTTCCACAGACAATACAAGCTTACAGTGAAATAGCACCAAAGCGCTTATAATGTTATACTAATTAATATTTAACTAATACCATGCAATTCAATTGTCAAATACAAATATTAAAATAACAAACAATTAGAATAGTTAATATTAGAATTACAAATAATTACAGTAATCAATTTGAAAATAATAAGCTATTCATTACAATATATAATCAAGCAATAAAAACATTCAAATAATATTTCCAATGAACATTAATCAATAATAATCTAAAACAATCATTAAGTAATCTAAATAATCAAAAGTCAACTAATTAGAGGAGTCAATATTAAAATAACTAATAAATTGCAATACTAATGTTAATTGTACCAGAGAAAAAACACCTTACGAAGGTGCATTATAAAATGATAAGACGTTTTTTGCCATTACATATATGTTGTCAAAAAATAAATCTATATCTGGATTCGCTTGTAGCAAACCATTAATTAAATCTATCGCCCTTGAGGTGGGGCAAGTGGCAGCCTGAGCCAAACGCCATATCGGTGGCTTTGCGAGAAGGCAATGCTGACGACGTCCAGTGGCACGCATATAATTATCTGGCACATAGAAATGTATACATTCCACATAATAGCTTCGTGTTGTGTTCCCAGCGGTGAGTAGGGTAGCCAGAGCTCACTGGAGAATTTGTGTTGTCAGTTGGATGACTAAAGGCCTGGTCTGCTTTGTCCTCTACACTGACGGCACAGAAACTCTGTGCTTACAGGGTCGGCAGCGCGAGTGTGGCTTCTCTGGTGTTGCACACATCCATAGGCCACGGTAACCACTTTCTATCAGGTGGGCCGTGCGCTTGTCTGCCAACAAAGTAGCATAAAAAAAATTTAAATAAATAAAAAAATAAACAAGAAAAAAAAGGTCTGCAACGCTTTGTGGTGTCGCTTGGCCCAACGTGCGCGAGTGGACTGTATTGCGGAGAAGCAGATAACTGTTCTATTGACACTTTACACACAAAACAAGACAGGTGGCCGGGCTGCCGCGGATTCGATCCAGGCAGTGAATGCAGCCCGAGAAATTAGGAGAGGATGCACTAACCTTCACGACCCACGTGTTTTTCATCGCAGCCGGTACACGGATCTTCTCTTCCTTGCTCAGGAGCTGCCGTCAGCGTCACTAGATCCCTTGAGGAACACACGAGAGGCACCATCCGATCGGTAAAGGTCTATGAGGCGGTTAAAATACAACAAATATTATTCATTTCTGAGAGACGCGCTCGCGATCCGTCCCTACGCTGGCTAGTTCAAAGCGGGAGTGCCCGTCCACATCTCACACAATGGCGGACGGAAGCTACAGCTAGCCCTACTCTATGGTTAGTGCGGAGGGGGAGACGGATCTAAAAGGAGTGTGTTTCCATGTCAAAAAATACAGTTTCCACATCGGCGCAACCATTCCCCCCGGCTTGAAGGGTTACCTTCGAAACGAAAAATGTGGAACAAAACCAATGTCTAATCTAAATCTAGGTCTGCGAAATAACAACTAAAATATAAACATAGATTGGAACTCGTGCCTACTGCTGGCTAGGCAGAGGGCAGAGGCGAACAACCGGGCGCAGATACGATCCGGTTGCAGTTTTAACCCGTACAACACGAGTTATCCCGCGGGCATCGGGAAAAATTTCCTCTACTACTCCTAGAGGCCAATGTAAAGGAGGCGCATTCTCAGTCATAAGGACTACCACCGTACCTACAGTAATTGGGTTGGATGGAGTATTCCATTTTTGACGTGACTGCAGCGTGTGCAAATAATCGGTTCTCCAACGATTCCAAAACGATTGGACCATCTTATCTAAAAGAGCGTGACGAGTTAGGAGGTGTATTCTATCGTCATCAACATCTATTGCGGGCAAATATTTTAAAGGAGTCATATTTAAGAAGTGAGCTGGCGTCAGCGCTAACGGCTCTGACGGATCGCTAGATAGAGTCCGACACAGCGGACGCGTGTTCATCACCGCCTCTACTTGCGCGAGTACGGTACTCAACTCCTCGAACGAGAGAATCTGTTCGCCTATGACGCGAAACAGATGCGACTTAAGGCTTTTAATATTCGCTTCCCAATTACCACCAAAATGACTAGCTGCAGGCGTGTTAAAGTACCATTCAATGCGATTTTCGGCTAAGATGTGAGCGAATTCACTTTGGTAGTACTTAGACCGTAAGAATGTGTGCAATTCCGAAATACTACGTCGGGCCCCTACATAGTTTGTACCGTTGTCCGAATACATGCGCTTAACCGGACCCCGACGCGACAAAAAACGTTTAAAAGCGGACATAAAATTTGGCGTACTTAAATCACCGGTCAACTCTATATGAACCGCGCGAGTTGTCATACAAATGAACAAACAAACATAAGCTTTCGTGGAGCGAATGCCACGACCACGAGCAATGGTGACCTTGAAAGGCCCAGCAAAGTCTGTGCCGGTGTGTACGAAAGGTTTTGCGGATTGAACAACACGACAAGAGCGATGATCGGCCATTTCAGGCGCGATAAAACGCGGGCGGAGTTTAAAACAAGGTACACATCTGTGTACTCTAGCGCGAATCAAATTACGAGCGGAAATTATCCAGTATTTCTGTCTCAAAATAGACATTAACAAATCGGGACCAGCGTGACAATTCACCTTGTGATGATAATCTACTAACAAATCTAATACGTGGTCCTTACGCGGGAGAATTACTGGGTGCCTTTGTTCAAATCCTAAACCTGAATTTCTCAAACGACCACCTACTCGAATGAGTCCATCTTCCAAAAATGGTTTCAAGTGTCGGAAAGAACGACTACAAGGTTTGTTAAATTCTAAATTTTTAAATTCAGAAGCAAAATAACACTTCTGCAATTCGCGAAGTATGATCAATTCAGCCTTATCTAAATCAGCGGCGGTTATATGACCGCGTGTAGATAAAATTCTCAAAAATCGGCCTACATAAACAACACAACGCAACAGTCTCGACCAAGACGAGACGCGATCAGCCAACAACAAAACCAGGGACCCTTCACGCGGGACCGACACCACAAGCGAGTGCTTCTTTTCCTCGGGTGGTTCGGAAACCGTAGTGGGATTGAATTGACTAACTGGCCACTTATCTAACGCGGCATGAATCCAGGACGGTCCACTAAACCATAACGGGTGATCTAATATTTGCGAAGGAAGCAGTCCACGAGAGAGACAATCGGCTGGGTTGTCGGTGCCAGCAACGTGAAAGAGATTTTTTGGCGCTAATTCCGATTGAATTTTTGCCACTCTATTAGCGACGAAGGTGTCCCAACGATGGGGCGAAGAGTGGGCCCAACACAAAGCGACTGTTGAGTCCGAAAAAGCTAAAATTCTATTAATATTAATGCGACTACTACAAGCATTGGCGATAGAGGTGATCAATCTAACCAACAATAGTAAAGCGCATAGCTCGAGGCGTGCCAGAGAGACGACCTTACGGGGAGAGACCTTCGATTTCGCGCTTATAAGGCTAATTGAAACCTTACCTACATTCGAGACATGAAAATAGACTACTCCTCCATACGCCCTCTCACTAGCGTCCGCGAAGCCTACTACCGTAACAACACTATGTTGCGATATACCTACATGACGCGGAATTTGTACTTGGTCAAGCACAGAGAGTTCTTTTCTAAAGCGAGCCCACAACTTAGCAATGTTGTCGGGCGCGGTGTCGTCCCAATCACAATTCGAAAGCCAAAGCTCTTTTATAAGTAGTTTGGCGTACAGAACGACAGGAGCTACGAATCCCATTACGTCCCATATCCGTGCCACACACGACAGGATAATGCGTTTAGTACAAGTTTGCGGGGTCGAACTACTTTTCAAACTAAACGTATCAGATGCGGGCGACCAGCTTAAACCAAGCACCTTGTGCGTATCACTTTCATCGAACTCCTTAACCGAAGACAATCGGTGCGACGGTGGAATCGACTCTAACGCTGTTTGCGAGTTGCTCGTCCATTTCACGAGATCAAATTGACCCGCCTTCATGAGACTTATAACTTGAGCGGCCGTCTCGACAGCCTCGGCCTCGCTATCTACACTATACACGAAGTCGTCCATGTATAAGCCAGTCTCAATGGTGGCTCTCGCTTTAGGAAATGCATCGCCCTCGTCAGCGGCCAACTGCTTGACGGTGCGAAGTGCGTGAAAAGGGCTAGATTTAAGCCCGAAGCAAACACGATTAAACTCGTAAACCATTAAAGGTTCTTGCGGTGAAAATCTATACAAAAATCGTTGAAACCTACGATCGGGTTCGCGCACTTCAAGGCACAAAAACATTTGTCGAATATCTGCAGAGAGTGCCACAGCGAATAAACGAAAATTTACAATTATGTCAAATAAATTACCTTGAAGATTTTGACCACAATACAAAATGTCATTAAGCGACACGGAAGTGCTAGTCTTAGCACTGCCATCTAGAACTACGCGGAGTTTAGTAGTAAGCTTATCTTCTCTAACAACTCCGTGGTGCGGGATAACGTACGAAGGCTGGGTCTCGTCAGTGTCCGCAGGCGCAGGTGAGATGTAACCTTTATCTAAATATTCGTTGACAACCTCATCATAGGCTTGCTTTAACTTTGGAGACGCCTGCATCTTTCGTTCTAAACAAAGAAAGCGTCTTTCAGCGGATGCACGGGAGTCGCCGAGCGAAAAAATATCTCCCTTGAAAGGGAGCGCGACAACATAACGACCCTGCTCATCGCGAGTAGTCGTGCGACAATAAATCTCCTCAGCCATCTTGTCATCAGGGCTTAGGATTGGTGGGACATTGACCTCCTCAATCTCCCAAAACTTGCGGATGGTAGACTCCAGTGGCGGCTCGACGGTGCAACAGAACGAGGCAGTCGAGTGACTAAAACTATCCATAGAAGCGGGTGCAGAACCAATTATAACAAAACCCAGAACTGTTTCCAGGGCGTGCGGAGCGGGGTACGTCGGACCCCCTTGAACCTTACGTGATAACTGGAGGTGCGGGAGAATCGAAGCGCCGATCAATATATCGACGACTCCAGGAACAGCGTAAGTCTCATCAGCTAAAGGTAAGTCTTTAAATTTCGTTAATAAAGACGTGTCAACTGGGACGGTAGGCAACTGTTCAGTTATTTTATCCGTAACGAACGAATCCATGTCAAACCAAATTTTATTATTAAAACGAGATCCAAACCTTGTTTTAACTGTGCCATGAACAGCTGACCGTAAACCTCCAAAACCCGTCACCACTGAGTAGGTTGAACGCCTATCAACATTGAAACCAAGACGTTGACAACAATCTTGAGTAATAAAATTACTTTGCGAAGCGCCATCTAATAGCGCTCGAACAATGTGCGGTTTACCTAATGCATCAACAATAACCACGCGAGCGGTCGCAAGACAAACCGTAGTGAGGGCAGCACTAGCGGAGAACGAACACAAGGTGACGTCATTCGTAGCGGTCCCCGGGCAGGCCGGAGCGCGTGTGAGCTCGGGCTGCGGCTGCGGCGCAGGCTGCCGCGCGTCACCGCTCGACGAACCAACTGTGCTCACCTTGGATGCGGCATTACTATTTTCAAAATGAAGCAAAGTGTGGTGTCTCGCTTGACATTTGCGACAACCATTTCCACTATTACATAAACCCACGCGGTGTTTAGTACCGAGACAATTAAAACAAAGATTATTAGCGCGAACAAATTTATAACGATCACTAGGCGACAATTTTAGGAAACCAGGACACTTGTACAGTTGCGAGTGATGAGTACTACACAAAGAGCAAACAGGTGATTGTACACGTGCTGGTGCGGTATTAACATAAGTATGGGTTGACCTCAGTGACCTCGATGACGCATCTATTTTGCGCGCGGGACTAACAACTGTCTTCGCGCCTTCATGTTTCGATGAAGAGCGTTGTAATATTTTTATATGCTCGCGAACAAAACCTTCTAAGTCTTCGAACTTAGGAATTTTATTGCCGCGATGATCCGATTCAAACAAACGAATGGTTTCGGAATCTAATTTCCTTAAACCCATATACAAAAATACGAAGTCGCAGAGGTCATCAATCTTTAGGTTCTTTACAGCGCGAACAGCTGACGCGAAAGTGTCTAGAAATTTCTCTAAGTTTTGATCGTTACATGCCGTAATAGATTTCAAATCAAACATCTGATCCAAATAGGCGTTAGCTACCGATCTTTTATCCTCATACTTAGCTTTCAAAGTATTTAAAATTAAATTATAATTCCCGGCACTAAACGTAATTCCAGCGCAAACGGTTATAGCTTTACCAGTCAATTTTTCAACAAGATAATGCAATTTTTCGTGATCTGTCAACGAATCGTTCTTATCTATTGTATTCTCAAAACTATCTATAAATCGACACCAATTGCGAATGTTACCATCAAATTCGGGTATTTGAATTGGTGGCAACTTAGGTCGGTCGCGAGTGGGGTTGGGTCGGTCAGACGGCTTCTCCAAACTCCTCGCGACGCGCTTGATACGACAATACAAATCGTCAAACGACGACAAGGCTTGATAACTCACTGAGTAATCGGGATCCAAATTCAACTCTAAAACGTTGATGTCATGCACTAAGGTTTCGAAATCCGCGCGTAGACTATCTAAGTTTTCTATAGAACACAAGAACGAATCTCTGATGACCAAATCAGAGGTTTTAAGTGCACTATCATAAATCGATTGTACGCGAGAGTAAATCATTTCTTTTTTAGCGTATAAAAGTTTCAATTGAACCTTACCGGTCTTATCAACCTTTGGGGACATGTTTACAATTAAATCTCAAACTAAAGTGCGGTAAACAATAAATATGAAATGACTTAATCCTAGCGGTACAGAGCAGCGAGGCGGCGCGAGCGTTAACTATGTAGGTAGGTAGGTGCTTACAACTGTGAATGCACGCTTGAACAAACGCGCATAGCAACAAGGTCGTACCTACGCGATGGTCGCTGTCTAGATTCAACTATTATTTCCGAGATTAAGTATTGCGTAATATCTATTCAAATTAAAATACTTTCGTATGAATTGGGATGAGATGCGAGCGAGGTAGGCACAGCCACGTGTCTACCCACGCAGGTACTAGGCAAATACGACGTGAGCCGAGAACAACGTAATTGAAAAAAACAAAACAAAGCCAAATGCGTTAGGTATTACACTGTGCCTATGCACTAGGGTGTCTGAGTATACCTAAGATCTAAGCCTAAATGTCTGGATGCGGGGTTTTCTACTAAAATAACCAGGCACTTAGGTGCGATGCGAAAATTGCGAACTACGATTAAGTGTTGATATGATACCTAACCTATTTATGTATTAGGTAGGTACAATGCGAGCCAGCGGCGAACGGACAACAAATTCTAAGCCTAAGTGTCTGGATGCGGGGTTTTCTACTAAAATAACCAGGCACTTAGGTGCGGTGCGCTCATTCCCATTAGAATAATAACAAAATACGAACTACGGCTAAGAATCCGGCTCGATCCGGACCAAAAAAATGGTGTCGCTTGGCCCAACGTGCGCGAGTGGACTGTATTGCGGAGAAGCAGATAACTGTTCTATTGACACTTTACACACAAAACAAGACAGGTGGCCGGGCTGCCGCGGATTCGATCCAGGCAGTGAATGCAGCCCGAGAAATTAGGAGAGGATGCACTAACCTTCACGACCCACGTGTTTTTCATCGCAGCCGGTACACGGATCTTCTCTTCCTTGCTCAGGAGCTGCCGTCAGCGTCACTAGATCCCTTGAGGAACACACGAGAGGCACCATCCGATCGGTAAAGGTCTATGAGGCGGTTAAAATACAACAAATATTATTCATTTCTGAGAGACGCGCTCGCGATCCGTCCCTACGCTGGCTAGTTCAAAGCGGGAGTGCCCGTCCACATCTCACACAATGGCGGACGGAAGCTACAGCTAGCCCTACTCTATGGTTAGTGCGGAGGGGGAGACGGATCTAAAAGGAGTGTGTTTCCATGTCAAAAAATACAGTTTCCACATCGGCGCAACCACTTTGAATCTGTGAAAAAAAGCAATCGGCAAAGTAAATTCGTTCAAAAGATACAGCCATTTGTATAACAAATTTATGCAAACATAATGCTTTAAACCGATAGGTAATACCTATTACTATTTTAATTTTTACTGTCCATTGATTAATTAAAATAAGGGTGAAGTAAAATTAATTAATAGATTTAGTTAATTTCATCCTCACCCTGTTTTAATTACCGTTCACAGTGAAGCATCCTTTTTTGTAGCGTATTTCTCTTTCTAATTTTAAATTACAGTGACAAAGCACTTTGGGGTATCCCATTCGTCTGTGTGGACTTTCGTAAGATATATGTTAATGATTTTCTAATGAAACCATTTTTTTTAATTATTTCTTCATCTTAAGAGTGTTGTACAGTGTTATTATGAGTAATCATAAAATGAATGTTGCGGTAGCCTAGTGGTATGGTTAATGGACTGCTCGGGTTCGATCCCAGGTTTTACCATGGCACACACCAATGACTTTTCGATGCTTTTCGAAGTTATGTGTGTATTTATCGCAGGTTTATAAGTGCCCGGTTGATGGCAATAGGCTCGCCACCTATTACATTGGGACCTAAACATAAACTGGCAAAATGTGGGTGCTAGCATCTCTGCCTACCCCTTCGTGAAATATAGGCGTGAGTTTATGAGATGAGATCAGATGATAGAAATGAAATTATAATTAGGTTACTAATTAAACTATTTTATAACTTAATATGTTTATCTGCATTCTAAAATCCTTTAACTGAGATGAGATATGTTTAGATTGGGTCAAGAATACGCTTTTTAAATTAGTCTAAAATTTGATATTTTAATAATCTTTTAGTTAAAAGTTTTCTTTGTACATCTAGTGTACTTCTATAACAGTTTACAGTTTGAAAAGGCATAAGGCGACGAGCTACCTTGGATTTTATTTTGATTATACAGTACACATTTTATGTATAATTTACATTTCAAATTTCTTTATTACTCAACACTGCTGAGTACAATATGCATGTAGTATATTCCTAATTCACGCACTGTCTGGCAGCAAATACACTACACAGCCATTACCTACTGTGTATCTTTAGATTTTTCCAACAAGGCACCTCTGTGTGTAAGCCATAAGCTTTTGAGCAATGTGTGTCATATTTATTAGGAACGGATTCGACTGTGTACACTTCATTCATGTTTGTGTTAGGATACAAATAGGATTTATTGATAAGAATGCTTCGTAAAAGCTACTGAGGTAAGACGATATAATGATGTCTTACTTTATACGTGGGGCGCACTATAAGTTTCCGGAATGAATACGAAAAAATACTATTAAAGGTACAAAATTAATTTATTGTTTTTCAAAATAATCTCCCTTGGCGTCTATGCACTTTTTCATTCGATCAAACCAGTTTTGAAAACTTTTGTGCCACTCCTCTGTGGTGACCTCTGAAACGTGTTTTCCATACTCCTCGACAGCCTCTACTGGTGATGAAAATCGTTGGCCGCGTAATTGGTTCTTAATTTTTGGGAACAGATAAAAGTCACAAGGTGCCAGGTCGGGACTGTATGCAGGATGACTCATGAGTTCTACATTTTTCGCCTTCAAAAAGTCGTTTGTCTGTCTGGCCGTGTGAGAACTACCATTGTCGTGGTGCAGGATGATACGGCGTTTACGGTTATTTTTACGGAGTTCGTCAATAACTTCCGGCAAACAAATGGTCGTGTACCAGTCACTATTCACAGTACGACGATTTTCTAAAGCAACAGTAGCCACGTGTCCAGTTTTATTAAAAAAAAGAAGCAATCATCCGCTTAGATGCACTTTTCACGCGCGCCACTTTGGTTGGTTTCGGCTCATCTTGAAAGACCCATACGCTCGATTGCTGCTTTGTTTTGGGATCGTAGCAATAAATCCATGTTTCGTCACCAGTTACTATGTCCCACACCAAATTTGACGCACCTTCGTTGAATCTGGTAAGCATGGCACTGCACCAAGTGACGCGGTCCGTTTTTTGATCCTCGGTCAAGTTATGTGGGATCCACCGCGAACACAGCTTTCTCACACCCAAATGTTTGTGTAGGATTGATTGTATTTGACTCATGCTTATTTCTAAGGATGCGCGAATTTCATGGTAGGTCACATGCCTGTCTGTTTCAATCATACGGCGCACAGCATCGATGTTTTTATTGGTCACAGCGGTGGACGGCCGACCATCGCGAGATTCGTCACTGAGATTGATACGACCACGCTTGAATTCTGCAAACCAGCTATAAACAGTCGTCTTGCATGGAGCTTCATCGCCAAAAGCTGTTTCAAGCCGAGCGATGCTCTGTTGAGCCGTCAAATTACACTTAAAATCGTAGAAAATCATACTACGAAAATTTTCCCGAGTTAAATCCATGTTGATGCAGACACACAATTTTTTAAATGGCGCCACAAGGTAAAAACAAAAGACAGTCAGATGAAACAAACTGTATTCTACAGCCAAAGAGTTCTATTTTCAAATGTTGTAATAAATTTTTAAATATTGTTTATGTAAGTGGCCAGTTCCGGAAACTTTTAGTGTAACCTATGTATTTCTACGCAATTAAAAGTATGCCGTCATAATTCTTTATATTACATACAATTTTCTTTAGAACTTTCCGTTTTTTACCCAATTTGTATAGCTCAGCGTCAAAACGATCTTGACTGTATTCTCAAAACGATCACTTGATGTTTTTTTTTTTTTTTACGTGCGCAAAATCCTCACGGATACCTCCCCACCGGAGCCGGTGGAGGAGGTTATGTCGGACTCGAACCGACTAAAACGCACGCCGCCTGTGGGTCGCTTTGGTTGCCGAAGGTGAGGTTGACAGGCATATCCCTCGCACCCCGGCCGACCCAGGGCCATCTCTCACGATCTGACCCTCTTCTCGGGTGTGGGGACTACAGAGTCCCCAACTCGTCCCCGGAAACGGGGAGGCGCGCCACGCGCGCCACCGCCGCGGCCTGCTTCTGCCAGGGTGACAGGCGGCTCCACCTGTCACCCCCAGGCCGGCGCTCATGCTACAATGGACTGAATCGACACCCGAGTTGCCTTTGTAGGCGGGCAGCTTGTCTTGCGATCCTTCGTCGCTCCCGCTGCCGCTCCCGCCCCGCCTCCTCCTTCACGAGCATTACTTGCTCGCAGAAGGAGGCGCCGGCCGCCCACGCATCCGCGCAGCGAACCATCGCCGCGAGCAAGGTGGAGAGCGTGAGAACCCTCACTCCCAGGGCCGCCACAAGCTCCCGCCTCGGCGTCTCCCACGCCGGACACTCGGTGAGCGTGTGCGGACCTGAGTCCTCGCTCGCGTCGCAGTGATGGCACTCGGACGTTGGCTCTTTCTGCATCCGACGCAGATATTTTCCGAAGCATCCGTGCTCGGTGATCATCTGCGTCAGACGGTACGAGAGGCTGCCGTGTGACCTCTCTAGCCACTCCCCCATCGATCACTTGATGTTAGCATCAAGGTATCAAAAGCAAATCAAACTATTTTACTGAATTTAAAATATTTTAACATTATCTTGGTTTTTATCTACACACCTCAACAAAGTCTAGGGAACAAGGACATTTCTAGTTTTTATTTAAAAACCCTTTCTTGTAATAGTGAGTGTTTTATATCAATAGAAGGGTATTTTTATACCGTTTTTAATTTTAATTTTAATAAAAACATTCTCATATCAATTTTTTTTTTTTTTAAGAAAGAATTGAATAGTGCCAATATTGAGTATTACAACCTTCTATGATTAGGCACAAAAATAACTAGGTAGTAAGAAATACAGTAATTAACCGTACTTTAAACGTTTTTAATAATCTGTAGGACCTCCTAAAGCATTAGCAACAGCTCGACAACGGCGTGGCATACTTAGTATGAGATTGTCAATCATCGTCTGTGGAATATGGCTCCATACACTGCGAAGGTGTAAAAAAAGTTGTTCTTCAGTGTTCATATTTTCCAAAGAATCACTGAAAGCTCTTCTCCCAAGCAAATCCCAGGCATGCTCTATGGGATTGAGGTCTGCAAACTGAGCAGGCCATTCCAACGTCGTAATATTGTGCTCGCTTAACGCATTGACCACTACCCTCGCGGTGTGTGACCGTGCATTATCTTGCATGAACATAAAATGTTGACCGAACTGCTGTCGATGAGGGATTACCATGGGGTGTATAACCTCCTGAATGTATTGGTTTGCATTCAAATTGCCCCGTATCCAAACGAGGTCGGTCCTTCCACCAAGGCGAATTCCAGCCCATACCATGATTGTTCCACCTAGGTAAGGATGAACTTCTTACGGATTCTTGAGACGACCCCGACGTCCAGGAACTCGCCATATACGCACTCTTCTCGAATCAGGATGAAAACCGAAGCGAGATTCGTCGGAAAACAAAAACCGTGCCCATTGATGGTCGGTCCACTGTAAATATGCGTTAGCCCACAATAAGCGACGACCTCGATTTCCACGTCGAAGAGCTGGAACCCTAAGCGGTCTGCGAGCATGAAGATTGGCTTCGTGTAGTCTTCTCCTGACAGTTTGATCGCTAATAACCACTTGATGCTGAGACTGGAGGCCTGCGACCAACTGACGAGCAGTAATCGTGGGTTGCCGCCTTGCGGAATTTTGCAAGAAACGATCTTGTCGCGGGGTAGTAACCCTATTTCGTCCCCTGTGACGTTCGGCAACATCCCCTGTAGACCTGTAGCGTGCCCATAATCTGCAAATTACGCTTGGTTGGGTGTTGACAGCATCCGCTACGTCGCGTTGAGTTCGTCCAGCTTGCAGCATACCAACAGCCCTTAACATCTCTTCGCGACTTAAATGACGACGTGACATGATGACTACAGTCACAAAAATGCACAAACCATACGTAAAAGACGTATTATTGATAATAAACGTTATTTACAATCAAAGAAAATAATTTTTATTTTGCCTCAGAGAAACTGCACAATCAAACACTTTTAAAAGTTTTCCCTCCATATTCGAAAATCATTACTTATTTAAATTTATTTTTAAATTTCGAACAACTCTGTAATCTACTTTATTCTATTTTTATTTATTTGCTGCCAGTTATTTGCAAGACAAGATTTACACGAAAAAAAAAATTGGGATCATCTTGTTCCCTAGACTTTGTTGAGGTGTTTATTATTCTATTATGTTTTTATATTTAATATTTATCTATTTACACTTAATGTATTTTAAAGCTATGCTAATATTGACATTGATAAAAAATAATAATTAAATAAAACAAAAGTTGTAGTATTTATTAATGTACAATAATAAATTGTTACATAAACGTCAATTAGCCAGCCAAGCATAAAAAAAAATAACCCGCCTCAGTTCGTTTCTGGTGCAAAGGAGGAAGTGGGAGTGCTGCAATCACTCGATGTCCGGAAAGCCAGTGCTCCGGATGGTATTCCAGCGGTAGTTTTGCAAAAATGTGCAGCGGAGTTGTCTCCAATTCTTACGCGCCTGTACCGGCTGTCCTACAGTTCGGTTACAGTGCCTTTGCCTTGGAAAGAGGCGAATGTTCAGCCGATTCCCAAGAAGGGGGATCGCTCGGACCCAGCCAACTATCGACCCATAGCCGTCACCTCAGTGCTGTGCAAAGTGTTCGAGCACATAATAAACAAACAGCTCATGCGGCACCTAGAGGATCACTCCTTAATTAATGACCGGCAATATGGCTTCAGGCCGAAATGGTCAACGGGTGATCTTCTATCATACGTTACCCATCTTTGGGGTGAGGCTATGGACAAGCACGGCGAGTCACTGGCAATTAGTCTTGACATCGCCAAAGCTTACGATAGAGTCTGGCACAAATCGCTTCTTTCCAAGCTACCTGCCTTTGGTCTGCCTTCTAGGCTGTGCAACTGGGTTGCTAGCTTCCTGCAGGGGCGCCGTATTCGCGTCCTTTGTGACGGACGAGCTTCGGAGTTTCTGCAGGTAAATGCTGGCGTGCCCCAGGGGTCCGTCTTATCACCCACTCTCTTTCTTCATATTCATGCATATCAACGACATGCTGTCTACCGGCAATGTTCATTGTTATGCAGACGATAGCACTTTACATGGGAGTTATCATGGTCATCCTGCGGCCAAGCAGTCAGATATCACAGAGAAAAGGCAGCTTCATGTCAATGCCAAGAAGACGCAGGCATGTGCGTTTACAGCAAAAGTATCTTCTTTCCCTCCCCTCCCCACTCTTCAGAGCACGCCACTGCCACTGCAGGACAGTCTCAATATCCTAGGTATGGATGTTCGCTGCAACCTGAATAACAAAAATTACATCGAAAGTATCATCAAAACAGCCTCACGAAAACTCGGAGTCCTGAACAGAGTGAGACGATTTTTCACGCCGGAGCAGCGGTGTCTTCTATACAAGACACAAATTCGCTCCTGTGTGGAATACTGCTCGCATCTCTGGGATGGTTCAGCAAAGTACTTACTAGATGCTCTCGAGGTTGCAGCGACGTGTAGTCCGCATCATTGGGAATCCCGAGGTCACGAACACCCTAGAACCTTTACAGATGCGTAGAGATGTTGCGTCCATGGCTGTATTTTACCGTCTGTACCATGGGGAGTGTTCTGATGAGCTCTTCCAATTAGTCCCACCCTCCCCTTTCCTACACAGGACAACACGTGCAGGTCTTAGATGTCATCCGCACACGGTGCAAAACATCCGATCAAGATTCAAGCGGTTCGGAGACGACTCTTTCCTCTGTCGCACCATTAAGGCCTGGAATTCATTACCAGCTCACGTGTTTCCTTCTTCCTACAGTCCCAGGTCCTTTAAGCGGGGCGTGAAAAAGCATATGATGAGGCCGTCAAGCTGAGTGTCACCATTGTCACACGGTATGTGTAAGTAATGGTGACCCTCTTTTTTGGGACTTTCCTTCAGCTTACCATCAAGCAAGGCGAAGTCTAATTAACGTGTCCTATATAAAAAGAAATGAGCCCAGAACACTGGCCATATTTCCACGTTGGATTGCAATGGCTAGCCTTAGCATCAGGTACGATCTGGAGCGAAAGTCACCAGATTTTTTGCTTGGTCGTCGATTTATGTCCGCTACCAGTTTCTTTGCTTCTATGCCCCAAAGTACTTCGCCAGGTTATTGGCCGCATCTTCGACCATAGCCGTAGGGAAAAGAGCCGTGCGGCACAGGTGACTCGCAACCACAGTGCCGACACAGGTCGCGTCCCACACCAAAAACCTACCCCTCTTCCAAAGCACGAGAGTTAACCCATCCGGGCCCGTCGCAGCAAGTCATTGAGCTAATTTGTTAATTGTAAAGGAAAATTGTATTTTTGTCTGAACTAAAGATGTGTACCAAATATCAGAACAACTGAAAGGGGGGAAAACCAAGGCATTAAGATCATATCGAGTACTATGCTAGACCAGATCGATCTAAGGCTGGATCGTTAAGAAGGTAGGACACGGCGGTATTTCCATCCAATTGAGCAGTCCGACTGGGGAAGTACCTCCGCCCTACAGAATACCGCGGCCATAATAACTTCGTGTTGTGTTGTGTTCCCAGCGTTGAGTAAGGTAGCCAGAGCTCACTGGAGAATCTGTGCTGTCAGTGGGAAGACTAAAGGGCAAGCTTCAAGCTTATCTACACTGACGACACAGGAACTCTGTGCTTACAGGGTCAGCACCGCGAGTGTGACTCCTCTGGTGTTACACACGTCGATACGCCACGGTAACCGCTTTCTATCAGGTGGGCCGTGTGCTTATTGACACTAAGTAGTATAATTCTGACTGTACCTGCAGAAAATTAAGATGTTAAAAGCAGATATATCAAACTTGTGTAATTTCAACTGATTGTATCTAGGGTCCATAACATTTTATTTATATTTGCTCAAGAAGCAATTCATGGTAATGTTTAAGCTCCATATAATTCTGTTTCTAATTGTTTCTGTTCATTCACCCAGCAGATACGGTGAAAGCAATTCCAGTTATTATCATTTCATTTTACACAAAGCAAACTGGTTTATTTCCCAATCTGAACAGAATTCATTATTGCTTTGGTAACGTTAGAGTTTGAAAAACATTTATGCTCTGAACAGTTCAGTCGGCTGCTTAATTGCCTTTATATTAAACGAAAACACTGAATTTTAAGTGAAAATACGATTAAGTATTCATAATTATACAAGATATCGGGACTTCCCGCGAATTATATCTTGGAACTTACTATTTCTGCCGACGTTGTGACAGTGCCTTTATAAACTGACATAGTGAGTGTGGTGTGTCGCCAGCCTAAGCGTTCAGAATAAGTGTTATGGTGGGTAGGCGCTCAAAAATGTTCTCCGCATACCTCTCGACGCTCGAAGACTAGTCAAGTCGTGACCACGGGTGCTGCAACGCATCCGAAACGTCGGCAGAAATAGTAAGTTCCAAGATATAATTCGCGAGAAGTCCCGATATCTTGTATAATTATGAATTTACACCGCGAAAGTTTAAAAATAACGATTAATTATACTTTATCAATCTTAGTAAAGTATTGAAGTAATTTAAATAATGTATTTAGTAATGTTTTGCCACTGATTGGGAGAGTACTTTATTTCCAAAGAAAGAATAAAAACTTGTTCACTCTTGTCATCATCATTTTCGCTTTAATCAATGCTAATACTATAAAGCTGAAGAGTTTGCTTGTTAGTTTGAACGCGCTCATCTCAGGAACTACTGATACGAATTGTCAAAATTCTTTTTGTGATGTAAAGTCCGTTTATGGATGAAGATTTCAGGTTATATGTCATCAGGCTACTACTTAAGGGACCGGAGCAATCATCATAAATGTTAACATATCCGGAATATTCCCATACAGGTTATAATAGATGATAAATGAGATTTCAAAATATTCCACAGACGAAGCTGGGGCGGGTACTCTTTTATATATTTTGTAATTTATGAATTATTAGAAAACAAAAAAATATTTTAAATAATTTCTTCTCCTTGTCAATATGTCTTTGTAATGAATATCTACCAAATCAACATAGACTTTTGAATATTCAAAAGGTACTAAAGGTAAGGTACAACAGTTCTTTTTCGCATTTTTATTTTTCAAGGTCCAAAGCGTACACAAGGGGGTTCAACGGGTACGTAGCCAGTGTGTTCATGACCTAATCTTTATAATTGTTTTAGGTTTGTACATAGATTATGCGGTATTATGACAATAGTAGGGAGGTTTAACGTCCCATTTAGCACCACCGCTGCCATAATAGAAGCACTTAATATTTTCCTGGCATTTCAACCCTTTGTTAACTCGCAATTGTTTGAGTTAACATAATGGTCCCTATAGGAGACGTTATAAATGTGAGTGCGATAGGTCAAAATCGAATCAAAACTGAAGCTTTTAGAACTGGCTACTTTTAAACGAATTAGAAAAATAAAACATGTTCGAAATTTGAAATTGAAGGGCTGCAGGTGGCAGAAAAACTCTCAGCCCGCCTGATGGGAAGTGGTTACCGTGGCTTATGGCCATATACAACACCTGCTGCCCTATAATAACCTTCTAATGCTATTACTAGCTGGTAATAGCTAGAAAACCCCCAGTAATTGAACTGAATTGAAATGAATTGAAAGTAATTGAACGAATTGAGCAGTCCTACTGGGGAAGTACCTTCACCCTACAGAATACCACGGCTATAACAACCTCGTGTTGTGTTCCCGGTGGTTAGTAGGTTAGCCAGAACTCACTGCAGAGATTTTTGTGCTGTCAGTGGGAAGACCAACGGCTTGTCCTGATTTTTGTGTTTTGCACTGAGGGCACATAAAATCTCGGTTCTTACAGGGTCGGCAGCACGGATGTGACTCCACTGATGTTACACACGTTCATAGGTCACGGTAACCACTTTACATCAGGTGGGCCGTGTGCTTGTCGTGTTTATTTATCAACCTGCAATTCAATTAGAATATTTTCGAGCCATTTTATAGGTAAAATATGCATAATATAGTAAACAGTATTGTCACGCTATTATACATAGTGCTAACAAAATTGTATAAAATTAAAACAGTATAGAAACTCATACATTTATTATATATCAAACTCTCTGTCGTTCGAAATATTTAAATATAAAACTGTTAATGTAAATTGTCTTATAAATCAGTTCGCACTGACCTATGACGCATGTGGTCAGCGTCTTCTGAGAATCTTCCAGCGATATAAAACTCAGGTGCGAAGATAAATTACGTACGTGGAGATGTTTTCAGTGGCGTATTATATCTTTTTATTGCTATAAGTTGTAGACTGTGTTATTCTGTTAATAAAATGTTATTATTATTCTTCATTTCGTTATAACTCTTTGTGATTTATTACTTTTGAATGGTATGGATAGGTAAGTTTGTTTATTTATCGATACAACTGAAATAATATAATTACTGTTAATAGACTAGTTCGGATGTTATAAACTTTTTTTTATACAACTTAGGTGGCAGACAAGCGCACGGTCCACGTGGTGGAAAGTGGTTACCATGACCTATGAACGTGTGTAACACCATCGGTGCTGCTGACCATGTAAGAACGGAGATTTTATGTGCCCTCAATGCAGAACACAAAGTTAGGACAAGCCTTTGATCTTCCCACTGACAGCATAAAAACTTTCCAGTGAGCTCTGGCTACCCTACTCACCACCGGGAACACAACACGAGGTTATTATAGCCGTGGTATTCTGTAGGGTGGAGGTACTTCCCCAGTCGGACTGCTCAATTTGGACGGGAATACCGTCGTGTCCCTTTTGGTTTTATAGTGTTTTTTTTTAAATAACCACTTCATTAATCGATCGATTGTCGATCGTTAGTATTGAATTGAATCTACTACGTACAAGCAATCTCAAATGTAAGTACGAGTAGATCAAGATCAAGCTCTCCACCTCTCCCTCGCTCTCTGTTAGCAACCGTGGTCCTGGCACCCGTTAAAACCACACTGATCTACTACATCATCATCATCAAAACAGCCTCACGAAAACTCGGAGTCCTGAACAGAGTGAGACGATTTTTCACGCCGGAGCAGCGGTGTCTTCTATACAAGACACAAATTCGCTCCTGTGTGGAGTACTGCTCGCATCTCTGGGATGGTTCAGCAAAGTACTTACTAGATGCTCTCGACAGGTTGCAGCGACGTGCGGTCCGCATCATTGGGAATCCCGAGATCACGAACACCCTAGAACCTTTACAGCTGCGTAGAGATGTTGCGTCCATGGCTGTATTTTACCGTCTGTACCATGGGGAGTGTTCTGATGAGCTCTTCCAATTAGTCCCACCCTCCCCTTTCCTACACAGGACAACGCGTGCAGGTCTTAGATGTCATCCGCACACGGTGCAAAACATTCGATCAAGAACCAAGCGGTTCGGAGACTCTTTCCTCTGTCGCACCATTAAGGCCTGGAATTCATTACCAGCTCACGTGTTTCCTTCTTCCTACAGTCCCGGGTCCTTTAAGCGGGGCGTGAAAAAGCATATGATAAGGCCGTCAAGCTGAGTGTCACCATTGTCACACGGTATGTGTAAGTAATGATGACCCTCTTTTCTGGGA
The DNA here is from genome assembly GCA_963662185.1 of Eilema griseolum. Taxonomy (NCBI): domain Eukaryota; kingdom Metazoa; phylum Arthropoda; class Insecta; order Lepidoptera; family Erebidae; genus Eilema; species Eilema griseolum. The sequence continues at coordinate 22,054,415 of OY759243.1, forward strand.
TTTTGCCTTCAGCTTACCATCAGGCAAGGCGAAGTCCAATTGACGTGTCCTATATATAAAAAAAAAAAAAAAATCTAATGACAATCAATTGAACCATACGGCAATAGTTGTTATATTATCCTTAAAGCACAGATTATATGAAAGCTATTTTTGAGGAGGTGTCATGACGGTATTCAAGTCCAATTTAAACAGTCTGACCGGGGAAGTACCTCCTCCCTACAGAATACCACAGCTATAATATCCTCGTGTTGTGTTCCCAGCGGTGAGTAGGGTAGCCAGAGCTCACTGGAGAGTTTTTGTGCTGTCAGTGGGTAGACCGAAGGCTTGTCCTAATTTTGTGTTCTCCACTGAAGGCACATAAAATCTCTGTTACACACGTTCATAGGTCACGGTAGCCACTTTTCATCAGGTGGGCCGTGTGCTTGTCTGCCACCTAAGTTGTATAAAAAAGAAAGCTAACATGTTACTCGTATTAGACCATGGTTGCGCCGATGTAGAAGCTGTATTTCTTGACGTGGAAACACACTCTTTCTATACCCGTCTCCTCTCCCGCACTAACCATAGAATAGGACTAGATAGCTTCCGTCCGCCATTTGTGATATAGACACTCAGTCTCGCTTTGAACTAGCCAGCGTGATGACGGACCGCGCTCGCGTCTCTCAAAAATGATTAATATTTGTTACATTTTACCGCTTCATAGACCTTTACCGATCGGATTGTGCCTCTCGTGTGTTCCTCAAGTGATCTAGTGATGCTGACGGCAGCTCCTGAGCAAGGAAGAGAAGATCCGTGTACCGGCTGCGATGAAAACACGTGTGTCGTGAAGGTTAGTGCATCCTCTCCTAATTTCTCGGGTTGCATTCATTGCTTGGATCACTCCCGCGGCAACCCGACCACCTGTCTCTTGTGTGTAAAGCGTCAATGGAACAGTTAGCTACTTCCCGCAATACAGTCCATTACCGCACGCTGCCAAGCGCCACCATTTTTGGTCCGGATCGAGCCGGATTCTTAGCCGTAGTTCGTATTTTGTTATTATTCTAATGGGAATGAGCGCACCGCACCTAAGTGCCTGGTTATTTTAGTAGAAAACCCCGCATCCAGACACTCAGGATTAGATTTGTTGTCCGTTCGCCGCTGGCTCGCATTGTACCTACCTAATACATAAATAGGTTAGGTATCATATCAACACTTAATCGTAGTTCGCAATTTTCGCATCGCACCTAAGTGCCTGGTTATTTTAGTAGAAAACCCCGCATCCAGACATTTAGGCTTAGATCTTAGGTATACTCAGACACCCTAGTGCATAGGCACAGTGTAATACCTAACGCATTTGGCTTTGTTTTGTTTTTTTTCAATTACGTTGTTCTCGGCTCGCGTCGTATTTGCCTAGTACCTGCGTGGGTGGACACGTGGCTGTACCTACCTCGCTCGCATCTCATCCCAATTCATACGAAAGTATTTTAATTTGAATAGATATTACGCAATACTTAATCTCTGAAATAATAGTTGAACCTAGACAGCGACCATCGCGTAGGTACGACCTTGTTGCTATGCGCGTTAGTTCAAGCTTGCACTGGCAGTCATAAGTACCTACCTACCTACGGTTATCGCTCGCGCCGCCTCGCTGCTCTGTACCGCTAAGATTAAGTCATTTCATATTTGTTATTTACCGCACTTTAGTTTGAGATTTAATTGTAAACATGTCCCCAAAGGTTGATAAGACCGGTAAGGTTCAATTGAAACTTTTATACGCTAAAAAAGAAATGATTTACTCTCGCGTACAATCGATCTATGATAATGCACTTAAAACCTCTGATTTGGTCATCAGAGATTCGTTCTTGTGTTCTATAGAAAACTTAGATAGTCTACGCGCGGATTTCGAAACCTTAGTGCATGACATCAATGTTTTAGAGTTGAATTTGGATCCCGATTACTCAGTGAGTTATCAAGCCTTGTCGTCGTTTGACGATTTGTATTGTCGTATCAAACGCGTCGCTAGGAGTTTGGAGAAACCGGCTGACCTACCCAACCCCACTCGCGACCGACCTAAGTTGCCACCAATTCAAATACCCGAATTTGATGGTAACATTCGCAATTGGTGTCTATTTATAGATAGTTTTGAGAATACGATAGATAAGAACGATTCGTTGACAGATCACGAAAAATTGCATTATCTCGTTGAAAAATTGACTGGTAAAGCTATAACCGCTTGCGCTGGAATTACGTTTAGTGCCGGGAATTATAATTTAATTTTAAATACTTTGAAAGCTAAGTATGAGGATAAAAGATCGGTAGCTAACGCCTATTTAGATCAGATGTCTGATTTGAAATCTATTACGGCATGTAACGATCAAAACTTAGAGAAATTTCTAGATACTTTCGCGTCAGCTGTTCGCGCCGTAAAGAACTTGAAGATCGATGACCTCTGCGACTTCGTATTTTTGTATATGGGTTTAAAGAAATTAGATTCCGAAACCATTCGTTTGTTTGAGTCGGATCATCGCGGCAGTAAAATTCCTAAGTTCGAAGACTTAGAAAGTTTTGTTCGCGAGCATATAAAGGTATTGCAACGCTCTTCATCGAAACATGAAGGCGCGAAGAAGGTTGTTACTTCTGAACGCAAAATAGATGCCTCATCGAGGTCACCGAGGTCAACCCATACTTATGTTAATACCGCACCAGCACGTGTACAATCATCTGTTTGCTCTTTGTGTAGTACTCATCATTCGCAACTGTACAAGTGTCCTGGTTTCCTAAAATTGTCGCCTAGTGATCGTTATAAATTTGTTCGCGCTAATAATCTTTGTTTTAATTGTCTCGGTACTAAACACCGCGTTGTTTTATGTAATAGTGGAAATGGTTGTCGCAAATGTCAAGCGAGACACCACACTTTGCTTCATTTTGAGAATAGTAATGCCGCATCCAATGTGAGTACAGTTGGCCCGTCGAGCGGTGACACACGGCAGCCTGCGCCGCAGCCGCACCCCGCGCCCGCGCGCGCTCCGGCCCGCCCGGTGACAGCTGCGGATGACGTCACCTTGTGTTCGTTCTCCGCTAGTGCTGCACTCACCACTGTGTGTCTCGCGACCGCTCGCGTTGTTATTGTTGATACATTAGGTAAACCGCACCTTGTTCGAGCGCTATTAGATGGCGCTTCGCAAAGTAATTTTATTACTCAAGATTGTTGTCAACGTCTTGGTTTCAATGTTGATAAGCGTTCAACCCATTCAGTGGTGAAAGGGTTTGGGGGTTTGCAGTCAGCTGTTCATGGCACCATTAAAACAAGGTTTGGATCTCGTTTTAATAATAATATTTGGTTTGACATGGATTCGCTCGTTACAGATAAAATAACTGAACAGTTGCCTACCGTCCCAGTTGACACGTCTTTATTAACGAAATTTAAAGACTTGCCTTTAGCTGATGAGACTTACGCTGTTCCTGGAGTCGTCGATATATTGATCGGCGCTTCGATTCTCCCGCACCTCCAGTTATCACGTAAGGTCAAAGGGGGACCGACGTACCCCGCTCCGCACGCCCTGGAAACAGTTCTGGGTTTTGTTATAATTGGTTCCGCACCCGCTTCTATAGATAGTTTTAGTCACTCGACTGCCTCGTTCTGTTGCACCGTCGAGCCGCCACTAGAGTCTACCATCCGCAAGTTTTGGGAGATTGAAGAGGTCAATGTCCCACCAATCCTAAGCCCCGATGACAAGATGGCTGAGGAGATTTATTGTCGCACGACTACTCGTGATGAGCAGGGTCGTTATGTGGTCGCGCTCCCTTTCAAGGGAGATATTTTTTCGCTCGGGGACTCCCGTGCATCCGCTGAAAGACGCTTTCTTTGTTTAGAACGAAAGATGCAGGCGTCTCCAAAGTTAAAGCAAGCCTATGATGAGGTTGTTAACGAATATTTAGATAAAGGTTACATCTCACCTGCGCCTGCGGACACTGACGAGACCCAGCCTTCGTACGTTATCCCGCACCACGGAGTTATTAGAGAAGATAAGCTTACTACTAAACTCCGCGTAGTTTTAGATGGCAGTGCTAAGACTAGCACTTCCGTGTCGCTTAATGACATTTTGTATTGTGGTCAAAATCTTCAAGGTAATTTATTTGACATAATTGTAAATTTTCGCTTATTCGCTGTTGCACTCTCTGCAGATATTCGACAAATGTTTTTGTGCCTTGAAGTGCGCAAACCCGATCGTAGGTTTCAACGATTTTTGTATAGATTTTCACCGCAAGAACCTTTAATGGTTTACGAGTTTAATCGTGTTTGCTTCGGGCTTAAATCTAGCCCTTTTCACGCACTTCGCACCGTCAAGCAGCTGGCCGCTGACGAGGGCGATGCATTTCCGAAAGCGAGAGCCACCATTGAGACTGGCTTATACATGGATGACTTCGTGTATAGTGTAGATGGCGAGGCAGAGGCTGTCGAGACGGCCGCTCAAGTTATAAGTCTCATGAAGGCTGGTCAATTTGATCTCGTGAAATGGACGAGCAACTCGCAAACTGCGTTAGAGTCGATTCCACCGTCGCACCGATTGTCTTCGGTTAAGGAATTCGATGAAAGTGATACGCACAAGGTGCTTGGTTTAAGCTGGTCGCCCGCATCTGATACGTTTAGTTTGAAAATTAGTTCGACCCCGCAAACTTGTACTAAACGCATTATCCTGTCGTGTGTGGCACGGATATGGGACGTAATGGGATTCGTAGCTCCTGTCGTTTTGTACGCCAAACTACTTATAAAGGAGCTTTGGCTTTCCAATTGTGATTGGGACGACACCGCGCCCGACAACATTGCTAAGTTGTGGGCTCGCTTTAGAAGAGAACTTTCTGTGCTTGACCAAATACAAATTCCGCGTCATGTAGGTATATCGCAACATAGTGTTGTTACGGTAGTAGGCTTCGCGGACGCTAGTGAGAGGGCGTATGGAGGAGTAGTCTACTTTCATGTCTCGAATGTAGGTAAGGTTTCAATTAGCCTTATAAGCGCGAAATCAAAGGTCTCTCCCCGTAAGGTCGTCTCTCTGGCACGCCTCGAGCTATGCGCTTTACTATTGTTAGTTAGATTGATCACCTCTATCGCCAATGCTTGTAGTAGTCGCATTAATATTAGTAGAATTTTAGCTTTTTCGGACTCAACAGTCGCTTTGTGTTGGGCCCACTCTTCGCCCCATCGTTGGGACACATTCGTCGCTAATAGAGTGGCAAAAATTCAATCTGAATTGGCGCCACATAATCTCTTTCACGTTGCTGGCACCGACAACCCAGCCGATTGTCTCTCTCGTGGATTGCTTCCTTCGCAAATTTTGGATCACCCGTTGTGGTTTGGTGGACCGTCCTGGATTCATGCCGCGTTGGATGGGTGGCCAGTTAGTCAATTCAATCCCACTACGGTTTCCGAACCACCCGAGGAGAAGAAGCACTCGCTTGTTGTATCGGTCCCACGTGAAGAGACCCTTATTTTGTTGTTGGCTAATCGCGTCTCGTCTTGGTCGAGACTGTTGCGTTGTGTTGTTTGTTCGCCTCTGCCCGCTGCCTAGCCAGCAGTAGGCACGAGCTCCAATCTAGGTTTATATTTTAGTTGTTATTTCCCAAACCTAGATTTAGATTAGACTTTAGATTTGTTTCGCATTTGTCGTTTCGAAGGTAACCCTTCAAGCCGGGGGGAATGGTTGCGCCGATGTAGAAGCTGTATTTCTTGACGTGGAAACACACTCTTTCTATACCCGTCTCCTCTCCCGCACTAACCATAGAATAGGACTAGATAGCTTCCGTCCGCCATTTGTGATATAGACACTCAGTCTCGCTTTGAACTAGCCAGCGTGATGACGGACCGCGCTCGCGTCTCTCAAAAATGATTAATATTTGTTACATTTTACCGCTTCATAGACCTTTACCGATCGGATTGTGCCTCTCGTGTGTTCCTCAAGTGATCTAGTGATGCTGACGGCAGCTCCTGAGCAAGGAAGAGAAGATCCGTGTACCGGCTGCGATGAAAACACGTGTGTCGTGAAGGTTAGTGCATCCTCTCCTAATTTCTCGGGTTGCATTCATTGCTTGGATCACTCCCGCGGCAACCCGACCACCTGTCTCTTGTGTGTAAAGCGTCAATGGAACAGTTAGCTACTTCCCGCAATACAGTCCATTACCGCACGCTGCCAAGCGCCACCAGACCACCAGTACCAGTATTAGATGTTTCTTTAAGTCAGAACGAGGTTATAGCTTCAGTAACTTGACTATCAAATCACAAGTAAGTACTAATAGATATTTGGTTTTTTTGTTATAATATACGTGCACTTGTATTCACCGCTTGTTTTCTCCAAAACCACAGCCATCGAACTTTACCTAAACTTAGTTCAGCATTCAACAAAATACTTGATATCTATCGTTGTTGGAAATTGCCTGCATTGCGGTATACCTAGAGTATTATGCTTGAAGATACGCAGTGTTATTGAAGTAAAGATACGATTATTAGTACTAATAGATAATTGGTTTTTTTGTTATAATATACGTGCACTTGTATTCACCGCTAGTTTTCTCCAAAACCACAGCCATCGAACTTTGCCCAAACTTTGTTCAGCATTCAACAAAATACTTGATATCTATCGTTGTTGGAAATTGCCTGCATTGCGGTATACCTAGAGTATTATGCTTGAAGATACGCAGTGTTATTGAAGTAAAGATACGATTATTAGTATCAAAGTAATCGGGATATTTACCATTTTGTATTGTCTTGAGTTTCAGTATCAAAATAAACGGGATATTTACCATGTTTCATTGTTTATCGATCGATATAATTACTCCTAGGAAAATCTTTTTCTCTGGTCACCGCCACTACTCCACTTACTCAGTGATCATGGTGCTTGCAACAGCGCCGAAATATCGGAAACTCAAAACAATGAAACATGGTAAATATCACGTTTATTTTGATACTGATGTGAGTGACCATGATAGTTTAAATGCCTATAAAGATACGATCATTTGTATTTAGTATAATGGTTGTTGCTAATCACACGCCTATCGTCTGAATAACAAATAATTATTCGTACGATAATTATTTTTCCAATCATTACAGTATGTCACTCAAAACAGTAGATCTATCAAATTCGGGGCGCGTGATAAGATAGATTTTTGATTAGTTTAAAAGTGATAATTAATATCCGTACGGGTGATAGACCAAAGATAGATAGATTTTGTGCGAGCAAGCAAGAGACTTATGTTGACCACGCATTAACATCATTAAAATACCCATCCACTTTATAGTAACCTTTACTCATAAAAGTTTTTTTCACTTCTATTTTAAATTTATTCCAATATTCGTTGGTAAGTAGGTTCATTTCTTTAGAATTGTTAGAAAAAAAAAAGGTTAGAAGCTAACGTACATAGGTTACACTAAAAGTTTCCGGAACTGGACACTTACATAAACAATATTTAAAAATTTATTACAACATTTCAAAATAGAACTCTTTGGCTGTAGAATACAGTTTGTTTCATCTGACTGTCTTTTGTTTTTACCTTGTGGCGCCATTTAAAAAATTGTGTGTCTGCATCAACATGGATTTAACTCGGGAAAATTTTCGTAGTATGATTTTCTACGATTTTAAGTGTAATTTGACGGCTCAACAGAGCATCGCTCGGCTTGAAACAGCTTTTGGCGATGAAGCTCCATGCAAGACGACTGTTTATAGCTGGTTTGCAGAATTCAAGCGTGGTCGTATCAATCTCAGTGACGAATCTCGCGATGGTCGGCCGTCCACCGCTGTGACCAACAAAAACATCGATGCTGTGCGCCGTATGATTGAAACAGACAGGCATGTGACCTACCATGAAATTCGCGCATCCTTAGAAATAGGCATGAGTCAAATACAATCAATCCTACACAAACATTTGGGTGTGAGAAAGCTGTGCTCGCGGTGGATCCCACATAACTTGACCGAGGTTCAAAAAACGGACCGCGTCACTTGGTGCAGTGCCATGCTTACCAGATTCAACGAAGGTGCGTCAAATTTGGTGTGGGACATAGTAACAGGTGACGAAACATGGATTTATTGCTACGATCCCAAAACAAAGCAGCAATCGAGCGTATGGGTCTTTCAAGATGAGCCGAAACCAACTGATTGCTTCTTTTTTTAATAAAACTGGACACGTGGCTACTGTTGCTTTAGAAAATCGTCGTACTGTGAATAGTGACTGGTACACGACCATTTGTTTGCCGGAAGTTATTGACGAACTCCGTAAAAATAACCGTAAACGCCGTATCATCCTGCACCACGACAATGCTAGTTCTCAAACGGCCAGACAGACAAACGACTTTTTGAAGGCGAAAAATGTAGAACTCATGAGTCATCCTGCATACAGTCCCGACCTGGCACCTTGTGACTTTTATCTGTTCCCAAAAATTAAGAACCAATTACGCGGCCAACGATTTTCATCACCAGAAGAGGCTGTCGAGGAGTATGAAAAACACGTTTCAGAGGTCACCACAGAGGAGTGGCACAAAAGTTTTCAAAACTGGTTTGATCGAATGAAAAAGTGCATAGACGCCAAGGGAGATTATTTTGAAAAACAATAAATTAATTTTGTACCTTTAATAGTATTTTTTCATATTCATTCCGGAAACTTATAGTGCGCCCCACGTAACTGTCGTATTTTTATGAAAGGTTTAATGACTGCAAAGGGAACTCGTGTTAGGACATGGTGAGTACTTTATCTTTGCCTATACCACAGGGAGAAAGCGTGAATTTATATTTATCTATGGATAAATGTTGCTAGTCGACACACCTAGCTAGGATACGACGGTATTTCCGTCTATTTGAGCCGTCCGACTGGGGAAGTAAAATAATACCACGGCAATAATAACCTCGTTTTGAATTCCCGACAGTGAACAGGGTAGCCAGAATTCACTGTAAAGTTTTTGTGCTGTCGCAAAATATGAAGACCGAAGGCTGGTACTGCTTTGTCTTCTACACTGACGTTACAGAAACTCTTTACAGGGTCAGCAGCGCGAGTGTGACTCCCCTGTCGTTGCACACTTCCATAGGCCACTGTAACCACTTTCCAGGGGGGTAGTGTTAAATGGTGTAAAAAAGTGCTGCCTAAATGGTATAAAAAAACACCCACTGATTGCTGGGTTTTCAAACACACTCGCTACTATAAAATCTATACAAGTAAACCAAGGGTTTAAAATACCGCGGTAGCCTAGTGGTATGGGTAATGGACTGCTGAGACGAGGTCTCGGGTTCGATCCCAGGTTTTACCATGGCACACACCAATGACTTTTCGATGCTTTTCTAAGTTATGTGTGTATTTATCGCAGGTTTATAAGTGCCCGGTTAATGGCTATAGGCTCGCCACCTATTATACATTCATACATTGGGACCTAAACATAAACTGGCGAAATGTGGGTGCTAGCATCTCTGCCTACCCCTTCGGGGATATAGGCGTGAGTTTATGTTATGTTATGTAAACCTAGGGCTCAAAGATAATACTGCTACCTACTTGTAACAAAAACAAAAATAAATACTCAACTAACCTAATCTACACCATATTGGAAACATTTAACAATTTTGGAACAAATGGACAAAATTATAGAAAATACACTCACCAAAATTTTTAATGTGGCCTTGAATGACCGAGCTTCAGTACAAGCGACTCTAATGATTCGCTTGGGTGGACTCGGTGTTCGTAAAATTTTAGATGTCAGCTTACCAGCGTTCCTGTCTTCAGTCCACAGTACGGAAGAATTCACTAGGAAAGTTCTTGCACCTACACTAGTTGATTCTGAAGTATTGTGTTAGAGTGATGCAAAGAACTCTTGGAAAATTGCATGTCTAAACACCGATCTACCAATGAACCTTTTCTCACAGCGTTTGAATTCCACGACGCATTTTACGTTTAACCTGCATATAGTATTAGTTTTATTTAATAATCTTTTTTAGTATTTTATAAAATAATAATATATTTAAATAGTTTATTATTGTCATTATCCCTAATTTTAACAAAATGGGTACAACTCTCGTTTTTTGCTGTAACTACAAAATTTCAAAGGGTACAAATACATCATCTTAATGTTAGAACCTTCTGTGCCCTAAAAGGGACGAGACCCTTCGCTCGAGTGATTAACTACCCTTCGTGTAATGTTAGAATGTTTGTTATTTAAGGGCGCACTAATTTTATTGATGTAAGCAACAGTGACTTGTCTTGAATAGTTGGGGGCGAATTTGTCGAACAATCTTGCCTTTGGCTATTGGCTCAAGTTCGGTGTGTTGTTAGTTTTTGCCCTCAATCCATTTTGGTACAGTTAAGAGCAAAATTCGCTTGATAGGTATTTACACCAGAATTTACGGAAAACTTCTTATAACCCACTACGGAGATATTATTTACGTTTGAGTGAGAGGATGTTTGTAAAAACGTCATTAATGATATTTTTAATTACGTGTCTTTCTGCCTTTTTTGTTAACTTGCGGTACTCCATTCGGGTACCCCACACCGTGGCCAGCGGGGTGGTTATTTCGGGCTCGAACCGACTAAAACCGCACGGATGTCTTCTGTCTATCTTGTGCTGAGGGTGAGGTAGCCTCTGGCATATCCCTCGACTCAGGATTATAGAAGGCCCTAACGGGTATGGGACAACAGCGTCCCCATCTTTCCACAGAAATAGGCGGGAGAGGCACTAATCGCGCCGCCGTCTCGACCTGCTTCTGCTAGAGTGACAGGCGGCTCCACCTTTCACCCCTGCGCTCATGGAGGACGAAGGTCATGACATTAATGACCTCGGATGCCTGAGTCGCCTACGCGCATTGTGGGCTAGGACGGTCGTGTCTTTCTGCCTACAAGCAAGCGACCGATATCGTGTCGGGCAATGTGACAGACATATACATATTTCATACATTTTACTTGATGTAGGCTATCGTATGTCGGAAATCGTAGCAGATACCGATATCGCATCGGATAATGTGAAAATACTCTTAAGTTACGACTGCGAATATTTTTGGTGCTCGGGTTACTGTTTGAAATCAAGTTCATCCTCTTAAACTAGCTCACAAATCGCTCAAACATATCTTTCTAAGTTCAAACAATATAAATTCTTGTTTGGACATATAATCGGCACGACGACGGGGCTACGACATCTCCATAGACCATTATTAGTTTTTCCAATACTGAAGAGTGTTTTGCTTTTGCGAAATTCTATGTTTTTTATACAACTTAGGTAGCAGACAAGCTAAGAAAACCTAAGTTTGATGGTGTTGGTTTTGTTTACTGCTAAATAGATAGTGTTTATAGAAGATTCTTTACTTGCACACACATAGTAAAGAGATCTTATGTAAAAAAAACAAATAGTACCTATGAAATACAAGCTTAACTCCAAATGAGTCCAGCAAAGCAAAATTCAATAATATTGTGCCCACTGGGATGCAAAAATCAATAATTTACATTTGGACTCTGTGCCAATATTCTTTTTTATACAATTTAGGTGGCAGATAAGAACACGGCCCACTGGAACTGAACTGAACTGAACTGACCTATGGACGTGTGCAACACCAAGGGAGTCACACTTGTGCTGCCGATGCTGTGAGAATAAAGAGTTTCTGTGCCGTCAGAGTAGCAGACAAAGCAGGATAAGTCTTTGGTCTTCCCACTGACAGCACTAAAGCAGTCACCCTTCTCACCACCGGGAACACAACACTAGGTTATTATGGCCGCGGTATTCTGTAGGGCGGAAGTCAGACTGCTCAATTGGGACGGGAAATACCCTCATGTCCTACCTCTTGCACATCTTTTTGTTACTACTTGGAATAAAAATGTCCGACTAGGTAAACATTAATGAAACTAGGTGACAGAACTAGGCGGCTATAATAACTTCGTGTTGTGTTCCCAGCGGTGAGTAGGGTAGCCAGAGCTCACTGGAGAATTTGTGCTGTCAGTGGGAAGGCTAAAAGCTTGTCCTGCTTTGTCTTCTAAACTGACGGCACAGAAACTCTACTTACAGGGTTGGCAGCGCGACTGTGACTCCTCTGGAGTTATAAACGTCCATAGGCCACGGTAACCACTTTCCATCAGGTGGGCCGTGTGCTTGTCTACCAACTAAGTGGTATAAAAAATAACACTGATCTCTCATCCAATCATTCATTCATAGATTTCATTGTGGAGTCAAGGACGCGTAAATAATACATCATGTGAAATTCGGTTTAATGAAATTTTAAAGCATTTAGTAAGTTAACTATTCAAATCGTTTAAGTAATAGAAAAAAAATAATCGGTTCAGGCGAGATTCAGGGATCGGTTGCCCAGGTATAAGATAATAAAACATAATTACGCAGTGCTATAGGAAACAAAATAGACGATACACGTTTTTTTTTTAAATAAACACTCAGATCGAGAAAAAGAAAAATATAATATTATTCATACAATTAATTGCAAGAAGTAGGAAGTATAAATTAGTAGCAGTAGTAAGTATATATTATACGAATATATAAGTAATATATTTAAAAGTATATGTATGGATTTCTAATGTATTATTAGAGAGTGTATATAAAGTGTGTATGTATAATATATGTATTATTATTGTGAGCATAGATAATATATTACAAATTAGAACTTCATCAATGTCGTAAATGGATTGTTATTTTGCCTGCACCTACCTCAATGTATCTCTGCATCACTCTAAGGTTGACTGTTAGATAATATCTTTGGCATTAAGTCCTCCTTTGTACAAAGGTACTGTGCATAAAGTAGAATAAAAAAAAATTAAATAAAGTGCAGCGCTAACAATTCCATGATATTACAGGTTATGTTTAACCCCTCTTAATAAAAACTTTAAATGATTTCGCCGTTTTCTTCAACTCGTATTTCAAATAAACAATTCAAAAAGATTGAAGGCAACAGTGACTAAATTGAAAAGTTGGGGTTGTGGGTGATTTTTCTCAAAGTTCCATTTTCATTCACTTTCTAGAGAATGAGTTATTGCTCCCTTTGGACGGTTCGAGTTCTGAAAAGTGATGCAATAATATTTTTTCGGGACTATTCGTAGTTGTGGGGAAATATTAAGATTGGCTTTCTGCCCCTCTAGACAAATGGCAATACGTTTATAGGCCTTCTTTCTTTTCGTTATTGATGGCTTCTGCAGCTAATCGTAGCAATTTTGCCAATGTCAAGTCTTTAAAATTATTAATGGCGAGACGCTAATGTTAAGTTTTTCAAGTAATGCTTCGATAAACGACCTCCGCCCTCCATGAGCGCAGGCCTGGGTGTGACTGATGGAGCCGCCTGTCACCCTGGCAGAAGTAGGCCGTGGCGGCGGGCCTCCCCGTTTATGTGGATGAGTTGGGGGCAATGTAGACCCCACACACCCGAGGAGAGGGCCAGATCGTGAGAGATGGCCCTGAGTCGGCCGGGGTGCGAGGGATATGCTTGTCAACCTCACCTTCGGCAACCAAAACGACCCACAGGCGGCGTGCGTTTTAGTCGGTTCGAGTCCGACATAACCCCTTCCACCGGCTCCGGTGGGGAGGTATCCGTGGGGATTTAACGCACGTAAAAAAAATGTTAAGTTTTTCAAGTGGCGGTCCTTTAGAATGATTGTTCATGATGGCGATGACGATGAGTTAATGATGTTGATTTTGATGAACACTGATTCATACGTTTATAGAATAGAATAAAATAGATCTTTTTTTTCCCTTCTGGCGATTCCGATGTTTCCGCCAATGACTTAGCCCGGGATTTAATTCATAGTTTCGATTTGGAGGAATGTGACTTTTTGTAATCACGGATCAAAAGTTTGTGTGAATGTACAAGCGAAGATGCATTTAACATCCAATAAAATAGATCGATCAAAGTATGGGATTGACATACGTTAACGTTTGTCATAAACGTAATAAACGTCATTATTTATGCTATATACCTAGGTGGCAGACAATCGCATGGCTCACCTGAAGGAAAGTGTTTTTTTTTGTTTTTATACCACTTAGTTAGCAGACAAGCACACGGCCTACCTGATGGAAAGTAGTTACCGTGGCCTATGGACGTCTGTAACACCAGAGGAGTCACAGTCGCGCTGCCAACCCTGTAAGTACAGAGTTTCTGTGCCGTCTGTAGAAGACAAATCAGGACAAGCCTTTAGTCTTCCCACTGACGGCACAAATTCTCCAGTGAGCTCTGGCTACCCTACTCACCGCTGGGAACACAACAAGAAGTTATTATAACCGCGGTATTCTGTAGGGCGGAGGTACTTCCCCAGTCGGACTGCTCAATCGGGCGGAAATACCGCCGTGTCCTACCTCCTTAAAAAAATTCTGTGACCTATGGACGTGTGCAGTACCAGGGGCGTTACACTCATGTCAATATATAATGTGTAACAAAATGAACTCTTGGAACTTTGTTTATTTGGTATCGGGAAATATGCATAGGAAAAAAAAATCTTGAGAGAATTCTTTAAAATTCACTTGCAAAGATTACAAAAATTTCATCAATGCTTCTGTTAACCGTACCACATCGATATGTTCAGCACAAGAGTTGCAGTGAGCAGCTGATTTTTGGAGGTCAATGATGGGTGAGTGTTTCTATGATAAGTTTCATGACGCGATGCACGCGCGTCACCACTTATGGTCATTCTATCCTAATGTGTTTCTGTGGACGAATATTTCAAATTGGTCTCGTTACATAAAATTTTAATCCACTTTCTTGCTATCTATGGCTAACTAATCCTGGGAAGAAAATAATAATCTATCCCTGTACCAAATTTTAGCCAGACCCGTTTAGTGTTTAGATCATGATTCAATAACACAAATCCTAACATCTTCCCGACCATCACATTTATAATATTAGCAGGAAGTAGGATACTCCTGTCACTAACAGAGTGGACAGAAAGGGTTGATAAGTTCATATAACAAGCTAAAGTTTCTAAGTTTTCTTATTTCCTACATCGCGCTATCGAAAAAGGTCAGCTCGTTAAGATGGCCGCCATTGAGCTGGACTTCGACATAATAAACTAGCTGTGGACAAATATTAGTTTTAGGATGTTTATACGAGACGCAGATGTTAGTAAATGTATGATTGAGTTGGCAGAAAAATAAGAATTTTGTCATTCTTGTTTTTGGATTTCGTCATTATCATATTATTATTTTTTTTTTGTTTCTCACACCACCATCTTTATAGGTTGTTACCCAATGCAATATTAGTGGACCACAATAATCATAGAAACGTTCATTTCTGATTGCATCCGAGAGTACCGCACGATCTTGGGTGTTAGCTCCAGTGACACCATTGGCACGCCTGTCACCCTCCACGACACTAAGCCAGGACTTCTTGGGCTTACCTCTTCTACCTAGACCCTGAGTCGCACCATTGCCAAGCACATAACCTGGCGGTTTCCGTAAAAAGTGACCGCACTGACGATGGCGACTCTCTTGTATTTTATAGTGTAGGTAATATGAACTAAATCGATTGATATTGTCTTTCGTGAACAAAAACGGCATCGCTAAGTTTCATACCATTTAATGCATATGGGGTAACTATACCACCTTAAACCCATGCTTAATACTATATTTTGATACGTTAATCTCGCCCCGATATTATAAATCCCGCGCATTTGCATAGGACAACCTACATAATACAATATCTTAACCTCCATTACATATAGAGATAGATGCAATATAGCAGATTTTATATATTTATAGTTAACCCTTTATTGTGTATCATATATAAAAAATAGGATAATCATGGATAACGATAGTATTTCTAAGGTCCTAAAGATCCTTAAAAGCGTGGTCCATCGATGTATTGATTACTCTACGTTGAAGAAAGTTTTAAGGTGTCTAAAAATGTGGTCGCACGCAATGATATAAAATAAACTACAGATATTTTTTTTATACCGCTTAGGTGGCAGACAAGCGCACGGCCCACCTGATGGAAAGTGGTTACCGTGGCCTATGTACGTGTGTAACACCAGAGAAGCCACACTCGCGCTGCCGACCCTATAAGCACAGAGATTCTGTGCCGTCAGTGTAGAGGACAAAGCAGGACAGGTCTTTAGTCATCCCAATGTCAGCACAAATTCACCAGTGAGCTCTCGCTACTCTACTCACCACCGGGAACACAGCACAAAGTTATTATAACCGCGGTATTCTGTAGGGCGGAGGTACTTCCCCAGTCGGACTACTCAATTGGGCGGAGATACCGCCGTGTCCTTACTCTAAAATGACGACAATAATGATGACGCCCGTCATCATTTCACGCACCAATCAGAGACGCCACCGTGCGCTACGTAAAGTCTTGAATAATAAATTCATATTAGTAAAAATATTCATTGATTTAAATTCATTGGGCACATTACCAGTCGACATGGATGGGGAGGAATTCTTCGATGCTTAATTTGATCCTTTTGTATCCTATTTTATATTCTTGTAAATATTAGTTTATATCTTATTACATTAGTTTACTTATAATTTAAATTTCCTATTGTACACTCAAAAATATCTAAACATTAAAAATTAAAAAATTGATTTAAATAATAATGTAATTTACATAATTTAGCGATATTTACGGATTACTGGTAATTAGCTATAATTTTATAATACGTAGTGTTTTCGCCATTTTTGAAAGCCGCCATCTGCGTGTATGACGTATCTGTTAATATAATACGTCATTGGTAGCACAGGTATTTTAATGGGTCCAAATTAGGAGGTCGTAAAGGTACACGGAAAATAAGGTAGTCAATAGTTTCAGTTAAGTGGAAAATGTACGGATTTATCTATAAGAGTTTTTTTTTAATATAGAACACGTCAATTAGACTTCGCCTTGCCTGATGGTAAGCTGAAGGCAAAGTCTCAGAAAAGAGGGTCACTATTAATAATATTTCTTTATTCAGAACAGTGATACAGTGAGTGGCCAGCTGCTTTCCTAGATAGACTACAAGTAGCCTGTGTTAAGGATAAGCAGTGCCCTTCCCTTTAGTATGGTCGACAATGGTTTTACTTAAACTCAAAAATTACGCAAGGCTATTAAAAATAAGATTAATTATTGTGTGCGTGTGTGTGTGTGTGTGTGTGTGTGTGTGTGTGTGTGTGTGTGTGTGTGTGTGTGTGTGTGTGTGTGTGTGTGTGTGTGTGTGTATGTGTGTGTGTGTGTGTGTGTTTGTATGTGATGTGTACCTATCCACATTATCAATATTATAAATATGTGATTTCACTTCATTAATTAAAACAGTCTTCCGTCTCATCGTAGTTCAACTGTTGGAGAAACTCCCAGATAACTATCTTAGCGTTGAGGCGTGTGAGTCCAAAAATAGGGCATTTCAAGTTCATTTTGTTATAAAGTGACGGTGCAAGATAAGTCGGCAGTCTCTTTATAAAAGAGGTGCGTGGTGGTGGAATGGAACAGATTCTGTCTTTCCGTCGGTGGGTAATAAGACGGTATGGTGTTCTAGAATGTTGGAAGAGGACTATGTACAATATATATAATTGTCTAACAGATAAAACTTTACAAACTCTATAAAGATCAGTGGTTGGGAATAATATAGGTCGAAAGGTGGCAACTTTAAGGATGGCTCGTTGTGCAATTTCTACTGGAAGCAAAAACGTCTTCCCGGCTCCGCCCCAGCTACATATACAATA
This sequence comes from Eilema griseolum, assembly GCA_963662185.1. NCBI lineage: Eukaryota > Metazoa > Arthropoda > Insecta > Lepidoptera > Erebidae > Eilema > Eilema griseolum. The sequence goes on from OY759243.1 coordinate 22,072,029, forward strand.
AGTAATCAAAGATTGACAAAGCGTATAGTATACCTTTTGGATGATAGATGTACTTGCCACTTGTCTCAATGTTTTAAAAACATAAATTAATTTTCGAATACGGCCTGTGAGAGTTATACAATGATTCTTGAAGTTCAAGTTTTTGTCTATGATTATGCCGAGGTACTTGGTTTGGGCAACTGAACTTAAAACTGGACACTGGCAATTTGGGTGAGGTGAAGACGAACAAGAGTGAGCTTTTAATAAAAGGGGTGTAGATGGTTGTGATATCGAGGTTATAGAGAATGTTATAAAATTTGTTTTAGTTGCATTCAAGGTTAAGGTGTGTGATGACAGCCATTTTAGTACAGTATTGAAGCCGTTTTGCGAAACAGCTTCCAATTCAGGCCATGAATTTGCGTAGAATGTGATTGCAGTATCATCCGCATAGGACACAATTTGAGCATTCGGTAAGTTTATATTGCATAAGTCATTAATAAATACTAGGAATAGCGTGGGACCCAGAATGCTGCCCTGAGGCACGCCGTATTCAATAAGAAGTGTTTCGCTGGTGTAGTCATTGATACTGACAAATTGGTAGCGGTCTGAGAGGTAACTTCTAAGTAAATCTAGTGCTAAACCTCGGACACCTACATGTTCTAATTTGTACAAGAGGGTCTGAATTGGGACGGTATCAAAAGCTTTCGCAAGATCCATAAATATAGTCAGCACTTTCTTTTTACAGTCTAAATTACATGCAATATGGTCTACTAATTTGTGTACTGCATCATTTGTGGACCTATTTTTGCGAAAGCCAAATTGCTGTGACGATAGTATGTTATAGTGCTCGAGAAAGTTAATTAACCTATTGTTAATTAGGCGTTCTAGAATTTTAGATAGAGCACTAAGTACAGCAATGGGCCGATAATTGTTTACCAACCGTACGCTACCACTCTTGAAAATAGGATGAATTATTGCCTTTTTGAGGGCAGAGGGGAATATGCCCGACTCAAGGCATAGATTGAATATATGGGTCAGTGTAGTTGCCAAAATACGAGAATATCGTTTCAGAAATAGAGGCGATATGCCATCCCATCCAGTAGCTGCATTATTACTTACACATACCGTGTGACAACGATGACACTCAGCTAATAGTAATCTAAGAGGCTAAGAGTAATCTCATCGAGACCACCTTATGATGAAAAGAAAATCAAATTGCATCAGAAGGTTTTTACTGGGTTGGCAGCGCGTGTGTGACGCCACTGGTGTTGCATACGTCTATAGATGTAAAGTTGATTTGAAGCTAATTGAACCGATTTGTTTATAACTAAAAAAGCAACTACCTAATAGTGTAAAATTTACTCTTCAGTTTACTAATTCTGAATCATGACCTAAATGATATTCAGGCTTACCGTTTATTACAACATTTGATAAACTGAATTACTAATGCTTAGGACATTCGTTCGAAAGGCACCACTCCGAAATAAGCTATAAAGTTAGTGATATATCTTGAATAGATAAGGGTTTGGTTGTTTTTTATAGCCATGCAGAAACAATTTGTTAAATGTTGTTAAATGGCTGAATTTCTGGACTGGATAAAGAGCCTAGGCGGTAATTTGAACGGCTGATACAGCTAGTTGTCTATGACAGGTATTTAAGTATATATAATAATATTACGGTTCGGGACCTTTCGCACTATTTTTGCCGATTTTTCGGATGCGCTGCACCGTCAAGTCGTGATCACGGGTGCTGCAACGCATTCGAAACGTCAGCAAAAATAGTAAGTTCCATGATTTAATCGCGTAAAAGTCCCGAACCATTATATAATATAGAGTTTTCCCCGTTTTTCGGGGACGAGTTGGGGACTCTGTAGTCCCCACACACCCGAGGAGAGGGCCAGATCGTGAGAGATGGCCCTGGGTCGGCTGGGGTGCGAGGGATATGCTTGTCAACCTCACCTTCGGCAACCAAAACGACCAACAGGCGGCGTGCGTTTTAGTCGGTTCGAGTCCGACATAACCTCTTCCACCGGCTCCGGTGGGGAGGTATCCGTAGGGATTTTGCGCACGTAAAAAAAAATATAATTATGAATTCACATCGGGACAGTTTAAAAGTATTAGTATTTAGTTATAGGAAATTATTTTCAAGTTTCAAGCACCCCACTACATGTGTTGAAATAATAGGCGGGTGTTTATTCAAACCAGTGGCCTATTATGTATAGTTATAAATACCATTATGTCAATACAATTAACTCGTTTTATGATGCGACACACACATAAGAACTATTGAGCAATATATTGGCACATTTTCCGAGCATAATTAACATGTTATTGTTTGAGGAAAGTTAAAGTTCATGTATAGCCATGGTTTATTCTGAGTGAATTGGTTTATATTCGTTTTACATTTTAAATTAATTACTGTAGTATACTGTAGTATAGTAATACTGTAGTGTACTGTAGTATACTGTAGTATGGTAACTTTTTCTTAAATAAAGACCGGTCAAGTGCGAGTCGGGCTCGCACACTTAGGTACAGTAATGAATAGAGGTAATTATGTTACATAAACGGCAATATCTTTTTATTGCGTTGACCTAAAAATTAGATAAGATTGTAGTCTTGAATATTTAGGTAAATTACAACTTAATGCGTCCATATGTTCTCGAGAAAAAGGTCTTGACAGACAGACGCACAACGAAGTGTTCCTATAAGGGTTCCGTATTTATTCCTTTTGAGGTACGGAACCCTAAAAATGCGTCATCATCATTACACCTAAGGCTTTTATGGGAGTGACTGCAATCGACCTCCCATCCCTGAGAGAGAAGATTGCTCTAAAGCGTGGTTATGAATCAGCAGCTTGAAGTGGGCTTGGCTCTAGATTGTAGCCTCATAGACGGCGAAAAACAAACCTAAGTCTGGAACTACGTTATAAATTAAAACTATACTTCGCTGTAACTAGTAATCTCAATTATAAATAATAAATAGTAAATTCTAATTATATTTTCACTGCCTTTAATAATCTCAAAAATTATACGTCTTTTTCTCATGTCACTTTATTGAAAAAGCTTATCTCAACTGACCTAGCCTTAATTAAATTAAATAGATTATGTTGGCGCGATTGGCCACGTGAGCTAGTGGACTGTATTTTGCGGGGATGAAGATAACTGTTCCATTGACGCTTTACACACAAACAAGACAGGTGATCGGGTTGCCGCGGATGTGATTAGGCATTGAATGCAACCCGAGAAATTAGGAGAGGATGCACTAACCTTTACTACGCCACGTGCTGTTTTGTCATCATCTCATCGTCGTCATCGTCATCGTTTTGGCTCAGGAGCTGCTGTCCACATCACTAAATCACTTGAGGGACACACGAGAGGCACAATCCGATCGGTAAAGGTCTATGAAAGCGGTTAAAATACAACAAATATTATTCATTTCTGAGAGACGCGCGCGCCGCCGCCATTGCGCTGGCTAGTTCAAAGCGGGACTAAGCGTCTATTTTCACAATTGGCGGGCGAAAACTATTGCTATCTTTCACTTAGAGGTAGTGCGGGAGGGGAGATGGGTACAGGAAGCGTGTGTTTCCGCGTCAGAAAATACAGATTCTACCATCGGCGCAACCATTCCCCCCGGCTTGAAGGGTTACCTTCGAAACGAAAAATGCGGGACAAATCTAAAGTCTAATCTAAATCTAGGTTTGGGAAATAACAACTAAAATATAAACCTAGCTTTGAACTCGTGCCTACTGCTGGCTAGGCAGAGGGCAGAGGCGAACAACCGGGCGCAGATACGATCCGGTTGCGGTTTTAACCCGTACAACACGAGTTATCCCGCGGGAATCGGGAAAAACTTCCTCTACTACTCCTAGAGGCCAATGTAAAGGAGGCGCATTCTCAGTCATAAGGACTACCACCGTACCTACAGTAATTGGGTTGGATGGAGTATTCCATTTTTGACGTGACTGCAGCGTGTGCAAATAATCGGTTCTCCAACGATTCCAAAACGATTGGACCAACTTATCTAAAAGAGCGTGACGAGTTAGAAGGTGCATTCTATCGTCATCAACATCTATTGCGGGCAAATATTTTAGAGGAGTCGTATTTAAGAAGTGAGCTGGCGTCAGCGCTAATGGCTCTGACGGATCGCTAGATAGAGTCCGACACAGCGGACGCGTGTTCATCACCGCCTCTACTTGAGCGAGTACGGTACTCAACTCCTCGAACGAGAGAATCTGTTCGCCTATGACGCGAAACAGATGCGACTTAAGGCTTTTAATATTCGCTTCCCAATTACCACCAAAATGAATAGCTGCAGGCGTGTTAAAGTACCATTCAATGCGATTTTCGGCTAAGATGTGAGCGAATTCACTTTGGTAGTACTTAGACCGTAAGAATGTGTGCAATTCCGATATACTACGTCGGGCCCCTACATAGTTTGTACCGTTGTCCGAATACATGCGCTTAACCGGACCACGACGCGACAAAAAACGTTTAAAAGCGGACATAAAATTTTGCGTACTTAAATCACCGGTCAACTCTATATGAACCGCGCGAGTTGTCATACAAATGAACAAACAAACATAAGCTTTCGTGGAGCGAATGCCACGACCACGAGCAATGGTGACTTTGAAAGGCCCAGCAATGTCTGTGCCGGTGTGTATGAAAGGTTTTGCGGATTGAACAACACGACAAGAGCGATGATCGGCCATTTCAGGCGCGATAAAACGCGGGCGGAGTTTAAAACAAGGTACACATCTGTGTACTCTAGCGCGAATCAAATTACGAGCGGAAATTATCCAGTATTTCTGTCTCAAAATAGACATTAACAAATCGGGACCAGCGTGACAATTCACCTTATGATGATAATCTACTAACAAATCTAATACGTGGTCCTTACGCGGGAGAACTACTGGATGCCTTTGTTCAAATCCTAAACTTGAATTTCTCAAACGACCACCTACTCGAATGAGTCCATCTTCCAAAAATGGTTTCAAGTGTCGGAAAGAACGACTACAAGGTTTGTTAAATTCTAAATTTTTAAATTCAGAAGCAAAATAACATTTCTGCAACTCGCGAAGTATGACCAATTCAGCTTTATCTAAATCAGCGGGAGTTATATGACCGCGTGTAGATAAAATTCTCAAAAATCGGCCTACATAAACAACACAACGCAACAGTCTCGACCAAGACGAGACGCGATTAGCCAACAACAAAATAAGGGACTCTTCACGCGGGACCGATACAACAAGCGAGTGCTTCTTCTCCTCGGGTGGTTCGGAAACCGTAGTGGGATTGAATTGACTAACTGGCCACTTATCTAACGCGGCATGAATCCAGGACGGTCCACCAAACCACAACGGGTGATCCAAAATTTGCGAAGGAAGCAATCCACGAGAGAGACAATCGGCTGGGTTGTCGGTGCCAGCAACGTGAAAGAGATTTTGTGGCGCTAATTCCGATTGAATTTTTGCCACTCTATTAGCGACGAATGTGTCCCAACGATGGGGCGAAGAGTGGGCCCAACACAAAGCGACTGTTGAGTCTGAAAAAGCTAAAATTCTACTAATATTAATGCGACTACTACAAGCATTGGCGATAGAGGTGATCAATCTAACTAACAATTGTAAAGCGCATAGCTCGAGGCGTGCCAGAGAGACGACCTTACGGGGAGAGACCTTTGATTTCGCGCTTATAAGGCTAATTGAAACCTTACCTACATTCGAGACATGAAAATAGACTACTCCTCCATACGCCTTCTCACTAGCGTCCGCGAAGCCTACTACCGTAACAACACTATGTTGCGATATACCTACATGACGCGGAATTTGTATTTGGTCAAGCACAGAAAGTTCTTTTCTAAAGCGAGCCCACAACTTAGCAATGTTGTCGGGCGCGGTGTCGTCCCAATCACAATTGGAAAGCCAAAGCTCTTTTATAAGTAGTTTGGCGTACAAAACGACAGGAGCTACGAATCCCATTACGTCCCATATCCGTGCCACACACGACAGGATAATGCGTTTAGTACAAGTTTGCGGGGTCGAACTAATTTTCAAACTAAACGTATCAGATGCGGGCGACCAGCTTAAACCAAGCACCTTGTGCGTATCACTTTCATCGAATTCCTTAACCGAAGACAATCGGTGCGACGGTGGAATCGACTCTAACGCAGTTTGCGAGTTGCTCGTCCATTTCACGAGATCAAATTGACCAGCCTTCATGAGACTTATAACTTGAGCGGCCGTCTCGACAGCCTCTGCCTCGCTATCTACACTATACACGAAGTCATCCATGTATAAGCCAGTCTCAATGGTGGCTCTCGCTTTCGGAAATGCATCGCCCTCGTCAGCGGCCAACTGCTTGACGGTGCGAAGTGCGTGAAAAGGGCTAGATTTAAGCCCGAAGCAAACACGATTAAATTCGTAAACCATTAAAGGTTCTTGCGGTGAAAATCTATACAAAAATCGTTGAAACCTACGATCGGATTTGCGCACTTCAAGGCACAAAAACATTTGTCGAATATCTGCAGAGAGTGCAACAGCGAATAAGCGAAAATTTACAATTATGTCAAATAAATTACCTTGAAGATTTTGACCACAATACAAAATGTCATTAAGCGACACGGAAGTGCTAGTCTTAGCACTGCCATCCAAAACTACGCGGAGTTTAGTAGTAAGCTTATCTTCTCTAATAACTCCGTGGTGCGGGATAATGTACGAAGGCTGGGTCTCGTCAGTGTCCGCAGGCGCCGGTGAGATGTAACCTTTATCTAAATATTCGTTAACAACCTCATCATAGGCTTGCTTTAACTTTGGAGACGCCTGCATCTTTCGTTCTAAACAAAGAAAGCGTCTTTCAGCGGATACACGGGAGTCACCGAGCGAAAAAATATCTCCCTTGAAAGGGAGCGCGACAACATAACGGCCCTGCTCATCACGAGTAGTCGTGCGACAATAAATCTCCTCAGCCATCTTGTCATCAGGGCTTAGGATTGGTGGGACATTGACCTCTTCAATTTCCCAAAACTTGCGGATGGTAGACTCCAGTGGCGGCTCGACGGTGCAACAGAACGAGGCAGTCGAGTGACTAAAACTATCTATAGAAGCGGGTGCGGAACCAATTATAACAAAACCAAGAACTGTTTCCAGTGCGTGCGGAGCGGGGTACGTCGGTCCCCCTTGAACCTTACGTGATAACTGGAGGTGCGGGAGAATCGAAGCGCCGATCAATATATCGATGACTCCAGGAACAGCGTAAGTCTCATCTGCTAAAGGCAAGTCTTTAAATTTCGTTAATAAAGACGTGTCAACCGGGACGGTAGGCAACTGTTCAGTTATTTTATCTGTAACGAGCGAATCCATGTCAAACCAAATATTATTATTAAAACGAGATCCAAACCTTGTTTTAACGGTGCCATGAACAGCTGACTGTAAACCCCCAAAACCTTTCACCACTGAGTGGGTTGAACGCTTATTAACATTGAAACCAAGACGTTGACAACAATCTTGAGTAATAAAATTACTTTGCGAAGCGCCATCTAATAGCGCTCGAACAATGTGCGGTTTACCTAATGCATCAACAATAACAACGCGAGCGGTCGCGAGACACACAGTAGTGAGTGCAGCACTAGCGGAGAACGAACACAAGGTGACGTCATTCGCAGCGGTCTCCGGGCCGGCCGGAGCGCGCGCGAGCGCGGGCTGCGGCTGTGGCGCAGGCCGCCGTGTGCCACCGCTCGACGAACCAACCGTGCTCCCATCGGATGCGGCATTACTATTTTCAAAATGAAGTAAAGTGTGGTGTCTCGCCGGACATTTGCGACAACTATTTCTACTATTACATAAAACAACGCGGTGTTTAGTACCGAGACAATTAAAACAAAAATTATTAGCGCGAACAAATTTATAACGATCACTAGGCGACAATTTTAGGAAACCAGGACACTTGTACAATTGCGAATGATGAGTATTACACAAAGAGCAAACAGGTGATTGTACATGTGCTGGTGCGGTATTAACATAAGTATGAGTTGACCTCAGTGACCTCGATGAGGCATCTATCCCGCGTTCAGAACTAACAACTTTCTTCGCGCCTTCATGTTTTGATGAAGAGCGTTGCAATACTTTTATATGCTCGCGAACAAAACTTTCTAAGTCTTCGAACTTAGGAATTTTATTGCCGCGATGATCCGACTCAAATAAACGAATGGTTTCGGAATCTAATTTCTTTAAACCCATATACAAAAATAAGAAGTCGCAGAGGTCATCGATCTTTAGGTTCTTTACGGCGCGAACAGATGATGCGAAAGTATCTAGAAATTTCTCTAAGTTTTGATCGTTACATGCCGTAATGGATTTCAAATCAAACATCTGATCTAAATATGCGTTAGCTACCGATCTTTTATCCTCATACTTAGCTTTCAAAGTATTTAAAATTAAATTATAATTTTCGGCACTAAACGTAATTCCAGCGCAAACGGTTATAGCTTTACCAGTCAATTTTTCAACGAGATAAAGCAATTTTTCGTGATCTGTCAACGAATCGTTCTTATCTATTGTATTCTCAAAACTATCTATAAACAAACACCAATTGCGAATGTTACCATCAAATTCGGGTATTTGAATTGGTGGCAACTTAGGTCGGTCGCGAGTGGGGTTGGGTCGGTCAGACGGTTTCTCCAAACTCCTAGCGACGCGTTTGATACGACAATACAAATCGTCAAACGACGACAAGGCCTGATAACTCACTGAGTAATCGGGATTTAAATTTAACTCTAGAACGTTGATGTCATGTACTAAAGACTCGAAATCCGCGCGCAGACTATCCAAGTTTTCTATAGAACACAAGAACGAATCTCTAATAGCCAAATCAGAGGTTTTAAGTGCATTATCACAAATCGATTGTACGCGAGAGTAAATCATTTCTCTTTTAGCGTATAAAAGTTTCAATTGAACCCCATTACCGGTCCTATCAACCTTTGGGGACATGTTTACAATTAAATATCAAACTAAAGTGGTAAACAACAAATGTGAAATGACTTAATCCTAGCGGTACAGAGCAGCGACGCGGCGCGAGCGATATCCGTAGGTAGGTAGGTACTTATGACCGCGCGTGCAAGCTTGAACAAAACGCGCATAGCAACAGCCAGATCGTACTTACGCGAGCCAGGCCGCTGTCTAGGTTCAACTATTATTTCAGGGATTAAGTATTGCGTAATATCTATTCAAATTAAAATACTTTCGTATGAATTTGAATGAAATGCGAGTGAGGCAGTGCTGTGTACCTACCGTATTAGGTAAATACGATGCGAGCCAGCGGCGAACGGACAACTTAGAAATTGAAACAAATAAAAACAAAAGCCAAATGCGTTAGGTATTACACTGTGCCTATGCACTAGGGTGTCTAGTATACCTAAGATCTAACCTAAACGCCTAGATGCGGGGTTTTCTACTAAAATAACTAGGTATTTAGGTGCGGTGCGTTTATTCCCAATAGAATAATAACAAAATTGCGAAACTACGACTAAGTGTCGATACGATACCTAACCTATGTATGTATTAGGTAGGTACGATGCGAGCCAGCGGCGAACGGACAACAAATTCTAAGCCTAAATGCCTAGATGCGGGGTTTTCTACTAAAATAACTAGGTATTTAGGTGCGGTGCGTTTATTCCCAATAGAATAATAACAAACTACGAACTACGGCTACGGATCCGGTTCGATCAGGACCAAAAAGAATGTTGGCGCGATTGGCCACGTGAGCTAGTGGACTGTATTTTGCGGGGATGAAGATAACTGTTCCATTGACGTTTTACACACAAACAAGACAGGTGATCGGGTTGCCGCGGATGTGATTAGGCATTGAATGCAACCCGAGAAATTAGGAGAGGATGCACTAACCTTTACTACGCCACGTGCTGTTTTGTCATTTGCTGGCTGGGCCGTTGCACCGATCTTCTCTTCCTGGCTCAGGAGCTGCTGTCCACATCACTAAATCACTTGAGGGACACACGAGAGGCACAATCCGATCGGTAAAGGTCTATGAAAGCGGTTAAAATACAACAAATATTATTCATTTCTGAGAGACGCGCGCGCCGCCGCCATTGCGCTGGCTAGTTCAAAGCGGGACTAAGCGTCTATTTTCACAATTGGCGGGCGAAAACTATTGCTATCTTTCACTTAGAGGTAGTGCGGGAGGGGAGATGGGTACAGGAAGCGTGTGTTTCCGCGTCAGAAAATACAGATTCTACCATCGGCGCAACCAGATTAGGTAATTATAACAACAATAGTTATACGAATAACATTCATTACCTTTAAACACAAACACAAACAACATAAATGAACAAATAAAAACAATACGAATGATAAACAATCTTACAACAAAACCTTTATAGTTCCTACTGAATTGTACCATTCTACAATACAACATATATCCATACACACACTTCACAAAGATCCACTACAAAGCCGAACCACTTCAATACACCCATACACACACATACACGGTATGAGTACGTATAGGTATGGTGATATTCAAGGGTCACTTGACTTCAGTACTGAACCACTTTGGCATGGAGTATCCACGTCACGTATGTTGTAAATTAAAGCAGCAACTAGATTGAGAGGTTTCCTACAGATAAATATGTTAAAAAGTGTCATGATTTTTAATGTACTATTTACTAGATGAACGTATGTCAATCAAGTCGAGGACATTTTAAAAAAACGTCGAAAGGAAAGTAGAATTTTGATATCTATCTCTTCCCATGCGGTGTCGTACAAGGTGACTGAGGGCCCTATTCCAATAATTTATATTCCAATTCGCTACCAAGGTTACTCTCTACGTCAGTACTCCCAAAAGTGACATCATTAAATGAGTCGTTGTAGCATAACATTCAGCAAGCGGGCGCCATCACAATATTTTTTATACTTATGAATCAATTTTATTTCACTCATACAACTACATTTCACCAGATATATGTTCTTTTCTACCCGTGTTCCTGACAGGGTAGATTTTTTTTTATACCACTTAGTTGGCAGACAAGCACACGGCCCACCTGATGGAAAGTGGTTACCGTGACCTATGGACGTCTGTAACACCAGAGGAGTCACAGTCGCGCTGCCAACCCTATAAGTACAGAGTTTCTGTGCCGTCAGTAGAAGACACAATCAGGACAAGTCCTTAGTCTTCCCACTGACAGCACAAATTCTCCAGTGAGCTATGGCTACCCTACTCACCGCTGGGAACACAACACGAAGTTATTATAGCCGCGGTATTCTGTAGGGCGGAGGTACTACCCCAGTCGGACTGCTCAATCGGGCGGAAATACCGCTGTGTCCATACCGATATTGGACCACCCCATCTCTTCACATGCGGTGTCGTAAGCGACTAAGAAAATGTGCTGTTTAACATCAGACAGATTTATACAGCTCAGACTCCGCCTCAGATGCATAGCCCGAGTCAACAGTAGTGCCCGGAAAACAGTAATAAGCTCACCCCCTATTACGTGGGACCGAATACAATGATGGTGAAATGTAGGTGTTAATTCACCTCTGCCTAACCTTCCAGGAATAAAGGTGTGGTTATATGTATGTATATATGCAAACAAAACTGATGCGCATTTATGAAAGTGGAAGCGAATAGCATATGCCAGGATCCTAACTAACTAAGAAGTTCATTTGAAACTAATAAACGAACCATAAATTGGCTTAGCTATGTAAATGAGACTTCAATTACTTCAAATGTTAGGTGGTAGAAAATTTAAAAGTACGTCAAACATGGTACAGACAAATTAGCTTGGAGAAATTTTTGCGTTTGTAGTAGTGTATGGTCAGCAACTAAAAAAAAAAACAACATTTTATTTTTAGTTTTTATTTTTTTAAAGGTAATATACGTTTGTGGCTGGAGCACACCAAATGCGTACACGTCTAACACGGACGTGAAAATGTGTATCCACTGCATTGTAATCTATGGAACTGTATGAGGCAGACAAGCCAGTTCCAAACGTTACAAGCAGTGAATGCCGGTTTTCACTTCAGTGAAGACGTGTATGAATTAGGTATTCTCCGGCCATAAATGTTTTATTCTAATAATTCATCAACCCCAGGCATATCACAATCATCCCCATCCTCGTTTTCATCAGATGAGTTATTTAAATTAATTATGATTCGTTCTGATATTGTGTCTAAAGCTGCGTCTCTACCCTGATATTGTTTTTCCTCCTCAATAGCATGCAGACAAACTTTTCTCCAGTATCGTACCGCGAGAAAGTAATGTGATTGTGTCTTCTGCACTGACGGCATAGAAACTCTCTGTTTTTACAGGTTCAGCAGCACGTGTGTGGCTCCTCTCGTTGCACACGTTCATAGGTCACGGTAACCACTTTCCATCTAGTGGCAGACAAGCACACGGCTTCTGAATGAGATTTTAAGCATTTTGTATGCTAACTATTCAAGATCTATTAAGATAGAAAAGCACACGGCTTGTCTGCCATTTTTTTTTTTTTTTTACTTGCGCAAAATCCCCACGGATACCTCCCCACCGGAGCCGATGGAGGAGGTTATGTCGGACTCGAACCGACTAAAATGCACGCCGCCTGTGGGTCGTTTTGGTTGCCGAAGGTGAGGTTGACAGGCATATCCCTCGCACCCCGGCCGACCCAGGGCCATCTCTAACGATCTGGCCCTCTTCTCGGGTGTGGGGACTACAGAGTCCCCAACTCGTCCCCAGAAACGAGGACGCGCGCCAGTCGCGCCACCGCCGCGGCCTGCTTCTGCCAGGGTGACAGGCGGCTCCACCTGTCACCCCCAGGCCGGCGCTCATGGGGGGCGGAGGTCGTTCATCGACCTCCGACGCCCGAGTTGCCTTCGTACGCGGGTAGCTTAGCTTGCGATCCTTCGTCACTCCCGCTGCCGCTCCCGTCCCGCCTCCTCCTTCACGAGCATTACTTGCTCGCAGAAGGAGGCGCCGGCCACCCACGCATCCGCGCAGCGGACCATTGCCGCGAGCAAGGTGGAGAGCGTGAGAACTCTCACTCCCAGGGCCGCCACAAGCTCCTGTCTCGGCGTTTCCCACGCCGGACACTCGGTGAGCGTGTGCGGCAGCTTGTCTGCCATCTAAGTTGTATAAAAAAAGGAAACATGTGCTCAGTTAACCATGGCAACAGGCTCACCAAATATATCTCTGCCTAGCCCTTCCGCACTAAACAAGCTTAAGTACAAATATTTAAACGCTGTTTAAATAGACCATAACATACAGATATAGCAAACAAACGCTCACAAACAAATTCCCATGTACAAACACCCGTTTTTGAGAATTGTTATAAATCAAAGTCAGTTCAAATATCGTCTATAGTTTTCCTATTCCTATTTATCGTGGCTCGTGACTGCGAGGATCCTTCACATCACGTCCCATTCCCAGGTCAAAGATCAACCGTCTCGTTCGAATTCAATCCGCTTATTTACGTATTTGACTTTCCAGGGATCAACTAGAGACGGATCAGCGATATTTGGACGTATGTTAAACGTTATCGATTTGGTGAAGCAATTTCTACGAAACTAATATTTGAATTGAGTGAGTTTGTTCGTTGGTTAGTTGTCTGAAAAATATACACACAGGACAGCCTCTGTCGCTTGGTGGTAGTGAACGAAGGAGGCGTGGGTTCAATCCCCGCTCAGTGCAAATATCAAAATGGGTATTTTTGTTTTTACGTGCGCAATATCCCCACGGATACCCCCCCACCGGAGCTGGTGGAAGAGGTTATGTCGGACTCGAACCCACTAAAACGCACGCCGCCTGTGGGTCGTTTTTGGTTGCCGAAGATGAGGTTGAAAGGTATATCCCTCGCACCCCGGCCGACTCGGGGCCATCTCTCACGATCTGGCCCTCTCCTCGGGTGTGGGGACTACAGAGTCCCCAACTCGTTACCGGAAACGGGGAGGCGCGCGAGGCGTAAAATCATCAAAATGGGTATTTGCGTTTATTTGGTTGTGTCTCGAAGAGCACGTCAAGCCGTCGTCCCAGGTTGCCATACGAACATTTTAAAATAAGATACTTCATGTAGTTGAACTGACAGGTTCAACGACATTTTACTACTAAAAATGAAAATTGATAATTTATTAATTGCATTTTTGTTTCTTTTCAGGTAAGCCCTCAATTCAATTTCATCTTCAGGTATTTAAAGATATCTCTTTGAGAACATTATGCATAGTATTGACCAAGTATTTTTTTTATCTATCTAATTAATAACTACGTCTGTTGACGGGCTGTCAGTTTCTTTGAGCTAAAGTCGACCGCCTGTGGCCGTTCCGTCCAATCAAACTAGTTTAAAATTACGGCTATCGACGTACACATCGTGTCGACAAACGTGATTTTTGCACAGTTGTTTACTTGTCTGAGAAGTTATTTGTAGACTCTAGTATTTTCCATGATGATTGCTCTGATACTTTTGATGTATAAGACTGTATAATTGTGAAGGACGTTAATAGTTTGTCCCCTACTTAAAAAGTATCTAAGTATGTTTATCCGCATTCTAGATCCCATAACACAAGCTAGTTAAGCTATGCCTACCATGGGTCTAGATAGCGTTGTATAGAATGTCGTGGAATATTTATTTATTTATTACGTGGGCCCGTAAATTATTGTTGGCGAAATACAGTTACACCTCTGAATAACCCTTCAGGGATTTAAAAGCTTGAACATACTTTTGCATGTTGTGTATTGAATAATGTATAAATGAATGTGGAATTTCGGTATAGCTTCCTAAAGCAATTAAAAAAAACAAAAAATCTTTTTCAGCGTCAATTCTTATGGAGAATCGAACTCGACATTTTTGAATTTGTTACTAAAATAGACAGATAGATATCTATCTATCTGTAAAGTAAGTATCTGTAAAGTATTATCTAATACTTTATTGTATACCAATACATTTACAGCAGAGACAAGGAGGTAGCAAGGCAGAAAAGCACACGGCCAACCTTATGGGCCTTTGGACGTATGCCACTCCAGAGGAGCTACACTCGTACTCCCGACCCTGAAAAAAACTTCTAATGCTTTGTTGAAGGACTCCATATTGTAGTCGCTTACGAAAACCACAGCAGGGAGTTCATTCCACTAGTTGAGCGTGCGTTTCTTCTAGAAAATTTTGAGATGATACTGTTACGTCCCAAAACAAAAGATATATGGTGTAGTTAGATATCAATCATCAATTAGCCCACCGCAGTCCATTGCTGGACATAGGTATCTCCCAATGTGCGCCATTTTCTCCGATCCTCCGTCTTCCGCATCCAGTCTGTCCCAGCCACCTTTTTCAGGTCGTCCGTCCATCTGGCTAGGGGGCGTCCTACCTTTCGTTTACCTTCTCGCGGTCTCCACTGTAGGACTCGTTGCTCCAACGGCCATCGGTTCTTCGACAAACGTGGCCAGCCCGCTGCCACTTCAACTTGCTTATTCTGTGACCTATGTCGGTAACTTAAGTTCTCTGTCGGATAACCGCATTCCGAATTCTATCCTGCAGAGAAACTCCAAGCATAGCTCGCCCTATAGCCCGCTGCGCGACTTTTAAGCTATGGACCAGCCCCACTGTAAGTGTCCACATTTCGGCACCATAAGTCACAGCAGGTAGGACGCACTGTTCAAAGACCTTTGTTTTAAGGCATTGCGGTAGGGGTGAAGAGAAGACTCGACGTAGTTTGCGAAATGCTGCCCAACCTAGTTGGATCCTTTAGTTAGATTTATAGTGTACTAAAACAGAGAGAGAGAAAGAGAGAGAGAGAGAGAGAGAGAGAAATACAAATGAAGTAAAATAAAATAAATATACAGCTTCTTCATCTTCTTCAATGGCAACAATTTAAAAAAAAATGCGCCCAGCCCATTATTCGACCACACCACGCCATCGACCACACCTTCCGTCACTTCATTCAGGTCAGCAATTGTACAGGTGTAGGAGCATAGTGGACATAACAGGAGGTGGTCCATCGACTGCAGATACGTAACGTATTATAGACATAATCATACTCCGACGTATCCGATATCTCCGACTTTTTTTTTTTTTTTACGTGCACAAAATCCCCACGGATACCTCCCCACCGGTGCCGGTGGAGGAGGTTATGTCGGACTCGAACCGACTAAAACGCACGCCGCCTGTGGGTCGTTTTGGTTGCCGAAGGTGAGGTTGACAGGCATATCCCTCGCACCCCGGCCGACCCAGGGCCATCTCTCACGATCTGGCCCTCTTCTCGGATGTGGGGACTACAGAGTCCCCAACTCGTCCCCGGAAACGGGGAGGCGCGCCACGCGCGCCACCGCCGCGGCCTGCTTCTGCCAGGGTGACAGGCGGCTCCACCTGTCACCCCCAGGCCGGCGCTCATGGGGGGCGGAGGTCGTTCATCGACCTCCGACGCCCGAGTTGCCTTTGTACGCGGGCAGCTTGTCTTGCGGATATCTCCGACTTTGCGTTACCTAACATCATTATAGTGTATTAGCTTACTTGAAAATAAAACAACGTCCTGTAGATGCAGTGAACGTATTTTTTATCTACTCGGAGTGCATTATAAAAAAAACTAGTTAGCCGGCTGGCGGGAGGATGACGCTAGATGTAGTGGCGTTCTTTTGCAACCTACCCGCCAAAATTAATGTTTTTATTTATTTATTTTGTTTCTTTTTTCTGTGATGTGCGCTAACACATGTCCCTGCACAATATATGGGTACTTGATTGTATTATTTGTGTGATTGTATGTTAAGTTAATAACTGAATGTCGATGATAATGATGCCCAGAAAAACTCAAATGAGTTTATGTGGCATCACTAAGTAAACGAAATATGTAAATACTGTAATTGTTTATAATAATTAATAAAAAAATAAAATAATCATAACACATAAATAGATATAAAAGATAAACTAATAGATATAAAATAAAAATTAAATTAAAAACCCCCGTCACAAAAAACAACCCCCAAAAACGATCCAAGGTCCCCCGACAATGACAACGCTTGAATCAAAATATATATTACTAGGTATATCAAAGTTATAGGGCTAACACAATTTATTTTCAACTTTTTGGGGGTTGTTTTTTGTGTTTTTAAAATATATAATTTTTATTTCAAACTTTTTAAATGGATCTACTCGTTAAGCTCTTTGATTTGATACCCATATTGAGGGAGTTGTGAAATAAAATGTAATTCTCCATTTTGTAGTGACGGCCATCTTGGATTTGAAATTTGTCATATTGTATGGTATTCTACTACTCAAGCATTTGATGCCCATATTGAGGGAGTCGAATAAAAAAATGTACTCCATCATTTTGTAGCGGCGGTCATCTTGGACTGATTTTTTTCATATATAGCTAAGAACACTCCCGACTAATATACCTTTCAAACAAAAAATACTAAATCCAAATCGGTTCATTCGTTCAGGTGCTACGATGCCACAGACAGACACACACACTCACACAGAGACGTCAAACTTATAACACCCTGTCGTTTTTGCGTCGGGGTTTAATAAAAATATAAAATAAACAAAACATAGTCTACTGCTATCCCACATGGGTAACTCATAATTATCCGAACAAACTAATCATTATAGTTGTTCAACACGTATGTAATAGTACCATAACACTAAACCATTGCTAATCTTTGACAGTAGAAGTTATAGGTTCATTTAGATTGAGACAAAGCGCCTTGAGCCAACATTCATGATTAAGTTATATGGAACTGTCCAGCAGTCCACAAAACCCTTCTCAGGGTTATAATTAATGTACTCTTGTGCTTACAGGGTTGGCAGCGCGAGTGTGACTCCCTTTGTGTTGCACATGTCCAAAGGCCACGGTAACCGCTCTCCATCAGGTGGGCGGTGTGTTTGTCTGCCAACCAAGTAGTATAAAAAAAAACTGTATGCATGGTTCCTGGCAAAGTAGAATTTGGGTCACCCCATCTTTTCCCATACGTTGTCGTACAAGGCGACTAAAGGATAGGGCTGTTAACAGCAGATATATGCAGCCTAAACTCAGGTACAGACACATAGCTCGAGGCCATAATAGTGCGCGGAAGACGGAAATAGGCTCACTACCTATTACATGGGACCGAAAACAATGATTGGTGAAATGTGGGTGTTAATTCATCTCTGCCTAAGCCTTCAGGGATAAAGGCGTGATTATTTCTATGTATGTATGAAAATCTATAAATCAGATCAGTTAAAGCATAACAAAGTTTTAAGCATCTTCTCAAACTTTTATAATATTAGATGAGTTTTCTGTAAATTAATTATTGGCTTTATTCGTTACTAGCTGTTGTC
Source organism: Eilema griseolum (assembly GCA_963662185.1). Taxonomy (NCBI): domain Eukaryota; kingdom Metazoa; phylum Arthropoda; class Insecta; order Lepidoptera; family Erebidae; genus Eilema; species Eilema griseolum. The sequence goes on from OY759243.1 coordinate 22,090,289, forward strand.
CGCGGCTTTCCCGGATAGAATTTTAATCGCGTTCCCGCTACCCATGGGAAACTATTCCCGGGGTAAAAGTAGGCTATGTGTTATTCCAGACTGTAATATATAGAATATGTTTGAATAATAAACATCCAAACATTAAAACATCTTCAGAAATTTTCACATTTATTATATTAGTAAGATGTTATTTTAGAAATTACAAGGTCAATACTCTTTATTTTTCATTTCCTACCAGGGTTAATTACATCCCAACTTTGACATCAATTTGGATACAAAAGCATGAAAACTTAGAGATATTATGATGGCGCAATATGCCGCAAAAAAGTCATTGATATACAAAAATTCTATGCACTAAGCCTTAGGTCTCAATAGAACAAAAAAATTGTTGGAAAACACCCAAAACTTGCAGCGCCATGACAGATTTACAACACGCAATAATAAAATTCAGTGGTGATTTTATTACGACTTTTGTATAACAAGATTTGATCTGTTTTTATTGTCTCTTTGTATAAAAGTCGTGATGTCATTTGATTATGGGTCATTGCCAATGAGTTGTACAATCAATTATTATGAGAGCAATGGTAGCAATGCCATCTAGCGACAGCGAAACAAACTATTTGTGATTTAAAATCCTGCTTCGCGATATGTTTGAACATTAAATAACATGTTTTTGTATAGATTCAGAAACTCGTACCTATATTTAACTGACTGCGATGAAGCTTGTAAAGACTTCGGACTCAAATAAATTGTATGTATGATTGTATGCCCGTTACCCGATAGGTTGTATGTTACCTTTCTTTCTACGTCTTTTTGTCAAATTGATAGCACCGCACCGCACCGCACTCCGTGCAGGCGTGTTTTCTTTGCCTATATTACTTCGCAAAATATTGCTACTAAAAAGGTAGCAATAGCACTGTGCGTTGTGCTTACCAGACTACTGCGACTAAAAAGTAGCATTAGAAAGAAAGAAAGAAGGAAAGAACGAAAGAAAGAAAGAAAGAAAAAGCATTTATTAAGAACACACAACGTACAGAGAGTCAGACAAATATATAAACACAATAAGGCAACACAACAAGAATACACTCACTGCACATCGTGCGCACCCAAATGGGCCACCATCTCAGCATGATTATCAGCATTAGTTCGGTATTCGCCGAACTACTGCGCATAGGGGCTAAAAATTGTAGCCGAAATTACAAACGCTATCTCTAAAATGGCGGTCTCTACCTTGACAGCCTCAACAGATGTTGTTTATGCCCCGATTCAAGATCCCGGTATTATATTTTGTAATATATTTATTTAGAGGACCAACATCCGTAAAACAGGTATATAAGTGTATATATTAGTTAAAGCTAAATAAGTAACTGATACGATAATGTATTTATTTATTTATTTATTTATTAGATTCACCAACAGTTAAATACAATGATACAATTTTCAAAGTTTCACATATTACAGGTTTACGGATAATTGCTTAACTAATTATAGGTGAATACAGCATGCAGCATTAACAATTAACAATTACAATGTTCCTATAAACAATGAATTATCAATCAATTATAATTATAATAATTATCAAACAATAACTATCAATCAAAAAATAATCATTAAAAAATTATCAAAAAACAAATCAAAAAAAAATAAAATAATTATCAACCATCATCGATTATTATCAATTAATATCGGTTATTATCATTTATTAACAATTGCTATAATATTATATGCACATAATTAGCATAATAAATCCATTATATGTATAATATAAATGTGAATGGTTCATATAAATAAATAATGTATACAGATAGTGATTAATTTAAAAAATAAATGTCCAAATGAAATCGAAATAATAATAATACAAACAACTATACCTATTTTAAATCAACTTATTAGTTAGGCAAGTTTTCAAAAACGAGTCTGCGGAATTCGTGTGACTTAATGTTAAATATATCAATCGAGTTAGCACAGTACTTGTTAACAGCCCTACACAGTCTGGGAATTGGTGAATTATAGCCTATGTATGTAAATTTATTCGTAAGCACCACAGAGCTGTATCAATATTGATGAACAAAATATCGTTGGTATAAGAAAACAATATTCAATTCAATTAATTTTCTAATTTGCTTTGAACATTACAGGTGTTAAAAACTAGCGAGTACAGCATATTCTGCTCCATAGAGCATTTTAATGACAATACACATATGACACTTGACATATTTTGAACTTAACATGACCGTAGTCACTGGCAACAGCTAGTGATGTCTATAAATAATACTTACCGTCGATACAGTCAACCAACACCTCAATGCTCAAATACAACAAATATAATTTACACATGTAAACAGTTTTAAAACACATTTCCTGTGTACATTATATTGCTTTAGTACGTGCGAAATGTACACGTGCATTTACCAGATGCTTCTCTTTTGTGATACATTGTAATACTGATGTAATATTAATAGGTTCTATATTGAGCGTATCATTTGTATTTGATAAATTATACACGTGGATAAAAGGAATTTTAGTCTGCAGTTGTCGTATGCATATGCGATCATAAGGTATGACTCCAAAGGTGACTGCCCAAGACAACTGCAGACGTGGAACGTACCGTAAAATACACTTGAATAGGTTAATTTTGTTTATACTTTTAATTCATTGCGGCTTCTCATTGATGCCATTTATCCGTATAGAAGTTTAACAAGTAATGTACGTGAAAATATATAACAGTATACTTATAGACAAATGAGCGGATTGCGGGAATGATTTTGATGGAATATTTTTGTGCTTTCGGATGAGGTGTCGTCTCTTCACATACATAACTTACTTAGGGCTTAGATGTCACCCTCACGCTGTGTAGAATATACGAGCAAGAACCAGGCGGTCCTGAGACTCTTTGCTGCACGTGTTTCCTTCTTCCTACTGTCCCGTGTCCTTTAAGCGGGACGTGAAAAAGCATCTGATGAGGCCGCCAGTGTCTGTAATGCTGACCCTCTTTCCTGAGAATTTGCCTTTAGCTTACCATCAGGTGAGGTGAAGTCAAGTTAACGTGTCCGAGATAAAAAAAATATTTAGATACAGATAAACGGTACTATTGAGAAGCTGCAATGAATTAAAACCATAAACAAAAATATCCTATCTAGTCTATCTCAAGGTACGCGTCTGCATTCACCTACTGAATAAATAAAAATAAATGAAAATAATTTATTTCCAAAAACAATTGGATATTTTGAAATAGTTCCCGTTGGCCCCACACTGGGCAACTATCGATCGCATTATAAGGGTTAAGGGTAAAGGGGTAGATGGTACGCTAATGTGAATTGATGATGATGTTAACTAATTGAAATTCTAACATAACAACACATAACATAAACTCACGCCTATATCCTCGAAGGGGTAGGCAGAGGTGCCAGCACCCACATTTCGCCAGTTTATGTTTAGGTCCCAATGTATTAGGTGGCGAGCCTATTGCCATTAACCGGGCACTCATAAACCTGCGATAAATACACACATAACTTTGAAAAGCATCGAAAAGTCATTGGTGTGTGCCATGGTAAAACCTGGCATCGAACTCGAGACCTCGTCTCAGCAGTCCATTACCCATACCACTAAGCTACCGCGGTTATGATATCATATTGAAATTCTAATTATGGTTCAAATATATTAAGTGTGTACTTAAAACATTAAGCCCTCCGGTGTTATCAGCAACTAGTTCGCAGGTTCGTCTATAATGGGTTTAATGCAGTCGCCATATTTGATGCAAAATTAATTGGAACAAAGTGTTCGGTCACGGCAGATCATTTTAGAGCAGAGCAGGGTTTTGTGTGTTATCTCTTGTTTTTAGAGAATATTGTGCGAAAATTTTAGGGCGGGCCGAGATTCGAGGTAGTGAATTCTCAACGCTTTGCCACACATATCATCTTTACTTTAAGACAGCTTCTGAGAACTTTCCGTTTCTTAAGAATAGCATTGTGATTGTAGAAACTATTATACCTAAATAGGATTCTATTGAGGTCAAGAGTCCATTGGGTATGATTTGAGAAAACTGGGGTAATCACGAACTTAAGTAAGAATTTGAATAAAATTCCGGAATATTACAAAATTTATTTATCTTTATCCGGTGTATTTTTTTAAACAAATCTATTTAAATAATATATTGATGTAATCAAAAACTAAGAGCCTTGCCCTCGTTATCATTCTAGCATTAAGTCTCGAAAATACCACAGTGGACTTTGTTGCACGGTTTTTTCTCCACTAGCGCCTAGGAAACGGCGGTAAACTTAGTTTTAAGCAGAATTTGATGTCAAAAAGATGTAATTAAGTTGCACTATTTTGAGAAAAAAAAATTGAATTAGAATTAATCCTGGCTGCATCCCAAGCTTTCACTTCCAAGTCCGGAGTCCGCTTTTTTCACTCCACATTCTTCGATATTTCCCGTGAAGCGACTGCCATCTAACCTACATAATCCATTGGCGATACCAATGTAAATCGTTTTTTTTATATAGAACACGTCAATTAGACTTCACCGTGCCTGATGGTAAGCTGAAGGCAAAGTCTCAGAAAAGAGGGTCACCATTACTTACACATACCGTGTGACAATGGTGAGCTTGACGGCCTCATCATATGCTTTTCCACGCCCCGCTTAAAGGACCCGGGACTGTAGGAAGAAGGAAACACGTGAGCTGGTAATGAATTCCAGGCCTTAATGGTGCGACAGAGGAAAGAATCGTATTGTTGTTAGACTAGTTATTGAACTGTTTAGGGCTCTAATTACCCGTAACGACTGCCACAGATGTGCATGACAACTGGGACCCACCTTTGCAAATAGTTATATTCATGTGTACAAAAATTTGCACTGAGCGGGAATCAAATTGAACCCACGCCTCTTGCGTAGCACCACGCACAGAGACCGTTTTATAAATATAATATTTATGTAATAAAAAAATCTCTGAACCTTTTTTTTTTATTTTTTATACCACTTAGGTAGCAGACGAGTTGAGAGGAGGTAGGACACGGCGGTATTTCCACCCAATTGAGCAGTCCGACTGGGGAAGTACTTCCGCCCTACAGAATACCGCGGTTATAATAACTTCGTGTTGTGTTCCCGGCAGTGAGTAGGGTAGCCAGAGCTGACTGGAGAGTTTTTGTGTTGTCAGTGGGATGACCAAAGGCTTGTCCTGCTTTGTCCTCTACCCTGACGGCACAAAATCTCTGTTCTTACAGGGTCGGCAGCACGGATGTGACTCCACTGGTGTTACACACGTTCACAGGTCATGATAACCACTTTCCATCAGGTGGGCCGTGTGCTGGTCTGCCACCTAAGTTGTATAAAAAAAAAGACAAGCACACGGCCCACCTGATGGGAAGTGGTTACCGTGACCTATGGACTTGTGCAACACCAGAGGCGTCACACTCGCGCTGCCGACCTTGAAACCTCCTAATACCCCTTTTTAAAGAATCCCATATTGTAGGCGCATGGGAAATCCGCAGCAGGGAGTTCATTCCACAGCTTGAGTGTGCGTGTACCTTACACCTAACACCGATTGTGATAATTATAATCTAAAATGAATGAACTAAAATCAGTTATATATCCCCACAGAGATCATTCATTTCCCACTGATGTTGATTATTCGTTCCTATATCTCTCTTGAGACTAATTGTAATGTACGCGCCAAATAACCCAGTTTTTATACAGGGACTTTTCACCATACTCCATACAACCCCAGTGGCCCATTCGCAATTACTCCGCGGGCTCGAAACACAAGAATGATAAATATTAGTAAAGGTTATGTTTATATTTGCCGTTAGCGTAACTGCCATTGGATTTTTTTATGGGAAATTAGTGTTTTAGTATGTAAATGGGAAAATATAGAATGGGTTTCCGGCAGAGTAGAATTTGAACTACCCTATCTCTTCCTGTGTAGTGTCGCACAAGGCGACTAAGGGATAGGGCTGTTTAACATTAGACAGATATATACAGCCCAGACTCAACATCCGATGAATGGCTGGAGTCACCAATAGTGCCGGAAATACGACAATAGGCTCACAACCTATTACATGGGACCAAATACAATTATTGGTGAAATGTGGGTGTTAATTCACATCTGCCTAACCCTCCGGGGATAAAGGCGTGATTATATGTATGTATGTAACAGCGTAAGGCCGTTTATACATTATTTTTTATTATTATCAAGATAGGTCAGATGTTGACTGTACCTACTATTATTTTTTATACATACATACATAAAATCACCCATAGGGGTAGACAGAGATCACGGATCTCCATTTGCGCCTGACAAACTACTCTCGCTTCATTCAACCCTCATTACATTCTTCATTCATGCTTGTCGGTTTAGGGTACTCCTGACCTGCCACTTTTTTAAAACTTCCCGATTTTGTCTAGGTATGTGCGCCTAGGTCTTCCCTTTCCAACGGTACCATCCACACTCGCCTCATACACCTGTTACGTTAGTCTTCTTTCATTCATTGTCTCAACGTGACCGAACCATCTCAACATTCCTCTCTCAATTCTCATCACTACATCTTCTATCACTCCACATCGCTCTCTTATTACGCTATTTCTCACTCTATCTCTCAAGGTCACTCCACACATACTTCGCAACGCACGCATTTCTACCGCATTCACTCTACTCTGATGCTTTTTCTGCCACACCCAACTTTCGCTACCATAGATAAGAGTCGGCACTAATCATCCTCCATTTACAGTCAGTCGTGCCTTTTCGGACACTTTAAGGCTGCTCATAAAGTTGTGTACTGCCATTCGCTCTATTTCCAGCCGTCACTCTTCTTGCTACATCTTCTTCATGCTTTCCATCTCTCGTAAACAATGTTCCCAAATATATGAACTCATTCAATTGTTCCGCTCTTTCACCATCTATACGAATCCTACACACTGTCACGCATAAAGAAGTTTCTATTATTTTCAATTTTAATCAAAGACTTTTTTGATTTACAAATAAGCTGACGTTTGAATAAACTTAAAATATATCTAAAATGGGTATCAATATCAACCATTGTTAAAGTTTCTCTTTAATTCAAAGACCTAAATTCTCTCTATTGTAAATCATACTCCAGTAACTTAATCCTTAGTTAGTAACTTAGTTTGTAAGTTTTATGCTCAAGTTAAAGTGGAGTACAGCTTTTAAACATGAGTACTTATATGAGCTTCTAGTTTGTATGGCAATTGTGAAGTTATTACGAAGTGTGTTACACTAAACTGTTACCCTAATAAAGGCTTAACAGGAGGTACAGATACTTTAATTATTATCATAATCATTTTAGGGTACCGAACCTTAAAAGAAAAATAATCGGGATCCTTATAGGATCACAGCGTTGGCCGTCTGTGCTTCTGTCTGTCTTTCTGTCCGGACCTGTTTATCTGGAATGTATGAAGTTATCAAGCTAAAATTTATACCACATACGCAGACCTATAACGTCTTCAAACTGTGCAAAAATCAAACTTCTAAATCAACGCATTAAAATATACGGTGAGTAGGGTAGCCAGAGCTCACTGGAGAATTTGTGCCGTCAGTGGGAAGACTAAAGGCTTGTCCTGATTTGTCTTCTACTGACGGCACAGAAACTCTGTACTTACAGGGTTGGCAGCGCGACTGTGACTCCTCTGGTGTTACAGACGTCAATAGGCCACGGTAACTACTTTCCATCAGGTGGGCCGTGTGCTTGTCTGCCAACTAAGTGGTATAAAAAAAAAAAAAATAATACTACGGCTTATATAGCTTAAATTACAGAACCCGGTGTTCGGGAGTCCAACTCGCACTTGACTGGCTTTTATACTATCATTGAAAGACTTTTTTTAACCCCTGACGCAAAAATGACGGGGTGTTTGAACTATCAATCTGTGTGTGTGTATGTATGTGTGTGTGTGTGTGTGTTTCTGTGGCATCGTAGCTTCTGAACTGTACCACAAGCATCAATAACTATCATAATCGTTTCGTAAACGTATCGAGAGAATGGAGCATTGCGATTGGCTGGCTTCACGTATACTCGGGTTCACAGTAGGCAGGCGGCCAATCGCAATGCTCCATTCGATTTTTTCGTGCTAGGGGCACTGTAGAATCGATTTGGATTTAGTTTTTTTCGATTGAAAGGTATATTAGTCGGGGGCTCTTAGCTATGTTTGAAAAAATCCGTCCAAGATGGCCGCCCCCATAAAATAACGGAGTACATATTTTTTCAGAACTCTGTCAATATGAGTATCAAATGAAAGTGTTTGACTAGTAGATCAATTTAAATAGTGTAAAATAGAAATTTATATAAAGATTTAAAAAAATCCCCGTCACAAAAACTTCCCTAAACAAGTTTATAATAAATTGTGTTGGTTAACCTTTTAACTCTGATATTCCTAGAAATATTTGATTCAAGAGTTGTCGTGTCGGGAAGACCTTGGATCGCTCCGATAATATGATGGAGTGCTTTACCAGTTAGGGTCCCCCGACAAGATAACGATTAAAAATATTACTAGGTATATCAGAGCTACACAATTTATTTCTAACTTTTTGGGGGAAGTTTTTATGACGGGGTTTTTATTACCCGTCGGAACGTATTTTCTTCTTAATTTATCATGGCCCGAGCATTATTTTCAGTTACATTCACAGCTTCGAAGCTCGTGGTCCACTAGTAAGAGAACTCCTCCATTTATTTTGACTTTGACGTAAGCGACTGCAGAGTTATTTCCAAACTCTGTAAGGTAAGAATCAGAGCCTACTTGATAATTCGATACATCTGCTTGATAACTGATGACGTTCTAATGCAACCCAAGCCAGTATTCCCCTCTAGCTGGTACACCGTTTACTGGCTAGAGTTGGCTTGAATCCAGAATGTATTGGTGTAAACCTAACCCATAATAATTCAATCATCGCCAAAATACTCAATCACCTAGTTTAGGAAAATTGTAGCACTAGCAACATTTGACATACATATAATTCAGTAGTTCTGGCATTCCGTTTTTAATAGCGATTTTTACTATTCGATACGTTGAATATGAGTATGTTTCATATTCAACTTTTTGCGACTGTTCAATTAATGAATTTATGGTCATTCATTCAATTACTTTACCACATTGTACAATTTTTACTCATCAACATTTGTCACAAATCATTCTGAGGTTTTGACATTCTGTTTTAAGTCATTTATTTGCGCCGCAGACTATTTATACTGTGGAAAAAGTACGAACAATACATAGAGTATAGAAAATAGAAACTTTTTGTTCACTCAAAAAGTACTCAACGCACCTTAAGAGTTGTATCGTCGTGACCTAAGAATGAGTGTAGCTTAAATTCGGTTTGGACGTGACGGGAGGTGATGATGATATGGAACTCGCCATGATTTTAATCGATTAAAATAGAAAAATTGAATCGGTTCAGGTGGGATCCGAACCCGCGATATCTCCCTTACAGGAGGAATGCTCGGATTACTGAGCCACCGAACAGGACCTGAAGTCATCCAAATTTTCCTATATATATATATATCCGTCTTGCGGCGATGGTTTCATTCATTTTCATATTATAATAGATTTGAATAGTTAGTATACTAAGTAAGGAAGTACCTCCGCCCTACAGAATACCGCGGCTAAAATAATTTCGTGTTGTGTTCCCAACGGTGAGTAGGGTAGCCAGAGCTCACTGGAGAATTTGTGCTGTCAGTGGGAAGTCTAAAGCTTGTCCTGCTTTGTCTTCTACACTAATGGCACAGAAAGTCTGTGCTTACAGGGTTGGCAGCGCGACTGTGACTCATCTGGTGTAACAAACGTTCATAGGCCACGGTAACCATTTTCAATCAGGTGGGCTGTGTGCTTGTCTGCCACCTAAGTGGTATAAAAAATATTTTTTTATTTCGCCATGATTTTGTTCACCCAAAATTTTCTACGATAACTGTTCAACGCACCTTACAACGTTTTACTACAAAAAAATTCTACGAAATGAGGTTATACAGTACAGTGTGAAGTAAACTTTATCACTAATAATCATAATCAATTATCTAATCTAGTCCCAAGTGAGAATACGATCACAATTACCAAATAATTACATCAACGACATAAGCGCCCCCCGGAGACTAAGTGATGTCACGTAAACTCAATGTATACGTATAACATGTCCCACGGCAGAAATTCGGTTGTAGAGCGAAAAGTATAATGGAAATTAAATGACAGATATCTTTTTATATTACTACGACCGCAAACAATCAGGGATGTCACCTCACTAAGATTCTCGGAGTCCAATGCAAAAGCAGAATAATGCAAATATATGCATTAATCTGCGTTTTTAGTATTCAGTCTTAGTCTGGGTTCGAATCCCATTATCGACGAACCCACTCCTTGCACAACTGAATTTTTAAAACTCATGACCCACCTGATGGAAAGTGGTCACTGTGGCCCATAGATGTGTGCAACACCAGAGGAGTCACACTCATACTGCCATCCCCGTTATAACAGAGCGTTTCTGTGCCGTCAGTGCAGAAGACCAAGACCTGGAATTCATTACCAGCTCACGTATTTCCTATTGCCTACAATCCCGGGTCCTTTAAGCATGGCGTGAAAAATCATCTGATTAGGCCGCCAATCTGAATGTCACCATTGTAACATTACTTAGTGTATGTAATGGTGCCCTCTTTCCTGAGATTGCCTTTAGCTTACCATCAGGCGAGGTGAAGTCAAATTGGCGTGTCCTAGATAAAAAAAAGAAGACAACGCAGGACAAGCCTTTGGTATTCCCACTGACAGCATAAAAACTCTCCAGTGCTTTACTCACCGCCAGGAACACAACGTGAGGTTATTATGGCCGCAGTATTCTGTGGGGTGGAGGTACTATTGCATTTATAAAAAGCCTCATTCTGAGACGATCATCTATATTACACGATATGCTTTGGTTTGGTTTAGACAACACCAACAGTGGACCCAGTACTCCTAGGTGATGGCGAACGCATCCGGTCGCTAGAATCAAGAAAAAAAAACACAACACTACGCAGTACCTAATTATTATTTTTTCTACAGTATGCCATCCAGTTGTAGGCTTTTACAACAAAACAAGCCGAGTGAACGAGATTGAATGAACAATTTTTCAGCCATTACTAAAATGGTGTCCATTGTTCCGCGATCACAATGAGGCTGGATGAACTGACAGAGGGAACATTTCTCGCATTGGCACACTGCATTATGTTACACATAATGCAACTTTTTTTTTGTTATGGCAATGAGAATCCACACTACGTTAGATTACACACTAGTATCATAGCTAGCGCCTCTGCCTACCCCTTCGGGGATATAAGCGTGAGTTTATGTTATGTTATGTACCATGGATGTTTCAAAAACCTCACTGTCAATTCGAAAAAGGGTAAATCAGGCCCCACGAGGATCTTTGAATGCCCCCTAAAACCCAACCCCATGGCTTAATCGACCACCTGAATACTAATAAAACAGTCGAATTAAAAAAATCATTTTAAGAAAATAAACAGCAACTTCACCCCCGACGACCTACGATACTCAGACGGCGTGGGTTTGAGATGGTTCAAGTCCAACATAACCTCTCTCAACGGCTCTGGCTTCGAGGAGGTAGGACGGTATTTCCGTCTCATTGAGCAGTCCGATCGGGGAATTACCTCCGCCTTACAGAATACCGCGGCCACAATAACCTCGTGTTATGTTCCCGGCGGTGAGTATGGTAACCAGAGCTCACTGGAGAGTTTTCGTACTGTCAGTGGGAAGACCAAGAGCTTGTCCTGCTTTGTCTTTAACACTGAAGGCACAAAAACTCTCAATGCTTACACGGTTGGCAGCGCGAGTGTGACTCTCTTGGTTTTGCACACGTCCATAGGCCATGGTAACCACTCTCCATCATGTGGGCCGTGTGCTTATCTGCCACCCAAGTGGTATAAAAAAGGTATCTATGAGGACTTTTCGCACGATAAAAATACGCTTTCAAAACTTAGAATATCCTGTATCTTTATAAATGTCACTTTGACATTATTATATTAGAAAGATATATCGACGATTATGGGACCCGCAGTGATCTTCTTAAATCCTTTTGAAGAACTAACAAAGGGATGCCCTAGGGACCGCCCTTTCTATTACAATATTTGACACTTATAGAACCTTTCGCAGTGGACACTTCCCTATCCCTAGGGTATTATGATTTATATTGTGGGTTTTGTCGAGTTTATTTGTTATCGTGGGGTAGATTAACGTTAAAGTTACGTGGAATTCGTAGAAGTAAGTTGTTGTGTTGTTATTGCGATGGTTTATACTAGTAAGGTAGAAAAAAGTTGTTTGATGTCATAGTTATAATTTCTGACTATGTCATTTATTTTCAATTTTAAACAATACGATTGTTCCAATTAAGATAGAACAAATTGAATTAGTTCAGGTGGGATTTGAACCAGCAGTCTTTCCCTCACAGGGTATACTGAGTCACCAAACCTTCGACTGAAACCATAAAAATTCTTCCATACAAAATGTATATCACTAGCTGACCCGTGCCCACTTCGTTGTGCATAATGTTAATAATCCTTCGACCGCGAACCGAATTAAACCCGAAGCCATCGCGTGCCGTCCGCTGCTTTGGCCTTCAGACTGCAAAGCGGACTACCACGTAAAAGCCTTTTTATTTTTCGGTTTTTTATATAACCTATGACACTCAGCAATAATGTGGCTTTCTATTGGTGAAAGAATTTTTAAAATCGGTTCAGTAGATCCCGAGATTACCCCTTACAATTTAACAAATATACAAACACACAAACTTTACTTCTTTATAATATTAGTATAGATAAATGCTCTAAAATTTCATTCAACATAAGTGTTTCTTATTGATGTCCTAAGCGCCTATAATATGGGGTTCTTCAAGAGGGGCACCAGAAGGTTTCTTCATGGTCGGCAGCACGAGTGTGACACCTCTGGTGTTGCATACCTCCATAGGCCACGGTAACCGCTTCCCATCAGGTGGGCTGTGTGCTTGTCTGCCAACTTAGTGGTATAAAAAAAAATGTCAATGATGATACATGTGGTTACAGAAGTCATACAAAAGCAATACAAGAAGTTATACGCCTCGACAGCTTAGTGGTTAAGAAGTCGGTATTACGATCGAAAGGTCCTGGATTCAAATCCTGGCCTTTACACTACCGACGTGAACCCACTCCTAACACAAGTAATTTAACTTAGCTGGAGGGATTTGAGGAAATATTAGTAATTTCGGTTCTTATATCGTTTATAAAGGAAAAAAAATATATTAACACATAAAGCGCCGTACTTATACAGATAGGTGTAAAAATTCATTAATGTATTTGTGTAAACAACCGCGGTAGCCTACTGGTATGGGTAATGGACTGCTGAGACGAGGTCGCGGGTTCGATCCCAGGTTTTACCATGGCACACACCAATGACTTTTCGCTGCTTTTCGAAGTTATGTGTGTATTTATCGCAGGTTTCTAAGTGCCCAGTTAATGGCAATAGGCTTACCACCTATTACATTGGGACCTAAACATAAACTGGCGAAATGTGGGTGCTAGCACCTCTACCTACCCCTTCGGGGATATAGGCGTGAGTTTATGTTATGTCATGTTAAATTGGCAGAGTCATTGCTTTTATCCATTTTTTAACTTCATAAATATTAGCGAACTGGAAAAAGTTACAGTGCAATGACGTCATGTCCTGTTTTCATAATGTCCAAAAATAACACAAAAGATCGTGTAAAAACATAATAACATGAATAAATAACGTCCTTTACAATGTTAACGAGTGGAGTCTCGAATTTCCCATTAAATCATGTCACGCTTTTATACAAAATAACGAGTGACGTAAATCTGCGCGATTATAGTATAATCATGCTAATTTTTTATAATTTAGCATGCTATTTATAATGATTATTTTATAACGGAATGACTTTGCATGGTATGTTAAATAAATGAGTCACTTATAAATGCTATTTTATTTGACTGATTTCATTTTATTATGCTAATTTTATGCAACGTGATTTTCTCTGTAATTTACATAATACACGTTACATAAATAAATATACTGGGCACGACAAATTTCTCGCTTGATGGCAATTGCCTCACCCCCTATTACTTGGGTGCTTGGATGTTTCCAGAGTTGGTAGCGCGAGTGTGACTTCCTTGGTGTTGCACACGTCCATAGGCTATGGTAACAACTTTCTATCTGGTAGGCTGTGTGGAAAAAACTTGGGACTAAAAAACTCGGGACTAAAAACCATAGCGAAATGTACTCTGTGAACAAATTCAGGGATTTAAGCAGTTAAATATTACGTATATACCGTCTAATATCAATCAATCAAAAAGCTTATTGCAGTCCACTGCTGGACATAGACCTCTCCCAAAGTTGGGAGGCTTTGGCCTACTGTTTCCACGCTGGCCAGACGGGTTGGTACCGGGTTTTATTTAAAGTTTTCCTTCTCTCGCAGTGATATCGTCTGCATATTTTGCCGTTACTCGCCTCTTACAACAGCCTTCGGATGAGACGGGGTAGTGATTCTTGTATTCTTTCTCCGTCACTACACCATACCGTCTAATAAAACTACCATAATTCGTAAGTACTAGTGAATGAACCCACTCATACAAAGGGTTATACTTCATACAAGCCTCCTATAACCATCATAAAGTTACATTATCTCAATAAAATAACAATAACCGTTATTGCTAATGCTATCGCAGTAACTAATAGCGTGTTTTACGACGCTATATAGCGCGCTATAACGTTATCATTAAATCTTCTATACTAATATTATAAAGCTGAAGAGTTTGTGAGTTTCTTTGTTTATTTGTTTGTTTAGTTGAACGCGCTATTCTCAGGAACTACTGGTTCAAATGGTAACAATCTTTTTGTATTGAATAGCCCGTTTGTCGAGGCATGTTCTAAGCTATATGACATAAAGCTACTGCTCAAGAGAGCCGACCAGTGATGATAAATGTCAACAAATCCGGCAGAGTCCCATATATTGTCTGAAAATTAAAGAAAACGGGAATTATCTATTCTACTAATGTGCCAGAAAGGCTATTATAAAATCCAAGAATACTTGGAAGATAAACAAGCTTGGAAATGAGCTGTTCGCTCAACTATGCTACTCGAGTAAATTTTTGTATTTATATTAAATAGACTCAGTATATGTTTATAAATAGACTAAAAAAAATGCCCGCTGAGTTTCTTGCCGGAGTCTTCTCAGGTCAGGGCCGCGTTTCGAACCGGTGGTCCATTTACTAAATTGATATTCATGTTCCTTTTTTGTTGACGTTTTGTAAGTTCCGATATAATGGTCTATACAGAATAAATGATTTTTTACTTTGACTTTGACTATAAATCAGAAGTTTATTTCTTTGTTTGAAAGCGCTAATCTCAGAAACTACTGGTTCAACTGGAAAATGTCTAACTTTTAAATAGTCCGTTAATCGAGGAAAGTTATAAGCTATATATCGTCAAGCTACTACATAAGAGAGCAGAGCAGTAATATTAAAGACCAACATATCTGGCAGATTTCCATATATTATTTGAAAACCAACAAAAAATACGGACATATCTATTATACAGAAATTATAAAGTTGAAGAGTTTGTTTGTTTGAACGCGCTAATATCAGGAACTCAATTGGTAAACTTATTTTTGAATTGAAAATTGTATTTATCGTGGAAGGTTATAGGCTATAATCATCACGTTACTACTCAAGACAGCGGAGCAGTGATCATAACTGTCAACAATTTTGGCAGATTCTGGCAGATTTTGGTAGATTTGGCAGATATATTTGAAAACTAAAACACTATGACCATATATTAAAAGTGATTTAGAATTTCGAAATATGCAGCGAGCAAAGCCGCGGGAAGACTAGTAGCTAAATCAGTATAATATGTTTACTATCACCTGCTTCTGAATTATTTAGTACGCAATATTCTTGTTTATGATGACGCCATTTGCTGAAATTGAAAGAGTGCGATAAGTTAAGTGCGTTCAAGTCTTTACGACTTTTCCGTTAAGTGAATCCGCTTTAACTAAATGATTGTTTTAAGTTGTTGTTAAGTCACTTTTGTTTAAGTACTGTTTTTTTTTCTTTTTACTTCCTTAAGCTACTGAGAGAATATACAGCTTCATAGACTCCATTACCATCGAATTTCTGCAAAAAAAACTCTGCTGGCGAGGCTCTCCCAAAAATGTCGTATAAGGAGGATGTAATTCTCGAACCTCGAGGTGAAAGGATCAGATTTAACTAAAATTAATGCTGATGTCTTGATGAAGACTGACTGAAATAGATTTATAGAGTCTTTTTAAAAAAAATATTTTTTTCTTCTATATAATAAGTTAATTCCAGTCGTATTCGAAGCTTTCACGGTCTAGAGCGGAGTCTGGAGTCCGCTTTTTCCAGTCTAATTGCGGATTTGGATGATATTTTTTGTGAAGCAACTACTCAATTCCTCCACAACCCAATGGTGAAATCGAAGCATTGCTGTTTATAGGGCTCCAACTACCCATAACGACTGTCATAGATGTTCGTATGACAACTAGGACAGATGGCTTAACGTGCTCTCCGGGGCATAACTAGACTAATTCAATATCAAAATAATCGCGACATATTCCATTTTTTATTTTTTCAACTCCGTGATCATGGTACTTTCAACATCGCCGAAATATCGAAAACTCAAAACAATGCAACATGGTAAATATCCCGATTATTTTGATACTGATGTGAGTGACTTATCATAATTTAAATATTTATATAGACTAATTCAAATACCCATATTCATACACACAAATATTTGTACTGAGCGGGGATCGAATCGAAACAAATGTAAATCCGACTACATTATTTCGCCAGTCAACCCTCTCTATTGATGCTATAAAAACACATCCCTATACTACAACCCTTTTCACGTCAGCAATATAAACCAATCTAAAAATAAAAGCAATGAAAGTAAAAGAACTGAGTTAACAAGTGACGTAGCATGACGTGCTACGACCCTCTACGTCGTAGCTGCTACAAAGGCTACGCTGCCTACGTCAGCGGGTCGATTCCCATCATAATGTCACTTAACTTGACACCTACTTTATTAATACGAAAGGCTTTTATATTCCTTTACACGTTGAAAGGGTGTATTGTAATATTATTAAGTATATTTATTTATAGATAGGTTTTGTTCAATGGCACAGTGGTTTATTTGTGTTCGGCTGCTACAGAGAAACTGTGTACTTACAGGGTTGGCAACGCGACTGTGACTCCTCTGGTGTTAAAAACGTCCACAGGCCACGGTAACCACTTTCCATCAGGTGGGCCGTGTGCTTGTCTGCCACCTTAGTGGTATAAAAAAAAATTCAAAAGGGGCATTAGGAGGTTTCTTCAGGGTCGGCAGCGCGAGTGTGACGCCTCTGGTGTTGCACAAGTCCATAGGCCACGGTAACTACTTCCCATCAGGTGGGCCGTGTGCTTGTCTGCCACTTTAGTGGTATAATAAAAAAAAAATCATTTTAATTTAATTTTTAATACACATTTTTTTTCATAAATATATTATACCAATCGCGTCTATTAAGATACATTCTATCGGCTGACAAAGTTCAGTGGCACTCCATTTTTTGGTTCTACTTCATCTTAGCGTTAATCCCAGTCGCATCCGAAGCAGTCCGCCTCGGAAGCACCTCCGCCCTACAGAATACCGCGGTTATAGTGTTGTGTTCTCGGCGGTGAGTGGGGTAGCCGGAGCTCACTGGAGAGTTTTTGTGCTGTCCTGCTTTGTCCTCTACACTGACGGCACAAAATCTCTGTTCTTACAGGGTCGGCAGCACGGATATGACTCCACTGGTGTTACATTCATAGGTCATGGTAACCACTTTCCATCAGGTGGGCCGTGTGCTTGCCTGCCACCTAAGTAGTATAAAAAAAAAAGCTTTCACCTCGGAGTCTGGTGTCCGCTTTACCTGTCTAACTACAGATTTGGCTGAACTTTGATATTTTCCGAGAAGCAACTGCCATCAAACTTCTTCAACCCAAAGGCAATTTCGAAGCATAGCAGTAAGACCAGTTGTTAAACTTTTATAGAGCTCAAACTAACTGTAACGACTGCCATCGATGTACGTTTCAACCGCTCACCCGCGGTAGCCTAGTGGTAAGAGTAATGGACTGCTGAGTCGAGGTCCAGGGTTCGATCCCAGGTTTTACCATGGCACACACCAATGACTTTTCGAAGTTATGTGTGTATTTATAGTAGGTTTATAAGTGTCCGGTTAATGGTAATAGGCTCGCCACCTATTACATTGGGACCTAAACATAAACTGACGAAATCTGCGTGCTAGCACCTCTGCCTACCCCTTTGGGGATATAGGCGTGAGTTTATGTTATGTTTATGTCATAGATGTACGTATGGCAGCCGGGACCCGAAATAAGCTTATTAAAAAAAAAACCCTTATGTGTCCTGAAAGTCACCACTTCATTATACAAATTCCATTCATATTACCAAGTCAACGGGCCTTTAATTTTGATTAAAACCACTGGTTGTATAAATTTTGTTCAAGTATTTCCTTCACTGACATTTTAATAATAAAATAGCAAGGCCCGGTGTGGAAATAAATGATGATACAAACTGGGGGGATACTATGAGATGTTCATCCGAAACTTCGGACCCATATGTTAGGAATCACGTACTCGTCTAGTTAGTGGCAAAATTAGGTGATTTTTTTTATTGTATCCATCATCGTAATGATCACGGTAGTTTTGACAACCTCTGTGGCGTAATGGTAGAACATTCGATTGCCACACAGGGGGCACGAGTTCGATTCCCACTCAGTGAAAATATTTTAATATATTTAGTATATATGTATATTTGCATTGATCTGAGTGGTTTTTATATATAAGTAGTTTTAAGGAGGTAAGACACAGTAGCATTTCCGCATAAATTAGCAGTCTGACTGGAGAAGTACCTTCACCCTACAGAATACCGCGGCTATAATAACCTTGTGTTGTGTTCCCAGCGGTGAGTAGGGTAGCCAGAGCTCACTGGAGAATTTGTGCTGTCAGTGGGAAGACTATAGGCTTGTCCTGCTTTGTCTTTACTGACGGCACATAAACTCTGTACTTACAGGGTTGACAACGCGACTGTGACTGGTGCTACAAACGTCCATAGGCCCCGGTAACCACTTTCCATCAGATGGGCCGTGTGCTTGGCTGTCAACTAAGTGGTATAAAAAATATATGTATTTTTAATTTTGAAATCTATACAGTTATATAATTTTTTTGTAGGGCTAAAGTCGTACCAAGTGTCACCTTTGGGTTCGACAGCGGGATAAATAGTTCGAATGCTGTCTATGCAATTTGGGCTTTTACACTAACAGCACAGAAACTTTCATGTTTGCAGGGTTGGTAGCGCGAGTGTGACTCTCTTGGTTTTGCACGTGTGCATAGGCCACGGTGACCAGTTTCCATCATGTGGGCCGTGGGCTTATCTGCCACTTAAGCGGTATAAAAAAATAAATTGAAACTTCGGTCAGTGAATTCATGGTTGGTCTACAGTATTACGTATGCGTAAATGTTATACTGCCCTGGTATAACAACACGTTCGGGGTGCTGACAAGGTAGCCGAATTTTATAAATGTTTGCCGAAACGTAAATTTAATGTCTATATGCCGTCGTTTGAAATATTATACATCACGTTATTGGTGAATCAAGTGGATTGTTGGATTTATGATCATTATCATAATCATCATTCTCATACCGGGGAATTACTCCAGTTACGTCTAAAGTGCAAACTTTATTTGCTTCTTCTTTGTGATTTTGAGCCCAAGATTCGTTTATTCTTTGTGATTGGTAGGTATTAATATCGGTTTGACTTCCGTCCTATATGAAATGAGGCCTAGGAGTGACATGGTCGATACTTGCCCAGTCTTAGAGGTAACCCGAAATGGCGTCATGCTGTTTTATAGTCTGTTCGAGCACAAGAATAATCCAAATAAAAGAGTTTTAAATTAACGGTCCTTCAAAGTTCAATCTTAAATGCAAGCAGGATTAGTTCGAATGAGTACAATTAATATTTAAATGAACTTAAACACTTTGGACAGTTGATTGAGGTCACTTGGTGGAATGTATTATTATACATATTGAGAAAACACTTGTACTTTTCCACATTATTTATTATTAGACCTGACCGGTCTTGCCTTACGTCAGCCTCAAAGGTTGACATGACAGTTAACTAAGCGAAACCGGTCAGGTCCAATAATAAACACTGGAAAAAATACAAGTGTGTACTCAATCGAGAATAACGAAACAAGAGTTTAAGATACCATATCTTAAAGTCTTTTTTTGTGTGACATTTATTGTGGATGTGATACACCTCTGCCTACCCCTACGGGAAGGCGTGAGTACGTATATTACGTATGTATATAAATGTTAAAGTAAACACTCTTTCAAATAACATAAACATTCAAACTGTTCAATAGCATCACTGAATGATATGCAGTTGTATAGTCTAGTATTTTATTTTTAGACTGAACAACAGTTTTATCAAAAACATAACCGACTTCTGTATTTATGTATTAAGAAATACTCGGAGTGATAGAATCTTAAATGAATGCGTCTATATTCTCAAAAGTATTGCGTACATTAAGGTGCATTGCATTTTTACCCGACTATGATGATTATGGAGGGTTATGATTTTGACAGGCTATATATGTATGTATGTAGGTTCATCTGTTCTCTCATAGCTCCTGAAATACTAATTAGAACTGAACAAATGAGGTATCATTAGAAGCGTATCGGTTGTCCTCTGGTTATAGGCTATATGAAGTATTACCGTATCTAATGTAGCGCCCTCTAGCGGTCATGAAGTACCGTGTTAATAAATAAACTTGAGATAAATATACCGTGTTTAGTATAATCAGAAAGGACTTAATTAGCACATTACAAATACGTTTAAATTATAAGTGTTGCTTGCCCCAAAATAATATAAATAAAAAAATAAATTTGATACTAAAACTCGAGTACTGAAAAATCACGCTTTAAAAAGTATTAAACAAAAAATATCAAGGATAGCCGTGGTCGTATGCCACTTAGTCTAACAAAACAATACATTCTAAGCAAAAGCGGCATATGACCGCGTGATTTTTCAGTATTCGAGTTTTAGTTTTAAACTTTTTTTAAATACATCAATATACCACCACAAGAGTGAGATACACCAGAGGGAGATTTATTACAAAGATTAATGCTTGTCACTCTCAAAGTCGAGATAAACCAATTAAGGTAAAAGAGGGATAGGACATAAAATGGGCTCCAAATTGCAACTTTTGAACGCTACCAGGATCAGTTTTCAGATTAAGAAGACAACACTATATCATTTTATTATATTTTCTTTCTGTCTATTGTAAAAAATACAAACACTAAATAAGTTTAAAACTAAAACCCGAGCACTGAAAAATCACGCTATTTAAAGTATTAAACAAGAAAATATCAAGGATATCCGTGGTCGTATGCCACTTTTACCTAGAATGTAATGTTTTGTTAGCAAATAACCAGCGGATGACAAAGACGTTTCTAACGATACCTCATTTGTCTAGATCTAATTAGTGGTTGAAGAACTATGAGGGAACAGATGAACCTACATATACATAACCAGTCAAAATCCTAACCCTCCTTTTGCTTCGCCGTAATCGGGTAAATAATAAAAGCATCAAGAATATATAGGCGCAATATTAGTTACAGTATTCTTCGAATACGAAATATTTCTGTTGTCTATTGCCCGCAAAGTGAAGGTCACAGTTAATTATTTTCTGAGAAAGCTAATGACACTCTTCTAAGAATTTACGTACAACGTAGCTGTAAGCACACTTTACTATGCTTTTTGAAATCTTCGATTTGTTTAGATTTTTCGATGTTTGTCACTCAATCATGTTCAAATGGCTGAAAAGTTTTGGTACAGGCTACATTTTATCTATGAGGTAGGACACGGCGGTTTTTCCATACCTCCGCCCTACAGAACACCGCGGCCATAATAACTTCGTGTTGTATTCCCAGCGGTGAGTAGGGTAGCCAGAACTCACTGGAGAATTCGTGCTGTCAGTGGGCAGACTAAAGGCTTCTACACTGACGGCACAGAAACTATGTACTTACAGGGTCGGCAGCGCGAGTGTGGCTTCTCTGGTGTTACGCACGGCTCCACCCGCGTGAAATTGATCCCGTTCCCGTTATCCACAGGAACCTTTTCCGAGACAAAAAGTAGCTTATATATTATTGCTGACTATATATCCTTGAACTGAATTTCAGCCAGATCTATGGAGTTGTTAGAGTGTTATTGAATAACAAACATTCAAACAAATAAACATTCCAACATCTTCACGAACTTTCCCATTTATGTTATTAATTGGACGTCTGGAAAATGTCGCAGTGAAGTTTGTTGCATCGTTTCTTCTCCGCTAGTGCCTACAAAACAAATACACTATAATAATAAGACTATGTAGACTCAGTATATGTTTATAAATAGACCAAAAAATATGCCCGCTGAGTTTCTTGCCGGAGTCTTCTCAGGTCAGGGCTGCGTTTCGAACCGGTGGTCCATTTGCTAAACTAGTGTTTAATACATTTTTATTTTCCGTATACACAGAATCAATTTTTGACTTTGACTTAACATAAGTAGAATATATTTTTTTTTATAGTGCAATGACCAGGATTCGAACCCGGGACCTCTCGCTCATAAGGCCGACTCCTTAACCGCTAAGCTACCGATGCTTCAAATTGATGTCAATTATATTATCTTGAATAAAGAATTTGAATTGAATTGAATTGATGAGTCCCAAAAACAGAATCAGATTTCCACTGGGGCGAAATCGGGTGGAACAGATAATACAGTTACGAATTTTTTAAGAACACGAACACTAAAACATCATACGAGTTGCATCGACGGATACTGTACAAATCAATTCAATAACACGCAAAGCAAGAAGCAATAAACGATGTTTCGAACGATTTATAAAAAGCAAACATTTGAAACAGATCGCTTTTAGATCAATCGAAGGCTAGACGAGTACTGAAGTGGCTAGTTACGCTAGATCTGAAGTCTGACTGCAGTGGAGCGGAATAGTATCTTATTGGACGTACCTAAATGGCGTATTGCAAGCACTAAGATATAAATGTTACTACTCCAATTTCTAAGAATATTTTTTCTTGTTTTATATAAATATAAATAAATTTCTTCTTAAATATAATATTGAAATGGGTTAATATATACATGTACAAATCAATATAATTCAATTGAAAATTAAAACTAAAGCTATTATTAGATAGCTACTAAAATACACTAAAATAAAATAAACATAAAATTACATACATAATGCGTCATGAAATTCCTCCGCATTATCACCGACCGGTAACGTACCCAGAAGGCTGGCAGCATTGCCACGTTAAATGGCAATGCTTATCCTCTGTGCAAGATAATAACCAGCCTTCTGGTCACGCGTAGCGTCGATCAGCTGCTTTGCCAAGTCTTTATACAGAGACCGAGCACTTGGACCCCACGTCCCTAACGTTTCAACCCCAAACGGCTCAAAAACATAATCACCTGTCAGGTTACAGTATTTGCGCCGTTTGAGGTTTTCCGCAGATGCAGCAGCAGCACCGGCACACCCTGCTGTGCTTGAAAGATGTGAAGGCGCAAGAGTGTCGACGCACGTAGCGTCCCACACCAAAGGTCTACCCATCTTCCCTTTAGGTTCACGAATGGCTGGCACGCCAGCGGTAGCTCGAGCACGGCGGATAATGTTGATGCAGGCGTGTCGCGGTATACGCCCAGCGCTTCTGCTGCATGAAAGGCCATGGTGCCCAAGACTGTCGACAGCTTCACCGCAGTGGCAATGATGCGGAGAAACGCACGGCGCTCCTAAGCGAAGGCAAGGCGGATAGTAGTATCGTCCAATATAGTACCTATGTTGGGCGATGGAAGTGCCTGAATCCAGGGGCCTGACTCCCATTCCCCCACAGCCAGAAGGCGCGCACGCTCTGTAACATAGGAAGATGTGTGTATTAAGGTATCTCTTACCAGCCTGCAGAGCGGCGCATCCCATTGTCTCTGGGAGAAAGGGTTACCAGGCAACTCAGTGTTGGGACAAGCAGCCTTCCACATCTTCTACATCTTAATCGATTTGAATATTTGAGCATTCTAAATGCCTTAAAATTTCATTCAATGTTATATAAGTTTATAGAATTACAGAAATTGAATACCTCTATTTTTTTTCTTTTGTCCAAAATCAGTATGAAGGGAGCTTGTTTTAAAAAGAAAATTTTCCTTGAATAAAAATGAACACTCAGATGCACTCCTCCAGCTAATTAGAGCGATCCAATTTTCGCTGACTACATCTTGGGCGAGATACAATTAGCTTCATTACAAACAGTAAGTATATTTTTAATTGGATTGAAGGCAGAGACCGTTAGCTGCAGTAGCTTCTATTACTCTAGTTGGTATATTTGATATAAACCAAATCTTTTTAATTATAATCTATACTAATATTATAAAGCTGCAGAGTTTGTTTGTTTGTTTGAACGCGCTAATCTCTGGAACTACAGGTCCAATTTGAATGATTCTTTCAGTGTTGGGTAGTCCATTTATCGAGGAAGGTTTTAGGCTATATATCATCACGCTACTACTTAAGAGAGCGGAGCATTGATAATAAATGTTAACAAAGCCGGCAATTTTTCATACATATTTTGAAGAATAAAACATACGGGCTCAAAGGGATATGAAGCTTCAAAATATACCCCGGGCGAAGCTGGGGTGGGTCAGCTAGTTAGAGATAAAATTAGATAGGCCAAAGATGCCTCTGTGGCGTGGTGGTAGTGCATTCGACTGTTACGCAGAGGACGCGGGTTCAATTCTCGCTCAGTGCAAATATTTATGTGCATGACAACACTTTAATCTGTCGGTCCCGGTTGCCATACGAACATCTATGGCTGTCGTTATGGATAGTTGGAGTCCTAAATAAATATTCAACGCTATCTAGACCCATGGTAAGCATAGATTATCATGCTTGTGTTATGGGATCTAGAATGCGGATAAACACACTTAGATAGGTACTTTTTTTTTGTAAATACATACATATTATACATAGAAACACCCAGACCAATGCAAATATAGATATTCATGCATACAAATATTTGCACTGAGCGGGGATCGAACCCGCGCCCCCTGCATAGCAAAACAATAATTGCTCCAACTGCAATACTTCGATAATACCAACGGATTATAGAAATCAAAAGGCTGTTGCTTCACAGAAAATATCGAACTTCAGCCGAACCCGCAGTTAGACTGGAAAACGGATCCCAGACTCCGAGGTGAACGCTTAGGATGCGACTGGGATTAACAAGAGACGAAGAAGGCAGTGTTTCGTGTTGTTTTGTAGATGAGCTATTTTAATCAATTAATAAAGAGAAAAATATTGGATCGGTTCTACGGATCGGACAGACAGAACCTTCACCCGAAACCATCCAGATTCTTCTGTACAAATATCTGTGTCGCCGTAAGACGGATATATGTTCAAGCAGTTCGGAGACTCTTTCCTCTGTCGCACCATTAATGCCTGGAATTCATTACCAGCTCACGTGTTTCCTTCTTCCTACAGTCCCGGGTCCTTTAAGCGGGGCATGAAAAAGCATATGATGAGGCCGTCAAGCTGAGTGTCACCATTGTCACACGGTATGTGTAAGTAATGGTGACCCTCTTTTCTGGGACTTTGCCTTCAGCTTACCGTCAGGCAAGGCGAAGTCTAATTGACGTGTCCTATATATAAAAATAAAAAAATGTATAGAAGAATTTGGATGGTTTCGGGCAAAGGTTCTGTGGCTTAGTGGTCAGAGCGTTCCCCCTGTAAGGGAAAGATCGCGGGTTCAAATCCCGCTTGAACCAATCCAATATTTTCTATTTCTTAATCGATTTGAATAGTTACGAGTAGTATACTAAATGCTTTAAAATTTCATTCAAAGGAGTTATTTTATAGTCGTTGGTTCATTTAAAATAAGAAAAATAACAGTATAAGTTTATGCTACTCGTACTAACTATAATGGCAAAATTTTCATTATACTATGTACACAATAACCCTATCTCCATTCGAGTCCTTCAAAACAAAGAAACGTACCTACGCTAAAATCACTATATTTACATAACTCGCAAAAACACACATACGAAAACCATTTAAATATGGCATCAGTTTCACGGCAAAAGGTCTACATCTACAAATAATTAAAAGGAAATTCCTTGTGTTTTAATTTTTAATGATGTCATTAGTGTTGAAATTTATTTGAATCGTCGATGTCGCTTAAGGTGTTTTAGCAATTAGGCGTAGATATGTAAAGGTACAAATGTAGGGAGCCACGCAACTTGTCATGAATTCTAAGCACGTGTATTTGAAAGGAAAGATATCGTCATGTCAGCTGTCACACTAGTAGTACACAAAGTGGTTAGTATACAGGAGCATTATTTTGAGTGACATCGAATTTCAAACGCAGCCGTGACTTGAAAATACCGTAATGTACAATTGGTTAAATATGATGTGATTTTTACATAACATAACATAAACTCACGCCTATATCCCCGAATGGGTAGGCAGAGGTGCTAGCACCCACATTTCGCCAGTTTATGTTTAGGTCCTAATGTAATAGGTGGCGATCCTATTGCCATTAACCGGGTACTTATAAACCTTCGATAAATACACACATAACTTCGAAAAGTCATTGATGTGTGCCATGGTAAAACTTGGGATCGAACCTGAGAACTCGTCTCAGCAGTCCATTACCCATACCATGACTGTGCTACCATGATTTATACTCGGCTATATTGGAACGGCTACCACCATTATTCACATCTCAGGCTGGGAGATCTGAATAGTGGCCAACTGCTGTCAGTTGTGAAGATCACTAATGTATGCCTGGCCTGTGTCTTGACTTTATGACTATGGAGAGCCGGTCCCAAGTTTTAACGTACCTTCCGAAGTATGGAAATACTCAGGCCTTTGATTCTGCTAAATATCTCTGTCACACCACAGACTCTGCAAAAAATGGCAATTAATATTAGACTTTATTTCTTTAATCTTAAAGTTCAAAATTATATGAAAATAGTTTCATTATACTTTTTCATCTCTCTGAAAAAAGCCTTTTAATTTTAAGAAATAAGCGCATTGCTTTGTAATCTAAAATTAATGGGATTTTTAGCCGTTTAGCGTTTTTTGCTTTAATAGAATCGAGGCACTGATGTAATAAAAATTTTGCGGCTATCCATCCACATGGCAATTGCAACTACGTAGCTTAACCCAACAATTGTTTATCGAATAGAGGCACAAAAGATTAGAGGCAATATGTTGGCCAGGGTATTGTAGAATAAAACTATGAATGTATGGAAGAGTCGGTTTAATGGACCACTTTTGACCACCTGGATCGGTTTTGGGACCAGATTTATGAATTGGGGTTACTTTTGCGATCTTTAAGGTCTTTTTAAGATTAAATCTGGAAACTCTCCGTCATTCATGAGTTGATTAAAGCATTGTGCGAAGCTTTTGTTATTAAGTTTTGTAGACATTTTAGTGCTTTTGTGTTAATCCTGTCCATTCCAGTACTGGAATTTGAATCCAGGTCCATTATTATTTTACCAATTTCGTCAGCAGTACATGGGGCCAGTGCAGTAAGCTCGTGGTCGGTTTTTGTTTGTGCATCGGTGGTGGTGCTATTATGATATTTTTTGGGAATACTTCAGCTAGTTTAGATCCTATTGTTGAAAAATACGCGTTGAAAACCTCACAAATCTTCTCTGCCTCGCTGAATAATTTGAAGTCTACTATGAGTTTTGGAGGAGCAATCTATTCTATTCTACTCTGCAAAACGTATTGCCACTTGTTTAGAGGGGTCCACGAGCGCATCTAGAATGCTATAGAACTTTAAAATAAAAATGCAATATTATTTTTAAACTTTTTAAATTTTTAATATTGATATATTATAATTAATTAAATATATGATATAATATTGATTAAGATACTACAACCAAAAAACACAGTGCCGTTAAAAACTGACATAGTGAGTGTGGTGTTCACCAGCCTAACCGTTCATAATAAGTGTAATGGTGGGTACCTAGGCCCTCAAAAAATGTTCCCCGCATACCTCTCGACGCTCGAAGACTAGTCAAGTCGTGACCACGGGTGCTGCAACGCATCCGAAACGTCGGCAAAAATAGTAAGTTCCAAGATGTAATTCGCGAGAAGTCCCGATATCTTGTATAAATATAAAAATGCAATAATCAGTTTTTTCACGGAACATTCATACAACCTTCAGAAACAGATCAGATAACTCCTCAGTCACGTATGTTTCTTGAAAAGGTTGGAACAAGGTTGAAACTTTAGCATTCATGTGTCATTACGAGTGGAGAAGGGGGTGTTAGGGGTGAGAGGAAATGTGTGTCAGTTTGAGCTGTTCGTGCCTCGATAACATCTAATCGGAGCAACCGATTTCACTCGTATTATATTCGTTATTTCAGTAGATTATATATTATTTCAAGCCATTTGTGATAATATGGATTGGTAACGATGTCGGGTCTTTTATTATCAGAAACATTCAATCGAATTGAGAACCACCTTTTTTAAATTTGTTAAGGGTTAAGCTGTTTAGGTTTGGTAGAAGAAAAGTTTTACGAACACAGACGCTCTAGATTTTTCGAGATCTCTGATGGTACCTATTTCCTATCAAGGTATTTAAGGTCCACAATAACCTCACCAGGAGGTTTTCCTCTAAGGTTGGGGAGGTCAGATGACAATCACGGGTTTCATAGAAAAAATCATATAACTTTGATAAATTGATCGTGGCTAATACCAGCCAGGCAATTATTAAAAATGTATAAATGCAGTTCAAATGGTTTTTAAAATTAAAATAAAGTCTTTTTACAGTAAAATGTCTACAATAATTAAGGTACTATTCCTCCACGTTGCATTGCCAAGGGACAGCTTGTATATATATTATTAAATCAGCCAGTTATATTGTCAAACTGCATAGATGTCTTTATCTTATTATGCCTACATACTAGGATCGTGGAACAAAAAAATATTTTAATATCAATCGTAGATAGTGTAGTGTAATAAATTGAAGTACACATATGTTTTTATCTTATTGCTTTTTTCGGTGTCTGCTGTCGATATTGAGAGCCCGTATTGAATTAAAGTAAGCATGTCCTATTTGTTTTATTTTTTTTAGCCGTCTGTGCCAGTTGCCATACGGAGTTCTGTGGCACTCCCTACTGTAATGCCCGGGTTCGAACTCGCGACTTAAGCTAACACCTTAACATTCTCCCGGCACCGCCGCGTGGTTCCCGGCACCGTAGAATTTGAACCACCCCATCTCTTCCCATGCGATGTCGTACAAGGCGACTAAGGGATAGGGCTGTTTAACATCAGACAGATATATACAGCCCAGACTCAGCCTGAAATGCATGGTTTGAGTCATCAATAGTGCCCGGAAGACAGCAATAGACTCACCCCCTATTACGTGGAACCGAATACAATTATTGGTGAAATGTGGGTGTTAATTCACCTCTACCTAATCCTCCGGGGATAAAGGCGTGATTATATGTATGTATGTATGAATGTATGTTTTACGTCCATGAGTGTCGTTGTCTCGGGGGAACCCTAACTGGTAAAGCACTCCTACATGTTATTAATATAATCGGAATTTAAATTCTCTCAAAGTTGAAACCTTAAAAAAGTTAGTTTTTCTTTCACATAAATTTTCATCGACGGATTTTAGGAATCAGAAATTCTGGAACAAATGAAAATATAATATTTCAGCGCTATCCGAATTCAAACAAACTTTATTGACTCAGCTCACGAAGGTTACCATAACGCTATTATTTGTTTAGGCCTCCATTTTTCACAGAGAATAAAATCGACTAAAACCTCGAAGTTCAGCCAAATATCAGTTAAACTGGTAAAGCGGACTCCAGGCTCCGAGGTTGGAAGCTTTGAATGGAACTGGAATAAACGCTCAGTGGAAGATGAAGAAGAAGCAAAAGAACAACCTTTTGGTTCGTGGAAACTGGATTTTGTATTCTATGAGACTTACTAAAGGCCACAGCTATTTCGTATAATAAATTCTGGGACCTAGGGCAGTGTCTGTTCTATAGATAGACTGCAATGACCGATATCCATTAGTGAAATCGTGGTTCCCTAAACAACTAGGGGGGGGGGAGGCATCTGGAAACCATAGATGGGACTGGGGAGAGAGATTGAGTAAGGAATATACGTCGCATTCCAGCTGACCTATGACTATCACCGGTATCAAGACGTATCTGAAGAAGACCTTTGACGGCATGTGAGTTTAGTCGGTCTGGGTCCAACATAACCGTCCCCGCCGAGCGACGCTTTCGTTACCAAGGTATATAACATTAAAAACATTTCTTACCCTTCCCATTCCGTTAGTAAACAATAGCTCAAATTACCTTGAACCATGTTCACGTTATACTTGAAATCTTGGAAATCTATTCCAATATTATAGAGGAAGGCCTTTTTCGCGTGACTAACTCATAAACATCAAAGTTAGAACTACGAAATATGGAGGGTAAGTTATTTGTCCTTCGCAATAAGACAGAGATAATTACGCCTATAGGAGTGAAATTTCTGCTATAAGTTTGAGTGGCGTAGTTTCAAACCGACAGACAGGCGGACAACGAATGGATGGTTTCGGGTGAAGGTTTCCCCTGTAAAGGAAAGATCTCGGGTTTGAATCGCCTGAACCGATTCAATTTTTTCTGTATCTTATCGACTGTGCATACTCAACGAAGGGTGTACGTAGCATTCAATGCTGAGATGGGGCCCTATTGGGTTCGCATAATGTGGAATGTTGCACCCGTAGATTAATTTATTATTCCTACTAATTATAACTGTTACACTTACCTACCTATTTGTACTTAGTAGGATGCCCACTGTGTGGAACTTAAATAAAATATTTTTCTTTCTTTCTTTCTTTCTTTCTTTCATTTGAATATTTAGCATACTAAATGCTTTAAAAAAAATATTCAAGAGTTTTAGCGGAGTCATCAAATATCAATGTTTAAAAATGATTGCAACATCATTCATTGGTTCTAATAATTCGTACGAATGTCGGTAGATGGCACTTTATTTTCGCCGTAAGACCGGTATATGTATAGAAGTATGTGGGTGGTTTCGGGCGAAGGTTCTATGGCTTAGTGGTCAAAGCGTATCCCCTGTAAGGGAAAGATCTCGGGTACGCATCCCGCCTGAACCAGTTCAATTCTATATCTTATCGATTTGAATAGTTGCATACTACTACATTACATACATAAATACATGACAGCCTCTGTGGCGTGGCGGTAGTGAAGTGCTACGCAGGAGGCGCGGGTTCGATCCCCGCTCAGTGCAAATATTTGTACGCTTGAATATGGGTATTTGCACTGGTCTGGGTGTTTCTATGTATAATATGTATGTATTTACAAAAAAAAAAGTATTTAAGTATGTTTATCCGTATTCTAGATTCCATAACACAAGCTAGTTAAGCTATGCTTACCATGGGTCTAGATAGCGTTGTGTAGAATGTTGTAGAATATTTATTTATTATTTATTTATTATACTAAATGCTTTAAAACATTTCATTCAACGAAGTGATCCTATGAGGGATCCGTTTTTCCCTCTGGAAGTACGGTATCCTAAAATATATCTTTCGATTTATAAGAGTAACTTACAGACATTTTAATAAATATAATGTCATACGTGACTATCAATCTATTAGCCTATTCTAGTCCACTGATGGATTTAAGCCTCATCCAATATGCGCCATTACTCCCAAATCTGCCGCCTTCCGTATCCAATCTGTTCCAGCCACTTTTTTCATCAAAATTCTAATTCAAAAAGTACTAAAAAGAATGAAGGTTGATTTGTATATACAATACGGA
This sequence comes from Eilema griseolum, assembly GCA_963662185.1. NCBI lineage: Eukaryota > Metazoa > Arthropoda > Insecta > Lepidoptera > Erebidae > Eilema > Eilema griseolum. Next base: position 22,122,204 of record OY759243.1, read on the forward strand.
ATCAGGGCGAGTCACTGGAGTTCTAAAAAATTGCATAATAAAAAGAACGGCGACTGAAAAGCAATTACAAATTCCAAGTATAAACGTCAAATGTCAGGGCAGTCAATTGCAGCAACAGGGACTAGCGCTCGAATGCAAAGAAAAATAATTACAATTCATGGAACGTAAAAGTTGAAAAGTTTGTACTAACAACGACTAACATAAGGTTTAAATTAGAAGACGCTGATAGAGTGCCTTACCAGCCAAATGTCGCGTACGGGTCGTCGGAAATAGGTGCTTTAAAAGGGCATGAAAAGGTTCGTTGCCCATCAGTCGAGTTGTATGCTTGACTGATTCCTTGGAGGAATAAAATAAATATTAGAGATATTACAAAAATATGCAGACGATAGCACTACGAGAGAAGGAAAACTCGCAATAGTTGTACCAACTCGTCTGGCCATCGTGGAAACTGTAGGCCAAAGCCTACCAATATAGGGAGAGGTCTATATCCAGTAGTGCACTGCGATAGACTAATTGATTGATTAGCATTTACCTAGCGGAAATGAAGAAGAAGTTCAGTCATGTTTGGAATGATGATATTTTCGAGAGATTACGCGAATATTACAATATATACGCCTCCCGCCTATATCCCCGAAGGGGTAGGCAGAGGTGCTAGCACCCACATTTCGCCAGTTTATGTTTAGGTCCCAATGTAATAGGTGGCGAGCCTATTGCCATTAACCGGGCACTTATAAATCTGCGATAAATACACACATAACTTCGAAAAGCATCGAAAAGTCATTGGTGTGTGCCATGGTAAAACCTGGGATCGAACCCGAGACCTCGTCTCAGCAGTCCATTATCCATACCACTAGGCTACAATATAATAATAATAATAAACAGCACCATCCCCGGGTGTTACATATTGTGCGCTCGGAGATGGTATCCGCCATATGTGTGTGTATCCCTGGCATTCAATTCTCTTAAAAGGGCACATACGTATTGGCTTCTGCTCGACGTATGCTTTCTAAAGGCCCAGGACTCCATAGGTCCAAGAGGTATGGAACTGAGAAATAATAAATACCGTATTGCTTTAAAAAAATGCTTTTGATAATCTAATTTTTGCAAAAAGTTATAGTGAGTAGAAACTCGTCAATCCATCAATTTACATTGGGAGAGGCCTATGTGCGCCATTTTTGCCAATCCTCCACCTACTGCATCCAATGTATCCCAGCCATCTTTTTCGGGTCGTCAGTCCATATGGCTAGGAGGGCGCCTTGCGTTTGCCTTCTCGCGGTCCCTACTCTAGGACTCGTTTGCTCTAACGACTACCGATCCTTGCACAGATGCGCCCAACTCACTGCCATTTTAGTTTGCTCATAGTTTGCTTATTCTGTGTATTATGTCGATAACTTTGGCCCTTTGTGTCGAATTACGAATTCTATCCTTCAAAGAGACTCCAACTTTATCTCATTCCATAGCCCGCTATGAGACTTTTAATTCGTGGACTAGCCCCGCCATCGATGTCTTTTATTTATTTATTTAATCTTCATGTATAACCGTAAAAAGTGTACGAAGGTCATTTCTGCCAGTCGACCTAAGGGTGATTCAGATTTGTCGAGGTAGGTGCTCGAAATATTAATGGTGTAAATAGTATACTTAATAATATACTTAATAAGATAGGCCACGTTTTAGCACCGTGAAAGCAATGTAGGTAGCAGCACACTGGGGACAGAGTCTGAAAATAGAAGCGCCATCGACTTGACAAAACAGGAAAAAGCACTTTCTTAGGTTCTCAAATTTAAACGACAAGTTATCGGTGAAAACTTATAAATGGCCTTCAGTATGTTATTTGAACCTTGTTATTTTTTAGTTATAAGTTTTTTTCATACCACTTAGATGGCAGACAAGCAGACGGGCTACCTGATGGCAAGCGGTTACCGTGGCCTGTCGACGTGTGCAAAACCAAGGGAGACACACTCGCGCTGCCAACCCTGTAAGCACAGAGAGTTTCTGTGCCGTCAGTGTAAAAGACAAAGCAGGACAAGCTTTTTGTCTTCCCACTGACAGCACAAAAACTCGCCAGTGAGCTCTGGCTGTCCTACTCACCACCGGGAACACAACACGAGGTTTTTATGGTTTAGTATTCTGTAAGGCAGAGGTACTTCCCCAGTCGGACTGCTTTTTGGATATTTTTTGTTCCTAAAATCTTAAAATAAAATAAATAAAACCGTGGTGCACAGCTAGCACAATTATAAAGCTCAAAGTTCACACTAAGGGCCTTACAAATTAAATTGAAACACACATCATAGAATCACCGCAAAGTATTCCATGCGACTAGGCTTGCTCATTGCCATGAGAACGAACAGATGTCACCCATTATCTAATCGAGTTATAAGTTCCGCTATGGTTGCTTAATTTATTTGTAATTTCGGTTAAGTTAGGAGAATATGAACATGCTTATTCTAGGAATACGTTCCAATTAAGAATGTTTCCTTGAGTTTTGTGAGTAAATGTGGTTATACACCTAACTGCTAATTAGATTCTGAAGAAGTTCTTTTCTCTAGATTAGGGTGGGAGGGTGGAAGGGTCAGAATTACATACTGGAATATTGCTGCTCGATGTTAAACAGTAGCGGTCGCCCCGTTAAACTCAATAAAATCCACATTAGGATTCAAAAACATAGGAAAAGAACTTGATAGTAGAAATGACGGTCCAATTATATTTGGGTGGTATAGTTCAACAGAGTATAATAATAATAATAATAAAAATTCTACAACATTCTACACATAACTATCCAGACCCATAGTAAGTATAGTTTAACTAGTTTGTGTTATGGAATCTAGAATGCGGATAAAAATACTTAGTTACTATTTTTTTTGTAAATACATACATATCATACATTGAAACACCCAGACCAATGCAAATATACTTATTCATCCATACAAATATTTGCACTGAGCGTGAATCGAACTCGTGCCCCCTGCGTAACAATCGCACGTTCTAATGCTGCGCCACAGAGGGCGTCAAATACCTAAAATTTTATTCATACACCCTTTTTTAGCATGCAAACAGTCCCGCCGGAGCCGGTGGGAGAGGTTATGTTGGACTTGAACTGACTAAAACGTAAATCGTCTGTGGGTCGTTGTTGGTTGCTGGAGGTGAGGTTGGCAGCCATATCCCTCACACCCCGGCTGACCCAGGGCTTCCTGTTTCGATCTGGCCCTTCTCGGATGTCCCTACTGAACGCGTTAAATACATAAGTTTTATATAGAAACGAAACGTGATTTAAAAATGCTTAAATAAATAATGAACATAGTTTGTTGACAATGAACCTCTCTACCTAACATGTTCATTATAATTATATCTATTAACAATACATTACGTAAAACGATTGCATTAAAAATACAAAACGTATTGTTTTAACTGCTGACTTTGTACTATTTTAAGTTTGAAATAAAGGTAGGAACACATTAGAGTGGAACTGCACATCATTTCACTGTAGCTTCGTAGCCTCTGTCGTAGCGTTTAGAGGGTTCAATTCCCGCTTAGTACAAATCTGCATTAGGTAGGATTATACTACAATATGACGTTCTGATAGATGAGCATCAGAAGCTTTGTACAGGGTCGGCATCACGAGTGTGACACATCCATAGGCTACAGTAACCACTTCTCATCAGATGGGCCGTGTGCAAGTCTACCATCTAACTGGTATAAAAAGAATGTTGGCTAGGGGTATTCACATTCTAGAACCTATAATTGATTAGTTCTATGTAGTTTTTTTTTTTTACGTTCGCAATATCCCCACGGATACCTCCCCACCGGAGCCGGTGGAGGAGGTTATGTCGGACTAGAACAGACTAAAACGCACGCCGCCTGTGGGTCGTTTTGGTTGGCGAAGGTGAGGTTGACAGGCATATCCCTCGCACCCCGGCCGACCATCTCTCACGATCTGGCCCTCTTCTCGGGTGTAGGGACTACAGAGTCCCCGGTTCTATGTAGTTTGGGTCCAGGGTACTGTATATTATGCCCTCTGGTGCATGTTTGTAGATGGTATAAGTTTACGTGAATTAATGCGATCATTGTATTGGTAGTTTGCCTGACGTTTCGACCAGGTGACACCAGCAGTGGTCATAGGCTGACTGGTTTGATCTACCCGCACATTCCCAATAATTTTAATATTTTCTTTTAGCCATGTACCGTCACATACCACACTCATAGTAAAGTAAAAAGTAAAGTCTGTAAGCAAACTGTCCAGTGTTTATCCAACTGCGCAGAAAAACCAGGTTACATATTTTGAATCACTGGATTCCATGTTGCAGATAATTTAAACCCATCTTCACGAGTGAATTTTTTGTGTTTCTTTTATTCATGTACAGATAGATTGTTTAATGTATTTATACAGTTTAGGTATATAAAATATTCTATTATAACATACAATTACTTACAAATTTATATAAAACTATGCTAACTACACAATATATACAAAAATGGGATAGAGAAAAAGAGGGAGACTGTAATTTTAGGGATCGAAAAATTCCTCCCCATCGATCTCTACTGGTACCGTGCCAAAGAGGCTGGCGGCATTACCACGCTGAATGGCGATGCCAATTCTTTGAGCGAGGTAAAGGCCAGCCTTATGGTCACGGGAAGCGTCAATTAGTCGCTTCGCTATTTCTTTGAATAGCGCGTTTCTTGATTGTAATTGCTTCACGTATATCAAAGGTATGTATGTACTTATACCGTTAATTTCTGTAAACAGTATTGTAAAGAGTACTGTTATTTGCTAGAATTTTACCTGTTTTCAAACTTTGAAGACAGGATTCTAATAAAGTCTAGTATATTGCACTGAGCATTTTCAATTTCACAGTGCGACGCGCTGCGTATAAAACATTCTCACGTAAATGCAGCTGTGGAATGTCTCTTTAGCACTACTCGCCACATTCAAAATGGCTACAATAATGTTTTTTATTATTTTATTTTATTCTTTCTGAAAAACTTACAGCTAGGATACAGATTAAAAACAATTATAATATGAAATGGCCAATTACAAGTTTTTGCATATAGCTGTTATTATGACATGTACAAGACGGTACGGTAACGGTTTTACTACTGTAGTATCAAAAAAACACACTGTTTACTATTGATGCAGTTAATGGAACCAATGTACGTTCATATCAGAGATTCAAAACGAGGGAGATGAATAGAAATAATTAAGTACTCTGACTATATCAATATATGTCAAATATTGTTTTTTGTACCACTTGGTTGGCAGACAAGCACACGGCCCACCTGATCGAAAACAATTACCGTGGCCTATGGACGTGTGCAACACCAAGGGAGTCACACTCGCGCTGCCAACCCGTAAGCAGGACAAGCTTTTGGTTTTCCCAATGACAGAACAAAAAGTCTCCAGTGAGCTCTGGATACCCTACTCGCCACCAGGAACAAAACACGAGGTTATAATGGCCACGGTATTCTGTAGGATGGAGGTACTTCCCCAGTCGATCTGCTCAGTTGGGACGGGAATACCGTCGTATCTTACTTATCATCAGCTCGAAAAAAACCATTGTAGCTCTAACGAGGACCAACCTTTACAGTGACCTTCTGATTAGAAAACTCCGTAGTGACCTCGATGTGTGGTCGATATTGCTAACAGCGCCAAATCCCTTACATAGTTACTTACTGAGCATTAAAATGGCCCAGGGACTTCTTTCTTACTAAATATATAACAATAGCTGTAACTACTACAGAATACCGCGGCCATGATAACCTCGTGTTGTGGTCCCGGCGGTGAGTAGGATAGCCAGAGCTCGCTGGAGGGTTTTTTTTTTTATACCACTTAGTTGGCAGACAAGCACACGGCCCACCTGATGGAAAGTAGTTACCGTGGCCTATGGACGTCTGTAACACCAGAGGAGTCACAGTCGCGCTGCCAACCCTGTAAGTACAGAGTTTCTGTGCCGTCAGTAGAAGACAAATCAGGACAAGCCTTTAGTCTTCCCACTGACGGCACAAATTCTACAGTGAGCTCTGGCTACCCTACTCACCGCTGGGAACACAACACGAAGTTATTATAACCGCGGTATTCTGTAGGGCGGAGGTACTTCCCCAGTCGGACTGCTCAATCGGGCGGATATACCGCCGTGTCCTACCTCCTTTAGCTTTTCGTTTTCGTGCTGTCAGTGGGAAGACCAAAAGCTTGTCGTGCTTTGTCTCTTACACTGACGGCACAGAATGTGCTTACGGGTTCAATAATCAGTCAATTAGCTCATCACAGTCCACTACTGGACTTCTCCCAATGTTGAGAAGTTTTTTACTTACTGCTTACTGTTTCCACGCTGGTCAGACAGGTTGGTATAGGATTTTATTTCGATTTTTTCTTCTCTCGCAGTGATATCGTCTGTGTATTATTACAACACCCGTCGAATAAGATGAGTGTAACTGTACTTGTATTCTTTCTGTCTAAGATGTGACCTAATGGTCTCATTCACTATGTATGCGCTAGAATAAAAGTTTTTCTTTCTTTCTTTCTCTATCTCTCTCTCTCTTTATTTCTGTCTTTCTGTCTTTCTTTCTATACTTTTGATTTAAATTTATACAGTTGATTGATGGCACTTGGTGAAATTTGTTGCTGCACATATTGAGAACTCACTTGTACTTTCCACATTATTTTTAATAGCTATTAGACCTGACCGGTTCCGCCTCAAATAAAGTGGAAAAGTACAAGTGAGCTCTCAATATGTGTCTTTCTTTCTTTCTTTCTTTCTATCTATCTATCTATTTTTCTCTCTTTCTTTCTTGCTTTCTTTCTTTCCTTCTTTTTTTTTGTTTCTGTGTTTCTATCAGGGATGCTGAAGCTGACCGGTTCCGCTTCAAATAAAGTGAATGTTACAAGTGAATTCTCCATATGTGTCTTTCTTTCTTGCTTTCTTTTTTTCTTCTTTCATTATTTCTTTTTTGTTTCTTTGTTTCTATCAGGGATGCTGAAGCCCGTGAGACATCTCGCATATCATCATGAATGATGTCAAGCTATGTCCTGAAAACCTAAGACCAGCGCTGCACATCATATAATGACATGGCATGACAAGAATATTTCAATGGACATATTTAATGATAGTGCAATATTTTTGCCAAGATGGCGACTAGTTTTTGGTATTTTTTCTTATACATACATACATACATATAATCACACCTTTATCACCCACATTTCACCAATCATTGAATTTGGTCCCACATAATAGGGGATGAGCCTATTGCAGTATTCCGGGCACTATTGTTGACTTTTTCTTATATAATGGTTAAACCTGTTGGTAACGTTTGTGTGTGTTCTTAAAACACCAGTTTGCTTGCTTACGTATATAGCTTTAGAACAATCTCGCTTGAAAGCGCATAAGCTTTTAAACAATATTAAGTTTCATTAAGCTTAAATTTATGCAATGTAGGAAGTGTTTATCACATGCACCTTACAGCACATACTATGTAAATCAAGTTTGTACAACAGAACATTAAATTAGACGACACGACACCGACACGACGTAAATAAATATTTGCAGTAAAATAATACATGGTATCGCTATGTCTCCCAGTTAGTCAAAATGCGACGGTAACTTAGTGGTTATGAACGAAAAGTCCCAGGTTATAATCCTGTTCCAACACAACCGACGTGAACTCGTTTTTTTTATACAACTTCGGTGGCAGACAAGCTCACGGTCCACCTGATGGAAAGTGATTGCCGCGACCTATGAAACTGTGTAACACCACCCCTGATGTTACACCGTTTCATAGGTTGCGGTAACACCCAGCCACACTCGTGCTGTCGACCCTGAAAGAACAGAGAGTTTCTGTGACGTCAGTGCAGAACACAAAATCAGGACAAGCCTTTGGTCTTTCTACTGACAGCGCAAAAACTCTTCAGTGAGCTCTGGCTACCCTACTCACCGTCGATGCTCGTAACTGCGTTCTATCATCGCAACGCACGCCATAGGCAGGGAATTATCATCAGACATTGCGACGAGAGATGGTGTGCACTGTGCGGTCCCACACACGCTCAAGCTGTGCAATGAACTCCTTGCTGCAGTTTTCCCAAGTGCCTATACTATGGGGTCCTTTAAGAGAGGTATTAAAAGGTTTCTTTAGGGTTGCCAGCGCAAGTGTACGTGCATAGACCACGGTAACCACTTCCCATCAGGTGAGCCGTGTGCTTGTCTGCCATCTAAGTAGTGTAAAAAAATCATCAAATAAGAATTACAGAGTCAAAATTACACAGTCAACATAATATATATCTAATTTATTAACCCTATCTTCACCGTACTTGGGGCAAATGTGCCCATTCGGCATTGACCCGCTGAATAGCCAAGGTTAACTTTTGCCTCAGGTACAAGCCAGAGTGAGAGTCACCATTTCTGTTTTTTAACCTGTGCCCCAATCAGCTTACTAAGTTCTTATTACTAATTACTAAAGTATTATTTGACAAAAAACTTATTTCATTTTTTCACTTTCATTAGACTAACTCACTAGACTTTTTTTTTCCTGAATGCTCATACAGTCGTCATATAGTAGATTAAATTGTATGCGCTCTTATGAATCAGACCAAAATTTCGCTGTAAATAGATTGAGGGTGAATTCACATTTATCATCCTTGATTTGCATTTTATCTGCGGATATTGGTTTTATTGCATCAAAATGAGAACCGTATCAATTCATCAATCCAAATTGATTCGAAATTCGTATTTTAAATACGATACGTATAGCACCCGCTTTATATTGAAGAAATAATGAAATAAAAGGATGCTCGTATAGAAATTCTCTTTTAAAATATTTTATTGATTCTCTGCCCTCCCTGTCAATCTGTCTGACACTATCTTGAGATCTGGTTGAAATTGTTTTCCGCCATAATACAGTCAACGGCAGTCTGAATTTAAATGCTAGCTAGCAATTATTATTATTAATATATAATTATTTGATTAGTTATCATACTAAATGATATAATGATAGTTTTAGCAGAGTTATCAAAAAACTATGTTTAAAAATGATTGCAACATCATTAATTGGTTGCGATAATTCGTACCTACGAATGTCAGTAGTTGGCTCTTAACCGTCGCTGTAAGACTTATATATGTTTAGAAGAATTTGGATGGTTTCGGGCGAAGGTTCTGTGGCTTAGTAATCGGAGCGTTCCCCCTATAAGGGAAAGATCGTGAGTTCAAACCCCTCCTGAACCGATTCATTTTTCCTATATTTAAATCGATTTGAACAGTTAGCATACTAAATGCTTTAAAATTTCATTCGATAAGAATAGCATTGTTGAAAAAGTAATCTAATAACATTTCATTAAAAATATCCACGTAGTTGTCGTTCCGTTGTCGTCAAGTATTAAAACTTATAATCTGCTTGTTAGCGACTTAATCGCTGCGCTACGCTAGCGCTTAATCAAATTGCTAGGTTTCACGCCAACAGGGTGCCTTACGTAATTGCCACACAAGATACCAGACAGCACAGTGTAAGGGTCATCGTTTCTGTTAACGAGGAGGTTTATAAAGTAAGTGCCGATTTAATGGTCTATTCAGAATAAATTATTTTTGACTTTGACTTTGTGGGTGTTAATACACCTCTACTCTAACTAACCCATCATAGAATGCGTGAATATATAAATATTTAGTATTCACACACTTGAATAGAGTAATTTATATTGTTAAATATATGAAATTAATTTAAATCAAATCAAATTTATTCTATAATCGTTGTACAGTATTTTACATGAGTTCTTAATCTATCGTGCGTTTTTATATTGTGGGTGGGTAATCTTAGGTATGTTTAATTTATATTTGTGCAGTTAATTGTCTTACAGAGGTCTTTACTTAGAGATATTATCAAAACTGTGCCTGAACTAGGTAGTCATGTGCTTCAGGCGTAACAATATTTCATAAATACTATTACAAACAACCAATTTACTAAGAATATTACAACGATAGATTGATTCACTACTACTAACTAAAGTTATGCCTTAATTATGCAACTAAACACTATTTATTTATTCATAATCATTTTCATTTATTCATTTATTCATTCACAGAATGCAGGTACAACAAGTGTGGTCTTATAAATAAAATAATGTTTCCTAGTACATTCTATCACTTTTTCAATTCAATTCAATTCAATATATTTTATTGCGAATTATGGGTATAATATAAAGGTGTTACAATTTTTAAATTTGGGCTCCACCATATTTCAGTCATATTGGCATGCAAGTATGTCACATAGGTTATTGACAATAACATATTATTACAACATAATCTTCATTAATTAGAATCTAATAATTTATAAACTAGTACATGTCAAGAAGTTTGTGTGGTATGTGAATATTCAAACAGTCAATAATTAATTTGTGACACAATAGATATAAATATAATAGTTAAAAGAATCAAGCATGCGTGCATGCAATAGCAAGCATGAGAATATAGACATTAACTCCTTTGCAGACAAGCGCACGGCCCACCTGATGGAAAGTGGATACCTATGGGCGTGTGCAAAACCAAGGGTGTCACACTCGCGCTGCCAACCCTGTAAACACAGAGAGTTTCTATGCCGTCAGTGTAATAAACGAACCAGGACAATTTTCGGTTTTCCCACTGACAGCACAAAATCTCTCCAGTGAGCTCTGGCTACCCTACACACCGCCGGGAACACATCACAAGGTTATTATGGCCGCGGTATTCTATCCACCGCGGTAATCTTTGGAGTGTATTCTTTACAACTCGCTTACAACGCGCATAATTTAACTAAATGTTTCTTATAGCGTTTATCCTTTTGTACAGAAGTGGTCCTAAAAACAAGTTAAGTTTGTAAACATAACATACTCAAGCAAAGGTAAAACAAATCCTTATTTGATCTAGTTGTACATTTATACATGCATATAGATAATTAACGAGCAGATACTCAGCTCCAACATTCCTAAGGTAAACTGCTCTTTCATTGATTAAGATTCCGTTTATGTAGCTACAGACTTGCAGACCCAATTTCTACAAATGCTCTTAAAGGCCTCACCAGATTTGTATCCGCAAATCTAATGTTTTCGCACTAAATTGAAACTGCAGGGTAAAGAGAATTTCTTTTTGCCGGATAAGTATTTGAAGTTCCTTTTAGAAAGTGCACGGTAAGCTTGATTTTGTTTTATATAATCGTATTTCCGTCCAATTGAGCAGTCCGACTGGGGAAGTACCTCCGCCCTACAGAATTCCGTGGCCATAATAACCTCGTGTTGTGTTTCCGGCGGTGGAGGGTATTTGTGCTGTCAGTGGAAAGACCAAAAGCTTGTCCTCCTTTGTCTTTTACACTGAAGGCACAGAAACTCTCAATGCTTGCAGTGTTGGTAGAGCAATCGTGACTCTCTTGGTTTTGCACCCGTCCATAGGCCACGGTGACCACTGTCGACCCGCCTTACAGGGGGCGAGCCTATTGCCATCAAGCGGACACTTTGTCATGATGAGTTGTATGTTTACTATCGAATAAACAGCCTTATAGTCCTTGCCTATGATACCCACGGGAAGAGATAGCGCGGCCTTGTCCTACTCCACAGGGTACCAACACAGCTTTATTTATTTATTCTTTGTTCTGAAAAACGAAAGTGAAGCACAAAATTCAAACCGAATTATCACTTCTTAGAGTAATTTGAAATAAACTAATACAACAATCCCCAATCAATTTATATCCCTGTAAACTTTACGATTGATTGAACTCCAAAAGTAAACTTACTCAAATTATATTTAAACTGAACAGACAGACAAATTACCCAAACGAAATAATTGCCAAGCAATTTAATTTATAGGAACAATATCCTAAATTAATCCGTCTGTATTCGGTACAGAAATTATTATGCTAGCTAACAATAGTTCTGGGTGTGCATTTTACAAGGGTTGTTTTTCGAAGCGTCACTTCAATAACTTCGTCTATAACATAACATAAACTCACGCCTATATCCACGAAGGGATAGGAAGAGGTGCTAGCACTCACATTTCGCCAGTTTATGTTTAGGTTCCAATGTAATAGGTGGCGAGCCTACTGCTATTAACCGGGCACTTATAAACCTGCGATAAATACACACATCACTTCGAAAATCATTGAAAAGTCATTGGTGTGTGCCATGGTAAAACCTGGGATCGGACCCGAGACCTCGTCTCAGCAGTCCATTACCCTCTACATTAGCCACTAGGCTACCGCGGTTAATAACTTTGTTTATTTCTCAAGATTTTTGCGAACCAAGGCTTATAAGGCCGAATACGACCTTAAATCGAAACACAGTGATTGAGGTATGGGAGCTTTATCTGAGTAATCAAATCAAACAAATCAAAGTTCATTTTTGTTCATTGAGTTATAATATATTTAGATACACATAAAATACAGTACTCAAATGTCATGAAAACAAATTTAAGTTATTTTTCACCATAAGCATTACAAAAGTAAAATTATGGGGTATCCTTTACTTGCTAGTGAAAAAGAAACAATAATTTTATTATTTACTAGCCAACCCTATCCGGCTTCGTACGTGACATCATTTTAACCACCTTGGCACTTCTTTAACCCATATCTGGCCGTATTTTGTTTGGTTTTCAATCTACTTATCAGAACCTAACTGATGTATTGTCATTTATAATTCTTACTATACAAAGGTTCGGGACTTTCGGGGCAGAAATAGTAAGGATCCATGATTTAATCGCGAAAAGTCCCAATCCATTGTATAATTATGAATTCACACTTTGACAGTTTAAAAATAACATTCATAATTATTGTTCTGTCCCTGTGTAGCAGCATGATATACAATACACTTATTAATATAGTTATATAAACTTTCCCAATAAACAGACTATTCACTTTGGGCAGGGGAGGGGGGGAGTCAGCACGAGCGTTACAGCAACCACTTTCCATCAATTGGGCCGCGTGCGTATTTGCCACCCAAGTTGTATAAAAGAAAAATATTTTTCAATTCGAAGCAATACTTTCTGAAATTAACAAAACAAACTATTCAGGTTTATAATATTAAGTTGCGGACTGTACCTACCGACCATATTAATTAATTCAGTGATTATTACGCTAATGATGTCTATTGTCCATTGGCTGTTTACGAAATAAATAATTAATGTTCAATCTTTGTTGCAGGTAATTGATACGAGTGGCTAAGTGGCTATGTACAGTAAGGTATAGTGACATTTTTATAGTATTAGGGTAACATCCGTGACGACTAAAAAATACAAGTATCACCACCCCATCTCATCGGAAGGGTGGCGTAAGAGGCAACTAACGAAAATATACGCAAACGATGTCACTGCGTGAGTCCACAGACGATTTCACTGTACCAGCCCGTCTGGCCAGTGTGGAAACATTAGCCCAAAACCTCCCAACATAGGAAGAGGCCTACGTCCAGCAATGGACTGCAATGGACTTAATTCATCAAGTAAATAAAGTAATCGAAGAGATGGTAATATATGCTAATTGATTGATTATTTTTGAAGATGAGGAGGTAGGACACGGCGGTATTTCCGCCCAATTGAGCAGTCCGACTGGGGAAGTACCTCCGCTCAGAATACTGCGGTTATAAAGTTTTGTGCTGTCAGTGGGATGACCAAAGGCTTGTCCTGCTTTGTCCTCTACACTGACGGCACAAAATCTCTGTTCTTACAGGATTGGCAGCACAGATGTGACTCAACTAGTGTTACACACGTTCATAGGTCATGGTAACCACTTTTGATCAGGTGGGCCGTGTGCTTGTCTGCCACCTAAGTTGTATAAAAAAAGGTAAATAAAACGGGTGTCGATACGCTTGGATCATCAATAATAATCTTGTATACATTATAACTTATTTTCGCCAAAATGTCTCTTACTTTAATTATTACTTCTGGTGTCGACATATTTACTCACAACCCGCCTTTGACACGCACGGGTACAATTTAAATTACTTGGGAAACCTACAATAGGACCATTTCAGAAATATAATCCAGAAGGAATTTAAGTGGCTGAGGATTCAAACCCTTCAAACAAACACTGCAGTCATATTATCGCGCCATTTTGGTATCCATTTATGGCCAGGTCAGGACCACTGTTTTTGTAGCTGTCAAAATCAATAAACACATCTATCTAACTTCTGCATCACATTCCATATTCGAAATACAAAATTTGTTCCCGCCTCACTCGTGACATATTTTTTTTTCCAAACGTTCAACACTTTAATGTACACTGCGGTGCATTCCACTATGAGCGGTTCCCATCCGCTATCTGTCTCGTTGGCTACGAACTTCCATATTTCTAACCCATTGACCCGGAGTCTGTACACTGCCGACCAAATGGAGTGTGAACAGCCCCACCCCTTGTCAAGATGTAATTTGTGAATAAATTTCCGTGTTCGTATTTCGAACGGGGAAGGTGAATATGAGAGGCGTGGTGATTTTCGCGGGAAATGCCTGTTATGACGTCATTTGTTTGTTATATGAGATGTAAAAAGGTTAAACTAAGAGTTTAGTAAAAATATTGCATTTCAAAGTAAATTGGCTCGTTATTTTATAAAAAAAATCGTAGTTGAACTACGGCTTTGAGCGGGGAAAATTAGAGGAAAAATTCTGTAACATGATTGGGTTCAATAATTGTACTATGTCTATCGCCTTTACCTACGAGGATGTTACATAGCTATGGGGTAAATGGTAGTGAATATAAATCAAATAAATAAACATAGATTTTTAGGCTAAGGCACAGGCCTTCAAGGTGGAAAAATAAAAGAAAATATTCATGACAGTAAAATACACTATTATAAAGTCAGAACCTCTGCCAAACTGTACAGCAGTTCGTTGGCAGATGAGCTCCCTATTTACATTTTTTTTTTCACTCACATAAAACTCATATAAACCAAATCAAGACGAGGAAAAAGATTAAGTGGACCCTAGGCCCACTAAAGGAAAAGCGTCAGTTTTTTTGAGAATCATCTTAAGATGATAATGACATGATTTTCATCACTTACAACATTTATTTGCACTACAGTGTACTAAAACATTACCTACCGGTGTACTCCACCAAATAAAATCTATTTAAGAACACACAAAATAACATTTGTTTCATATCAAAACAGCACGCGTATTCCAATTTTAAAACCACCGATCTGAACCGGCGACCGCGTACGAAAATAACCGAACGCACCCGAGTCGGTCCGAAAATAGCCGAACGCACCGATATCGCACTACCGACGTAATTCTTGACCCTATTTCAGAAATGTCTAAGTTCTAAAGTTAGATTTTAAATATGAACACACATAAGTATTTGCTAGGACAGTCCTGCCCTTCTAGTCAAGTAGCAATACCTTTTTAGAATATAATAGATTGATCAATATATGGGATGACGTACGTTGACAACTGTCATTAAAGTCATAAACGTCAAAATACGTGTCAATCCTTCATTCTATTCTAAGTAGAATACATACAAATAATCACGCCTTTATCCCCGGAGGATTAGGCAGAGGTGAATTAACACTCACATTTCACCAATAACTGTATTCGGTCCCAAGCCTATTACCGTTTCCCGGGCACTATAGTTGACCTGAGCCAAGCATCTGCGGCCGTGTCTGTGCTGTCTGATGTTAAACAGCCCTATCCCTTAGTCGCCTTGTACGACACCGCATGGGAAGAGATGGGTTGACCCAAACTCTACTCTGCCGGAAACCACGAGGCAGAATACGCCAGTCAACAAATTGCCTCTTGTCTAAGAATGTTGTACAATGTACAGATAAATCAAATAAATTTAAAAAAAGCCGAGATGCGTCTCATTTTACACTTTAGAGCTCGAAGTCCTCTTATTATTTTCAAGTAATATGTTGGCCATATGACTTCCAAACTTCGATAGAAAAGTTATGCGAGAGCCTCCTCCGCTGTTTAGCCCATGAAAGTGGGATTTGAGGGCATTAGAAGGTTTTTACAGGGTCGGCTGTACGAGCGTGACGCCTCTGGCTACGTAAACCACGTGCCATCAGGTGCGCCAGTTGCTTTTCTGCCATCTGAGTGGTAAAAAAGGACCATGTACACCCAGATAGGCCGTACAGTTAATTGTATAGATAGACCAATGTATATTGTTCTTAATTGATGTGTTGATAGTGGAGCAGAATAGAATCACCCTCCGTGGATGTTCAGAAGTGATAGGGCTGTGCTCCATCCGACAGTATGCATACCGCTCATGACAAAGTGCCCACAAGACGGCAATAGGCTTGCCCCTTATTACGTGAGACCGAAAATCATTATTGACGAAATGTGAGTGTTAAACTCTGCCTACCCCTTTGGAAGTAACAGTTTATAAGAAGAATAAAAGAGAAAATATAAATATAATTTATAATGTAATTCAATGCTTGGAAAATACAGTAATAAGAAAACCACGTCTCGGTAATAGCGATAAAATAATGATGAAATTATTTTATTAAATTTTCTACGAGGAAATTTCATGTCACATAAAACCTGTTCTAAATAGACGTAGTTATTAAAATAATAAAAATAAATATAATATTATGAAATTTAAGATTCACTAACATAAATTGTTTTTTTTCAGAGTTTTATTACACAATTGTAATAAAAGTCACTTAAATATTAATTTAAGAATTCTGTTTCAAAGTTTGTTAAGTTTTAGATTAAGATGGATTTATGGAGGAGGGTGCGATAATTTGATTATGAACGTTAACATTGGAGGAGGTTACTTGGAGGTTATTTGTATTTTTTTTTAAAGTTGTTTTTTTGCAACTGTCACACTTTCTTATTAGATTACAAAACGCACAGTGAGACTATTATATTAAATACAATATCATGAAGATCTTCAGTGTCTCCATAGACAGTCTCCCTAGATCCTAGTTAAGCTTCATAGCCAAACTAAGATCTAGGGTGGAGGACAACCTTGCAGACCAGTTCACCTGTCGATTGACTGATGAAGCTATGACGTAAGCTTTCTTTTCTGGATTAGAGGGTTCAGAAGGCATTCGCACCTGTAAAAACCAAGATGAACCATTTTACAAAGAAAAGAGAAGTAAAAGTCTGGCCTCCTGGCTCCAAAGTGCAAGATTTATGATACAAAAAAGCAGGTTTGTTTCTGTCATGGCTGGCCTAGTAGCCATTACACTATTGACGTGAATCCACTACTAGCTAGAGGAGTTATGAGGAATACTAGCATCTTGGTCAACACTATTTAGTAATTTAATTAAATTATTCTAGTTTATAAATTATATGTAACACTATCCAAAAATATTAGGTTCATCACTACTTCAAGAATAAAAAGCCATTTCTGGACAACTCCTTTGTTCATGATGTGTTAAAAAAATATTCTTAAAAATAATTTAATAATACATACGTATATTATACATTCACGCTTTTTTCCCAGCATTTTTCCATTTGCCACGATCCTGGCATACCTCTTTAAAGAATTTAAAAAAAGGACATGTCAAGAGCATGTATGAAAATTACTTTTATTTTTAAATCCCTACGGATACCCCCACTACTAGAGCCACTGTGAGATAATATGCCGGACTCAAACCGACTAAAACACACGACGCCTGTAGGTCGTTTTTATTTTCTGAAGGTAAGGATAACATGCATATTCCTCGCATCCCAGCCGACCCAGGGCCATTTCTCTCGATCTGGCCCTCTCCTCGGGTGTGGGGATCACAGAATGCTCATGTATGAAAATAACTATAAAAGTAGAAGATGCGAAGAGGTATTTAATAATTAATACAACAAAAAAGAATTTTCCAATATTATTAAACAAAAATAACGGATATTCCCAAACTGATAGGTAAACCGTTACCGGTATTAAACGCGTCAGAGTACGTAAAATTTTGTGACCGGGTATTTGGTCGGTCACAACTCTCTTGAGATTTAGGAATACTCTCTTTTTATCTTTTGAACGTTACTGATACGAAATGACAGTGAAAGATCAGTTTCATATTTACGATGCGTAAAATAATTTTAATCGCTATCATATTCTTAATATTTTGTGACAGAAAATGTGGAAAAATATCGGAAAGTAAATTCAGAGGTATTAAGATAAAATAGTAAACACGCGTGCCTAGGGAAATTAATTTTCAGTGACACTACTGTAGCATTAGTACTGTCACGGGAAATTTCTTTTTTATCCTTGGCACTACTGGTGGTAATGATAGTGCCAAGCAGTAGCTAATCGGTCCAAGTCCGATATAACTTCCCCCGAGTGGTCTCGAGCTTCTACTTGGACCGAATAGATACCAATCTAAGGGGATTTAAGCTCGATAAAAAGCACTTGCATATCACCTACTATGTTCTAAGTAATAGATGATAATTGGGTGCGCCCAAAAATATTAAATATTCCAAAAACACGTGGTTACCCTATAAAATTATGAAACTCCGAAGAGGGAAGCGAGCAGTACGGTTGCGTAAGCACACAAGCTGGGAGCTCACACGCGGGGCCCGCCCGGCCCGCCTGCCCATTCACAGATCGTGTTGAGAGCTTGCCAATTTTACAACACCCCATATAATACTTTTGCGGTCTATTTTTTTACATGGGATATAAAATTGGCGCGTAAATTTGTTAGATCGGTAATTTTAAATATAAGCGGAGTATTTTAAACGGATTCTTCGGATGCCAATGTTTCTGTTGCTTTTCAGCAGCCATGGTACTGGTCGCACCAACTTATAATGGTGATAAAATCCGGTAAATTTAGTTTTGTGTAGTATTCTTTTTTTATATGAGACACGTCAATTAGACCTCGCCTTGCTTGATGGTAAGCTGTAGGTAAAGAAAAGAGTCATGTCACCATAACATACATATACCATGTTACACTGGCGACACTCAGTTTAACGGCCTCATCATATGCTATTTCACACCCCGCTTTAGGGACCTGAAACTGTAGGAAGAAGGAAACACGTGAGCTGGTAATGTAACTTTCGAAAATATCAAACGGACGAAGTTTAATTCTGTTTAGTTTCTGTCGAATTATGATGCTAGAGTCATCATAATTATTTAATATTTAATATAGTCCGCGGGTTAAAGTATGAACTTTAACCCGCGGGCTGGAACTATGGTCATCTCTTTATAAAATCTCTTTACTTTCGGAGACTCTATTCTTAGCGCACCACCAAGATCTGAAATTATTTTCTAGCTCACGTGTTTCCTTGTACCTACAGTACCGGGTCCTTTTATCGGGGCGTGAAAAAACATCTGATGAGACCGCCAACCTGAGTGCCACCATTGTAACATTAGTGTCTATAATAGTAACACTCTTTCCTGAGACTTTGCCTATAGCTTACCATCAGGCAAGGTGAAGTCAAATTGAAATGTCCTAGATAAAAAAAATACCATCGTGTCCTACCTCCTTATGTAGATATATCGTCGGTACAAAAGAACAATGACAAAAATTGGATTAGTTTCGGTCCCGTTACGGGTCGTATTTCATTTAATACTTGTTAATTACTTTTAGTTTTAGATAAGCTAGCTCATGTTTGTCCAAAAAGGTATTTTCATACGGTTTTGTTACAGAGATACATTATTTGTATAATGTTTGGCATTCTGTGCTATAATTTTATTAAGTCCAGGATTATTTATTTGTTGAGAATAGTAATTGAAGAAATAAGCGTATCTTAACTAGCTTATGTTATGGAATATAGAATGCGGATGAACATACTTTGAAATTTTTTTATGTAAATCATTTTTAATTTATTCACAAGTAAATCCCTAATTTCATTAGGGAGCTTGTTAAAAAAAGCGTATATGGTTGCCCTGGAAAGAATGACTACATTTTTAAATTCTTCTATCCCAGACTACAAGATTGTTTTTGTGACTGGTATTTATATTATGCCTGTCACTAACTCTTGAAAATTTTGAGATATTTTTTCTTACATACATTAAATTCTCAAAAATATATTGTGACACTACGGTTAGAGTGTCTATTTCCTTAAACTTTTCTCGGAGGGAGACTAAATAATATTGTGTTTAAATTAGCTGCGTGGTTTCCGGCAGAGTAGAATTTGGACCACCCCATCTCTTCCCATGCGGTGTCGTACAAGGCGACTAAGGGATAGGACTGTTTAACATCAGACTCTGCCAGAGATGCATGGCTCGAGGTAACAATAGTGCCCGGAAAACGGCAATAGGCTCACCCCCTATTACGTGGGACCGAATACAATGATGGTGAAATGTGGGTGTTAATTCGACTCTGCCTAACCCTCCGGGGATAAAGGCGTGATTATTAGTGTGTATGTTTAAATCTGCAGAATAACCCCAAAGGAGAATACCCCACACATACATATACATACAACATATTTATTACAACATATTATCACGTCTTTATCCTGAAATGGAACATAATCGTATATTTAGAATATAGATTATTTTATCATTTTAAAACTCATATTTGAAGCATAAATACACAACACGAAACCATGGCATATTTTTTTTTCTCTTAACTAAAATGCGTATTATGCTAAAGAGAGGTCGGTCATAAACTATATTTTTTTTGTTAGAGCGTCCACTTGAACGCTATGGGAACGATGGCTAAATCGAATTCGTGGGATATTCTATTTATAACACATGTATGCAAAAGACTGTTATGATTCTAATATTATTTACGTGAACGAGTGCAATATTACATATAACAATATATTGAGGATATAATCATAATTGATATGGAATAGTATCATGATAAAGATGGTGGATTTTGATTATAATTAAGGCGTCATGTTACGCCACACATATTTGTAGGTTCATGCGAGTTTGACTCCATGGAATGATTAATCTTCGGATTAATCTAATAATTGGCACAAAGCATTACAAAATTACATCACAATAGAATTCTATAAAAAAAAATAAACAAGAGCTCATCTTCACGACGAAAGCGCAAACAGAGTACGTTGATACATACGTGCATGACCAGCTGGTTTACTATTGGTTTATTATTGGTTTACTATTTAGTTACTGTATATTTGGTTTACTGTATTTTATATACTATTGTTTTGCATGATTGATATTCTGTAGAATATAATCATAATTGATTATATTGCATGAAGGCATGTAATATCTGAATGTAAACATGAGCTTAAAATTAACTTGCACTGAATTCCTTTGTTGACATTGTAAAAAATCCTATGATAAAAAAAGGACCCAAGCGTCCCCGCTCCCGCGCGGAGTTCGCACTGGTATAAAAGGAAATCGGCTGGTTTGCGGGGAACACAGAGTTTGGTTCGATTAGTAGAAGCACACAGACCATGTAACGGTTTCATTAAATTATTCTAGCCATATTACGCCAGTGTAATTTGTGAGAAAGTGGCAAAAGTTCGGTGTGCGGAAACTGTGTCGGAACAACGCGCTTTCTGAATTATTTCAGAAGGTTCCTAATTATTTATATACCTATTCCAATACACACAAATACCAAACATCCTTGAGACGTAGTGTTGATAAGTTCTTGTAGGTAAAGATTGCTTTAAATTTCGGGGCTGAGACTGGCCTTCGAAAGCGTCTCAATACCTTATCCTGGTCACCTAGGTTTCCGTGGTTTCGTTGTAGGAGAGTCTAAACGAACTCACTTCCTATTACCTTAGCTAGTTCACATTGTTGCTTTACACAATTCACAACACACACACACACACATAGCTGCAAACTCACCTATTAAGTTGGTAAGTCTTAATAGACCTAAGGTAAACACTAGGGCTCCTAGCTAGGTCTAGTTAGTTTTCTGTTGCTACAGACATAGATTGTAGGAATTCTATAAGAATTATAGGTGTGCACTGTACATTTAGTTTGAAGTGAATCTGTTACGTTATCTTTGTGTTGATATAATAACTATCGGGGACACGTTATAATACACAACTTGTATAGAGATTGAGTTGGGGTTTGTTATTTCCACATTTGACTGTAGCTGGAAAGAATTTGCAGTTGAATTATTAATGCGAAAGGCTTTATTTAGTGAGATCTTATTTAACAGCATACGTGCTAAAATGAACTACATATTTATGTCCTATTAGAATTACATTAGTAATTCATATATTATACTAGATCTCATCATTTGTACTATACTGAGGCCTAAAATAGTAAATTCAGACATTTAGTTCCAACTGTTAGAATTCAATTCTGTGGCTCCTGGATCATTTTGATACAGTATTAGAGCAACTCTGATTGAAGATATCAAAAAAAATCCAATCAGAGCAGTTTGTAAAGTGTAGCGGTCCATAAACCTGCCAAAACTTATTGAATTAATTATATATTCATTAGTAAATGACAGACATTACAGCCGTGAAGGCATAATATATTATTGTTGAAATTATATTATATCACATTCAATCATTATTCTAATTGTTTTGGCATCGTTCATGAGATTCGTGAGGCGTTAAAGGGCTACTACATTTTGTACTGGAACCAGAAGCCGAAACTGAAGGATTACAGTATACAGTGGAGTTTAGTGGAGGTTTTACAAACTGAATTAAATTAACTGTGACGACGTGGAGGAGAGCCTTGATCTTTTGATCAACGCTATCAGTTCTTCGGAATTGATCATAATCTCGCTCTTCGGGGCTTGAGATTCATATTCTCGCTCTTCGGGGCTTGAGATTCATATTCTCGCTCTTCGGGGCTTGAGATATTTAATTGATCCGGATCACATATATCACAAATCATATATGATATCTTCGACATTAAGGCCTATATAAAATATACAGCTAAAAAAGATGCCACAAAGTGCAAACTATCAAAGACCTATATTGAATCTAATTTATATCTCATTTGAATAAAATATAAATCCACAGTCTTATCATCACACTATTCTGAACAGATAAAAACTAAGTTAGAATAACGATTTAAACTGTAGTGTCAGGATTATTAAAGTAATGAATGATAGATATTGGGTCGGGTTTTAAAGATTAGGTAAATAGACGATCACAGCTATAAGTATCGTGGGATTACCCCGGTAGTTCCCGTTACAGATTTGGCGCCGCGTGACCAGAATTCCGTTTAATGTATTAAAAATTCTTAATACACCGGAAAGAATCAGGCGATATTACTCTCAGAACCTTATACATATTCAGTTATAAGTTATTAAAATTTCAATTCATTACATTTTACCTAAAATATACACAACGTAGATAGAATAGACAAATCTTTTAAATCCAAAACTGTTAGTAAACAATAAGTTCATTCATTATTTTGAAGCCGACACTACTGTTATAAAAATTATTTGTTCATTCACAAATTTTGTTAAAGTCAGGTCATAAAACTTGGATATATTGTTTCATAAGGGTCATCCAGTATAGTTGCATACAAACTGCAGTTCCAAAAGTTGATATTTTTTTAGCTTACGCAAGTTACGAGATAGGTACACGTGTTGAGTTAGACGATAGCTGTTAACAGAAAAAAATTGTTGCGCGTTTCAAAAACTTTCTAAGTTAAACAAAAAAAGAAGGGTCAATACTTCGAATGCTAGATAACATAAACACAGAAATCTCATATTCAAAAACTTTAGTGTGACACTTCATATTACGTAAACATTAAAAATAATAACAAAGTAACCCAACACATTCAAATAGTCGTTCATTATAACACTTGAGAAATAGGTCGTTATTATCGGGTTTAAAATAACCAATTGGTTAAGTAGACATTTAGGTGATAAAGATTTTGTGAATACTTGACAAATAGATTACGATAAGCATAAGTTATTTAACACTTACATATTTTGACACATTGACACACAGTACTAAGTAACATTTAAGTAGAAGGTTGTTAGTTTACATTTATTAGCTTGTTATTTAAAGTTTTAAGATGTCTGGAAAGAATAACAAACGCCGTATGCGTAAGTCAGGTAGCAAGAATCAGGACACAGATAGCGCGAATCAAACAAATCAGTTACTTTCGGAGATTTTGAATAGGTTGACGAGATTGGAAAATGAGCGCGATAGCGGTAGGGGTTCAGATTCTTTAATAACACCAATTGCTAGTGGGACAGAAATTAGTACTGTTAGTGAGATGGCGCGTGAAACAATTGTAGTTCAGGCAAAACAGAAGTTACCTACGTTCGATGGCAATAAGACGTATAATCCAATGACTTTTCTAAGAGATTTAAAAAACTATTTAGTAGGACAGAATCTTACTGATGAAAGGGCACTTTTATTTGTAATAGAGTCTTTAACTGGGACAGCTAAATCTCGTATGAATATTTATAGAGATTATTGGAAAACTTTCAGTGATTTTGAAATAGATTTCAAAAATGTATTTTGGAGTTCATCTGAACAAGAAGTAGTGAAAAATAGGTTCATAACTTCACAATATAATAGACAGACTGGTAGCATGGAGAAATATTTTTGTGAACAGTTAGATAAAGTTTATGCATTATCATTACCATTTACGGATGCGGAAAAGGTTAATACTATATTTAGACAATTGCCAGACTATGTGCAGGTGGCGTACTTTAGCCGACAACAGCAGGTGACAGTCAAGGAGGCGGTAGAGTTTTTACGACATTTAGAACGTAACATAAACAAAGAAAAATCCGGTAGCGCGCACTCGCAGAGTACAACTGCTAAAATACACGAAAGACCGCGGGGTATTCATGTAAATACAAAATATAGCTCAGAACGTGTAAATATCATTAGGCATAATCCAACTAGTAACAATAGAGATTATCATAAACGAGGTCAGTCTTATAGGGGTTATAATAGGCGTGGTCGAGGTGAAACACGTGGAAGAACTTATTATAATATGCGAGGAGGCGTGAAACCTATTGAATTCAAACCTGCGACCGATACTCAGAGTACAAGTAGCGAAAATAATACTTCACAATCTACTAATAATATCAGTTCAAAAACTAAGTAGACCGAGTTGCTCTGACGTCACAAATATATGATAATATATAGTTATTTTGAAGTTAAATAGTTAACAAAGTACGAATTAAAATTGGATAAAATCAAATTGTTAAAGTGGAATTGTTAATGAATTTCAATGTTGATAATAATTATCTAATGAGACAGAAAATCCAATAAGACTAGCTGGACAAGATGAGGTGACATATACTTACTAAACGACTTAATACATTCATTAATACATTAACAGAGAGTTATCCATTAGATTATGTAGAGCGTTCAAATAGATATTTGATATTGCCATTAGATAAGTTTAGGATAGGAGGCGTGAGTTAGACAGGTTTTTTTTGACACAGGGTTAATGTAAACTTTAATTTACTTTATCTTAGTTGTAGACACATTCAAGTTGAACTATTTTAAAATACCTAGACAGGCAATGACAATCGAACAATAGAACAGTATATAGGTTCAATCGTCAAGTCATGGGGATGTTTAAGGCATATAACTAGGTTACAAAGAATTGTTATACTTTGGTGGAACACAAAACCATTGAAATAAGGGTAATTACAAAGATTACAATAATCAGTTTAGCGGGGTATTATATATAGAGACGATGAAGATGGGTTTGATATATTTAGAGTTTTACCCTATAGACAGATCTTCGAAAGAAGACTGCTTCTAAGCGAAACAGCTTATTTCAAAGTCTAAGGAGGCGACTGAAATGGAACATAATCGTATATTTAGAATATAGATTATTTTATCATTTTAAAACTCATATTTGAAGCATAAATACACAACACGAAACCATGGCATATTTTTTTTTCTCTTAACTAAAATGCGTATTATGCTAAAGAGAGGTCGGTCATAAACTATATTTTTTTTGTTAGAGCGTCCACTTGAACGCTATGGGAACGATGGCTAAATCGAATTCGTGGGATATTCTATTTATAACACATGTATGCAAAAGACTGTTATGATTCTAATATTATTTACGTGAACGAGTGCAATATTACATATAACAATATATTGAGGATATAATCATAATTGATATGGAATAGTATCATGATAAAGATGGTGGATTTTGATTATAATTAAGGCGTCATGTTACGCCACACATATTTTGTAGGTTCATGCGAGTTTGACTCCATGGAATGATTAATCTTCGGATTAATCTAATAATTGGCACAAAGCATTACAAAATTACATCACAATAGAATTCTATAAAAAAAAATAAACAAGAGCTCATCTTCACGACGAAAGCGCAAACAGAGTACGTTGATACATACGTGCATGACCAGCTGGTTTACTATTGGTTTATTATTGGTTTACTATTTAGTTACTGTATATTTGGTTTACTGTATTTTATATACTATTGTTTTGCATGATTGATATTCTGTAGAATATAATCATAATTGATTATATTGCATGAAGGCATGTAATATCTGAATGTAAACATGAGCTTAAAATTAACTTGCACTGAATTCCTTTGTTGACATTGTAAAAAATCCTATGATAAAAAAAGGACCCAAGCGTCCCCGCTCCCGCGCGGAGTTCGCACTGGTATAAAAGGAAATCGGCTGGTTTGCGGGGAACACAGAGTTTGGTTCGATTAGTAGAAGCACACAGACCATGTAACGGTTTCATTAAATTATTCTAGCCATATTACGCCAGTGTAATTTGTGAGAAAGTGGCAAAAGTTCGGTGTGCGGAAACTGTGTCGGAACAACGCGCTTTCTGAATTATTTCAGAAGGTTCCTAATTATTTATATACCTATTCCAATACACACAAATACCAAACATCCTTGAGACGTAGTGTTGATAAGTTCTTGTAGGTAAAGATTGCTTTAAATTTCGGGGCTGAGACTGGCCTTCGAAAGCGTCTCAATACCTTATCCTGGTCACCTAGGTTTCCGTGGTTTCGTTGTAGGAGAGTCTAAACGAACTCACTTCCTATTACCTTAGCTAGTTCACATTGTTGCTTTACACAATTCACAACACACACACACACACATAGCTGCAAACTCACCTATTAAGTTGGTAAGTCTTAATAGACCTAAGGTAAACACTAGGGCTCCTAGCTAGGTCTAGTTAGTTTTCTGTTGCTACAGACATAGATTGTAGGAATTCTATAAGAATTATAGGTGTGCACTGTACATTTAGTTTGAAGTGAATCTGTTACGTTATCTTTGTGTTGATATAATAACTATCGGGGACACGTTATAATACACAACTTGTATAGAGATTGAGTTGGGGTTTGTTATTTCCACATTTGACTGTAGCTGGAAAGAATTTGCAGTTGAATTATTAATGCGAAAGGCTTTATTTAGTGAGATCTTATTTAACAGCATACGTGCTAAAATGAACTACATATTTATGTCCTATTAGAATTACATTAGTAATTCATATATTATACTAGATCTCATCATTTGTACTATACTGAGGCCTAAAATAGTAAATTCAGACATTTAGTTCCAACTGTTAGAATTCAATTCTGTGGCTCCTGGATCATTTTGATACAGTATTAGAGCAACTCTGATTGAAGATATCAAAAAAAATCCAATCAGAGCAGTTTGTAAAGTGTAGCGGTCCATAAACCTGCCAAAACTTATTGAATTAATTATATATTCATTAGTAAATGACAGACATTACAGCCGTGAAGGCATAATATATTATTGTTGAAATTATATTATATCACATTCAATCATTATTCTAATTGTTTTGGCATCGTTCATGAGATTCGTGAGGCGTTAAAGGGCTACTACATTTTGTACTGGAACCAGAAGCCGAAACTGAAGGATTACAGTATACAGTGGAGTTTAGTGGAGGTTTTACAAACTGAATTAAATTAACTGTGACGACGTGGAGGAGAGCCTTGATCTTTTGATCAACGCTATCAGTTCTTCGGAATTGATCATAATCTCGCTCTTCGGGGCTTGAGATTCATATTCTCGCTCTTCGGGGCTTGAGATTCATATTCTCGCTCTTCGGGGCTTGAGATATTTAATTGATCCGGATCACATATATCACAAATCATATATGATATCTTCGACATTAAGGCCTATATAAAATATACAGCTGAAAAAGATGCCACAAAGTGCAAACTATCAAAGACCTATATTGAATCTAATTTATATCTCATTTGAATAAAATATAAATCCACAGTCTTATCATCACACTATTCTGAACAGATAAAAACTAAGTTAGAATAACGATTTAAACTGTAGTGTCAGGATTATTAAAGTAATGAATGATAGATATTGGGTCGGGTTTTAAAGATTAGGTAAATAGACGATCACAGCTATAAGTATCGTGGGATTACCCCGGTAGTTCCCGTTACAATCCTTGGAGAGTTAGGCAGAAGTGAATTAACCCACATTTCACCAATCATTGTATTCGGTTCCACGTAAAAGGGGATGAGCCTATTGCCGTATTCCAGGCACTATTGTTGACTCGAGCCATGCATGATGAGGCTGAGTCTGGGCTGTATAATATATATATGTCTGATGTTAAACAGCCCTATCTCTTAGTCGCCTTTTACGACACCGCATGGGAAAAGGTGGTGATAGTCAGAATTCTACTCTGCCGGTTAAATTAAGATAAGGTATATGATTTGAGATTGACATGGTCATTCACATTAATAATGATAAAAAATAAGTTTAACTCTAAAACCCGACTATTGAAAAATCACGCTTTAAAAAGTATTAAACAAGAAAATATCAAGGATAGCCGTGGTCGTACGCCACTTTTATCTAGAATGTATTGTTTTGTTAGACTAAGTAAGCCAATTGTAATAATAAATATAATATATATATTTATTACATATTGAATGTTTATATTTTTATTATTTGTTTACTCTTGAATGGAGCAAGTTAAATGTGACAAAGTAAGTTTGTAATCTCCTATTTAAAAGAAATAAAAACAAAATTGGTTTGTAAGTACATTACCATAAAAGTTCGGGCGCCTTGGAGATACACATGCCTAGGATAATCAGCGGATATTGGAAACTTTTAATCTTCCGGTGGTGAGCTAAATGAAACCAAACTGTGAGGTTTAATTTAAAAAAGTTGGCATACGACCATTTCTAATAAGTAGTTCAGGAGCTATGAGATAACAGATAAACCTACATACATACATACATAGCCTGACAAAATCCGAACCCTTCGTTCGGATTTTGGCTCTCCTTGGCTTCGCCGTATACGGGTAAAAAACTCGCCCCAATATTTACCATTTTTATTCGGCGTAATCATGGCACATGTAACAGCGTCGAAATATCGGTTACTCGGTAAAAACAACAATAACCCGGCGAATTTTACACACTTAACAATATTTGAAGTCATTAAATTAAGAAAAATATTTTTTAGGAAATCGTGTAATAACAAATCAATGATCAGTAGTTTCCGACAGCTAATTACACTAAAAATTATAATCTGTCAGCTTTATCCAAAACCGGATATTCCGATAAGAAAGTTATATAATAGGTTCACGCGATTTTGTTGCGTGCAGGTCTCTATGGCCGTATATTATTAACTGTTTCTTGCTAAAACAAACGTTGGAGCCAATCAGTAACCAACTTGGACAAGAAACCTGTTCAAGTACGTAGATTGGGCTGTGATTACAAAATCACGCAAGAAGAAGGAACGAAACTTGTTAAGGCGATGTTTTTTTTGCTGGAAGTACGAAGAAAGGCAGGATTTTATGGGAACTACTGCTGTTTAGCAAGGGTTAAACAACTATCAACAGCTACTATAAAATCCTAGTGCAAGCTCTCTTCTCGGGGAAAGGATATCAAGAAGAAAGCTTGCGCCAGTACCTCGTCTGTCTACTAGGCCCACGATTCTGGTTAAGCAAAACCACTGTCATACCATGAACTCTACTGAAAATCCATTGAATTCTAGACTTGAAGCCAATAAAAAGAAAGAAAGAAAATACATTTATTGCAAAACACAACGCACATTAGGTACATATTTACTAAGTAGTTTTAATTTTTGGAAAGTTATAAACAATTAAATATAATTTATATAAATAAATTAAATATTTTTACACAATTTAGAATAAAAACAAAAATAAAAATAAAATACAAATAAAAACACGACAAACACAAAAACTCAAAACCTCATACTCGTCACAATTTGTTATCTATGGTAGCGTAATGTCACCCACTTCAGCCACTACGGCGCGGCATATGTTTTTAAAGCCCAATATTAAATGACTTTTTGTTTGTTTTTCCTCTTGGATGCCCGGCTGGTGGGGCCGGTTGTGTATTATTATAAAGATAGTAAAAAATTGTAACCACGGTAGCCTAGTGGTATGGGCAATGGACTGCTGAGACGAGGTCTCGGGTTCGATCCCAGGTTTTACCATGGAACACATCAATGACTTTTCGATGCTTTTCGAAGTTATGTGTGTATTTATCGCAGGTTTATAAGTGCCCGGTAAATGGCAATAGGTTCGCCGTCTATTACATTGGGTCCTAAACATAAACTGGCGAAATGTGGGTGCTAGCACCTCTGCCTACCCCTTCGGAGATATAGGCGTGAGTTTATGTTATGTAGTAAAAAAAATTGATAGTTCAATATTTTAGATTCTGTTGCTATGCACGCAATCTTATCGATACCAGCTGTTCACACATGCTATGTAAATATTTGAAATAATTATAATAGCATCACTGACAATTTGATACCACATGGGAGTAAAGTATCAATAACAAACTAATTGACAGACCAGGGGAAAAGACCACCCGTCTTCTCAAACACTTGAGGAGATGAGTAGACACATAGTATGAATTTTAGTAGACCAGTAGGTTAATACCATACCATACCACCTCACCACCTTACGTTAATCCCGATCACATCCTAGACTTATACCCAGCCGTTTGGTGTCCGGCAATCCTTGAGTATATATTTCTACTTTTACAACCTGGTTCCATCCAAAGTATACACCTTTTTTTTTATTTTACGTGCGTAAAACCCACGGATACCCCCACCACCGGAACCGGTGGGAGAGGTCATGTCGGACTCGAACCGACTAAAACGCACGATGCCGAAGGTGAGGTTAATAGGCATATCCCTCGAATCCTGGCCGACGTACGGGCAGATCATTGATCTGGCCCGCTCCTCGGGTGTGGGACCACAAAGTCCCCAACTCGTCCCCGGAAATGGGGAAGCGCGCCTTGCGCGCCGCCACCACCAAAGTATGCACCTAGAATACCTATGTCATAAAATCGCGTTCAAACTAATCGCGGTGAACCATCGCACTGATCGCACATCGACTCGCGCGGCTGCCGCGCGAATTGTATACGCGTTTGGCTCGCGCGGCAACCGCACTCAGACGGCGATCGCGCGGCGATCCGCTAGTTGTCGGTTCATATAGTTACACTCGCGCTGCCAACCCTGTAAGCACAAGAGTTTCTGTGGCGTCAGCGTAAAAGACAAAGCAGGACAAGCTTTTGATTTTCACACTGACAGTACAAAAATTCTCCAGTGAGCTCTGGCTACCCTACTCACCGCCGGGAACACAACACGAGGTTATTATGGCTGCGGTATTCTGTAGGGTGGAGGTACTTCCCCAGTCAGACTGCTCAATTGGACGGAAATGCCGTCGAGTCTTACCTCCTCTAAAATCCTCCTCTCATTTGCTCGCCCACAGTTTAAGCTACTCGCAAGTTTACAAGAGTGAACTAGTCTGTTTATTCACTGGTTTGAGGTGTCGCGCTTCGCTAAATTCACATCTTCATTCGTGGTGGCAAACTAAATGAATACCAAACATTAGCAATGGGTAACTTGTATGCGCCTTAACTGATACGCCATAAACACACAATATTTTAATCTCCAATCATGAATTTGACGTCATACTATTAATAGGGAGTCACCTCCAAGTAAAACGGAAAAATTTCCGCACTTTTCCTCTTCAAAATCTTTCCCACACGTGATTTTTATAGATAAAATATGAGAAAGATAGTTTGTTTTGCTGTCCATGTGTGCTCTTTTCCTGTCATAAGCTGTCTGGAAAATAACACGCTTTATTCGAGAAATATCGAAGCAATTACGTAAATCACGGAAAGATGTACAGCTTGGTTTTATGATTTTACGGCAGCGTTTGAAAAAGCTTTAAAGAATTTATTGGCTACTGTTCTCTCCAGGTTTAGTTGTTGGATTTTTGCTTTGATTCTAAATGTCTTTGAAAAGTCAATGATAATAAATATTTTAGGACCATCTACACAACGTTATCTAGACTTACGCCAAAAGAAAGATTGAAGGGTGTGTTTGTGATTTAAAATAATAGTTTCTCTTTTAAATAAATAATTGATTACTGGTGGCGCGATTCTCATGCCACCTGAGCTAGTGGACTGTATTTTGCGGGGGATGAAGTTAACATGTTTCATATGACACTTTACACAACAAACAAGATAGGTGCATGCAACCCGAGAAATTAGGAGAGGATGCACTAACCTTCACGGGGCCACGTGCCGTCGCAGCCGGTGCACCGATCTTCTCTTCCTGGCTCAGGAGTTGCCGCCCACATCACTAAATCACTTGAGGGACACACGAGAGGCACAATCCGATCGGTAAAGGTCTATGAAAGCGGTTAAAATCCAACAAACATTATTAATTTCTAAGAGTCGCGTGCGCGGCCGCCATTGTTTACTAGTTCAATGCGAAGTGACGATGCGGCCACTTTGACCATTGGCGGGCGAAAACTATTGCTATCTTTCACTTAGAGGTAGTGCGGGAGGGAGATGGGTACAGGGAGCGCGTGCCCAGCGTCAACCAATCGAGACGATTTGAGTATACTACTACTGGCGCCACCAATTACATTAGTAAAACAATTAATAGTAATGATTTTAGATGTCAAAACTATATTTACAAAATGTACATGGGAATTATGTAAATCTCACCTTTATCCCTGGAGGGTTAGGCAGAGGTGAATTAACACCCACATTTCACCAATAATTCAAATCAAATTCAAGCCATGCATCTGAGGCTGAGTCTGGACTGTATATATCTGTCTGATGTTAAACAGCAATATAGCAAGGAATAAACTAACCCCCTGGTCACGGGTACCGTAATAAACAGTTCCTCCGTGCTCATGGTGGGTCTAGTTGTGTAGAATATTGACAAAAAAAAAGGAAACTAAGAACAATAATATATACTAATTTTAATACTAATGTGAGTAACCATGACTGTTTAAATACCTCTCCAATTAATTAGCAGTCCTAAACCGGTCCCGAAACGGAGACATACCTAGGTGCAAGGTGATACTAATGTTACCGATATAGAAAAAAGATATTTAGTGTTCACGAAATTGCTATTATCTTTGTACTACCGATTCTGCATCCGACAACCACTTTCGTCCATCCGATTCCGATTAGCAGGTGTAATGGACTTAGGTCTGAAGTAACTTAGTGGAGCCCCATATTCACTGTAACATTAAATCGTAGATACGTTATTTACGCCAAGATGGGAGCTTGTGGCCGCCCTGGGAGTGAGAGTTCTCACGCTCTCCACCTTGCTCGCGGCGATGGTCCGCTGCACGGATGCGTGGGCGGCCGGCGCCTGGGCGACACGTGGAACCGCCTGTCACCCTGGCAGAAGCAGGCCGTGGCAGAGGCGCGCCTGGCGCGCCTCCCCGTTTTCCGGGAACGACTTGGGGACTCTGTAGTCCCTACACACCCGAGGAGAGGGCCAGATCGTGAGAGATGGCCCTGGGTCGGCCGGGGTGCGAGGGATATGCCTGTCAAAGCGACCCACAGGCGGCGTGCATTTTAGTCGGTTCGAGTCCGACATAACCTCCTCCACCGGCTCCGGTGGGGTGGTATCCGTGGGGATTTTACGCACGTATAAAAAAAAAGATACGTTATTTCCAGTCTAACTGCGGATTTGGCTGATCTTAGATATTTTCCGTGAAGCGACTGCCACATTACCTCTACATCTTGTTAGCGATATCGAAGTATTGCAGTTAGACCAATTGTCGGACTTTTAGGGCTCCTACTACCCTTAACGATTGCCATTAACGTTAAATATGGCAACACATAACAAATGGCAACCGGGATCGACTACTTGACTTGCTTTCCGGGACGGGAGAGGCAGCGGAAGCGACGAAGAATCGCAAGCCAAGCTGCCCGCGTACGAAGTCAACTCGGGCGTCAGAGGTTGATGAACGACCTCCGCCACCCATGAGCGCTGGCCTGGGGGTGACAGGTGGAGCCACCTGTCACCCTGGCAGAAGCAGGCCGCGGCGGTGGCGCGCCTAGCGCGCCTCCCCGTTTCCGGGGACGAGTTGGGGACTCTGTAGTCCCCACACCCGAGAAGAGGGCCAGATCGTGAGAGATGGCCCTGGGTCGGCCGGGGTGCGAGGGATATGCCTGTCAACCTCACCTTCGGCAACCAAAACGACCCACAGGCGGCGTGCGTTTTAGTCGGTTCGAGTCCGACATAACCTCCTCCACCGGCTCCGGTGGGGAGGTATCCGTGGGGATTTTGCGCACGTAAAAAAAAAAAGTTGACTTGCTTTCCGTGATACGATCAGACCAATGTAAATAGCCAAATTCATGCATACCTGCCGTGCCTTCTGCATAGCAGTCGTATTCACTACCACCACTTCACAGAGACCAGCTACACACTTTTTTCCAATAAAGTAAAGCTAAAAGACATTCATCACAATCCAATCACACTGACGTTAACATCATACGAATAACACTTCAGTGTTATCTAAGTCCAAACCGAGTTCCAAGTTTAAATTGAATTGCCGTGTCGCCAATGGTCACTGCTTCGCTCGTTCACTGTTTCAATTTTCACTGCTTCGCTTTTCGTTACTTCGCTTCTCAATTATTTGGCGTAGACTACACAACTAGTTTACAAGTTTGAGCAGTGTCCAACAGTTTGTTAAATAACAGTTCAGTTTTGAGATTGAATTGTTTCACGAGTTGAAATAAAGTTCAAGTATATTTTGTGAAAACTTTAAATTGAATTTCAGATGCAGTTACGGTTGCATTTTTTATACCACTTAGGTGGCAGATATGCACACGGTCCACCTAATAGGAACGAAGCCTATCCATAGGCTACATTAACTACTTCCTATCAAGTGGACCGTGTATGCAACACCAGGAGCGTTACACTCGTACTACCGACCCTAAAGAAACCTAATGCCCTTCTTGAAGAACCCCATATTGTAATCACTTGGGAAAACCACAGCAAGGAGTTCATTTCACAGGTTTTGTTTAGCGTTGCAAACCATGAAAGTTAAGTTAACGTTACTATGAGACGTATATCCGAAACTTTGGACAGTACGAATCATGAACGAATATCGTAGTATTTTTGTAATATATTATGAAGTTTTTTCGGAATTCTTTTGGTTTGGTTTAGGCCAAATAAATGTGGCGTGTTGTCTTCGGGCCCAATGGAATCTAACAAAAAAATTTTTTTTTTTATACCACTTAGTTGGCAGACAAGCACACGGCCCACATGATGGGAAGCGGTTACCGTGGCCTATGGACATATGCAACACCAGGGGTGTCACACTCGCGCTGCCGACCATGAAGAAACCTTCTGATGCCCCTCTTGAAGAACCCCATATTGTAGGCGCTTGGGAAAACCGCAGCAGGGAGGGAATTTCCGTTACAGTAATTGTTGATTTCCGGTGGAGTAAGATAGGGCCATTCGATCTCTTTTTTAAACTACTTAGGTGGATGACAAGCACACGGCCCATCTGATGGGAAGTGGTTACCGTGGCCTATGGACGTATGCAACACCAGAGGAGTTACACTCGTGCTACCGACTCTGAAAATACCTTCTTGAAGGAAAGGGCTGTAGACATACAGCCCACGGTAAAGTGCCCGCTTGACGTTAATAGACTCATCACCTATTAAGTGTGACCGAATATCATAGTCATAGCATACGGGTCTTTAATACACCTCTGCCTGAAAACTGAATAGAATTATTTAAAAATAACGATCCCTCAGCATAATTAAAGGCAAAGTGATTGATTAACTAACAGCTAGTTTTTGACACGCCATTTGTACAGAACTACGAGTGCTTTGCCGATTTACATAATTGGATCGCCATAATAAACGACTTCGGTAAAAAATGATGCCTTGAAATTAATTAGTAGTAGTTTACCCCTTCAACAATAATATAATATGGCTTCAAGTATAGTGTGACCTCGGGCGAAGTCCTTTTTTACACAACTTCGGTGGCAGACAAGCTCAGGGCCCACCTGATGGACAGTGGTTACCGTGGCCTATAGACGTGCGCCAAGGAAGTCACACTCACGCTACCAACCCTGTAAGCACAGAGAGTTTCTGTGCCGACAGTGTAAAAGACAAAGCAGGACTAGCTTTTGGACTTCTCACTGACAGCACAAAAACTCTCCAGTGAGCTCTGGCCAACCTACTCACCGCCGGAAATACAACACGAGGTTATTATAGCCGTGGTATTCTGTAATTTGAACCAAAGTTTTTTAATTTCAATCTTGAACAATAAAATCATATACCTATATAATAAATAAACTTAAGCCAAGTAGATTGTCAATCTCGATTTTTAGGCGTATACGGCGGCAAACTACTACTGTGTTATTTGTTTGTTCTTGGTTACATTTTGAACGATTTTTGTTTTTCTCACTTTATAATTACTGTATGAAAATCTTTCCCAAAGTGAAAAGGATAAAATAGTTAAATAGTTTATTATTATAACGAAGATGACTAAAAAATATAAAACCTGTGTGTTCTACCGCCTATACAATGGTTTGTGCTCAGATGAATTGTTTGACATGATGCCCGTAGCTACATTCTATCATAGCACCTCTCGCCATAAGCAGGGAATTCATCCTCACACATTGCGACCTGAGACGGTGCGCACTGTGCGGTATGAAAGAAACTTCATCCCACGCGTACTCAAGCTGTGGAATGACCTCCCTGCTGCGGTTTTCCAAGCACCTACAATATGGGGTTCTTCAAGAGGGGCATCAGAAGGTTTCTTCATGGTCAGCAGTGCGAGTGTAACAACCCTGGTGTTGCATACGTCCATAGGCCACGGTAACCACTTCCCATCAGGTGGGCCGTTTGCTTGTCTGCCTCCTAGGTATAAATAAAATCGACAAAATAAGAACCGAGACAACTTTTACCGCTCTTTTATCATTACAAGAAATATACAAGATATACAAGAAATTACCCAATTACGATGTAATGTTACCCAATAAGGCATTATTACACTTGTACCACGGCAGACGCTGGGCCATCGATGGTTTTGAGAGCCTACCTCATAATAGCAGGAGAGTGTCTGCTTCTTCTGTGGTGACAGGCCGTGCTTACTAATACGCCTGGGACCTGGTGAATGTTGTTAATGTTTCAAAATAAATTAATATCGATGATAAACGGATGACCTGAAAAAGGTGGCTGGGTCCGACTGGATGCCGAAGACAAAGGATCGGATAAAATGGCGTATATTGGGAGAGGCCTATATCCTGCTGTGGACCGCAGTGGGCTAATTGATCGATTGATTGATTGATCGTCGATATTTTTTTTTATTTTCATTTATTTTGGAGATTTCAAAAGTCATTTATTTTCAATTTTGAATAATAAAATTGTTTCTCATTGATGTCAATAATAATTCTACCTAAGCTAAGTTTCTTCTTTTCTAAACTTCTTTGATTCAGTATTTCAACCAAATCGTACCTTAATTCATAGTGGACACAGTCTTATAATTATTGCTATAATTTAGGTACGTTTATTAAAATTAATCATTGCTGAACTATTGTAATCAGTTGACATAATTTTTGAGCTTCCTTGGAACTTAGAAAACTCATGATACTTTGTATTAGAGACACATCAAGAGCATTTACAATTACTTCTTGAAGCAGCACCTCATGCTCAACTTTATATTGGCTCCAATTCATCAGCAATAGTTGCACATTCACCTTTTTTATGGCATAAAGGACAATTAGATGATAAGTTATACAAACTTTGCTGATAGATATCCGTGAGGTGACGGAGAAAGAATACAAAAATCACTACCCCTTCTCATCCGAAGGGAGACTAACGGCAAAATACGCAGACGATATCACTGCGAGAGAAGGAAAACTCGAAATAAAGCCCTGTACCAACCCAGCCAGCGTGGAAACTGTAAGCCAAAGCCACCCAACATTGAGAGAGCCCTATGTCCAGCAGTGTACTTATTGATTGATTGAACTTATAGTGACCAGATCTAATTCTAAAAGCTAGTTTAGTATAATGTCTTCTCAATCAAGCGTCATCAAACCAAGACAACAGAGGAGGTACTGCCTGAATTCACTTATACAAGAATCCTTTGTCTATGAATGTATGGTTGAAATACGAAACCCACTCTTCGTACCAGATTTTCTTAACTTTTGGCACAGTGAACATATCGTTGATATTCGTCGATATTATTCCATAGCTTCTTTCAACTGTACCATAGAGTAGAAGGCTGAAAAACATTTTTTCACAAGGTCACGTTTAATGGGTATTGCTGTTTAGTGTAAGCGTTCTCACACATGGATTTAGATAAACCTACACGTGTTTCGTTCGAAAATAGTTTGAGTTTAAATATAGACTCGTTTATAAGGAATCCTACTAATATTATCAATGTAAAAAAGATAAAATGGTCGTCAGATTTTGTTACTCGACTACGGTGAAACCAAAGGAGGATTATGATTTTGTTTTTATTCTTAGTTATATCATTAGAAGCGTCTTTGTCGTCCGCTAGTTATAAGGCTATACCTATGACACGTCACTGAATCAAATGTTGATAGTCGTGGTCGTATGCCAGTGAGGCTAACATCACAGGGCACGCCGTAGTAACGGCGGTAAGACCCATCATGGGGGAGTGGCTAGAGAGGCCACACGGCAGCCTCTCGTACCGTCTGACGCAGATGATCACCGAGCACGGATGCTTCGGAAAGTATCTGCGTCGGATGCAGAAAGAGCCAACGTCCGAGTGCCATCACTGCGACGCGAGTGAGGACTCAGGTCCGCACACGCTCACCGAGTGTCCGGCGTGGGAGACGCCGAGGCGGGAGCTTGTGGCGGCCCTGGGAGTGAGGGTTCTCACGCTCTCCACCTTGCTCGCGGCGATGGTTCGCTGCGCGGATGCGTGGGCGGCCGGAGCTTCCTTCTGCGAGCAAGTAATGCTCGTGAAGGAGGAGGCGGGGCGGGAGCGGCAGCGGGAGCGACGAAGGATCGCAAGACAAGCTGCCCGCGTACGAAGGCAACTCGGGCGTCGGAGGTCGATAAACGACCTCCGCCCCCCATGAGCGCCGGCCTGGGGGTGACAGGTGAAGCCGCCTGTCACCCTGGCAGAAGCAGGCCGCGGCGGTGGCGCGCGTGGCGTGCCTCCCCGTTTCCGGGGACGAGTTGGGGACTCTGTAGTCCCCACACCCGAGAAGAGGGCCAGATCGTGAGAGATGGCCCTGGGTCGGCCGGGGTGCGAGGGATATGCCTGTCAACCTCACCTTCGGCAACCAAAACGACCCACAGGCGGCGTGCGTTTTAGTCGTTTCGAGTCCGACATAACCTCCTCCACCGGCTCCGGTGGGGAGGTATCCGTGGGGATTTTGCGCACGTAAAAAAAAAAAAAAAAAAAAAAAGGCTAACATCACAATATATTCTACGGAAAAATGGCATACGACCATGGTTATCCTTGATATTTTCTTATTTAATACTTTTTAGATCGTGATTTTTCAGTAATCGGGTTTTAGTTTTGAAAATAAATTTTTAAATAATTTCTATTACCTACAAAATTTTAAGTATCTAAAATATCTGGGTATTTAATAAATGTGTTCATTATTACTTTGAACTAGTTTATAGTTTCTCTTCGAAAGAAAATAACTACAGAACTTATCTGACCATTTTATTTCTATTTATCCTTTGATCTCTTTTCACCCCGTTTTAGAATCGGATAAATATTATAGTAATAAATCAATATATATATAAAAAAGTCGAGTTAGTTACGCTGTTTATAACTCAAGAATGGCTGTACCAATTTGGCTGAAATTTGATGGGGATGTAGCTTAGAACCAGGAGACGGATATAGGATACTTCTCATTCCGTTCGAACTTCATTCATTAATTCATTCACTCAAATCACTATAAAACGTGGTATAATATCTGACTTGGAATAACAAAACGCAAATGACAGCAAAACATAATTTTGTCTATCGTTAAGTATGGTTGACATTTTGATAATTAAATTTCTTGTCAGAAATAAAAAATAATAATCGACATCCACGTGGGTGGAACCGCGGGCAACAGCTAGTATCTTCATAAAATAAACATTCTAAAATTAAAAAAACAAACAATTTTACCGCGAACACAAGTAATAGTTATATCAATCAAAATAAATTAATTCAGACATCTTTTGATTTGATGAAGAATAAAATAAAATAACAATTTATCTGTCTCTAGACTCGTAAAAAATGTCGAATGCGGGAAATAGGTAAACTTTGAATAAAATATGGCAACACAGACCTGTTAGCGGGTAAATAAAATAATAATGTTGAAAGGATGCGAAAAATTCGTAATGAAAGCTCGAATTTTTATTATTTCCTTTTGGTTGGTCTTGTAATGTTACTTCTAAACTTTTAAAATTGTAAAACAGTCTCTGTACATTGGAAACTTCGATTATGTTAGCTGTGGCCTATGGACGTATGCAACACCAAGGGCGGTACACTCATGCTGTCGACCCTGAAGAAACCTTCTAATGCCCTTCTTGAAGAGCCCCATATTGTAGTCGATTGGGAAAACTGTTGTAGGTTGGTTATTCCACAGCTTGAGCGTATGTGGGATGAAGTTTCTTTCATACATAATGCGTACCGTTTCCTATTGCAATGTGTGAGGGTTAATTCCCTGCCTATGGTGAACGGTTTGATGATATAATGTGACTATGGGCATCACGGCAAACAGTCATCTGAGCACACTGTAAAGGCGGTAGAACACACACAGTGAAGGAAAGTCCCTCTTAAGGCTGAGAGGTTTCACATCGCTTGCGAATACGGGATTATCGACGGGCCTCAACGCCCCTCTTTGCACTGAGTCGATGGGGCCAAGCTGGTATGCAGGCATTCCAGCAAAAAATTGACAATGTACTCCATGTGGGGCCGAACCTGTGACTTATAAAGAAGTAGGTACTCGTTGTACCGCAGTGAGCCTCAGTTGAGCACTTAAAGTTTCTTTAACCTTGTCCTCCAAATGACTGAGGTGGTAGACGTCACTGAAATCTACTGAATGGATTTCAATGTTTTTTATTTAAAGCTTTGGTTAAATTTAAAATCTTACCTATGTTTTATCGCAATTGGATTTGAATAGTACCAAAGATATTACTAAAAGTCGTTGAAAACCGACAACCGTGCGGGTGGAGCCACAGGTATCAACTAAGAATTTAAACTTATTTAAGAACCATGTTGCCTTACAGATTACGAGATATCAAGGTCTTTTTTTTAATATTACAATTTCTACTCTCGTGTCTTTATGTAAAGTACCGGGACTTCGAGACATGAGACGTCTACCTAACCCACGCAATAAGGTATTTCCCTTGCACCTTGGCTAATCCTAGGCCCTTAACATGGCCTAAACACCTAAATCTTTCCCACTCACCGTCTATTTAGAATGCAGTCATTTTATTTAGTCATTTTAATATTATTAATATCAGCATTACGTTTGTATTTTATGGGTCTGGCTGTTAGCCAAGAGTAATAAATTGGTGGAAAATTGCAAGTGTTTACGAATTCTGTGTAACTAAACAGTTGAAAGGTTGACTGTTTTACTTTCAAACTTGTTTAAAACGTAGGAAAGTTTTAAACAAGTTTGAAAGTTTAAAACTTTTTTTTGTGCGCAAAATCCCCACGGATACTCGCACCATCGGAGTCGGTGGGAGAGGTTATGTCAGACTTGAACCGACTAAAGCGCACGACGAATGTGTGTGCTGCAGGTTCCCTGAGGTGAGATTATTGGAAACATATTTCTCGCGTTCCAGCTGGCCCAGGATCGTCTCTTTTGAGACGGCCCTCTTCGGGTGTGAGGACCACGGAGTTCCCATCTCGACCCCGGGTAAGAAAGTACCTAACTATTTTCATCAATACGTCTTCACGTCTAATATTGAATAAGAGAAATCTAAAAAATAGCCGCGTGGTTTCCGGCAGAGTATAATTTGGACCACTCCATCTCTTCCCATCGGTGTCGCATCGAAACATTTTTTCTATACTGGTAACACCAAACTATGCTTCAGTGTCGCATCCGACTACTCACCAATTTAGGGTTACATCTGACAAAAAATGGTGTAGGTATGGGAGCGAAAAAGGAAGTAGGACACGACGGTATTTCAATATATTCAGTTTATCCTTATTCGTTGACTACCCGCACTGACAATATCTATGTTTCAGCGCCGTAAATCATAACAGGCAGGACGCACGTGCTTGTAAGAGCACCTCGCTATTGCTGAATTTCAGCACCTAGCCGATTAGTTATTTTTCTTATTTGGATGGCGGTAGCCTAGTGGTATGGGTAATGGACTGCTGAGACGAGGTCTCGGGTTCGATCCCAGGTTTACCATGGCACACACCAATGACTTTTCGATGCTTTTCGAAGTTATGTGTGTATTTATCGCAGGTTTATAAGTGCCCGGTTAATGGCAATAGGCTCGCCACCTATTACATTAGGACCTAATCATAAACTGGCGAAATGTGGGTGCTAGCACGTCTGCCTACCCCTTCGGGGATATAGACGTGAGTTTATGTTATGTTATGTATGGATGGCAATACCGTCGTTTCCTACCTCCTCCTAATTTAACTTTAGAGGAGACCGATGCTATAACATTCCAGTATTTCCAAAACAGAAGAAGAATACGCCAGCTAATGACTTGCCACATGTCTAGGAGGACTGAGGTTTTCTCAGGCCCGATCCACCTTCATTCCGTATCAACCTAACTCTGCTTACCGCAGAGAATACAATTATGTATATATATCTGACCAGAGGGCTGGTTTATTCCTTGCGCAAAGGATTTT
Source organism: Eilema griseolum (assembly GCA_963662185.1). NCBI lineage: Eukaryota > Metazoa > Arthropoda > Insecta > Lepidoptera > Erebidae > Eilema > Eilema griseolum. The sequence continues at coordinate 22,165,012 of OY759243.1, forward strand.
TATTGCCATTCAACGTGGTAATACCATCAGCCTTCTGGACACCTTCCCGGTTGACATCGATGGGGAGGAATTCTTTGACGCCTGAACCTGCAGGATTATTTAGATATATATTCTGTTTTTTTATATATATATTTTAATTTAGATAACTTCCGTGTACATTATGTAATTATGAAATAAAAAATATATTATTCTCTGATAATGGAATCGTTTCGGTTACATTTCCAACCATATAATAATCTCCCCAAGTGATAATAATCTCCATCGTGTAATCTACACAATATCCCCAATAAACTGAATCGCGATAGCAAGAAAAACAACAAGATACGGCCCATCGACCATAATCCTTACTCCAATTACTATTCATCAAGATACAGATGAACCATAAACTAGATGCCAAAGCGTCGTAACGTTTTTATATCGCAAGTAATTACGCTGGCCGACCATAGAGGATTTATTGTTCTGTACTTTTTTTTTAGATACGACTGATAGACAGATTTAATGTAGAAGAGGGTTTGTTTTCTTTAAATTGTACTGAAGTGTACAAAATCAATACTCTATTATATAAATAATTGTAATGTGGTCGTGCTTTTTTAACTTGATTGCAATTTAAAAATTCTTGGGTTATGTAATTTGATATGGGACCACCTGTGAGTTACACCGAAACAAATATATAATTATTTTTTTAAATCGTTTCATGACGTTCGGAAATATCTAAGGCCATAAATTTAAAAAAAAAAAATTGCTGGGCTTTTTTTACGTGCGAAAAATCCCCACGCCGATGGGAGAGGTTACATCGGACTCAAACCGACTAAAACGCACGGAGCCTGTGGGTCATTTTTGGTTACCGAAGGTGAGGTTGACAGGTATATCCCTCGTAACCTGGCCGACCCAAGGCCATCTCTCTCGATCTGGCCCTTTTCGGGAGAGGGGAGGCGGCTCCAGCCGGTAGTCCCAGGCCTGCGCTCATAGGGTCATTCATCAACCTCCGACGCTCGAATTGCCTCAGTACGCGGGTAGCTTGGCTTGCGATTCTCCTTCACTCCCGCTGCCACACCCGCGTTCTCCTTCACGAGCATACTTGCTCGCAGAATGACTGCCCACTGCCCACGCATCCGCGCAGCGAACCATCGCCGCGAGTAAATTGGTGAGCGAGAGAACTATCACTACCAGGGTCACCACCAGCTGCCGTCTCGGCGTCTCCCACACCGGACACTCGATGAGGTGCGTCGCAGTGATGAGATGACACTCGGACGTGGGCTCTTTCTCCTTCCGACTACTGGGCTAACTATGTAAATTTTTTATAGTAGGTACTTACCAAATGGCAACTATTCAGTATCAAACTAAATAAGAATCAAGTAAATCGGATTAGACTATACTGTTGATTGATGGCACTTGGTGGAAATTGTTGTTACACATATTGAGAACTCACTTGTACTTTTCAACAGTATTTTCGCCTTACGGCATCCTCAAAGGTTGCTGTGGAAAAGTACAAGTGAGTTCTTAGAATGTGTAAAAGTAATCAGTATACATACATACAAAAGAATACAACCTATCAAATTGAGAACCTCCTCCATTTTTATTTCTTTATGTAGGTAGTCGGTTAAAAACGAAAATCGTTCGTTTGTAAATGCGGTCTGTGCATAAGAGCTTTTAATTAGCCGTTCAACTGTAAAATACATTTTTTTTTAATTGCGATGTGTTCCATTTACATTCGATTTTCGAAACAAAATAAAAAAGAACCAACGTGAATAATAAAACGGTCTCACCATTTTGTTATCGGTTTAAAAAAGGCAACTACAGTCAACGACAAAAGTAGATTATGTACAATAATATTCACGGAAATTAACGCGATCATGGCATAGGCCATAGGTACATACACACCTTTGATGCACCTCTAACCGCAGCCGGTGTATCCTGGTCGAACGTCAGGCAAATCAAAGGTATGTATGTACCTATACCATCATCGCTTTAAGTTTCGTTAAAATTAATGTATATCATGGAATGCGAAATTTTAAAAGTAGATTAACAAATCAACAAATACTAGTAATAAGGAGCCCTACCAACATCTCCAGGGTCCAAGCGTCGAGAGAAATCTCGAGGCTCTGCTGAATGCACTCAGTCCCCGGCAATAGCAATAGGCTCGCCACCTATTTTGCGGGGTTAACGAAGTGACTGGTAAAATATACTTACAACTGGGGTAGTCAGAGCCATCAACCCGCCATTTGACTGTTAAGCCACCATTAAGACCTGGAATTCCTTGCCAGCTCACGTGTTTCCGTCTTCCTACAGTCCTGGGTCCTTTAAGCGGGGCATAAAAAAGCATATGATGAGGCCGTCAAGCTGAGTGCCACCATTGTAACATGGTACGTGTATGTAATGGTGACCCACTTTTCGTACCATTGGCGAGTAGAAGACGTGTCCTATATATAAAAAAACATAAAATAGATTAACTTTACCTTGTGACGTTCATAAAATTACTTACAAATTTATTAATACCACAGAGAACTGAAGATGCATTTTTTTATATATACCACTTAGGTGGCAGATTAGCGCACGGCCCACCTGATGTAAAGTGGTTACCGTGGCCTATGGGCGTGTCTAACACCAGAGAAGCAACACTCGCGCTGCCGACCCTGTAAGCGCAGAGTTTCTGTGCTGTCAGTGTAGAGGACAAAGCAGGACAAACCTTTAGTCATCCCACTGACAGCACAAATTCTCCAGTGAGCTCTGGCTACCCTACTCACCGCTGGGAACACAGCATGAAGTTATTATAACCGCGGTATTCTGTAGGCCGGAGGTACTTCCCCAGTCGGACTGCTCAATTAGGCGGGAATACCGCCGTGTCCTACCTCCTCATAAGTTCATTTTCTAAGAATCCCCATATAAAAAAGGTTTATCAATATTTCCAATATTACATTTTTTATCAACTTTTGTTGCTGACTGTACCTATTTAGTTTCGGTATTCGAATGCACGCAATCAGATATAAATAACGTTAAATCCGTTTTTAGAAAATCGAAAAGAAACAACCGATGTGTTGTTATTTGTAAATCTGCATTAGTTTGAATTCGTGTGCTTTTGATCGCATTTACGATAGCAGATTAAAAAAATATTTGAATTAAATTTATTGTTATTATTTAGAGTGGTTACCATGACCTATGATCGTGTGCAACACCAGGGGAGTTACACCCGTGCTACCGACCTTGTAAGAACAGAGAGTCAGTGCAGATGAAACAATCAGGACAAGCCTTTAGTCTTCCCACTGACAGCACAAAAACGTTCCAGTGAAAAATATATACTTATCAATTAAATAATCAATTTCATTTATTCAATTTAGGCACACAAAGAGCATATATGAACATCAAAATTTTACAATTATGTCGAGAAATAATATGAAAATATTAAATAATTTAAAAATAAACCATTGGAAAATGATTTTTTCGCTGGTTCGGTAGGTTAGTTCTACTGAGAAGATACCAGCAAGAAACTTAGAGAACTATATTAGAACTAGATTATCTTTCTTTTTTTAAATTTATTTTAGTTTACAATTAATTTTCTGTGAACAAGCAAGAGACTTATGTTGACCACGCATTTACATCATCAAGATATTCATCTACTTTATAGTAATCTTTATTCATTAAAGTATTTTTCACTTGCCATGTGTAAATTCAATTGACATACAATTGAATTTAAAAATACACGGTGTAAATTTTGTACCGTCTACAAAAAAGGAGGAGGACAATTTTTATGTTTATATAGGTACCTATAGTTGGGCCTTGTATTGGCTATAAAGGAAATGAATGGAAACTACTGATGACCACTCACGGTAAAAGGGTTAAAAGGACCCAATTACCTCGTTAACTTATTTAGTTCCTTTTTACACGGAAGCCCAAAAAGAAGTACTTATTATGTTTTCAGAGTCCATGTGTGAATGTGTTTATTTACTTTCTTTCTACATAACTTTTCAATCTCAGATCTGTTTCGGTTGTAGGTATTTTCAATATGTATTTATGTTTTAGTCGGACAAGTATTTATTCATAAACAATTATTTACATAATATACACGGAAATTATAGGAATAAAAATATATATATAAAAAAGAATATATATCTAAATAATCCTGCAGGTTCAGGCGTCAAAGAATTCCTCGCCATCGATGTCAACCGGGAAGGTGGCCAGAAGGCTAGCGGCATTGCCACGTTGAATGGCAATACCAATTCTTTGCGCAAAGAATAAACCAGCCCTCTGATCACGGGTAGCGTCAATTAAGCGTTTCGAAATGTCTCTAAACAAAAGACGGGCACTTGGGCCCCATGATCCCAGCGTCTCGACCCCGAACGGCTCAAATATGTAATTACCACTTATATTACTATACTTGCGCCGTTTGAGGGTCTCTGCCGACGCAGCAGCAGCGCAGGCGCAGTTTGCAGTCCCTGGAAGGTGTGAAGGCGCAAGGGTGTCAGCACATGTTGCATCCCACACCAAATGCCTTCCCATCTTCCAAGGCACCAAAGACATTCCATCTGGCCTCTTGCCATCGTCGCGCGCCAAGCCAGTGGGTTCTAATATGGCTGGAACGCCAGCGGTGACAAGAGCCCGACGGATTATGTCATTGATATACCCGTGCCGCGACAGCCGTCCTGCGCTCCTGCTGCAAGAGAGACCATGATGTCCAAGGCTACCAACTTCTTCCCCACAGCGACATCGATGCGGAGAAACGCAAGGAGCACCTAAACGAAGGCAAGCAGCGATACGGAAGGTGTTATCGTCCAACATGGTACCAATGTTAGGCGACGGTAGGGCCTGAAGCCAAACACCGGATTCCCATTCCCCCACAGCCAAAAGGCGAGCACGTTCCGCAACATTGGTAGAACTAGAAATTAGATGTTTTCTTACCATGTTGCAGAGCGGCACGTCCCATTGTCTCTGGGAAGCTGGGTTGGCTGGCAAATCAGCGTTTGGGCAAAACATTTTCCAAGCATTAAAAGCTTCGGCCATGCCTGGCACTTCTGAATTAGTTAGGCTAGGGGTTAAGATTTTTTTAACTAATTCATCCGTGCCATGCACCGAAGATAAAAATGCTGGCAGACTTACGTCAGTAATTTTGCGAACGCCGAGCCCGCCTAGACGCACAGGCATGGATGCCTGAAGCCAGACTCGGTCGTTCATATCCACATTTAGAATTTTGCATAGTGTGTTTCGAATCACACTATCCATTTTACCTAAAAGAGTCGAATATTTGAACAGTTGAGTTGAGCGGAGAACATGTGTAAATTTAGGAACAAAAAGACAATACCGAATTATAGTGAAAGCAGAATGGATGTTAATTTGTTGTAATCGGTCCGAAACTTCACAGAAATTTCGAATCTTTTCTTCTACGAAGGAGTCATATGCTTCCTCTAGGATTGGGGACCCAAGGAGGCGGAGAGAATCTTTTTGAACAATTTTTAAATCTGGAGCCAAATCGTTGAATTTTGATAATGTTGAAAGGATGTCTATGTTATCATCAAGAAAAATTTCACATTTAGTTGCATTTAATGGATCTAAATTCATCTTTTAAAAAAGCCAAATCTTCTAAAACTGTTTTAACGTCTCCTCCTAGGGTCCCGTCGTCTAGATACCACACGTTAAATTTAGAATTTAGCTGCCGGATCACGGGATGTATAGCAAGGCTAAAAATGAGTGGCCCAAGAGGGTCACCTTGTTGACACCCAACTGTTGATTCTAAAACGTTGTCCTTGTATAGTAATTTTGAGGGGTACCTATAACATTGCCAAAGAAATTTATAAATTTTAGGGGTTTCCAATTTCACTTGCGTCAACAATGTGTCCCTATTCACTGAGTTGAAGGCATTCTTCAAGTCAACTTTAAGAATGACTTCTCCTCTATTGCAGCCAAGGTACGTTGACAGGGCATGTACGGCAGCCTCGCAGCCCCCTTTAGAGCCAAAGCCAAGTTGCAGGGGCTGGAACTGGTTGGTTAATGTGTTATTATATGCTTTACAGCATAATTTGGCCGCCATACGCCTGTACGTGCACCCTACGGCAATGGGACGAATACCACCGTCTTTCTTACGTAAGGCACATAGATTTGCGCCGTAAAGCAAATCAACGATGGCATCGCACACATTGCCGGAGAGCATTAGGTTGATTAAGGCCGTTAGCTCCTTCAAAAGTGCATCGCCGGCTTCCCCAGGGCTCAGCAAGTCTTTGAGGTGTTGCGGGGTTAAACCATCTAGGCCGCCAGCAGATCCGCTCTTGAAGGAACCAACGGCAGCTAGAACGTCCTTAGCTGAAACAGTGAGAAAATCATCGTCTTTATTTGGAGGATCAGGGAAGGAAAGGTCAGCGGCTGGTGCTGGATGCTTGCTCTTCAGTTCTGCAAGAGTATCTGGCGAGCAAGCAGCCACCACATCGCTGCTAAACAAAAGTCTCGATGCACCCCTTATGTCACCTTCCCTTAATTTGGATTCTACATAGTGAGAAACAGAATTTTTTCGAAAGCTCGTGAATTTAGGGTCAAAAGTATAGGTCGAGAGGCAATTTTCTTTAATTTGCTGTGATAAAGATTTCTTAGAAGTTGAGACATGTGATATGTGTAAAATCCTGTAAGGAAAAGTGAGAAGCTGTTCCCAAGCTCTTTGAGAGTTCTCCCGGACTACTTTTGAAATGCAAGAAGCCAGATTTTGTGCCACAGATGGTCGGGCACCGCGGGGAACTCTCTTTAAAATCGGAACCGAATTTTTAAATTTGCTTAGAGTTCGCCAAAATGGAATTTCGGAGGTAGTGTGCGATTGTGATACTGGTATTGAGCTTGAAAGTACATTTGGAGATTTGTGTACTTTTCCCAAATGTATTTTCAAACCCTGCTTACCTTTAAAAAAGCGAGCTTGGGTGCAGTGGGGGCACCGAACAAGTGTGGTAGGTTGACTTGAAGTTACATCCGTATCACTACAAGAACCACTGCAGTCTTGCATAAATATTTAAACTTACACTAAATCACTTATATATGTAAGACACAAAATTATATTTACAAATTGAAAATGTAATAAAAATAAATATAAATGTCAAAAGCACTGCACGACACTTCGCACCATGGCAACGGCGGCGACGCACCTTTGAAACTGCGCAGAGCCCCACATGTTCACTCTCTAGCTTCAAATGTACAGAACTCTGTATATCTCCAGACGCCTCAAATTATTGTATTAATTTCGATGCAAAGTTACTATTCTATTAATATTTTCCACTAGTTTGAGTTGGGTTACCGACCACTGAATAAGACTGGACAAATAATTTCATTGACAAACGTAGCCTGGTACACATTGCACTCCTTAATGGTGCTTTATATCTGGATTATAAGCACGCTCATCCTTTTTATTTAGCGGTCTCTTCTCAAATTATAATTTAAAGAAAAACTATTTATGATAAAATATTTTGATTTTGACACACGTCAAATTGAGTCAATAATAAGTCAACGCAATCAAAATTAGTCTGTTTTTAGCAGTCATGTTTTTAAGTAGATACTTTTTTCGTGAGGAAATACTCTCGTTTACCGCGTCCACCCCGCTACGTACCGGTCAGGGGTGGGGTGTTTATATCGGACTCCATCCGACTAAAACCTCACGCCGTCTCGGGTCTCGAATGCCGAGGTGTAAAGTGTCCCAACAAGGCATTTCCCTCGCAACCCGGTTGAACTAATCTAGGTCTTTTAATTTTCATAAATACTTTTTATTTTCGTGCGCAAAATCTCCGCGATTAACCCCCCTCCGGTGCCGGTGGAAGAGGTTATGTCGGACTCGAACCGACTAAAACGCACGCCGCCTGTGGGTCGCTTTGGTTGTCGAAGGTGAGGTTGACAGGCATATCCCTCGCACACCGGCCAACACAGGGCCATCTCTTACGATCTGGCCCTCTTCTTGGGTGTGGGGACTGCAGAGTCCCCAACTCATCCCCAGAAACGGGGAGGCGCGCGAGGCGCGCTGCCGCCGCGGCCTGCTTCTGCCAGGGTGACAGGCGGCTCCACCAGTCACGCCCAGGCCTGCGCTCATGGGGGGCGGAGGTCGTTCATCGGCCTCCGACGCCCAATTTTCATAAATACTTGAACTTTTCATTTGTTGTAAATATTTAAATACTAATTGTATCGATGGGTAGGAATTTTTCGATAACTAAAATTGCAGTCTCTCTCTTTTTCTCTAATTTATTTTTGTATATAATGTATAGTTACCATAGTTTTGTATAAATTTTATAAGTCATTGAATTTATTTTTTCTGATTATAATAGTTAAACGTTAAATTAATTTATATATTTTGTGAAAGTTATGTGAATAACTGTATAATAACAGCTTCACTAATTACATATAATAATATAACATGTAACAAAATGAACTCTAGGAACTTTGTGTTTACCTGGTATCAGTAAATACGTGTAGGAAAAAAAAAATATTGGGTGACCCAATTCTTTTAAATTCAGTTGCAATGATTATAAATATTGACATCAATGCCTCTGCTAACCATACCACATCGATGTACAGCACATGGTTTGCAGTGGACAGCTGATTTTTGGAGGTCAATGACCGGTAGATGTTTCGTAGATAAGTTACATGACCCGACGTACGCGCATTATGACCGAATCCGAATCGCGACCCCCTTGTAATGTTAGTATACTAACATGAACGTAATATTAAACTTTAAGGAAAAAAAATAACATTTCATTTATTTTTTATTTTTTTGGGCATATTAGGAGGTAGGACACGACGGTATTTCCGTCCAATTGAGCAGTCCGACTGGGGAAGTACCTCCGCCCTACAGAATACCGCGGCCATAATAACCTCGTGTTGTGTTCTCAGCGGTGAGTACGGTAGCCAGAGCTCACTAGAGAGGTTTTGTGCTTTCAGTGGTAAGACCAAAAGCTTGTCCTGCTTTGTCTTTTACACTGACGGCACAGAAACTCTCTATGCTTGTAGGGTTGGCTGCGCGAGTGTGACTCTCTTGGTTTTGCACACGTCCATAGGCCATGGTGACCACTTTCCATCAGATGGGCCGTGTGCTGCCTGCCCCTTTAGTGGTATAAAAAAAACCTATACTGATCAACTCCGAAAAAAATTCCGAGGATTAATTTTGTTATTCCTTATATACGTAGAGCTAAATATACCGGCTCTGAAAGGTACCCTTCGGCACATACTCTTCTATTTTCTACTCTTTGCCACACAGTAATTGCTTTTAACGAAAAAATAGAATGAAAAAGACTTCCATTACTCACATAAGCCATCTAATCCAGCTTTCATAACCACATAGCGTATCAGACTACAACAGAAAATCCTGTAATATCATACCGTTTTTTCTTTTTTTATTATGCGAAATATACTCCAAAATTACATATAAAAATTGATTTACAAATCTGGCTTGGCTTTTACGATAACTGGTTTAGAATACATACATATATATATATAATCATGCCTTTATCCCCAAAGGGAATCAATCCAAAGAGTTAGGCAGAGGTGAATTAATACCCACATTTCACCAATCATTGTTTTCGGTCCCACGTAATAGGGGATGAGCCTAATATCGTCTTCCGGGAACTATTGTTGAATCAAGCCTTGCTTCTGTGCCTGAGTCTGAGCTGTATATATCTGTCTGATATTAAACAGCCCTATCCCTTAGTCGCTTTGTACGACACCGCATGGGAAGAGATGGGGTGGCCCAAATTCTACTCTGCCGGAATACTTCGAATATAGCAATGATTTATATGTATACCTACCTGCTGCTAGACTATACAGAACAAGAAAATTGGTATCGCAAAATACCACTACTTGAGCAATAATATTGCGTAATTTGATATTACCTTCTCTGGTGCGGTCACGTCTTGTGGCAACCGCCAGGGTACGTGGGAAACAAATGCCTAGCAATGGAGCTACCGCCGGGTCCAGGTAGAAGGTGTAGACCCAAGAAATCTTGACTTCACGTCGTGGAGGGTGACATGCGTGCGAATGGTCTCAATACCGCCCAAGATCATCCGAAGTATAGGAGAAAGAGCGGGAAGGCGGACCCTGAACGCTGAGGGCCCTCGGAACCCCGAATGAAATTAGGAAAATACGTCTCCATGTAGATGATGAAATGACATTACAAAAAAGGCGCGCTATATATATATCCTATCTATATACAGATAAACTGGCTGAACAGGAACCGAGACCCAAATAATTAGGTGATCTGTGCCGAAACCTTGGTATCAGTGTAAATATAAGTCAAATTAAGATTTTTGTGTTGAAAATAACACCATATAAATCACGAAGGAATGGGTTAAAATTTGTTTTTTCTTTTGTCAATAGATAAACTGATAGGTGTCAAAATTTATCTAGTTACAACTTATTTATATACCTATATATTTTTATATACCACTTAGGTGGAAGACAAGCACATGGCCCACCTGACGGAAAGTGTTTAGTCAAAGTCAAAGTCAAAAATCAATAAATCGGCACAAACTTATAAACGTCAATAAAAAAGAATCCAGTTTAGCAAAAGGATCACTGGTTCGAAACGCGGCCCCAACCTGAGAATTTATTTTTTGGGTCAAATTACACTTAGACTACTTAATCTAAATACAAAAATTAAAAATTTACTCGTGCTGCCAACCCTGTAGGAATAAATAGTTTCTTTGCCCCAAGTGTAAAAGACAAAGCAGGACAAGACTTCTGTTTTCCCACTGACAGCACAAAAACTCTCCAGTGAGCTGTGGCTACCCTACTCAACGCCGGGAACATAGTACGACATATTGTAACCAACATGAGAAATATCTTTTTCATTTAAATATCGCACAAAAAATATACAATCGCTGATTTAATCCCTTCAGGCATTTTTTACCAATCAGCCATGGGGTGACGCAGAGATAAATCGAGGCTGATGCTTTACGGATAAAACATTTAATCCTATAACAGTTTGAATGAAGATAATGAATATATTACTTAGGTAAGTATATGACAAAAATGTTTATGCTGTAAAACAGTTTGTCTACTGGTCATTGTTTTTTACACTAAAAAGTAGATAGTCACAATAAACAACTGAAGATCGCACTTCCCACCTTTTTATTACTTTGTCTACAGCAACCAGTTTTTATTTTTATTTTAGCTATCTGTGGCTTAGATACACTAACCCATAGAGCAGTTAGTCTACAAAAAAACACTTGAAAATCGCATTTCCCGCCTTTTTATAACCCAAATAAAAAACAACTTACAAGATAGTATTTTCCGCTTTTCTTATTATTATATAGCAATCTGTTTTTATTAATGTCTGTGACCTGTGACATGACACAATAAATTAGCTAGCACTCGACAAATAAACAACTAAAAATCGCATATCCAGCCTTTTTGTTTCTTTCTCTATGGAAATTTGGCTTTAAAAATAGTGCATCATACAATCGTCAAGTTTCTATAAAATTTCAAGATACATATTTCTTTTTTTAACAGCATAGAAAATCTTTTAGCTATGTAGGTAGGTTGAAGTTATTCCTAGCAGAACCAGGCCACGCCAGCGGCGCGCTACATGCACCTCCCCATTCTCGGGGACGAGATGGGGACTCAATGGTCCCCACAGCCGAAGAGGGCCGTTTCATACGGTCCTGGGCCACCCAGCGTGCGGAAATATGTCTCAGTTAATATCACCTGCGGCACACACAGTCAGCGTGCGTTTCAGTCGGTTCATGTCCGCCATAACCTCCCCCACTGGCTCCAGTGGTGGGGGAGATTTAGCGCACAAAAAAAGTTCAAGTTATTTCAAGGAAAAAAATATGGCACGCATTGGGCAGCAGTCAGCCTATGTCCAGCAGTGGGCAAATTGATTGATTTCAAGCTAACTTTCTAAGTGAAACGAAATGATCAAAGTATTTTTCTATCTCAATAAAATTGGAGTAAATACTAGGTACTTTTACTAGTCAGTTAAACACTATAACAATGTAATCCATGCGTGTTAAAAGGTAGTAAGATTAGCATTATTTGTTCGGGGAGTGGTAATATCTTTGTTAGGGTTATTGGACAATGTTTAAAAGCAGGAATGTGTCTCTTAGTACCATTATACCATACTGTTACATTGGTTTGATTTTTTGACCATGTTATAAAATACATTCTGTAGTCAAAGATTGCACAATAGTTCGTCAGTAGAGGAGCAAAAAAATTCAAAATTCAAAATTCATTTTTTGCAGAAATGTAGTCAGACATGATGTTCCAAAGATTATTATAGTTCAGCATATCTAACATTCAATGGCATGCAAATATTAACTTGGGCTCTATAGTCAATGCTTAGCTATTCAAAATAAAATTGAAATTAAGTCAGAAATAAGATTATGTGAATTAGATTCATATACAAAATGCATTAGAATAACCATAGAAAAAAGTGGTATACCTTATTGACAGATGAGACTCTGACGCTAGCATTCCTCTTGGGGTTGGGAGGTCTGACGGTAGTCTCTCTGTTAAAAGTCGTATAAACTAAAACAAAAAGCGAAGGAGTGAGTGGGTACCGGACTTTAGGCGAAGGCCTCGGATACATTTAGAACCACGCTATGACGAAAATTCTGTCCAGTTTTGTCACACTATCAATTTTAACATTAGTTCCTGCTTGTTGCTCCTGCCGAATTATAGCCCCCCCCCCCCCCCCTCATTTCTTTCTGTAGATGTCGTAGAAGACGACTAAGGGATAGGGCTTTTTAAACTATCACAGTCACTCACATTATTTTAAAGTTCTCGGAATATTTACCATGTTTTATTTTTTTGTGTTTCCGATATTTCAGCGCTGTTGCAAGCACCATGATCACGGAGGAACTGGAGTATCAGCGGTGAACAGAGAAAAAGTTTTTTGAACAGAGAAAATATATCGATCTACACTCTTTCGAGTTCTTTTACTACGCGTATCTGCACTACCACTGGTTTCACTCTCACTACAAACTCGAACCCGATCTCTATCACGTTCACGACACACGATGCTTACTGTATCCACTCGCGATTTTGTTTTGGCTTGTTCCCGGTTGTTTATCCAAAGACGGACCACTAGATGACAGACGTTTGGCAGTTGAAACCCATCCTCACGATTAAATTTTTTATACTTTTTGATTTCCATCGCTTTCCTAACCAATCTTGGTATATAGTGGCGTTCTGTCGAGAGCATCTGAGGGTGATGTAACTCAATCCGTGGGACTCAGAATGTTGAGCGACTCAGAACGAAACTCAGAACACAATACAAAATAGTAAATATCCCCGATAAATTGGGCTGTTCTCCATTCGGAAATAAAGATACAGCCCAAAACAAAGTCCCCACTTAACGACAATAGGCTCGCCCTGTTACATAGTATCGAAAATCATAGTTAACGGACAAAATATAGGTTTTAATACACCTCTGCCTACCCCTTCGGGGATTTACAGGCGTATGTACGTATTAAAAAAGAGTTTGCTCATGTCGTTCTGTTTCACCGCATTCGAAATGCAGCTGAGACTTTTCAGTACACAAATAGGTTATGTTTATAGGTACTTGCGTGCATTTGGCGCCGTTATACTGTACACTCGTTTTATGATTTGACGTCAATAATGTTTTCTGACCACAATAAGTCTCACGTCACGTCATGCGGCTAATTCTGGCGGTGTTGCACTCATTTGAAAAGGGTCGGAAAAGTGCATGGTGCGTGTAACGTGAACGTTTCATTATTCTACTTTAATGCTTTATAGGCTGTGTTAGGATTTTTTTTATACAACTTATGTGGCAGACAAACACACGGCACACCTGTCGGAAAGTGATTACCGTGACCTATGAAAGTGTGCAACACCAAGGGCGTTATATTCGCACTGCTGACCTTAAAGAAACCTTCTAATGCCCCTCTTGAAGAACCCCAAATTGGCTTGATATAATGAAGGTATTGATAGTAGCGTGATGATGTAAAGCTAATGTTACTTTCAAATTATGTGGCTTTCTATTGGTAAAAGATTTTTAATTCGGTTTTGTAGCTTTGGAGTCTTTTTTTACTGTGCGAAAAATCCCTACAGATTTTGCGCACGCTATTTTGACCACTGGAGCCGGCGGGGGAGGTTATATCGAACTTGCCCCGACTAAAACGCACGTCGACTTTGTGGGCTGCAGGTTGCCGAAAGTGAGAATATCTGAGACATATCCCTCACACGGCAGCCGGACCAGGACCGTTTCTTGTGAGATGGGCCTCTTCGGGTGTGAGGCCCACGGAGTCCTCATTGTAGTTTTGGAGCCTAGTCAATACAATCAAATCTTTCCTCTTTATAATATTTTTGCTTTTTATAGTACTATAAAGTAGAATTATATTATCTATGGTATAGATTGTGTGATTGTTGTGTGTGAAAATAATAGTGTCACCTCCTTACTGCATGCAATGACGTCTGTTCCCGCCAAACGGCGAATGTTTACTAACTCAATGGTCAGCCTTCCCTTGTTTATGGTGAGCTAAATCTGAACACAAAGCTTTTCGCTTTATTTATAGCGGTTATTTTCAACATTTCGATGTATTTATTTTCATAGTAGACTTGCAGTTATAGTTTAAAATTGTGTTTTTCAGGTAATTAGTTTTAACAGGACATTTAAATATAGTCAATATTGTTAATGAGTTTACATAGACGGTATTAAACGTATGTTTGTACGCTCAAATCTTCAAAATTACACAACGGATTTTAATGCACTTTTCACTTCTCATGTCGACATACAGGAATGATGACAAGATCCTATATTCTTTTCATTTGCCTTAGCTTTTTTATACGCATTGTAATCTAAATTTCCGTCCAATTGATCAGTCCGACTGGGGAAGTACCTTCACCCTACAGAATACTGCGATCATAATAACCTCGTGTTGTGATTCCGGCAGTGAGTAGGATAGCTAGAGCTCACAGGAGAGTTTTTGTGCTGTTAGTGGGAAGACTAAATGCTTGTCCTGCTTTGTCTTTTACGCTGACGGCACAGAAATTTTCTATGCGTACAGAGGCAGCGCGAGTACCATTTGAAAATATTTTACATACGATACTGAGAAATTATCGAAGGCATATACATAGAAGTAGAACTAATTTTAACTGCCATGTCATCGTATGTTATCCTAAAAGCTGGTTTCAATTTGTTATCTACATTATAGCTTACCGCTCCGCTATCAGCTTTCAGCCTGATAACATTTCGTTTTTTCGATAACTAAACACATACATAGGTACATTCATGCCTGTAAATCCCGGATATAGTAGGCAAAGGCGTACTAACACCCACGTTTCTTTTATATCACTTAGGTGGCAGACAAGCGCACGGCCCACCTACCACCACGGTAACCACCCATGGAAAGTGGTTACCGTGGCCTAGGGACAAAGCAGGACAAGCCTTTATTTAGTCATCCCACTGACAGCACAAATTCTCCAGTGAGCTCTGGCTACCCTACTGACCGCTGGGTACACAACATGAAGTTATTATAACGGAGGTACATTCCCAGCCGGACTGCTCAATTGGGCGGAAATACCGCCGTGTCCTACCTCCTCACAAAACCAAATACGATTTTCGGTCCTACGTAAGGAATCTATTGAATTCGAGCACCTTGTCATGGATAGTATGATCACTGTAGGATGGAGACGGCACAATCCCTTAGTCTTTCAACTAGGAAATATGGGTGAACAAAATCAAAACAGGTCAGTACAAGTCTATATTTTTAATTCTTACTAATATGAAAAATGTCTAACGGCTGAACGGAACTGATTGAAATGTTATACAGCTGTCCATTAATCCGGTGAGGCTCATCATGGAGTGAGTGGGGGAGGCAGGAATACAGAAAAAATCACGAAATTTCACTTTTTTATACCCCTAAGGTTGCAAATGTGGTTACTGGAGCCTATGGACGTGAGCAGCACGAGTGGTGTTACACTTGAGCTGCCGTGTAGGCACTTGGGAAAACCGCAGCATTGAGCTTATTACACAGCTTGAGTGTGCATGGGATGAAGTTTCTTTCATACCGCATAGTGCACACCATCCAGGTCGCAATTTGTGAGGATAAATTCTCTGCATATAGCGAGCGGTGCGATGATAGAATGTAGTTGTGGGCATCATATTTAACAATTTATCTTTAATAGTCATGAGAGAAGGAGGAATTCCTCCTTCTCTCATTACTCCAGCAAATGCCAGCCGCCCTGCGTGGTTGGTTATGTCGGACATGATCCGACTAAATCCGCACACAGTTTTGGGTCAACATATCCCTCACAACTCCAACCGGCACAGAGCCATCTCCGGTTTCGAAAACCACGGTATCCCCATTTTACCCCCAGCAAAGGGGGAGCGCGCGAAGCGCTGCTTCTCCGAGCCTACTTCTGCTAGGATTCTGATTTGTGGCAAATTTGAAATATGCTGTTACCCAAAGAAAGATGGGCACGTCATTATTTCAATTGCCGTGAGCTTATAGGTAAGTACAACGTATCATTTGATATAGGTCGAAAGATCTATTATTCACATTACGACCCTAAAAAGGTTATATGTTTATAAAACCCCATATCCATTTAAGATGTACCCATCCACAGCAGTTTCAAACTAAAATTGTGATTTTATCTATGATATATTGCGGGACATAAAATGTATGTTAGTATTCAAATAGAGTTTAATGGTTACTTCGGAAGCTTAGTGGTTAAGGAGACGGTATTGCGATCGAGATTTCGATGGTTCGAATTCTGGCCATTACACTACCGACATGACGTGTCACACGGTATGTGTAGGTAATGGTGACCCTCTTTTCTGAGACTTTGCCTTCAGCTTACTATCAGGCAAGGCGAAGTCTATATAAAAAAAAACTCCTAACACACACACACAATTCAGCTTAGCTGGAGGCTTTAGAGGGAATATTAGTAATTTTGGTTCTAATATTCTTTATTTTTTATTTTGTCTAAATAAAACATATTAATGAACTATTTATAGACTATAATGTGCATTATTTTTTCTTGTAATTAAAAAAACACATACCTAATATGTTCATAAAATGAAATCCCAGGGCCAAGCTATTTTAAATTTTTATGGGACCAAATGGCAACTACAGAATTGTTGCCATTTGGTCCCATAAAAATAATGACGAAAGTATCAAACTAAAAAAAATTGACGTAAATCGGATCGTAGAGTAATGTGTGTACATAAAATAAAAACCGATCGAATTTAGAACATCCTCCTTTTTGAAGTCAGTTAAAAAGTGGGTTATGGTTTCAACATAACCTTTTTCGATCAATTAGGCTACCGCAGTTCACTGCTGAACATAGGCCTCTCCCAATGTGCATTTTCATCTGGTCTTCCATCTTCCGCATCCAGTCTGTCCCAGTCACCTTTTCCAGGTCGTCCTGGAAAAGATGGTCGTCGTTTGCTCCAACAGCCATCGGTTATTTGACAGACGTGGCCAACCCACTGCCACTTCAGCTTGCTTATTCTGCAAGCTATGTCGGTAATTTTAGTTCTTTGTCGGATGACATACATACATACGTACATATAATCACGCCTTTATCCCTGGAGAGTTAGGCAGAGATAAATTAACACCCACATTTTTTTATACCACTTGGGTGGCAGACAAGCACACGGCCCACCTGGTGGAAAGTGGTTACCGTGGCCTATGGACGTTTGTAACACCAGAGGAGTCACAGTCGCGCTGCCAACCCTGTAAGTACAGAGTTTCTGTGCCGTCAGTGTAGAATTTCACATTTCACCAATCATTAAATTCGGTCCCACGTAATAGGGGGTAAGCCTATTGCCGTATTCCGGGTACTTCAGTTGATTCAAGCCATGCGTCTGAGGCTGAGTCTGGGCTGTATATATCTGTCTGACGTTAAACAGCCCCATCCCTTAGTCGCCTTTTACGACACCGCATGGGAAGAGATGGGGTGGTCCAAATTTTGCTCTGCCGGGTTCAACAAATTTTATCCTTCAAAGTAACTCCAAGCATAGCTCGCTCGCTTTTAGGTTCCTAACTAGCCCCACCGTCAGTGTCCACGTTTCGGTTCATCCTTTCTCCATCAACATCATCTAAGCTAATGATCCCGGTTATATTAGGTACATATTTGGTTTATTTTGACTTTTACGGGAGCGACTCCCATATGACCTCCTAACCTCTAAAACCTGCGCAAGAGTCTTGTTCATAAATCAGCTGCTAGCTTACAGATAGGACCCCGAACATCTTGGTTAGAGAACAAAAAATTCAACTATACCACGGTAATATAAAAATATCTCAATGGCAGGTCAAGGTCAGTTAAAACATATTGAGTAAACATCTTAAAAACAGTTCTTTTCCACATAAATGTAAGAAAATACACAAAAACGTATCTGGTTTTCATCTGTCGTAGTACTTTCTCGCCTACTGGATAATATTAAGGTGTGTGCACACCTGTGGAGAGAGAAATTCTCACTTAAAAAAAGGTTCCGTAACTTAAGTTACATTAACCGTAATATATTTTGAATGCGTTTACTTAAAAGTTGATTTTTGCACAGCTTCAAGACGTTATAGACTTAAGTATGTGGTATGAATTTCAACTCGATACCTCTACGCATTCCTGAGAAATAGGTTGACAGACAGACAGACAGACAGGCGAACAACAAAGTGCTGATCCTATAAGGGTTCCGTATATTTTTCTTTTGAGGTAAGGAACCCTAAAAGTACCATTCTATAATACGACTCTTAAAGTGCATTCGCTAGTGTGTACACTCTTAAATAAAACACTCCAATAAAACTATTACCACGTGCAAAATCCGCAAGATGTTAAATAAACTATTCATCCAAAATTTAATAACAAAGTTTTTACTGCGTAGGCAGTTGTTAAGAGCTTTAAACAAAAGTTAAACAACACTTTAATATTGTACTTTTGAACAGGTTTATTCAAACTATTTCTGCTCACGTTAAAGCATAACATAACATAATATAAACTCACGCCTATATCCCCGAAGGGATAGGCAGAGGTGCTAGTACCCACATTTCGCCAGCTTATGTTTAGATCCCAATATAATAGATGGCAAGCCTATTACCATTAACCGGGCACTTATAAACCTGCGATAAATACACACATAACTTAGAAAAGCATCAAAAAGTCATTGGTGTGTACCATGGTAAAACCTGGGATCGAGCCCAAGACCTCGTCTCAGCAGTCTATTACCCACACAACTAGGCTACCGCGGTGAACGTTAAAGTTGCCGCGTGGTTTCCGGCAGAGTAGAATTAGGGCCACCCCATCTCTTCCCATGCGGTGTCGTACAAGGCCATTAAGGGGTAGGGCTGTTTAACATCAGACAGATATATACAGTCCAGATTCAGCCTCAGATGCATGGCTCGAGTCAACAATAGTGCCCAGAATACGGCAATAGGCTCGCCGTCTATTACGTGGGACCGAATACAATTATTGGTGAAATAATAAATAAATTAATAAATATTTCACGACATTCTACACAACGCTATCTAGACCCATGGTAAGCATAGCTTAACTAGCTTGTGTTATGGGATCTGGAATGCGGATAAACATACTTAGATACTTTTTTTTTTGTAAATACATACATATGATACATAGAAATGTGGGTGTTAATTCACCTCTGCCTAACCCTCCAGGGATAACAGTGTTATAATATGTGTGTATGTATAAACGTAGAAAAAGCTAAAGATGTATTAGAAGGTTCTCACTGAGTCAGCACTAGTGTGAGACTCCTGGTGTACACGTCCATAGGCCACGGTAACCTTTCCATTAGGTGGGCCCTGTGCTTGTCTACCACCTAAGATTATTAACCATAATATCTTAAATAATAAAAACTATACTTATAAACAAGTTAGTTATTTAGCTATGATTATTGAGTAAAGACTGAATAATCTAAGTTAAATAATTAATTTTAACTGTAGTAAATTACTCAAATGTGAAAGAATTAAACTGCAAACCATAAATAAAGAATATTGTTCCGGCTTCCGATGGATATATCCGGATAGCGTCCCCCGGTATTCGGATAAATCAAATATTTCACTTTTAAAGCCCGGAAATATCTGCATTTAAAACATAATAAAATTGAGAACGCTCGCGCCCGTCAACACTTAATACAATGTAAGCGATAAGAATTTATTGAATAAAATAACGCATGAAGCATCAGTAGCTTATTGATTAAAGAGTCGGTTTTACGATTGAGAAGTCCTGGACTCGAATCCTGGCCGTAAAAGGTGCTGATAAACTTCAGCATACACTTCTTCTTTCACAAGCTTCTTATTCTTACGTTAATTTAATTTTACATTACAGAAAAATAATATCATTTTATATCTATTCATATGGTTATTTTCTGCACCACCTATCAGGTTGACTGGTAGAGAATGCTTGAGAATACTTGTGTGTATGAAGTTTAAATAAATAAATAAATTTTAGAGAGCACTCTATTGAGCATTCTAGCGAATATTCTCGCGAAAGGACAGTAAATTTTCATCGCCTAATAGAGCGTTCGCTACAAAGATCATGAAACCGTTTTTATTTTGCTTTTTTTTATACCACTTAGGTGGCAGACAAGCACACGGCCCACCTGATGGGAAGTGGTTACCGTGGCCTATGGACTCATGCAACACCAGGGGTGTCACACTCACGCTGCCGACCCTGAAGAAACCTCCTAATGCCCCTTTTGAAGAACCCCATATTGTAGGCACATGGGAAGACCGCACCAGGGAGTTCATTCCACAACTTGAGTGTGCGTGGGATGAAGTTTCTTTCATACTGCACAGTGCGTACCAATATTCTCGTTACACATGGAGACCTGAAATAAATTGTGTTTATTTTAACATTTGACTAATTACAGTAAATATAAATCAACAAACAAAATCTAAAACTAATTATAATTTTAATTTTTTGTAACGGCAACACTGACCATCATTTATTCTCACGCTAACACTCGGTCGCACTTGAGGGTGCTAGAGGTGGAAACTCACTTACCTTCCCTACCTACTATGCAATTACATTACATCACTAGCTTTGAACTTGTTTGAACCAGTTTGAACGTAGAGAAATGTAAATGTTAAGCGTAGTACTATTATTTAATTTGTGGTTGAAGCCAAACGAGCGTATTTTTTTTTTGTTGCAATTGGGTAATTTTTGCTGTATCCAGTTTTATAGAAAAGTCCTGGGCCTAGATTCTGCTAATAACAAAACCACTGTAATAACACAGACACGGCAAAAAAATCTATTTAATTTGAGACATTAATGTGATCAATGGCTTTTTGCAGAGTGAATGAAAAGTATAATGAAACTCTTTTCATTTAATTTTGAACTTTAAGCGTGCATTGAAAAAGTTTAAAATTTAATGGCATTTTTTGCAGTGTCTGTGGTATGACAAGCACCTCTGACGCAAGAAATATACGATTATAGACTCTAAAAGGCAAACACCAGCGGAGGTGACGCCATCTGAGATTAGTTTTGCCTGTGCCTCCCCATTGAAAAACACGAAATAACTATGCTGCAATGACTATACGCAATTCACAAGTCGAATAATTACGCTCGTTGGGTTTCAACCTAAGGGTCCACTTTTAAATAGCTATATTACATTTCTTTTCTTGAATAATAAGTAGTTAAAGAAAATGTTTGAAAGACTATCTCGTTTAAAATGTAGGTACATTTCGTCGAGAAATTAACAAGGTTTTTTTATACAACTTGATGGCAGACGAGCACACGGCCCACCTGATGGAAAGTGGTTACCATGACCTAAGAACGTGTGTAACACCAGTGGAGTCACATCCGTGCTGCCGACCCTGTAAGAACAGAGATGCCGTCAGTGTAGAGGACAAAGCAGGACAAGCCTTTGGTCATCCCCCTGACAGCACAAAAACTCTCTAGTGAGATCTGGCTACCCTACTCACCGACAGGAACACAACACGAAGTTATTATAACCGCGGTATTCTGTAGGGCAGAGGTATAGCTAGTTACTTTAGATGCAATCTGTAGTGCTTTTTCTCCTCCTAATGGTTTATCTTTTCTTTTCTGGGAGCTGACGTCTGACCCTTCAACTACAAGAGCCTTTGCCAGAGTCTCGTTCCTTAATCAGCATACATACATATAATAACGCCTTTATCCCCGGAGGGTTAGGCAGAGGTGAATTAACTACCACAATTCACCAATCATTGTATTCGGTTCCACCTAATAGGGGGTGAGCCTATTGCCAAATTCCGGGCACTATTGTTGACTCGAGCCATGCATCTGAAGTTGAGTCAAGGCACGTAGTCGCCTTGTACGACACCGCATGGGAAAAGATAGGTTGGTCCAAATTTTACTCTGCCGGGAACCATGCGGCCATGCCAGGTACCACTTGTGTATATGTGCAGGCATATACGTTAGGTCGGCTTGACCCAAAAGATTTTGACGAAGCCTCAGAATATTCCAGAAAATTATCATTTCCATCAGAAATTCTTAGCTCCTTGTTAAATTTTCTAGCAAAAAATTTCCCTACTCCAACTCACCTTTACTAAGACTAATGGGAAAACAGTAAAATTTAATGTGACAACCACTCCAACCGCCCCTATAAACGACGTGAATTAATACCACTTAGCTACGTTTATATCTGTCGTTAGATCGACTATATTTTCCCATAAAATTGGGAGGATAAAAATAATTAGACACTTTACGATGGCAACATCAGGATAGTCACACCGGCAAAGGTAATGTCTACCTTGAATCCTTAGTCGTAAAATTCATTTTTAAATGACGCAGAAATTTCCAAATGGAATTCCATATTTGGAATGTTGATTTTTTTATTAATGAAATGGTTCTGAGGCTTGATTGATTCGACTGTTTTATTAAAAGGGCAATTTAAAGAAGTGTTCAGATGGGTATCCATCTACTAAGGTACAGACGCTGCACTGTCATTCTCTTGCTACTACATGAATATAGATAAAAATGTAAGAAAATCGAATTCATACACGTAAAACTAATTTTTGGTAACTGGTTATCAAAAATCAGTCAAACATTTTTACCAAATATTTTAAAAAAAGTTTTCTTGCTTTGATAACCAGTTACAAAAGAAAAATTAAATTGTCGTTTTCATTACCCACAGTCATAAACAGCTACGAAAGAAGATTATTTTTCCATTTTGGTAACTGGTTATTTTATTGAGAAAATTATACCGCTCTAGAATTTTTCTTGTTCAATGTACGATTTTTCCAAAATCTGTCAATGCTGTTTAGAATATCTTAAAAGTTATTTTGCTATAACTATAACGGTTAAGGTCTTACCTTACTGTCTCGTCTAAAAATACACCCTGTATACAAACATACATATATACACGCCTGTAAATCTCCAAAGCGGTATGCAGAGGTGTTTTACCACGCTGTACAGTCAGTATCAGATCAATCTTGACGAATAAAATACTAAAAATGATATTAATACCTTGGTTTTCCCCCTTCCTGTTAACTGATTATTCTGATATTTTCTGATATTTAGTACACACCTTGAATTCGGTCAATAATACGGTTTTATTTGCTCTTAATACCTTTGTAGGATAATTTTGAGAGTATTTAATCAAGATAGTTCTGACACCGACTGTACATCTACGCATTAATACATAGATAGATAGATAGATAGATTCGACATACAATACATACAGTTTCTATAACCGATAGAAACAGTAAGTTCTCGTAATGAACATCGATCAGACTCGCTCATAAATGTTCCCCACAACAAGCTTGATACAGCCGACATCAAAGCTTTGTGACGTCATCATCTCTGTACAGTACCGACAGAGATAATAATGAACGTGGTTCTGTAGCTTTACATTATTGTTGTTATATAATTGCTATATCATATTTCTGTAATGGTTCTGTAACAAATTCTTGTAACAAAAATTCTAACCCAACATTTTATGCCAAATATCAAAAAAAATATCACGATGTCATAAGAATATCATAACATCACATAAACTCACGAATATACCCCCGAAGGGCTAGGCAGAGGTGCTAGCACCCTCATTTCGCCAGTTTATGTTTAGGTCCCAATGTAATAGGTGGCGAGTCTATTGTCATTAACCGGGCACTCATAAACCTGCGATAAATACACACATAACTTCGAAAAGCATCGAAAAGTCATTGGTGTGTACCATGGTAAAACCCGAGACCTCGTCTCAGCAGTCCATTACCCATACTACTAGGCTACCGCGGTTCACAAGAATACCGCTTTTATATTTTGGCGACGGAGCCATAGATAAATATTTTATTCTAGAGATTAAATCCAGACTGAATATTGTTTGTGAAAAGCTTTTTTATCCGAAATTGAGAAAGTTACATTTTCAACATCTCAATTTTCAATAATAAAGGTTAAAATTTTCTCACTTATTATTGCGCATTTATTATTAATTGATTTAAAAATCCTTTCTAAGCCTGTCGATGTTCAGCAACTTATATCGTTGACAGTACCAGGTACCTAATTTTTGAATAAATCATCAGCACTTTATACATCGTGGAACCTTGGAACTTGTACAAAATGCCTTCTTTTCACTCTACAAAATGAAATAATGACATCAACTTCTCTACTTATCTTTAATACTGTACATCACCAAGGTTAATGGCAAATTTTAGAGTACAAACTGAAGAAAATGTTTGCCGCAGTGAGCTTGGCAATTTTTGAAGTGAAAATTTTTTGACTCCCCCTGCCGAAGCCAGTGGGGTGGTTATGTCGGGCTTGAACCGATTAAAACTGCACGGCTGTCATGGGGGCAAACTTCTTTAGACTCGTTAGGCAATTTTCGTAGGATTTTTTTTGTATGACCTGAAGTCATGGAAATCCTGTTATTGTCACCTTACCAAACGCTTGGACGATGGCAGAATGTCATGTGTTTATACAACTTTTCAAGCGCTTTGAGCACTTTTCGGATAAACAAAAAGTTTATATTTCATATTTTTTTATACCACTTGGTTGGCAGACAAGCACACGGCCCACCTGATGGAAAGTGGTTACCGTGGCCTATGGACGTTTGTAACACCAGAGAAGTCACAATCGCGCTGCCGACCCTGTAAGTGCAGTTTCTGTGCCGTCAATTTCTATACTCTATATAGTTTTTAAAGTATTATAAAAAAAGTACAAGCTTGTGGCTTGTACCTACAGACTGTTTTCACTTATATCGGCTTCTATCCAAAGACTGTATAGCAAGTTTTTCATAGTTTTATGTTTGACCTCAATCACAACCGATGGTAAGGTATGATTTGGTCGTACGCAGTAACATGGCACCTCAATTTCCATACGTAACAATAACAAATCTTAAACAAAATCCGATAAAAAATAACTACAAAACGGTGAAAGGGTCACAGTGTTGCGGATGCCTCGAAAAACGAGAGCGGGGCCTAGTGCGGATGCGAGAGGTGGGTTGTTTTTGAGCCAGGTGCTATGTTAATTCGGTGGTATCAACTGAAAGGGTTTAATTAGTACATTTCAAATATGTATAAATTATACCTATTGCTTGCCTCAAAATAATATAAATAAAACTATAAATTTAAAACTGAAACCCGACTACTGAAAAAATATAAAACAAGAAGATATCAAGGATAGCCGTGGTTGTATGCTACTTAGTCCCACAAAACCATATATTCTAGGGAGAAGTGGCATACGACCACGGCTATTCTTGGTATTTTCTTGTTTAATACTATTTCAGTAGTGAGGTTTTAGTTTTAAAGTTATATTTTTTTTATTTTAAGGAAACATGTATGAAATAATTTATTGTGACGTCATAATATATTCAATAGTCAAATCACTATTATAGGTTAGGTGGATGATTAAATATGAATAAAAACAATAATGCAACTTTTATCGCTCTTTTTCAATTCTTAATTTAATAAGCTCAGTTCAGATTCAGCGAGGCAACGCCGCCAGTGTCATGGGCATCCGAGAACGATACGGGGCGGGATATTTGATTTTATATAACATGACAAAACCTATGATTGCAAATAATGATGTGACATAAGTTCAGTTAAATAATTTATTTTAATTACAGGAAAATACCCAATTAAAACATAAAACAGGATCAACATTAATATATGCAAACCATTTCAAACACGTAATCACCTCAGTAATCTGACAAGTACAGACTCAATTAAATCGTTGGCAGCACCATCTGGCAACGTAACTTACAAGATTGAATCATCTAGTTTATCCCGAAGTCATTAGCGAAGTGATTCACCAATCACCAATTCATATAATTATCGTTATGTGTAAACTCGTCTACGTGATTATATGTGGTATAGAAACATTTTACTGGCTTGGTAAGATTGTATGCACTAGCAGAAGCAGGCAGTCCCCTCTTCGCAGTAAGGTGGAACCATCGTGCTGCCTACAACCAAGGGGCTATCTCGAAACCGCAGTAGTTCCTTGGTCAGACAGAGTACATGAAAAGTATATATAAAGCAGAGAATTCATCCCCACACATTGTGAACTGAGATGGTGCGCACTGTGCGATATGAAAGAAATTTCATCCCCCGCATACTCAAGTCAAAGAATCAAAGAATCAATTTCATTTATTAGTTTAGGCACACAAAGAGCACATATGAACGTCAAAATTTTACAATTGAGTATGTCAAGAAATAATATTAAAATAATAAATAATGTACAAATAAACCATTGGAAAATGATTCTTTCGCTGGTTTGGTAGGTTAGTTCTACTGAGAAGATACCAGCAAGAAACTCAGCGAACTATATTAGAACTAGATTATTATTATTATTTTTTGTTGTTAAGTTGTGGAATGACCTCCCTGCTGCGGTTTTTCCAAGCACCTACAATATGGGG
Organism: Eilema griseolum; assembly: GCA_963662185.1. Classification (NCBI taxonomy): domain Eukaryota; kingdom Metazoa; phylum Arthropoda; class Insecta; order Lepidoptera; family Erebidae; genus Eilema; species Eilema griseolum. The sequence goes on from OY759243.1 coordinate 22,191,761, forward strand.
TTCTTCAAGAGGGGCATCAGAAGGTTTGTTCTTGATCGGCAGCGTGAGTGTAACACCCCTGGTGTTGCATACGTCCATAGGCCACGGTAACTACTTCCCATCAGGTGGGCCGCGTGCTTGTCTGCCACCTAAGTGGTATAAAAAAAAGTTTTATGGAAGGGTCACCTTATGTACATCCGGTATTATTGACCCGAAATGGCGTGCGGTTTTAGTCGGTTCCAGTACGTAATAACCCCCCTGTGATAGACAGATGATACTCTTTACACACTAGACGGATTGCCGCATAAAACAAAAGATTAAACTTTGTCATGCCCTGTAGGTTTTCTATTGGATGGAGAACAGTTTTATTCTTTAATCGCAATCAACAGGAAGAAATGTGTTGGCACTATTCTACTCCACCAGGAACCAAAACACTCCTATCATGTTCATTTAATTATGCACTACTATGTGAAGACCATTTTGTAAACTTGTTAATGTTCAGCAACTTTTGTACGCGACTGTACATAACTGTCTAAAGTAGTAGAAGGCGGGTGGACAGCTGTCCGCGTTTATCGGCGCGGCTAGATCAAAGGTGTCGGAAGTTTTGTCCGTTTGTGCCGTTTCCGACCTCAATGTTTATACTTGCATAATATACTCGTAACTGTCACACGATACATTTGCTACTAAGGGGCTGTCCATTAATCACGTGAGACTCAACAGGGGGGTGGGGAGGGGATCGGAAAACATCAGGAAATATCACCAGGTCCCCTCTGGTAGGGGTATAGTGAGATATCACATGTACCTAATTATTTTTCTAAATTATGCGCGAAAAAAGAAAATATTTTGTTTGGTTTTCAAATAACTTGATATTGGGTAGGGAGAAGGAAGGACAGTTTGAAACTTCACCACGTATCACCATCGGGGAGAGTTTAAAAATTACCAAAAACATTACGCGATTAATGAATCTCGATATATCTTTGAATGTTTGTTATTACTTCACGCTAAAACGGCTAGACAAACTTGGACAAAATTATGAATGAAGTTTAGAGTAGAATTAGTACAATACATACAATACAGGCTCAGTTTCAATTTCTCAACTTTCATAATTGTTTTTGTAAAGAGTAGCATGTTAAGCGTACTGTAAGAAAATAATAAAATAAGTTTAAAACTAAAACCCGACTACTGATTAACATAACATAACATAAACTCACGCCTATATCCCCGAAGGGGTAGGCAGAGGTGCTAGCACCCACATTTCGCCAGTTTATGTTGTTTAGGTCCCAATGTCCTGAAATATTAAACAAGAAAATATCAAGGATAGCCGTGGTCGCATGCCACTTCACACTCACACACTCTTCCCTAGAATGTATTGTTTTGTTAGACTAAGGTTTTAGCTTTAAGCTTATTTTATTATTTTCTTAGAGTAGTACCTACCTAGTAGAATAGGTATGATTTATACATATTTCAAATGTGCTAATAATTTAAGTTGATACCAAACACGACATATATATCGCAAATACATTTTTTACGCAGTACTTTATGACCTATGTAGACATTTACAGGCACCGGATTAAGAATACGTTTTTAAACTTTTGAATTTACGAAAACATTCAAAATATTTGAAAAAAAGTTTTTCAAAATATTTGAAAGTTTTGTTTTGAGAGACTTTATTTAAAGAGATCATACCTACTGTACACCAAAAGTTATTTTACGTCTTTCTTTCTAATTGAAGTTTCGCTTCACAGATCAGGATCACATCCTGGATTAGTTATTGACCCTTGCCTAATAATTCTGTTCCATCACACTTATTTTATCCTCCAAAAACTATATTCCAAAAAAAATTACTCACTGGAGAAGTCGTGCTGTTAGTGGAAAGACTAAAGACTTGTCCTACTTTGTCTTCTACACTGACGGCACAGAAACTCTGTGCTTACACCCGTCCATAGGCCACGGTAACCACTTTCCATCAGGTGGGCCGTGTGCTTGTCTGCCACTTAAGTGGTATAAAAAAAGTATTGGAAAACTTTGTTCCTAAACCCAACCTCTTCTTCAACAGGCTTAGTCAACAGAGGAGACTCCTTCCGCCGTCGCCGCTCCCGCTCCGGTTCCCTCGCACCCGCATCTCCAGCACAATCAGCACCAGAGTCTACAGGAGAAAGGAAACCGGTCGCATGTCACCGGGTGGCCATGGTTGGTGCGCCAGGAGTTGGCAAGACGGCACTGGTCAGCCAGTTCCAGACCAGCGAGTGTATCAACGCCTATGATAGACAAAGAGGTCAGTTTTAGATTACATTCTCTCTTTCTGCTAAACATTTTACAATTAAACTATAGGTATACGCGATAACGTTTTCAGGAGAAAAATAATATATAAAATGTCTCCTACCAGATTTACTTCTGAAATTTATGCATCAAATTTTGATAATTAATATTCTTGTAATTAATAAAATGGCTATTATCATCATCCTCCTGCCCTTATCCCAAGATTATTTGGGGTCGGCGCAACATGTGTTCCATTTCCATTCATCTCTAGTTGCAGTCATTTCAACATTCACTCCCTTCTTAACCATGTCATCTTTCACACAGTCCATCCACCGCATTTTGGGCCTCCCTCTCCCCTTGTAGCCATCCACTTCCATAGTTAGTACCTTCCTTACGACATTTCTTTCATCCCTACGCATTACATGCCCGAACCAGGACAAACGATTTCCTCGTAGCTTTTCTATGATTGGTGCTACTCTCAAACTTCCTCTAATATATTCATTCCTAATCTTATCCATTCTTGTCACACCACACATCCATCTTAACATTCGCAACTCGGCTACATGCAACCGTCTTTCATCCGTCACCTTTACTGGCCAACTCTCCGATCCATACAGGACGGCAGGCCGGATCATGCTCTTATAAATAAAATGGCTATTAAATAAATATGAATTTGAAACAGTACGTATGAAGGGATCTTCATCCCCAGTACGCTTACGCTGTGGAATAAACTACCTGCTGTGGTTTCACTATCTTCAAAAAGGGCATTAGAAGATTCTTATAGGCTACCGATAGCGCGAGTGTGACGCCTCTGGATGTGCACACGTCCTTAGTATTTTTTTTATTTTTTTATACAACTTAGTTGGCAGAAAAGCACACAGCCCACCTAATGGGAAGCGGTTACCGTGGCCTATGGACGTACGCAACACCAGGGGTGTCACACTCGCGCTGCCGACCATGAAGAAACCTTCTAATGCCCCTTTTGAAGAACACCATATTGTAGGCGCTTGGGATTGTTCATTTTATTTTGTATAGAAATACTGTTTTTAACCCCTGACGCAAAAACGACGGTGTGTGTGTGTGTGTGAGTGCGTGCGTGCGTGCGTGCGTGTGTGTGTGTGTTTGTGTGTTTGTAAATAATCAAGGCATTAGGATGATGACTGTACTTATTTAGGTTTGCCCTTTACTTAATTTTATTATAAACTACTTTTGACGCAGTACAATCACCCACACAAAGTCATTAATTTGACAAGTCCGATTACTTCTGAAACCACCAAGAAACAAGGTCAACAACCCTTATCAGCGAAAACGCTTTGTCTCGAGAAAACGTTCTCCAAACTTTGGTAATTATGGGGATACTAGTTTTTGACCCGTACTTCGTTTGCGTTAATACGGCCGTCTAAAAGTTTTTTTCTATCGTTAAGGAATCGTACTTTTTCTTTCGTTTTATCTGGATGAAAGGTATTGCATTTCTCTACTCTGTATGGATATATAAGAATTGAAGTGTTGGTTTGTCATGTTAAAAAAACAGCTCTTTTGGTAAAGGCATATTGTAACAGCGGTTGTTCCCGGGTCCACTCGCGTGAACGTCGATTTTTGCGACCGAACATAGCTTATGTCCTTAATTAAAGTCTAATCGATCTCTATACCAAATTTCATCAAAATCGGTTCAGTAGTTTAGGCGTAAAGTAAAGGTATGATTCCGAAGGCGACGGCATACAATAACTGCATACGCAGGGCGTACCTTAATTGAATATGATAATTTGTTTATTGTTTTAACTGATTGCGGCGTCTCAATGATGTCGTTTATCCGCATCGAAGTTCAAGAAGTATTGTATGTGAAAATATGTAAATGTATAGTTATAGGTAGATAGATAGATAGATAGATAGATAATTCTTTATTGTACACCAACAGATTTACAGTAGGACAAGTAGGTAAACAAGGGGATTACGGGATTCATTTTCTTTTAATGGAACTGGAATTAATGCGATCATGTTATAGGTACATACATACCTTCGGTTTGCCTGACGTTTCGACAAGGTTGCACCTGCCGTGGTTACAGGCTGACTGGCTCACGACCACCGTCTTCGAACTCATGATGTAGAAGGTTCTTCCTCTACCAGCACATTCTCGATATTTTTTATATTTTGTTTCTACCATGTATCGTCACATACCACATAATCTTCATATACATTACTTGATAAACTTTGATACAGATAAACGCCACTATTGAGAAGCCGCAATGAATTAAAACCATAAACAAAATCATCATATCAAGTCTATTTCACTGTACGCTCCGCGTCTGTAGTTGACGTATGTGGTCGCTATGTGCTACACTAGAGGATTCACACTCGCCTGCCGACCATGTAAACACAGAAAGCTTCTGTGCCATCAGTGTACAAGACAAAGCGGGAAAAGCATGTGGTTTTCCCACTGAAAGCACAATAACTCTAGTGAGCTCTGGTTACCCTACCGCCAGAAACACAACACGTGGTTATTATAGCCGCGGTAGTCTGTAGGACGGAGAGTGAGTTTATTTCAATCATTTGTGGTGATATTCAAGCTTCAGAGCTGTTATTTTAACATGACAAACCAACACTTCAATTCTTATATATCCATACAGAGTAAATATAGATAGAACAATGCGTGACAATTCCTGGTAAAACCCGTACGATGATCTATTCTGAGCTGTGTGAATCATATGGGCACGGCACATACAATACCGCCATTAAACCGAGTTAGCATTGCCTACCATGATTTACTAAGCCCTGTGTTACAATGTCTAAGAGCTTTATTGACTAATTAATCTCCTTTTTAATAATTAAGTCCTTACAGAACCAAACACATCTCTTATTAACATGCGCCTACCTCTTACTAGCTCTGCACCACCCTATGGTAGACAGACAGAGAATGCCTATGTGTTTAGTATTTGTAAAATATGAACAATCTAGGGTAGTCACCATGACTTGGGTCCCGAATATCATGTAGGATGGAGTACTTTTATATACTTTTCACCCCACAGACCCCTCTCCACAGCTCTAGTGATAAACATTTGCCTTACCGAACCATTTTTTAAAAGCTTTCAACATTTTAAGTGGATATCAAATTTTTTTTTTTGCTTTTAAAATGATCTGGATAGCCATCATTGACCACTGTTTTCTCTCCAAACAAGAGCATGCATGTTAAGTGGGCACTTCGTTTTATATGGACACTCGTTCGCATTTCATTTTTGCCGTTAATACCAATGACTTCTATATTTACCCATCAGCCATCGGGTGTGGTTTTAACGTACTTGGATCAACTAAACCGGTAAACTGTCTCGCGTCTGAATTACCGTTGTTTACCTTACCCAATAATATATATATTTATATAGTTTTTATTTATGTGCGCAAAATCCCCACGAATACCCCCCACCGGAGCCGGTGAAAGAGGTTATGTCGGACTCGAACCGACCAAAACGCACGCCTCCTTTGGGTCGTTTTTAGTTGCCGAAGGTGAGGTTGACAGGCATATCCCTCGCACCACGGCCGACCCAGGGCTATCTCTCACGATCTGGCCCTCTCCTCGGGTGTGGGAACTTCAGAGTGCCCAACTCGTCCCCGGATGAGGAGGCGCGCCGCACCCACGGCCTGCTTCTGCCACGGTGACAGGCGGCTCCACCAGTCACCCCCGGGCCTGCAATATATACACATATATAGTAGTAGCAGTCCTGTGAACAGTAGATCTCGTGAGGACACCTTATCACGTAACTATAAAAATATCTAGTTTAACTACACAAGTAGTGTCTTCTAAAAAAATAAGTTTAAAACTAAAACATACCTACTGAAAAATCAATCAATACCAAGATTTATACTATATTATATACTATATTAATATATTATATTAAGAATACACAATTGATACCAATAGGTATCAGTTATACATATTTGAAATATGCTAATTAAGCTCTTTCAGTTGCAACTAAACAGTATAAATTATTCTCAAATTAATTTTTAACACAGTACTTTATGACCGCTAGAGGGCGCCAAATTAGATTCAGTGACACGTTATATAGCCTATAACTAGCGGAAGACTAAGACGCTTCTAACGGTATCTCATTTGCCCAATTCTAATTAGTGTCTGAAGAGCTATGAGGCACCAGATTAACCTACATACAAACATATAGCCTGTCAAAATCATAACCCTCGTTTTGCTTCACCGTAATCGGCTAATAAGCACAAAGCGTGGCGTACAAGAGTTACATGGATCAGTCACAAACGCCACCACAAGAAGCTTGAAGTGCCACAAAAGTGGCTGGAAGCGCGCGACAGCCACATGTGACTGATGATTGACAGTTGCAGTCGGAAGCCGCTACTTTTGTTAACCGTGCGCGCAGTGTCATAATAGACTCTGATTTTGAAGGTTTAGAGTCGGGAATTGTTTGAGTGGGGTTTGCCGATGTTTTGTTTCGGCGTTTAGTGGCCGGTGCGAGTAGCGACGATTTCTAGCACGTGGCGGCCTCCAGCGTAAATGTAAACGTACCAGTGGTGGCGTTTTGTGGTTGTAGCCAGTGGCCCGTGTGAGGCAGCCCTAACACTCCAAACCCAATACTTTTCAATATAAATAGCCGATGGTCATACTATTCGTAGAACTGTATGACTTCTTACGTAATGCTGGCTGTATTCTGTTTATACGCATTTATCTGGAAGTGCTCCTCAACCAGATGGATGATTAAGCAGATAGTTTTACAGTATCTGCTCAATGCTATACCACACTGATATTTTTCTACATTCGGTCATTGATAGGGTAATTGTTATATGTTATGATTAGCTGTGCCCTATGGTTTCACCCGTCGAGACATATTTTCCTTATTGCATCCAAGGTCAAGGTGAACTTGGAGCTCACCTTGACCTTCTTCTAGCTTTTCCTACTCAACTTCGGAAGATTTTTAGCATTTATACGCTAATCGCCCTCCACGACGTCAAGTCAGGACTGTTCGGACCTATCCCTGTCTTCTGAAATTATTTAATACTACCTACATCAATGTGGCTCTTTTGGTTTTATTATAACAATGTGTTGGTCTAAAATAATACGACTTAAAATGAACAAATTTGAAATAACAACTATAAATTTGAAATAACCCAACACACAAGGAATAGTTACACAGTGAACTGAAATAACCCAACACACTATGTATATAGTGAAAGCAGAAATGAAATTCACCAGTTTCAATAAAGTGTAATTTAGCTGCAGTTTATGCCAGCAGGTGTTTCAGTCGCAATCAGGGTTGCCAGACATGAGAATTTATCAGCAATTTATCAGTGGGTGGACAACAGTGCAGTGGATTGGCGTCGGCGCTTATGTATTCTAGACAAAATCGAGGATACGGCCGGTATAACATTATATCCATCACAAAGCCATAATATATGCAAAATCAGAAGAATTTATACAATCTTGTTGTCAATTAGAAGATGTACCTGATAATTTTTTAATATTATGTATAGGCGAAAATGATACTAATCCAATCAAATGCATGATTAATCTGACTACCATTTTAAATTATTTTAAGAAAGCCAATGTACTTTTATTAAAGGTAAACAAAAATAGATATTTAAATGAAGTAATGTTAAATAACTCAATTAAAAATATCTGTAGAAACTTTGAAAATTGTACGTTTATAGATTTGACATTTACAAATCATTTTACTAAAAATCAGTTCACTATTGTACTATAATTAATTCTACAGTTGACACACATTATTATGCAAGAAATTTCCTGACATTTCGAAATATTAAAAAGACCTTGTGTACAAATAATCTTAAACAATCCGGTATTAAAAAAGGCACAATCCCATATTATTTTTCGATAGTGAAACCGAAGCATATTCGTTCTTGTGATTCAGATACCAGTAAAGACCAGTTGAATTCAACTTTTTTTCGTTAATAACGATCAAGTCAATACCAGTGTTAGTACATTGACATTATTGCATCAGAATATAGCGGGCTTATTGAATAAGGAGGATCAGCTAGAGATATGTCTGAATGGATTTGCAACAAATAAAAAGCCAATACACATAATATGTTTAACCGAATCGTTTGTACGGTCTGGTGATGAGTGTAACGTACATATTAGCAACTTTAAGTTGGTGAGTGCTTTTTGCAGACAAGATAAAGAGCGGGGAGGTGTATGCATCCTAGTCAGAAAGCATTTAGAATGTGAACCTATTAGTATTTGTAATGAGTTGGCTTTAGAAAAATCCTTCGAATGTTGTGGAATTAGAATACCTAAATTACAGTGCATTATTATCTGTATATATAGAATACCCAATGCAGATGCTAGTACACTTCTCGAAAGACTGGAAAAATTACTTCACAAATTAAACCTTAAGTATGTATGTATTACTATTTGCACTGAGCGGGAATCGAACCTGCGCCTCTATTCTAGACTCTATTCTGGACAAATGACGAATCAAATAGGCAGGACCACTGAGGATTAACAATATATTTGAAAGGGCAGGACACTATGAAAGGTTCTACTAATGACGGTCCAGTAAGCTCATATGGTAATTCGCGAGCCTCATTAATTTACACGACCTCCTTTTACCGTCATTAAAGTTATCTACCCCCTCATTGAGTGTATCGTCATTAGACAAATGTCACTGAATTTAAAACTGATGAAGGCCCTCTAGCCTTTGCAGATCCGTAGAAATGTTGCTTCTTTGGCTGTATGGAACTGTATACACGCTACCTACTTGTCCTACTGTAAATCTGCTGGTGTATAATAAAGAATTATATTATCTGTCTATTTATCTTACCGTCTCTACCGTAGGAGGTTGGATACGAGAGTATTTCCGCTCAATTGAGCAGTCCGACTGGGGAAGTACCACCGCCCTACATAATACCGCGGCCATAATAACCTCGTGTTGTGTTCCCGGCGGTGAGTAGGGTAGCCAGAGTTCACTGGAGGGATATTGAGCTGTCAGTGGAAAGACCAAAAGCTTGTCCTGTTTTGTCTTTTATACTGACGGCACAGAAACTCTTAATGCTTGCAGGCCACAGTGACCACTTTCCATCAGGTGGGCCGTGTGCTTGTCTCACTTAAGTGGTATAAAAAGAATCTTGGAAAGTATTCTGATGAGCTCTTCCAATTAGTTCCACAAACACAGGACAACATTAACATACATACATATTATCACGTTTTTATCCACGGAGGGTTAAGCAGTATTAACACCCACATTTCACTAATCATTACATTCGGACCCACGTAATAGGGTGAGCCTATTGCCGTCTTCCGGGCACTATTGTTGACTCAAGTCATTCATCTGAGGCTGAATCTGTACTGTATGTATCTGTCTGATGTTAAACACCATTAAATAATACATAAATAAACTTTACAGCAAAAAATCACTCCATTGTCTCACAAAATCATATCTACGGAGTTTTCCCTAGTTATAAAACTTTATGTTGGGACATTTTAATTAAATAACTGGCAACCCTCGATGCATTCCTCTTTGCATTGTAAATTCACGAGCTCGTCAGTTAATAATGAAGCCAGTACCGACTCTAGAACTAATTGCTATGGCTTCTTGCACATACGTTATGACGGTATTAAAGCGAGATTCCAGGTTTCAAAATAATGGATGAGCGTGGAAAGTTGGTTTACGAAACTGCCGATAGGTATATGATAATTGATGCGTCCCACTTTGAATCCGTCCGTAGATTAGTGGTTAAGGATTTAGCCTTACGATCGACAAATCCCGGGTTCGAACGCTGGTCATACCGATGAGAACCCACTCCTAATACAAGCAATTTAGCTTAGCTGGAGGGGTTAGAGGGAATATTAGTAATTTTCGTTACTTATACATACATATAATGACGCCTTTATCCCCGGAGGGTTAGGCAGAGGTGAATTATCACCCACATTTCACCAATAATTGTATTCGGTCCCACGTAATAAGGCGTGAGCCTATTGCCGTATTTCGGGCACTATTGTTGACTCGAGCCATGCATCTGAGGCTGAGTCTGGGCTGTATATATCTGTCCGATGTTAAACAGCCCTGTGCCTTAGTCGCCTTGTACTACACCATATGGGAAGAGATGGGGTGGTCCAAATTCTACTCTGCCGGGAACCACGCGGCTTACCGCCGTTACTAATAGTCTTTAAAAAACCCACAGCAGGGAGTCCACAGTTCCATATAAAGCGGGGAACGCTTCACGCCATCACCATTCACGTATTTCCATCTTCCTACAGTCCCGGGTCCTTTAAGCGGGGCGTGAGAAAGCATCTGATGATGCCGCCAAGCCGAGTGCCACCATTGTAACATTACTTAGTGTCTGTAATGGTGACCCTCTTTCCTGAGATTTTGCTTTTAGCTTACCATCAGTCGAGGTGTAGTCAAGTTGGCGGGTCCTAGATAAAAAAAACAAATAGTGACTTCAACCGTAGTTTAATATTTCTAAATCTGGGGAGTCTGTAGTCCCTACACCCGAGGAGAGGGCCAGATCGTGAGAGACGGCCCTGGGTCGGCCGGGGTGCGAGGGATATGCCTGTCAATCTCACCTTCGGCAACCAAAAATGACCCATAGGCGGCGTGCGTTTTAGTCGGTTCGAGTCCGACATAACCCCTTCCACCGCAGCATGATTGTGACTCCCTTTTTTTTTTCTTTCTTTTACGTGCGCAAAATCTTATGTTATGTTATGTCGGACTCGAACCGACCAAAACGCACGCCGCCTGTGGGTCGTTTTGGTTGCCGAAGGTGAAGTTGACAGGCATATCCCTCGCTGATTGTGACTCCCGTGATGTTGCACACGTCCATGGGCCACGGTAACCGCTTTCCATCAGGTGGGCCGTGTGCTTGTCTGCCAACCAAGGGCTATAAAAAAATCACGTCATATGCATGTATGGTATCTTGTTAGTACTAAAACTATCAAAAGATACCATTATCACTTTTACAGGAAAACTGCCATTGACTTCTGAAGACAGGAAGTTTTAATTTCCAAATGAAACACACAAAAGAGTTTTTGTTCTGTAGCCTTTTATCTTCCACGTTTACTGCTATACCCCAAATAAAACTGATACCTACATAAGTGCCAATTCCATTAAAAGCTTTTATTCGTTCGAAGATGTTTTATTTTTAACCAACTTCAAAAACGAGAGGAAATTAACAATAAAATTTGCCGTATTCTTGAAGTTTTTGCGCGTCAGGAGTAATTGTTTCATTGGCCACGTCAATATGACTTCACCTTTATAGAGTAGGTGGTAGGACACGACGGCATTTCCGTCCAATTGAGCAGTCCGACTGGGGAAGTCCCTCCGCCGTACAGAATACCACGGCAATAATAACCTCATGTTGTGTTTCCGGAGGTGATTAACGTAGCCAGAGCTCACTGGAGAGTTTTTGTGCTGTCGGTGGGAAGACCAAATTCTTGTCCTGCTTTGTCTTTTACACTGACGGCACAGAAACTCTCTGTGCTTACAAGGTTGGCAGCGCGAGTGTGACTCCCTAGGCACACGTTCATAGGCCACGGTAACCACTTTCCATCAGGTGGGACGTGCGCGGGTCTGCCACCTAAGTTGTATTAAAAAAAATACATGACTACATCTCGCCTGAATGTAAGGTAAGGATAATATCTCAGTAATAAGGATCACCATACAGTTACAATGGTGGCCCTCAGCTTAACGGCGTCATCAGATGCTTTTCCCGCTTGAGGAACCCGTAATTATAGGAAATAGGAAAAAGGAAGGAAGAGAAAAGAAAAGAAAAGAAAAGAAAAGAAAAGAAAAGAAAAGAAAAGAAAAGAAAAGAAAAGAAAAGAAAAGAAAAGAAAAGAAAAGAAAAGAAAAGAAAAGAAAAGAAAAGAAAAGAAAAGAAAAGAAAAGAAAAGAAAAGAAAAGAAAATAAGTGTCAAATGGCTTAATGCTAGAAGGTATTTCATACATACTTACGTTGTACATTTAACTTTATATACATGCTACTTACTTATCTCTGCTGTAAATCTATTGGTACAATAAAGTACTATGTCTCACATTGAGAACTCACTTGTACTTTCCATTTTATTTTTTATTTGTTAATAGACCTGACTGGTTACGCTTTACGGCATCCTCAAACGTTTACAATACATACATACATACATACATATAATCACGCCTTTATCCCCGGAGGGTTAGGCAGAGGTGAATTAACACCCACATTTCACCAATCATTGAATTCAATCCCACGTAATAGGGGGTGAGCCTATTGCCGTCTTCCGGGCACTATTGTTGACTCGAGCAATGCATCTAAAGCTGAGTCTGGACTGTAATAATAATAACAATAATTTATTATTATTTAATATTATTATTTTATTATTATAATATTATTATTACAGTCCAGACTCAGCTCATAGCACATATCTGTCTGGTGTTAAATAGCCCTATCCCATAGTTGCCTTGTACGACACCGCATCTGAGTGGGGTGACCCAAATTCTACTCTGCCGGGAACCACGCGAATAGCAAATAAAAAATAATGTGGAAAAGTACAAGAGAGTTGTCAAAATGTTTAACAACAAATTCCACCAAATGCCATCAATCAGCAGTATAAATAGTGTTATCTATTTATCTCACACCTATTTCTCTACAACGTGTAATTGTTCCTTTTCACAACAGTGAAAAGGAACAATTTACAAAACAACCTATTAATTTATTATTACATAATAAAAGTCTGAACACCGATTCGCGATTCAATTTTATTGATTGAATGTACATTGTGACAGCCCTGAGTTTTTAATGAAAACGTTTATCAAACAAACTTTTAAATTATATTATTGTTGTGATACAGCCCCAGGGTTGCCACTCGCTTTAAGTCGAGCAAATTTCCATCAAGATGTTCATGTATTTTTAATGAAATTGTAATTTTCATAGGCCCTACATAATAATAAGAATTGTGTTTTTATTTATAACGGGTGTTATTTTAGAGGTAAAAAAATTTAAGTTGGCCATACTATTTTTATTGGTGTCAAATTTAACAAATTTCAATAGATTAATGATTAGTTAGTTTTGGCTATTCAATTTGAATAGACTGGCGCCTGAACAACGCTTACAAATTGTGAACATTTATTTTGAAATCACAGTTCCAAACGTAATACGTATCGCCGTAAGACGGATATTTGTATGGAAGAATTTGAATGGTTTCGGGCGAAGGATCTGTGGCTTAGTGGTCAGTGCGTTCCCCCTGTAAGGTAAAGATCGCGGGATCGAATCCCATCTGAACCGATCCAATGTTTTCCATACGGCCCACCTGATGGAAAGTGGTTACCGTGGTCTATGAACGTGTGTCACACCCGTGCTGCCGACCCTGTAAGAGATAGAGAGAAGAAACATAGATTTTCTGTGCCTTCAGTGTAGAGGACAAAGCAGGACAAGTCATGCCACTGACAGCACAAACTCTCTAGTGAGGTCTGGCTACCCTACTCACCGCCGGGAACACAACACGAGGTTATTATAGCCGTGGTATTCTGTAGGGTGGAGGTACTTCCCCAGTCGGACTGCTCAATTCCGAATACCGTCGTGTCCTACCTCCTGATATAATCTTAGTCAATTTGAATAGTTAGCATAAGAAATGCTTTAAAATTTCATTCATTAGTTTGAGCGGAGTGATCAAAAATCAATGTTTAAAAGTTATTGCAACATCATTCATTGATTTCGATGATTCATACAAATCTCGGTAGATGGCTCTTTACCGTTGTCATAAGACGTATATATGTATGGAATAATTAGGATCGTTTCGGGCTAAGGTTCTGTGGCTTAGTGGTCCTAGCGTGCCCCCTGTAAGGGAAAGAATTAGGTTCGAAGCCCGCTTGAACCGATTCAATTTTTTCTATTTCTTAATCGATTTGAATAATTAGTATACTAAATGTTTTAAAATTTCATTCAATGTGCACAATCGTGTTCAAGCGATAACATACCATACATTATTTAGTCAAACATAGGACCATCAAAAAAAAAAACATTTGACCTCTAATCTTCACACTAGGATTCCCTGCATCGTCAAGACTGGTCCTCTTTCGCTAAACACAATAAATTTAACTAAATATACCAATACCTTTTGAGAGTCGCACACATAAATATAAATGTACATGCATATTAAAGCTAAATACTGTAAATTGTGTCAACGTGTGCGAAATCTTAATAAATGTTTTTTCTTTCTTTCTTTCTTTCTTTCTTTCTTTCTTTCTTTCTTTCTTTCTTTCTTTCTTTCTTTCAATAGTATATTATTTCTTCATCATCCTAGCGCTAATAGCAATCGCATCAGAAGCTTTCACCTCGGTGTCTGAGATCCGCTCTTTCCAATCTAACTGCAGGTTTAACTGATTTTCATTATTTTCCATGACTGCCATCTGACTTCCACAACCCATTGGCGATAAAGAAGTATTGCAGTTAGTCTAGTTGTTAAATATTTAGAGCTCCAACTAATGACTGCCATAGATGTTCGTGTGACAACCAGGACCGATGGCTTGACGTGCTCTCCAAGGCACAACCAGACCAGTGCAAATAGCCATATTCATCAAAGAATCAAAGAGCACATATGAACGTCATAATTTTACAATTATGTATGTCAAGAAGTAATATAAAAATATTAAATAATGTAAAAATAAACCATTGGAAAATGATTATTTCGCTGGTTCAGTAGGTTAGTTCTACTGAGAAGATACCAGCAAGAGACTCAGCGAACTACATTAGAACTAGATTATTTTTCTTTTTCAAATTTGTTTTGGTTTACAATTTATTTTGTGCGAGCAAGCAAGAGACTTATGTTGACCACGCATTAACATCATTAAGGTACTCATCCACTTAATAGTAACCTTTACTCATTAAAGTTTTTTTCACTTCTATTTTAAATTTATTTATTGCCGATTAAGGCAATTGAACCCGCGATCCCTATCAATCACGTTTATACCACCATGCCACAAAGGCTGTCAGTAATACTTTATTATTTAACATTCAATAAAAGTTTCTAAAACCTAAAATACAATTAATATTTTGTCCCCGATGCTGCCAAAACCGCTTGATTACTTGTAAGTTTCGCGAAGTGAATTCCAATTCCAACTTCACCCCGTTGACGAACGAAATGCGAAGTGGTTTAATTAAAAACCTGTCAAACCCGATATGTTTTTGCGCTTGGGGTTCCGTCTAAGGCGTGAGTTACACAGAAAAAGGCGTTAGGAATAAAAACAAAATTTGCACTCATTTTTCGCTTATTGCCTTCGTGGAAGCGATTTTGCTTCATTTACGATTTATACCTTTTAATAATTTAGTTACATATTTCATCAAAATTCGATCAGTCATTTTGGATAGACCTAGCTCGGTCTATTCTAATCCTTTTACATTTGTCATTATAATAGGTAAGGGCAAAAGTAGTTTCGTATTTTGAATGTATTATTAATAGTCAAATCTCTTTAGCTGTTATGAATGTAGCTGGCAGGTTTTATTACCAAAAATTGAAAAAAAACCATCTCGTCAATTTTCAATTGTTTTTAAGCAAGCAAAATGGATGTATGTGACGAAGAAATTCGATACATTTTAAAGCTTTATTTCAAAGTAGATAGATAAAATGCTACAAACGCCGCGAATAAAAGTTGTGCGGTTTACGGACCTAATGCGGTATCAATAAGAGTAGCACAAATATGGTTCAAGCGTTTGAAATCTGGAAATTATTGTGTGATGAGGTTCACTCTGGACGTTCTGTAACGGATAAAATCAGCGCCATCTTTGAAAAGTGGAGCAAGATCGACGTGTAACAATATTGCTGAAGAACTGTATGTTGATCACAAAACAGTTTTACATCATTTACAAATGTCTGGGTATAAAAAAACTTGAAATTTGGGTACCACATGATCTGACCGAGAGAAACCTAATGCAATGAGTTTCCATATGCGATTCTTTGTTGAAACGTAACAATTCCGAACCATTTCTTAAACGGTTGATTACGGCGAACAGGCAGGATGTGGTGTTCCATCATGACAATGCCAGACCGCACTCATCTATAGCCACTCAGCAAAAATTGAGGTAGCTTGGATGGATATGTTGATGCATCCTCCGTATAGCTTTGACCTTGCTCTATTATATCTTCACTTGTTTTGGTCACTTCATAACTCATTAGGAACCATAAAGTTAACCTCAAAAAAACACTGTGACAATTACCTGTGTGTGTGTGTGTGTGTGTGTGTGTGGCGGTAGTGAACGCGACTGCTACGCAGGAGGCGCGGGTTCGATCCCCGCTCAGTGCAAATATTTGTATGCATGAATATGGGTATTTGCATTGGTCTGGGTGTTTCTATGTATAAAATGTACGTATTTACAAAAAAAAACAAATATTTAAGTATGTTTATCCGTATTCTAGATTATAACACAAGTTAGTTAAACTATGCTTACCATGGGTCTAGATAGCGTTGTGTAGAATGTTGTAGAACATCTATATATCTATCTATCTACCTGTCAGATTTTTTAGATCAAAAATCTCTAACTTCTATAGCAATTGTACACTACCCACAGGATTGCAACAAGTCATCGATCAAAACGGCATATAATAAATAAAATGATATATCTAAAACAATATTTTCCTTTGTATGAAAAATACGAAAATACTTTGGCCCCGATCTTATATTTTCGCCTCAAATATTATAATAGCTTATGTCTCTTCCCAAGTTCTAGTCTATCTCTGTACTAGATTTTATCTAAATCAGCTTAGTGGTTTAAGCATGAAAGAAGTACCTCTGTCTGTCTGTTAACAGACAGAGGTACTTTGGCTTTTATAGTACTAGTATGGATTCATATATTCACGGATACCCCTGCCTGGCGAAGGTGGTTTTATCAGACTTGAACTGGATAAAACCGGATGCGCTGAGTCCTGGTTCGCATTGCAGTAATTGCAGACATTAGCTCCTTCCTTATCCGACTCAGGTGATCCCCAAAATACCCCTTCCTAGAGATCACCTGCATCAGCCGGTACTAGATGCTCATAATATTCGTGTATACCTACATCTCCTTTGAAGACTGTATTCGCCAAACATTTTTCACATTCCTGCTTACCTAAGATAAGGCCTAATACTTGAATATTATGCCGCTGAGACCTTTTATCATGCTAGTACAAAAACTGACTATTAACTTCAGAGGCGAACGTGATGTGTAAACGCTCTGAGATTGGGGCCATAAAAAACGCGAGCTTCGTTTGTCGATGTGTAGTGATTACTATTAATGTACACGGCGGTATTTCCGCCCAATTGAGCAGTCCGACTGGGGAAGTACCTCGGCCCTACAGAATACCGAGGTTATAATAACTTCGTGTTTTGTTCCCAGCGGTGAGTAGGGTAGCCAGAGCTCACTGGAGAATTTGTGCTGTCAGTGGGATGACTAAAGGCTTGTCCTGCTTTGTCCTCTACACTGACGGCACAGAAACTCTGTGCTTACAGGGTCGGTAGCGTGAGTGTGGATTCTCTGGTATTACACACGTCCATAGGCCACGGTAACCACTTTCCATCAGGTGCGCCGTGCGCTTGTCTGCCACCTAAGTGGTATAAAAAAAAGAAATAAAGTAAGAAATATTTATTAAGTGTAAAGCGTTTAAACAATACTAGAATTTACATAACAAACAATAATGACTCTGGAAGCATGTATACTCATTAGATTAAACAAACTTCTAAACTCCAAACGCAACAGGCGCTCAATGAGGAATAATGCGAGACACAAATGAGTGTCCAGTTCAGCATATGTCAGGTAGAAAAACCTGGCGCTTTTTTACAACTGAAACCCGATTGGATAAATTGACTGTAATTTAAGTAGATTTAGATCGCCAATAAAGAGTGAAAATAATTACGGCCGAATCGAAACAAACTGAGCATCACGTGTTTTATTAAATTTTAGTATCGCGAAAGGCAAATAAATGTGGACCACCACAATTTTTTTTATTACTAACTGTTAAGCCATACGAACCTCTATTGCAATCGTTACTAGTAGATGGAGCCTTAAAAAAGAAGTCTAACAACAGTAACTGGTCCAACTAAAATGTTTCGATATCTCCTTTGGGTTGAGCAGGTCAGATGGCAACCGCTTCAAGAAAAATATCAAAGTTCAGCGAAATACATGCCGGCCTGGGGGTGACAGGTGGAGCCGCCTATCACCCTAGCAGAAGCAGGCCGCGTCGGCGGCGCGATTGGCGCGCCACCCCGTTTACCGGGAACGAGTTGGGGACTCTGTAGTCCCCACACACCCGAGAAGAGGGTCAGAGATGGCCCTGGGTCGGCCGGGGTGCGAGGGATATGCCTGTCAACCTCACCTTCGGCAACCAAGCAATCAGGCGGCGTGCATTTTAGTCGGTTCGAGTCCGACATAACCTCTCCTCTCTAAAGCGGACCCTCTTACGTGAAAGCTTCGTATGCGACTGGGATTAACGCTAATATGAAGAAGAAGATAAAAAAAATGTTTTAATTATTTCAAAGAATACATATTGTGTGACTTTGCATTTATATTTTTACACACATATAATCACGCACACATTAACCCCGGACGGTTGGGCAGAGGTGAATTAACACCCACATTTCACAAATCATTGAATTCGGTTCCACGTAATAGGGGGTGATCCTATTGCCGTCTACCGGGCACTATCGTTGACTCAAACCATGCATCTGAAGCTGAGTCTGGGCTGTATATATCTGTTTGATGTTAAACAGCCCTATCCCTTAGTTATATTTTTAATCCGCTCATTTCCTGGCCCCACAAGCGTGCTGTTGACAGCGGAAAATTCAATCAGCTATCCTGAGACACACGACCCACATTGTCGCTCCGAAGGGTTTTTTGCACCAGATTATAGGTGATTCTATCTCTTTACTGAAATAATGTAGGTTCGATACTTGAACAGTACTGAAGTAAATTGTTTAGTTCTGTGTTTGATTCTGATATTGAGACTGTTATTTTGTTTTTTTTAATTAAATTAAATTAAAATTCATTTATTTTCAGACCATCGATCCATAGTGTTAGTAACAATTTAAGTTAAGAACTAATGTTAGTAATAAATACAAATAAATAACAACACTCCACTATCTGTGACACGTGTGCAGTGTCATCCAGTACTGCAACAAGGGGGAGTCCCACCTGTCTTTAAACACCCTCAGGAGACTGTTGGAGCTGCGGCGGAGTCGTGCCAAGGCAGAGGCCGAACGCTTTCTAATAATAGCATAGAAATCGTCTGTTTTTTTTTATTGAATGAAATTTTTAAGCATTTAGTATGCTAACGATACGAATCGTATAAGATAGACAAAACTGAATCGGTTCACGCAGGATTTGAACCCGCGATCTGTCCCTTTCAGGGGGAACGCTCTGCTCACTGAGCCTGAAGCCTGAAACCATTCAATCATTTCTTCTTTTTTGATGGTTTCTGCAGCAAGTCGCCGCAATTCGCCAATGTCAAGAATATTCTATAAAATTATTAATGGCGAGACGCTAATGTCAAGTATTTCAAGACTCTCAATAATCATCATACTATAATGATTTATATCTAGATACTTACGTACATATGCTAGTTAAACCATGATTTATCCCTAAATATCATTCATTTACATGGTTTTTCCTTTCCTGTGTGGCTATTCAAGCACAATACCATAGAATAGCCCACAAAATCACGATAAGGCAATACTGATTTAACGATATTTGAGCTCAGAAGTTAAACAGCTCTAATAAAGATAACGATAGGCTCAAAGGCTTCACAATTATTTATGGCAACATTATAGTGTTCAAATGATAGTTCTGGATTTCAAAACAATTCTATGATATCAGTATCACAAAAAACAGGATATTTACCATATTTCATTGTTTTGAGTTTCCGATATTTCGGCGCTGTTGCAAGCACCATGATCACGGAGGAACTGGAGTAGTGGCGGTGAACAGAGAAAAAGTTTTTCCTAGGAGTAATTATATCGATCTACACTCTTTCGAGTTCTTTTACTATGCGTATCTGTACTACTATTGGTTTCACTCTCACTACAAACTCGAACCCGATCTCGGATAATTAAGATAATTTTTCCTTGTACATTCTACCACTGCCATTGTGTGGTATGCAATTTATATGTAATATCATTGGTGGTATGTAAATATTCAAACTGTCAATAATTAATTTGTGACACAATAGATATAAATATAATAGAAGAATCAAGCATGCAATCAATAAAAATGATTATAAATGTCAAATCTTAAAATTAATATTTGTCAAATTTAATGATTGTCAACATAACTGAAACATGTCAAAAAGTAGATACTTTTGTGTGTGTGTGTGTGTGTGTGTGTTCACTCTGTGGCGTGCCAGTAGTGCAGTCGTCTGTGGATCGGGTGCGGGTTCGATTTCCGCTTAGTACAAATATTTGTATGCACAAATATGTATATTAGCATTTGAATTTTCAAGCCTCGGCGTTACGAGCATTTATGACAGTCCTTACAAGTAGTGAGAGCCTTAAAACTTCAACAAATGGTCTAATTACTATCCTTCAATATATACAAGGGTTTCGCGTTGTTGGCTGTCTATTATTTGTCTTTTGCGATACCCATTTTTTCCCTACAGTCAGCCGCGTGGTTCTCGGTAGAGTAGAATTTGGACCACCCCATCTCTTCCCATGAGGTGTCGTAAAAGGCGACTAAGGGATAGGGCTGTTTAACATCAGCCCAAACTTCGCCTCAGATACAAGACTCGAGTCAACAATAGTGCTCGGAAAACGGCAATAGGCTCACCCCCTATTACGTGGGACGGAATTCAATGATTGGTGATATGTGGGTGGTAATTCACCTCTGCCTAACCCTCTAGGGATAAACGCGTGATTGTATGTATGTACAGCCAGCCTATACAAAGCCAGTAAACAAACGTACAACCCAGTATATAAGTACCTATTCTGCAATAGTCACTCCTAACATTAAATCTCAATTACCTAAGGGTAAAAGGTAAAACGTATGTATATCAATTTGTGGTACCAATATAAGTTATACAGTAGACCATAACACCCGCGTAGAATACTGATAGCGTCTTGTGACCCACAGGAACCAATCCCTAGGAAAAGTAAATAACAAACATTCAAACTTTCTCATTTGGTAGTGCTAGCTATTATCCGGTGGCTTTACTCGAATTGTATTTTGATCCAACTACGGTGAAGTAAAAGGAGGGTTATGATTTTGATAGGCTATGTATGTATGTATGTATTTATGTAGGTTCATCTGTTCCTTCATAGGTTGTACAGTCTTGTACTCTGCATATTTGGCTGACGCAGCAACCTATAATATATAAAACAGACCAGTAGTGCAATTACTGTCACGTGGTAAACAAATTCGAGAAAGGAAACGCCAACTCACCTTTATTTGTATAACCTTTACATTACTACGTAATTAAAGTGTGTGTGAACCAGGGTATCTTTTCTCTAAGCACTCCTCAACAACAAGCTTAACAAGCAGACAAGTGTAGAAACTCTACATAGGTCCTCAACCACAAATTAGAAGTGGATAAATGAGGTATCGTTAGAAACATCTTAGTCGTCCGCTGGTTATAGGCTATATAACATGTCACTGAATCTAATATGGCGCCCTCTAGCGATCATAAAGTACTGTGTTAAAAAATAAATTTGAGATAAATATGACGTGTTTAATATCAACTGAATAATTATCCGTGGTCAATAATCAATGATGGCCGTAGTCGCATGCCACTTAGTCTAACAAAACAATACATTTTAGGGAAAAGTGGCATACGACCACGGCTATCCTTTTTTTTTTTTTTTTTTTTTTTTTATTTTTTTTTTTTTTTTTTTTTTTTTTTTTACGTGCGCAAAGTCCCCACGGATACCTCCCCACCGTAGTCGGTGGAGGAGGTTATGTCGGACTCGAACCGACTAAAACGCACGCCGCCTGTGGGTCGTTTTGGTTGCCGAAGGTGAGGTTGACAGGCATATCCCTCGCACCCCGGCCGACCCAGGGCCATCTCTCACGATATGGCCCTCTTCTCGGGTGTGGGGACTACAGAGTCCCCAACTCGTCCCCGGAAACGGCCGCGGCCTGCTTCTGCCAGGGTGACAGGCGGCTTCACCTGTCACCCCCAGGCCGGCGCTCATGGGGGGCGGAGGTCGTTCATCGACCTCCGACGCCCGAGTTGCCTTCGTGCGCGGGCAGCTTGTCTTGCGATCCTTCGTCACTCCCGCTGCCGCTCCCGCCCCGCCTCCTCCTTCACGAGCATTACTTGCTCGCAGAAGGAGGCGCCGGCCGCCCACGCATCCGCGCAGCGAACCATCGCCGCGAGCAAGGTGGAGAGCGTGAGAACCCTCACTCCCAGGGGACCACGGCTATCCTTGATATTTTCTAGTTTAAATTTTTTAGAGCGTGAGTTTTCAGTAGACATGTTTTAGTTATAACATATTTTTTTATTTTACACTTTTTAAATTAATCTACTCGTCGAGCCCTTTCATTTAATACCCATGTTGAGGGAGTTGTGAAAACAAATAAGCACTTCGTCATTATGTGGCGGCGGTCATCTTGGACCGGTTTTTTTCAAACATAGCTAAGAATTAGCTATGTTTGTTTAATATACCTTTCAAACAAAAAAAAACCACATGCAAATCGATTCATTCGTTCAGGAGCTATGATGCCACAGACAGACACACACACATACACAGACACGTGAAACTTATAACACCCTTCGCTTCGGGGGTTAAAAACTGATTTAGTGATAATGGACTCCGGATATAGCGAATGAGGGCGGGATGTATCCTAAGGGCATAGGGTAGGATACAGAGCAAATATACAATAGGGATGAAATATATCCTCTTCGAAAGTTGGCAATATGATCGAAATTTGAAGTCGGAAATTAGTATGTTGTGTTTTGTATCTAGGACATGCCAATTTGATTTTCCCTCGCCTTATTTACCATTTTAGTATTAGACGAGTATCTCTGTAGATACGAATATACCGCACTGCTCTTGCTTTAGAAATATTAAACTACGGTTGAAGTCACTATTTGATTTTTTTCATCTAGGACACGCCAACTTGACTTCACCTCGCCTGATGGTAACCTAAAAGCAAAATCAAAGAAAGAGGATCACTATTACAGACACGTAGTATGTTACAATGGTGGCACTCAGCTTGACGGCCTCATCATATGCTTTTTCACGCCCCGCTTAAAGGACCCGGGACTGTAGGAAGAAGGAAACACGTGAGCTGGTAATGAATTCCATGAATTTCAGGTTTGAACATTATAGGGATTCGAAAGTCTATACATCTTTTTGGATTGGCTGATCTCTGAAATAGGCCGCTTAGGCTATCTCGGCCAGTTTTGATGACACTTTCAATGACTGATATACCTTAGAACACATATCAACGTTTGAAAGGCTAAAGGCCGTAAGCGACAAGAACAGTTGATGTGCAAATTACACTTTTTTTTTTTTTTTTTTTTTTTTTACGTGCGCAAAATCCCCACGGATACCTCCCCACCGGACCCGGTGGAGGAGGTTATGTCGGACTCGAACCGACCAAAACGCACGCCGCCTGTGGGTCGTTTCGGTTGCCGAAGGTGAGGTTGACAGGCATATCCCTCGCACCCCGGCCGACCCAGGGCCATCTCTCACGATCTGGCCCTCTTCTCGGGTGTGGGGACCACAGAGTCCCCAACTCGTCCCCGGAAACGGGGAGGCGCGCCACGCGCGCCGCCGCCGCGGCCTGCTTCTGCAAGGGTGACAGGCGGCTTCACCTGTCACCCCCAGGCCGGCGCTCATGGGGGGCGGAGGTCGTTCATCGACCTCCGACGCCCGAGTTGCCTTCGTGCGCGGGCAGCTTGTCTAGCGATCCTTCGTCGCTCCCGCTGCCGCTCCCGCCCCGCCTCCTCCTTCACGAGCATTACTTGCTCGCAGAAGGAGGCGCCGGCCGCCCACGCATCCGCGCAGCGAACCATCGCCGCGAGCAAGGTGGAGAGCGTGAGAACCCTCACTCCCAGGGCCGCCACAAGCTCCCGCCTCGGCGTCTCCCACGCCGGACACTCGGTGAGCGTGTGCGGACCTGAGTCCTCGCTCGCGTCGCAGTGATGGCACTCGGACGTTGGCTCTTTCTGCATCCGACGCAGATACTTTCCGAAGCATCCGTGCTCGGTGATCATCTGCGTCAGACGGTACGAGAGGCTGCCGTGTGGCCTCTCTAGCCACTCCCCCATGATGGGTCTTACCGCCGTTACTACGGCGTGCCCTGCGCTTGGTTGCCCAAGTCGTCTCTCCCATTCTGCCACCATTTCCCTGTGGAGCCGGGATCTCACGGCCCGAATTTCTTCGGGCTCGGGATCGTGACCCCGCTCCCGCGCCGCCCTTCGGAACCTGTATAGCGCCGAAAGGCATCTCGCTTCCAGGATCCATGGTGGCGATCCGGCGAGGAGACTCGCCGCGTTGAATGATATCGTGCGGTACCCCCTTATGATGCGGCACGCCAACTTCCGCTGCGGACGCTGCAGCAGAAGCATGTGCCGATCACTCAGGGTGTCCGCCCACACGGGACACCCGTACAGGGCCATGGACCGCACGACACCCGCGTAGAGTCTCCTGCAGAAGTCATCCGGGCCCCTCAGGTTGGGCAGTAGCCGCGCCAGAGCGTTGGCTGTGCCCGCCAGTTTGGGGCCCAGACTTCGGAAGTGCTTCCCGAAGTCCCACCGGCCGTCGAGCACGAGCCCCAGATATTTCATCTGGGGCTTGATGCCGATGAGAGTGCCTCCCACTGTGAGACTGGAACCAGGTGGTGGCGTGCGCCGAGGTCCATGAAAGAACATGGCCTCGGATTTATGCAAAGCCACCTCAAGGCCCAGCCGCCGGATCCGTTCCACGACTTGAGCAACCGCGGTCGTGGCCCTCAGGATCGCTTCGCGGTGTGTAGCTCCGCTCGCCGTCACTAGCGTGTCGTCCGCATAGCACGTGACGGCGGCGCCGTCCGCAAGCTCACCGCGAAGCACCCAGTCGTATCCAATGTTCCACAGTAGCGGCCCGAGAACCGATCCCTGTGGAACACCGCACGACATCTCACGCCGACCGACGCCGGTCGCACTTGGGTAGATGACGGCTCTCTCCGTCAGGTACGCCCCGACTATGCGGCGGAGGTAGAGAGGCACACCGTGGTACACGAGTGCCTCCCTGATGCAACTCCAGGGCAAGGTGTTGAACGCGTTGGAGATGTCCAAGGACACCGCCAACGTCACCTCGCCCCGGGCAACTGCCTCCTCCGCCAAAGTCCTCACGCGCATGATGGCATCCACGGTGGACCGCCACCGGCGGAAGCCATATTGGGCATCCGCCAGGTCCGGCCCCCTACCAGAGAGGTGCTCGACGAGGCGCTTCGCAATAACTCTTTCAAAGAGCTTGCCCACCTCGTCGAGCAACACAATTTGCCGGTAGCCGGACGGTTCGTCCGCCGGGCGACCCTCCTTTCGGATGAGGACCAGTTTCCCCGTCTTCCACATCTTCGGAAACTGGCCCCGCTCCAAGCATGCGCTGAGGAACCCTCTAAGTCGGGGTTCGAGACCGTCTTCTCCCAGAGCTAGGACCCACGCGCGGCCTGGAATGCCGTCGGGTCCCGGGGCGGTGCTCTTCTTGGCTCTAAGCCTTCGCACCGCCAGCTCCAGTTCTACCCAAGTGACCTCGGGGACTTCGTCGTCAACTACCACACTGGGCGCCACAGGCGACCGAGGTGGCGGAGTCATCTGCGGCGGAACGTGTTCCGCTCGCGCCGGGAACAGGGACTCGACCACTCCACCGAGCAGAGCTGGCTGGAGAACCCGGGTCATCGGCGGGGCCCGGGGGCGCAGCTTTCCTCTTACCATAAGGTAAGGCCGCCCCCATGGGTCCCGCTCCAGCGTCTCCATGAGCTCCTTGTAAGCCGCGGCTTTCGCCCGCTTAATCTCCGCTCGGAGGGCATCTCTGGCCTCCCTGTATCCCACATGAAGCTCCGCCACTCGGGGCTCCGTATCTGCGGCTCGGCTACGCCTCCTACGGAGTCTGGTCCACCGGCGGTGCGCGATCACGCAGGCTTGCCGTAGCCTCGCGATCTCCGCAGACCACCAGTAGACCCGACGCCTCGGACTATAGGGTGGTGCCCTAGGCATACCCGCATCGCAGACACGAGTCATGGCCTCCCGGAACCACACCGCCTCATCGTCGATATCGACAGGCCTGTCCGGCGCAATGGCCCAGGCCTGTACGATGGCGGCCTCCAGGAGGACCTCCCGATTCAGTCTCCCAAGCACCCAGCGTGGCTCGCGTGGGGCCTGTATGACCGGCGCATCACCCGCGGGGGGGGAGACATCAAACCGAACGTATCGGTGATCCGCCAGTGTCTCCACCCCCACAACAACACGCCAGTCCCGCACACGGTGCGACAGCGAAGCGCCTGCGAACGATAGGTCGATAATCGAACTGCGCTCCGCGGTCACGAACGTGGCTTCGGCCCCGCGATTCTGGAGAACTAGACCGTGATTAGCGGCCCAGCTCTCCAGAGCCCTACCTCGTGGGTTCGTGTGCCGGGACCCCCAGGTCACTGACCAGGCGTTGAAGTCCCCGAGCACAAGAACCGGATGAGGATGACAGGCGTTGACGACGTCGGTCAGTCGCTCCAGCGACTGCCGGTACTCCCCTATGCGTCGGTGTAGGCTCGGCGTGAAATAGACGGCCACGACCGCAATCTCCCCCACACGCGCCGCTACGATGCCATGCTCCCTTGCCACGACAACAGGGGGGGGGGCACCCATAGCGGCGTTGTACACCAGTGCCGCCGACCCGTCCAGGTCGACCACCCAGGCAGGCCCAAGGGGCCGGTGAGTGTACGGATCGGCGACAGCGGCGACGTGTATGGACCACTGTGCCATGCTCTGGAGCAGAAGACCCTGAGCATCGGCACCGTGGCCCACGTTCGCCTGCAGGATGCGGAGCTGGGGATCCATTATGGAACCATCTCCGCATCCCGCCGCGAACTTTGGGTGGAGCCCCCGCCTTGCGGCTTCGGCTCCCCCCCGGTGCAGGCCTTGCTGCCAACCCTATGGTCGGCCGGTTTGCCCCCCGCTGCACACCTGAAACAGTGCAGCGGAGCTTCGCATCCACCGGCCGTATGGCCGGGTTGGCCACAGCGGAAGCAGCGGTCACCGACCGTCACCGCCGCCGTGCACTGCACCCCCACGTGGCCGACCGACAGGCACCTGAAGCACCTGGTCGGTCGAGCCTGCAGGAGCCGGACCTGCACCCGCACCACGCCTCCAACGGCGAGGAACCCCCGGTCGGCAGCCTTTTTGGCTGCTGCGATGGGGCAGCCGACAACTGCCGCCCCCAGTCCACGGCGGCCGAAGCGGATTGCTCCGACCTTCACCGCCTCTAGGGGGCAGCCCCCGGCCTCCGCCACGGTGAGGCGGATTTGCTCCGCCGTGATGGAGTCGTCCAAGTCCGATATGCGCATTTCTGCGCATTTGTTGGGCCTGGACACCCGGACGTCGGCTGCGTCTAGCGCGTCCCGAAGCCTAGCCGCTAGGGCATCGGCCTGGGGACCGCTTGATGCGCCGGGGATCTCGAGTAACCGAGCACCCGTCCGAGTGGGTTTCACCCGGATGGGGCCCGGCATGTCGAGAGCCCTCATGTCGACGCAGGCTCTCGCCTGCGTGACAATCTGGGCGTACTGCACGCCCCTCTCCGCCGCCTCCGCCGTCATCGTTAGGACGACGGCGGTTGAGCGGGGAACGCGCAGCCTCCCCGGCACTCCCCTCGCAGCAGCCTCGGCCTTCCTGGCCTTTTTGGCTGCCTTCCGGAGCGCCTTGCGCCGCTTATTGGAGGCTCCGGCCACCTCCCAGCCTCCCTCCGGCGGGGAACTTGAGGAGGCAATCCCCGCCGGGGTCCGGGCCGGCGCTGGGGCTGAGGCTAGGGCTGGGGACTTCTTCCCCTTGCCCTTCCCCTTCCCCTTGCCCTTGGCCCGGGCACCCTGGGAGCTCCCAGCTCCCACTTCGAGAGCGACAGCGGCTCGAGCGACCGGAGCGGCAGGAGCGGCAGGCGCAGCGGATGGGCTGCAGGCCGGCTCCTGCGGGGCCGCCACCGCCGGACTGGTGGGACCGCTTCTCACCGCTCCGGCGTACCCCGTCGGCGGCGCCAAGGGCGGGCGGCGGCTGAAGTCCATGACCGCCTCCATGAACTTCCGGGTGCGCTCCTCCTGCGTCACCTGCCACCTCCGCTGCTCAGCCAGCGCCGCCTCCTGCCGTCTTTCCATGGCGGCCATTGCCGCCATGCATGCCGCCAGTGGGTCCATGGGCCTAACCGGCTGCAGCACCGGCGACTCCAGCCGAGCGGGCTGCGCCAGTGACACCGGCCGCACCGGTGTCTCCGGCCGCACCGGTCGCACCGGCGGCCTTGACCGCACCGGTGTCTCCGGCATTACCGGTGCCTCCGGCCGCACCGGCGACCTTGACCGCACCGGTGACAGCTGCGGCGCCGGCGGCACCGGCCGCTCCGGCTGCACCGCTAGTCGCCGCCGCGCCGACCGCGTCACGCGCTCCGCGGGCAGCCCGGCGACGACCTGACGGAGGTTCGCCACTTCGGCCGCCATCCTCTCCATCTCTTTTCTGTGCTCAGCCGCTGTTCGCTCCACGCTATTGAGGAGCTCAACTTGCCTCCTGCCAAGTTGAGCTCGCTCGTTCCGGGACTCGGCCAGCTCCGCCTTGAGCAGCTCAAATTGCTCAACAAGGCGCGTCGCTGCCAGCCGAACCCGGTCCTCCTCTGGCGTTGGAGGTCCAGAGCGGGCCCCGGCCAGTCTCTCCAGGGCCTCCATCACGTCCCTGGACGTGGAACCGTCTGTACGAAGCGCTGGCGCCGCCGAGACGGAGGGACTCGGCGGCGCCCCCACATCTTCCCCGGCTGAGGCCCGTGAGGGGGCGGCTTTGGTGCCCCCACCCTGCAGCTTTCGGCGGCTAACCGCAAACTGCTTGGGTGGGGGGGGACGCATTATTTCATCCCCACCGGAGCTGCTGGAAGACGAGTCGGTCAGGGTCAACTCGAGATCCGACTCGGTCTTCTGTGGGGGGATGATTTTTTTTTTGCGGTTCCGCTTCCGCCGTGGTGCAGATTTCCGGGTCTGCAGACCCACCGGGCTGTTCGCCCTGCTCCTCTCAGTGGCAGTGTCGAATTCCTCCGACACTGCCCCTGCTTGGGACGCGACCTCCGCGTCGTGGTGCTGCGCGACCTCCGCGCAGACTGTTTTACTTGGTTTGGGTTTTTGGGTATTCAGTTTCTCCATGTAGTTCCCACGATTGTGACGCGATTTAAACTACACTTCCTGGGTGACGCTCATTCCAGGAAGCGGGGTATATACTGTGGATTTCCCCAGGTGTCCACAGGTTTTAAGCGACTTCGCTGTCGGGTTTTTAAGACTTTTCCTTGTCGCGGGCCGGCCAATTAAGGCAAGCCCCACGGCCTTCAGGATACCGGCTTCCCAAGTGTGGCTAACACTCAGGTCGTTGTCGATATCCTGGAGGTTACGCGACGCGGGAGAGCAGCCAACTCTCCCAACACCGACGGTGGCACGAATGCCTGCCAGCCACTGCGCGAGCAGAAGGCCGGCCCGTCCCTGGATCCCGAGGATCCTTGTGTCGCCCCCATGTCCCCTCTGAAAGCAGAGGGGTACTGGGAACGACAGGGCCCAGACTTTAAAAACCTGGGCCCGCTAGCCCTAAAAAGGGCTGGTCGGGTTATTTGTCGACGGCTAGCAGAGCTCCTTCTCCTTGGAGTCAGAGTCAACTAACCGTCGTCCAGGGTGCACCAGCCTCCCCGCTTCCGTTCCCCAGGACCGCGGTCCAGAGGGAAAAGAAACAGGTAAGCCAACGTGGAGGTTACCCAACCCGCACCCCGTGCAAATTACACTGTGTTGTATAGTGTTTCATGTGCTTTAAGACCTTTTTTTGTATGAAATTTCGATGTCGCTTGTACCTTTTTGCTTTTCAACCGTCGATATGTATTATAGGAGATAGGACACGGCGGTATTTCCGCCCAATTGAGCAGTCCGACTGGGGAAGTACTTCCGCCCTACAGAACACCGCGGTTATAATAACTTCGTGTTGTGTTCCCAACGGTGAGTAGGGTAGCCAGAGCTCACTGGAGAATTTGTGCTGTCAGTGGGATGACTAAAAGCTTGTCCTGCTTTGTCCTCTACACTGACGGCACAGAAAGTCGGCAGCGCGAGTGTCGCTTCTCTGGTGTTAAACACGTCCATAGGCCACGGTAACCACTTTCCATCGGGTAGGCCGTGCGCTTATCTGCCACCTAAGTGGTACAATTTTTTTTTTTAAACTATGCTTAAGGAATTTAAGCTCGTCCACCGCAGCACCCCGTGCTACCCAAGAAACGTATTATTATTAATAAGAGATTTTAGGTCCAAGATATTTGTCTCGAGGTATAACTAATATTACCAGAGACGCGCACTGTGTGGTACGAAAGAAACGCACGCTCAAGCTGTGGAATGAACTCCCTGCTGCGGTTTTCACAAGCGTTTACAATATGGGGTTCTACAATAAGGAGATTAGTAGGTTTCTTCTGGGTCGGCAGCGTGAGTATAACGCCCCTGGTATTGCATACGTCCTTATGCCACGGAAACCACTTTCCATCAATAGGCCGTGTGTTTGTCTGCCACCTAAGTGGCATAAATTTTTTTTTTAACAAATTTTTCCGCGATTTATTTCGTATTATTAACATTTAGCCCGACGTTTCGGCTACTCTTTAGCACCCATGCCGGTAAATAGTAGTTTTATTTCAATGAGTAGATATATAAAAGAACAACATTAGTATTCATACTAAGAAATGCTTCAGCCATATTGCTTTTGTGTTGAGAATGTTTCAACGTCCGTCGTCCAAGCGACGCAGATATTGGCTAATGTAAGACGTGTGCTGTGTTAAGAATTAGGCTTTGGCTTTTCGGGCTATTTTTAGTTGTAGCCAGTGTCCTATGTAACCACAGCAAATACTGCAAAGACGCTATTGAGAGGCGCTTAAGAGAGCCAAAGACAGTAATCATCGATACACACGTATAGCATACGATGTTTTTCAATACACTTGGTATGGGTAATGGAATAACCGCGGTAGCCTAGTGGTATGGGTAATGGACTGCTGAGACGAGGTCTCGGGTTCGCACCCAGGTTTACCATGGCACACACCACACCAATGACTTTCGTTTCGAAGTTATGTGTGTATTTATCGCAGGTTTATAAGTGCCCGGGTAACGGCGAAATGTGGATGCTAGCACCTCTGCCTACCCCTTCGGGGATATAGGTGTGAGTTTATGTTATATTACGTTAAAATAGATATTTACCCTTGTAGTTTTCAAGTACTTACTAAACTTACTTATAACTGGTACTTGTACAAAATTCAATAAATATTTAACTATAATTTCAACAATGAAATGAGTTGAGAATTATTTGCGCAATTGCGGGAATAAAATTTTATATTTCATCCTTTTGGCAAGTAATTGGTGTATTAAATATAAATATGTATTATATATAAATTATTAATGGCGAGACGCCAAGGTCAAGTTTTTCAAGTTACGGTCCTCAGTAAAGTTGTGGGGACTTTACTAGAAACTCCCTAGGGAGGTTTGGAACCAACACGAAAAGTCACAATTCACTATAATTTGCCAATTTCCACACTTGTGTGCGTTGTCAAAGACATTATATCTAAAAATCCACCATTTTTATATATAAAATATCGAATACACACCAATTTTGGAAAATAAAAAATACCGCGATGCGCCATTCTTCATGTTGGCACCAAAACAGAGCGGGAAAAACTAATTAGTGTTACTATGCGCGCCCGTTTAGCATAGACCATAAACTAAAAGAATGAAGGTTTTTTTTTCTGGAACGTAGAAAATGAGAAATTTAAAGTTTTTACAGAGAAAACATAACTACAAGTTGAAATTATCTATTTACATACTAAGTTGCATGAAATGAGCTATTAATTTATTTGTAGATATTTAGAACAAGATTATTTTGTATCGAACCTTTTTTAAGAAAGCAATTCAACCATTAAAATTATAAAAAAGATAAAGATGACTCCCTCATAATATTATAGCAAGGAAAATTCACAGTTTGATTATAGGTGCCATAATGTGTCTAATTGCGATGAAAGCAGAGCCACTTCATGAGCAAGTGTATTGAAAATATATATTGACTAGAATATGCTTTGCAAAGTGTTTACTTGTCCGAACTGACTGAGTGAGTCATCAACACAAATCCTAAACCCTTGAGACTATACATGCGTAACTATTTTTATTTTAAATAGGAGAATGGCTTCAGTCAACAATAGTGCCCGGAAGACGGTAATACGCTCACCCACTATCACGTGGGACCGAATTCAATTATTTATTCACCTTTACCGAACCCTACGGTGATAATGGCGTGATTATAAGTATGTATGTTTGTAAATGCTATACAACAATATGACTTCACCTCACCTGATGGTAAGCTGAAGGCAAAGTCTCAGGAAAAAGGGTCACTCACACAACACACAACAACAACTTGACAACCTCATCAGATGCTTTTTCACGTCCCGCTTAAAGATTTCACGTCATAATTTTTTCTACAGTCAAAAAGTTAATTTAATGAGCTTAGTTAAATAATTTTATTTAACTATAGGAAAATTCTCAATTTAGCTTACCACGAGGGGCTTACGGGAGTAGATATTATCTGGTAATTTTGGTTATAAGTACTCTTAAAAACTAAGAATGAACAAACCTACATACAAGCAAGTCACACACATAACCTCTATTTCTCGCGTCACCGCAGTCGGTAAACATGAACAGCATATGAATTTAAAACAAGAACGACATAAATGCAACCTGCACTTGTCAGTTACTATAGTTGACAGCATTAGCATACAGCGACATCTAGTGATAAATAGCGGTAGTTTCATCGTGAAACACGCTGTCGTGTGTCATGGCGACGGTGTCTGACTTATCACTGCAGTGGGATATATGGCTTCGAATGATGATTAACTGGCCCATCGACTATATATCTAGATCCATAATAAGCATAGCTTAACTAGCTTGTCTTATGGAATCTAGAATGCAGATAAACATACTTAGATATTTTTTTTTGTAAATATATACATATTATACACAGAAACACCCAGTGAAAATATACATATTCATGCATAGAAATATTGGCACTCGGGAATCGAACCCGCACCCCCTGCGTAGCAGTCAAACGTTCTAGATAGATAGATAGTTAGATAATTCTTTATTGTACACCAACAGATTTATAGTAGGACAAGTAGGTAGCACCTACCGCTTCTACAGCTACGCCACAGATTTGATTTTGTATGTACGCAGGTTTATATACTGTTTGTACATTGTAGTTATTCTATATATAATATGAAGATTATAGAGATATTTATGACTTTACTCAATCTCACCTGCACGCCAGCATACTTGCTGCTGAAAAAAGAAGTTTTTTTTCGAAGGCTTATGAGGTTTAACGGTAATTGAACCAGTAACTTACATAAAACCAGTGAACGTGTATGAAAAGAATTATGAAATTACAGAAGAAGTGAAAGATGTATGCGAGGATCGTAGCAGGTGGAAAGCCTTTTTTCGAGGAGGTAGGACACGACGGTATTACCGTCCAATTGAGCAGTCTGACTGGGGAAGTACTTCCGCCCTACAGAACACCGCGGTTATAATAACTTCGTGTTGTGTTCCCAGCGGTGAGTAGGGTAGCCAGAGCTCACTGGAGAATTTGTGCTGTCAGTGGGAGGCTTCTCCTGCTTTGTCCTCTATACTGACGGCACAGAAACGCTGTGCTGACAGGGTCGGCAGCGCGATTGTGGATTCCCTGGTGTTACACACGTCCATAAGTCACGGTAACCACTTTCCATCGGGTAGGCCGTGCGCTTATCTACCACCTAAGTGGTATAATTTTTTTTTTTAATCTATGCTTAAGGAATTTAAGCTCGTCTACCGCAGCACCCCGTGCTACCCAAGAAACGTATTATTATTAATAAGAGATTTTAGGTCCAAGATATTTGTCTCGAGGTATAACTAATATTACCAGAGACGCGCACTGTGTGGTACGAAAGAAACGCACGCTCAAGCTGTGGAATGAACTCCCTGCTGCGGTTTTCACAAGCGCTTACAATATGGGGTTCTACAATAAGGAGATTAGTAGGTTTCTTCTGGGTCGGCAGCGTGAGTATAACGCCCCTGGTATTGCATACGTCCTTAGGCCACGGAAACTACTTGCCATCAATAGGCCGTGTGTTTGTCTGCCACCTAAGTGGAAAAAAAGAAAACATTTTTATCGAATTCTACCTCGATTTATTTCGTATTATTAACATTTAGCCCGACGTTTCGGCTACTCTTTAGCACCCATGCCGGTAAATAGTAGTTTTATTTCAATGAGTAGATATATAAAAGAACAACATTAGTATTCATGCTAAGAAATGCTTCAGCCATATTGCTTTTGTGTTGAGAATGTTTCAACGTCCGTCGTCCAAGCGACGCAGATATTGGCTAATGTAAGACGTGTGCTGTGTTTAGGATAAGGCTTTGGCTTTTCGGGCTATTTTTAGTTGTAGCCAGTGTCCTATGTAATCACACCAAATACTGCAAAGACGCTATTGAG
Organism: Eilema griseolum; assembly: GCA_963662185.1. Lineage (NCBI taxonomy): Eukaryota > Metazoa > Arthropoda > Insecta > Lepidoptera > Erebidae > Eilema > Eilema griseolum. Next base: position 22,226,637 of record OY759243.1, read on the forward strand.
AGGCGCTTAAAAGAGCCAAAGACGGGAATCATCAATACACACGTGTAGCGCATACGACGTTTTTCAATACACTTGCGAAGAATTTATAACCGCGGTAGCCTAGTGGTATGGGTAATGGACTGCTGAGACGAGGTCTCGGGTTCGCACCCAGGTTTACCATGGCACACACCAATGACTTTTCGATGCGTTTCGAAGTTATGTGTGTATTTATCGCAGGTTTATAAGTGCCCGGGTAACGGCGAAATGTGGATGCTAGCACCTCTGCCTACCTCTTCGGGGATATAGGTGTGAGTTTATGTTATATTACGTTAAAATAGATATTTACCCTTGTAGTTTTCAAGTACTTACTAAACTTTCTATAACGTTAAGGGCTTCACATCCTATATCGGGCGGTGAACAGCATAAATCATTTTTTTTATAACTGGTACTTGTACAAAATTCAATAAATATTTAACTATAATTACAACAATGAAAACGAGTTGAGAATTATTTTCGCAATGGCGGGAAAAAAAATTTTTTTCTTCCTTTTGGCAAGTAATTGATGTATTAAATATAAATATGTATTATATATAAATTATTAATGGCGAGACGCCAAGGTCAAGTTTTTCAAGTTACAGTCCTCAGTAAAGTTGTGGGGACTTTACTAGAAGCTCGCTAGGGAGGTTTGGAACCAACACGAAAAGTCACAATTCACTATAATTTGCCAATTTCCACACTTGTGCGCGTAGTCAAAGATATTATATCTAAAAATCCACCATTTTTATATACAAAATATCGAATTAGAAAGAAAGAAAGAAAGAAAAACCTTTTTATTTTGGTACAGCGTCGACTAACAAATACTTATAAACTATACACATTAAAAAACAATAAACACAAACAAATAAACAAATTAGTCAAGTTGCACCAAAAAAGACCAAAATTCACACCAATTTCGGAAAATAAAAAAATACCGCGATGCGCCATTCTTCATGTTGACGCCAAAACAGAGCGGGAAAAACTAATTAGTGTTACTATGCGCGTCCGTTTAGCATACACCATAGACTAAAAGAATGAAGGTTTTTTTTTCTGGAACGTAGAAAATGAGAAATTTAAAGTTTTTACAGAGAAAACCTAACTCCAAGTTGAAATTATCTATTTACATACTAAGTTGCATGAAATGAGCTATTAGTTTATTTGTAGATATTTAGAACAAGATTATTTTGTATCGACCCTTTTTTAAGAAAGCAATTCAACCATTAAAATTATAAAAAAGATAAAGATGACTCACTCATAATATTATAGCAAGGGAAAGTCACAGTTTGATTATAGGTGCCATAATGTGTCTAATTGCGAAGAAAGCAGAGCCAGTTTATGAGCAAGTGTGTTGAAAAATATATGTGTACTTATTGAGTCTACTTGTTAGTTTCTATCGCCTGTGATTCAGATTTATCCTAATAAAGGTAAAACACATATAAATAAATTAGATTTTCGTATTATCTTCAAGACGTATACTTATTAATTTGTTCCTGTGTATAAATAAATAAATAAATGCACACACATTCATACAGCGCCCTCTAGTCCTAAACTAAGCAAAGCTGTTGTTATGGGTACTAAACAACGGATAAACATATTTATATACTTTTTTTGTAAATACATTGTTATAATACATAGAAATGACACCCAGACCTAGACCTTTTTCTTTTTACGTGCGCTATATCCCCACGGATACCTCCCCACCGGAACCGGTGGAGGAGGTTATGTCGGACTCGAACCGACTAAAACGCACGCCGCCTGTGGGTCGCTTTGGTTGCCGAAGGTGAGGTTGACAGGCATATCCCTCGCACCCCGGCCGACCCAAGACCTAGACCTAGACCTTTACTTGTTCGAACTGACTGAGTGAGTAATCAATACAACTACTACATGCGTAACTATTTTTATTTTAGAAGAATGGCTTTATTCCACAATAGTGCCCGGAAGACGGCAATATGCTCACCCCCTATTACGTGGGACCGAATTCAATTATTGGTGAAATGTGGGTCTTAATTCACCTCTGCCTAACCCATAACCCAATAGGATTCATCAATATGACTTCAGCTCGCCTGATGGTAAGCGGAAGCAATATCTCAGGAAAGACATTATAGCCATTAAAAATGTTACAATTGTGGCCCTCAGCTTGACAATCTCATCAGATGCTTTTTCATACTAGGAGGTAGGTACACGACGGTATTTCCGTCCCAATTGAGCAGTCCGACTGGGGAAGTACCTCCACCCTACAGAATACCACGGCTATAATAGCCTCGTGTTTTGTTCCCGGCGGTGAGTAGGGTAGCCAGAGCTCACTGGAGAGGTTTTGTGCTGTCAGTGGGAAGCCGAAGGCTTGTCCTGATTTTGTGTTCTGCACGGAATGCACAGAAACTCTCTGTTCTTTCAGGGTCGGCAGCACGAGGGCACGCTGTAGTAACGGCGGTAAGACCCATCATGGGGGAGTGGCTAGAGAGGCCACACGGCAGCCTCTCGTACCGTCTGACGCAGATGATCACCGAGCACGGATGCTTCGGAAAGTATCTGCGTCGGATGCAGAAAGAGCCAACGTCCGAGTGCCATCACTGCGACGCGAGCGAGGACTCAGGTCCGCACACGCTCACCGAGTGTCCGGCGTGGGAGACGCCGAGGCGGGAGCTTGTGGCGGCCCTGGGAGTGAGGGTTCTCACGCTCTCCACCTTGCTCGCGGCGATGGTTCGCTGCGCGGATGCGTGGGCGGCCGGCGCCTCCTTCTGCGAGCAAGTAATGCTCGTGAAGGAGGAGGCGGGGCGGGAGCGGCAGCGGGAGCGACGAAGGATCGCTAGACAAGCTGCCCGCGCACGAAGGCAACTCGGGCGTCGGAGGTCGATGAACGACCTCCGCCCCCCATGAGCGCCGGCCTGGGGGTGACAGGTGAAGCCGCCTGTCACCCTGGCAGAAGCAGGCCGCGGCGGTGGCGCGCGTGGCGCGCCTCCCCGTTTCCGGGGACGAGTTGGGGACTCTGTAGTCCCCACACCCGAGAAGAGGGCCATATCGTGAGAGATGGCCCTGGGTCGGCCGGGGTGCGAGGGATATGCCTGTCAACCTCACCTTCGGCAACCAAAACGACCCACAGGCGGCGTGCGTTTTAGTCGGTTCGAGTCCGACATAACCTCCTCCACCGGCTCCGGTGGGGAGGTATCCGTGGGGATTTTGCGCACGTAAAAAAAAAAAAAAAAAAAAAGGGTCGGCAGCACGAGTGTGATCCCCTGGTGTTACACACGTTCATAGGTCACATAACCTCTCGCGGCACTGCAGTCGGGTAAACATGAGCAGCATATGAATTTAAAATAAGAACGATTTAAATGCATTCTGCACTTGTCAGTTACTATAGTTGACAGCATTAGCATACAGCGACATCTAGTGATAAATAGCGGTAGTTTCATCGTGAAACATGCTGTCGTCTGTCATGGCGACGTTGTCTGATTTATGGCTTCTCTTCTTATGGCTTCGAATGATGATTAACTGGCCTATCGACTGAGTTGTGAATTCTACAACATAAATATTCTACATCATTCCACACAACGCTATCTAGACCCATGGTATAGCTTAACTAGCTTGTGTTATGGAATCTAGAACGCAGATAAACAGACAATACGCAGACTTACCCTCGACAACATTAGAGATGTGATTAAGCAGGAAATGATGGCCATAGTTAAAAATAAGGTCTCAGAAGAATTGAATATTATTAAACAACAATTAACTTCATATCATGAATCTATATCTTTCATGAATGCCAAATTTGAAGAACTTAGAGCCTGTATTGAGGAAAAATCGTCTACGATATGTAAATTACAGTCCGATAATGAAATACTTAACTCAACAGTCAAAGATCTCTCGTCTAGATTGTCTATTGCGGAACAGCATCTTCGCGAGAGCAATCTTGAAATCAACGGCCTGCCAGAACATCGCACAGAGAATCTTATATCTACTGTCTCGCAACTTACAAAAACAATCGGCTGTGTTATTCCCGAACAGGACATTTATAAGGCAACCAGAGTCGCAAAATTAAACAATGACAATGAAAGACCTCGTTCAGTTATAGTCAAGCTTCGCAGTGCCCATCAACGCGACACTGTACTTGCGGCTGTAATAAATTTTAATAAAAAACATCCTAACGACAAACTGAACTCTCACCAACTTGGGTTGGGGGGCCCACGCGTGCCTGTATACGTAGCCGAACACCTCACTCCAAGTAATAAAGCCCTGCATGCGGCCGCTCGAAGAAAGGCCAAGGAAATGAACTATAAGTTCAATTGGGTTCGTAACGGGCGTATCTATGTACGCAAGGACGAATCGAGCCAGGCACTGCTTATTCGAAGTACTGATAGCCTGAAACTTGTAGTTTAAATTGTCGTCTCAATCTCGGTATTCTATACTATGGAGTATTGTCACAACATTCAATAATTCAGAACTTCAAATATATTATCAGAATGTAGGCGGGCTCCGCACCAAAACTGTAAGCGTCCTGGAAAATATCCTCAAAACTAATTACAGCGTCATTGTGCTGACGGAAACGTGGCTTAAATCAAAAATTCACGACGGTGAGATTATAGATTCTAGATACACAATATATCGTAGAGACCGTTCATTTGCCGAGAGTTCTAAGAAGGATGGCGGGGGTGTAATCATAGCTGTGTCTCGCAATATCCCTTCAAACCGCATGTTTAACTGGGAGTGTAATTGCGAAAACATATGGATCACTATTGACATAAACTTAAACGGCACTTTAAAAAAAGTAGCTATTTGCGTCGCCTATCTACCACCACCAAACAACTTAGTAACTCTCAATAGGTTGCTCGACAATGTCGATGGTGTGATGGACACGGTTGACGATATAATCCTTCTTGGAGACTTTAACTTGCCTTCCATAAAATGGGCTAAGTGTAACGACCATTCGTATGCAGTTCCCGTAATTCACAGCGATTCGTTAGGCCATTCACTCATCGATTTTATGTCCATTAATAACCTTCACCAATATAATCACTACCATAATATCGAGGGGAGAATCCTGGACCTTGTCCTAACCAATCTACCGCACGCGACAGTAGAAGAACCGTTAGGCCTTTTGAGTAAGTTGGACAAAAGACATCCCGGACTGGTGCTTGTCGTATCATGCCAGGTCCCTTTAAGTCCGCAGTTTCTGGGGTCGGCGAAAGCTAAAAAATTTAATTATTTCAAAGCAAAATATGATGTTCTGTCTGCGGATTTGAAATGTATTGACTGGCACAAAACCTTTGAAGCATGTGAAGGTGTAAATGCCATGGTTTCGGTCTTTTACGAAGTACTTATGAAGTTGGTCGAAAAGTACGTTCCCAAACGAAACTCTGCCAAATCAAAATACCCTTCGTGGTTCAGCTATGCATTAATCAGGAGGCTAGGAGAAAAGGAAAAAGCTAGACTAAGATATCGTCGGTATAAGAATCCCTTGGACTTAATAACTTTTCACACATTGCGAGAACATTGTAACAAACTATATCGTACCTGTCACTCACAATACATTTACAATACGGAACAAAACATCTCAAATAATCCAAAAGCTTTTTGGCAATTTATAAAAGAAAAAAAAAGTAACTCGTCGTCAATTCCATCTCGTATGCATAGGGAGGATAACACAGCCGACACTGGGCCAGCAATTGCTGATTTACTTTCATCCCAATTCTCCTCTGTTTATACGCTCGAAGACAATAACCCACTCCTTGCATCTAATATTAAATTCAATTCAGTTTCTTACGACAGTTGTATAGCCATGGTCGAGGTGTCAGAAAAGGAAGTAATTAACAAAATAAAAAAATTAAATGTTTTCAAGGGTGCAGGTCCTGACGATATACCTCCTATTTTCATCAAACGCTGCGGCAGGACACTGGGTCTACCACTGGCTCTATTATTTAACCGTTCACTAAAAGAAGGATGCTTTCCAGACGAATGGAAAAAAGCTAGAATACTACCGCTATTTAAAAAGGGTGACCCCAGCGATGCTAAGAACTATCGGCCCATAGCAATCTTATCATGTTTCTCCAAGCTCTTCGAGTCAATAGTCTGTCCTGTTTTGACTGCTCATGTGGATGCGTTGCTATCACCTAACCAACACGGCTTTCGTGCTGGTCGTTCGACTGCGACAAATTTGTGCTCTTTCATGTCCGATTTAAGTGATAACTTGGATAAGGGATTGGAGGTCGACGCAATATACACGGACCTTGCCAGCGCGTTTGACAAGGTAAATCACAAAATTCTCATTGAAAAATTAAACCATTTCGGTATAACAGGGTCTCTTTTACATTGGTTTCAGTCATACTTAGCAAAAAGACTTCAAATAGTTACTGTCAATGGGTATAATTCACAACCTTACTACGCGGTCTCTGGAGTGCCTCAGGGCTCCCATCTGGCCCCAGTTCTGTTCTCAATTTTCATAAACGACATTACATCTGTCATAAAAAATTGTAATTGCCTTCTTTTCGCCGATGACTTGAAACTTTACAGGGTTGTAAAGTCTCAGAATGATATAGATCTTATTCAAGGCGACTTGGATAGATTACAGGTTTGGTGCAACCTTAATTTAATGCAACTTAATGTGGCCAAATGTTGCCACGTTAGATTTTCAAGGAAGAAACACGGAATTGTCTCCAAATATAGCATCGGCACAGTTGAGCTTCAGCAGGTGGACGAAATTAGAGACCTCGGAGTAACAATGGACGGACAGCTACGTTTTATTTCACACATGAACGCAATTACCGGAAAAGCTGCCCAAATGCTGGGGTTCTTGAAGCGGAATACCAGAGGCTTCAGACATGCTAAAACCAGAATCACACTTTTCAATGCATTGGTTCGCAGTCAGTTAGAATATGGTTCCGTGATTTGGAATCCCTTTTATGCCGCACACGCGCAGCGAATAGAATCCATACAACGCGCATTTACACGACATCTAGCATTCATCTCACGGGGCATTTCACACAGAGCTAGCTATGATCAGCGTCTAAAACACTTCAAAATGACATCGCTAACGAATCGTCGTAGGCTGCACGATATGACCTTCTTATATAAAACCATAAACAGTAATACTGACCTCAGTAACCTATCAAACCGCCTTCTGTACAACGTGCCTCGAAATCCACCGCGTCACCCTTTGATCAGAACGTTCTGCCAACCATTAGTGAGAACCAACATAGGACTTAATTCACCTCTGACACGTGCGTGTCGTGAGTACAATGCGTTAAACAGTAAACTCGACCAGCTGGATATTTTCCACGACTCGTTTGGTGCTTTTAGGGCAAAGGTATTGAGATCACTTTTATAGACTTTGCGAATTTTTTTTTTGTCCAATGACTCTTCAATTTTTGAATCATAATTTGTTAACTAGCACTTAACCGTACGCTATCTTATGGTGTGAACTGTACATGCCTCTAATTGGTGTACATATCAGAACTTATACTCTGTATTCTACGATGTCAACGATTTATATGTATACTGTTGGTGTGTCTATTAATAAATAAATAAATAAATAAATAAACATACTTAGATACTTTTTTGTAAATATATACAAATTATACAAAGAAACACCCAGACCAATGCAAATATACAAATGTAAATATTTTTAGCCGCGTGGTTCCCGGCAGAGTCAAAGAATCAAAGAATCAATTTCATTTATTCAGTTTAGGCACACAAAGAGCACATATGAACGTCAACATTTTACAATTGGATATGTCAAGAAATAATATAAAAATATTAAATAATTTAAAAATAAATCATTGGAAAATGATTCTTTCGCTGGTTCGGTAGGTTGGTTCTACTGAGAAGATACTAGCAAGAAACTCAGCGAACTATATTAGAACTAGATTATTTTTCTTTTTTAAATTTGCTTAGTTTACAATTTATTTTGTGCGAGAAAGCAAGATACTTATTTCGACCACGCATTAACATCATTAAGTCACATAGATCGATTTGAATAGTTAGCACACTAAATGCTTTAAAATTTCATTCAAGAAAGAAAAACATTTATTCTAGCCCATACATATTAACATTACACGTAACTAAAAGGAGTGAAAATAACGACGAATGGGCCTGAAAAGGTCACCACCTCAGCATGATGCTGCAAGATGATTTTCAGGTGGCGCCTATGAAGGAGGGACGTCACCCACGTGTCACAAAATACAAAAGAAAACAATAGTAAGGAAGAAGTCACCTACAACATAAAAAAAAAACATTAGAATACAGAACTCGTGATGCGTTTCCCTTGACAACCACAGTAAAAAAAGAAATGAAAAATTTAGTACAACAATATTTTATCTGTGCTAACGCGCAGACACCCAACACCCAACGCTATCCCCGAAAGCAGAGTGTGACGCGGTCCGGCTGACAGTAACAAAAAACAAACATTATAACAAAGACGAATTTCACATTTATGCAAGAATAAAAACAAAATGAACTAATTACGTGCGCAGGTTGATTTGATATAATATTATATTATCTGTAATATTATCTATGATAGGTGAATGTGAGCTCCTCCACCGCTGTAGTATATAGTACACCATGCTATCCTTAAAAGACATCCAAAAAACCCGTACTGCGCAAAAAGAGTATATATTGTGACGCGTTTGGGGTTAAGATAAATGCCCTTTGCCCCTATATAGATTTCATTTTATGCAGACATTCAAACAGTCAAACAAGTTATACTTTCTTTTTTTCTTCCTTTTGGCAAGTAATAGATGTATGCCAATGTCAAGTAAATGTGTTTAGAATTATTAATGGCGAGACGCCAAGGTCAAGTTTTTAAGTTACGGTCCTCAGTAAAGTTGTGGGGACTTTACTAGAAGCTTCGTAGGGAAGTTTGGAACCAACACTAAAAGTCACAATTCACTGTAATATGCCACTTTCAACACTTTGTGTGCGTTGTCAAAGATATCATATCTAAAAATCCACCATTTTTATACATAAAATCTCAAATTCACACCAATTTCGGAAAATAAAAAAATACCGCGATGTGCCCTTCTTCATGTTAGCGCCAAAACTCTCAAGTTATATACATAAGCATGTTAAAAATTCGCAGAAATAAGGTATGAACGTCATTATATAATAATAATTGGGTATTTTCATGTTGTTAAAATAAATTATTTAAATGAGCATGGTAAAAGATCAGTAAAAGTTGCGTCTGTTCTTATTCTATCGTTTTTATATATTTTTAATTATCTACCCAACCTATAAAAGTAAATGATTTGACTATTGAATACTATGACGTCACAGTAATTTATTTCATACAAGTTGGATTGTAACTTACTGTTTTGACGTTTAATAAAAAGTAACTAATTTGACTAGACAGATAAATACCCAATTGTAAGGTGTAGACCGTCATAAGAGTACAAATGGACACCATTCCGTGGCGAATTACCACGTAACCAATTTTAAAGATAATGTTCTACTAAAATGGCGGCAGGGGCTCTGGAGTTAGGTGTGTTTTATCGAGCTAGCAGCTGCGGTACTCTTTCTGCGGGAGTTATGTGATGTGAGATGATCTATATAATTTTGTTTGACTTTTCTTAGTTGTAAGACAAACAAAGGTAGGTATAGTAATTGTCAAAGTTCATATTTTATTAAGATAAACTACTTCAATTGTCAATGACAAAATTGACAAGCACCTCTCACAGTCAGACGTAAGAAACATAGGCTTATAGATTCTACATAAGGCAAGCACAAGCGAAGGCGCTAACAACGTCACACAGTGTGCGCTAGAATAACTGGCCTTGGGAGCCGGAATCTTCACGCCACATACCGGACTGGACCTCGGCAGACAAAACTCCCGAGTTTTATCTTTGTATTTTTAGTGAGGACGCTATCTTAGATTAGTTTTACCTGTGCTTCGCCATTGGTTGATTAGAACCAGAGATGTAACTACCTACTCAGAAACGGCATCCATGCGGGCGGTACCTCGTGTAAAGGCTAGTAAATAATTAAAAAAGGACAAAGCAAATCGCAGTAGAACCCATAACAAGTAGTTCCAATTTAAAATAAATCTTCCTTATAAGTGAAATTCCATTCACTTCGTAATAACTTAGTGCTCGCTTCCGGTGTTCGCTCCACAATACAACGTATTCAACCGCCAATCTCGGGAACGATGGTGGTGACACGCAATACATAGCTTTAGTGATTGGACCGCTTCGTACCTACGTAGAATGTAAATATCATTTCGTGAGAGATCACGAAATTATAGTTTGAACTTACAGTATAGTTGTTAAATTGTGTCAATTTGGTTACACGTCCCTTGTGTGCTTGAGCCTCCGGGTCTGAGCAGGTCGGACGGTAAGAGACCAGACGGACTGACTTTGGTGCCCTGGAAGAACGGCAAATGTCTACTTTGGGACGCAACGTGTGTCAGCACGGTAGCCGCCAGCCACCTTAGTCGCACCGTTCACTCCCCGGCGGCCGCTGCGGAAGACGCCGCCGGCTCAAGGAAGAGGCGTAAGTATGCCGACTTGGAACCTCTGTACCAGTTCAAGCCAATAGCGGTGGAGACTCTGGGGAGTTGGGACAAGGAAGCTAAAAGCCTTATTAAAGAAATCGGACAGAGGCTCATCGAGGTTCGTTCCTGGTCCAAAGGCTGTCTATCGCCATCCAACGTGGCGACACAGCAAGTGTTATGGGCACTTTTGCACCAGGAGCGATCAGGGGCGGGTTAAGCATTTTGACATATTGTATTAATTTGATGAATAATAAAATATAATGTATTTTATGTGATTATGTAATTAAAATTTGGTTACATATCAAAATCTCGAAGTTCATAATACCGATGCGTTAGCTCTGCTCCGCTCCGATCCCGCCTTAGCCTTCTAACCTAACCTATCCAAGTCGGCATACTACGCGCCTAGACATGGATGTTATACATATATACTGCTTGTTGTTTGTAGGATGCGACGTAACGAATGAGTTAATGTAGACTAAGTGAAACGAAGAAGTCATTTTAAAACAAGTCTCGTTGTATAAAGTAACTATAAAAATTTAACCAGAATTCCTGCCATTAGCAAAGTATAATTTTTTTTTATACCACTTGGTTGGCAGACAAACACACGACCCACCTGATGGAAAGTGGTTACCGTAGCCTATTGACGTATGCAACGCAAAGGGAGTCACACTCGCGCTGCCAACCCTGTAAACACAAGAGTTTCTGTGCCGTCAGTGTAAACGATAAAGCAGGACAAGCTTTTGGTCTTCCCACTGACAGTACAAAATCTCTCCAGTGAGCTCTGGCTACCCTACTCACCGCCGGAAACACAACACGAGATTATTATGTCCGTGATATTCTGTAGGACGGAGATACTTCCCCAGTCAGACTGCTCAATTGGACGGAAATACCGCCGTGTCCTACCTCCTTGTTTATGTCAATATCTAATTTTCGGGAATTTGAACTTCATGATTTTGAACTTTCGGGATTATTATCTTCGTGATTTTGAACTTTGGTATCTCATACTTCGGTATGTCGTACACTCAGAACATGGCGTAACCGTCAATTTACCGATTGTGACAGTTAACATGTGACACCTCTTAGGCGCGTTGAGCACTTTTTTTTTATACCACTTAGGTTGCAGACAAGCGCACGGCCCACTTGATGGAATGTGGTTACCGTGGCCTATGGACGTTTGTAAAACCAGAGGAGTCACAGTCGCGCTGCCAACCCTGTAAGTACAGAGTTTGTACTTTTTGTGAAGTACCTAAATATTTTTTACTTTTAAACTCGTCCGTAAACTTTGTATATCAAAAATTGTTCTTGCATGACAGTGGTAAATTCAAAAGGAGATTTGAAGAAGAGAAATACTTCCCTACATAAAAAATCATGAGGTTTGAAATTGTCGCTACATATTCGAGCAGAAGAATTTGGTAGATATCCAGTTTTGATGCGCAAGGCTTTTTTTTTCTTGGGATTTTGTGTTATTTTGTTACTAACATAGCTTTTAAGTGTATACTACTAACATTGCTTATGGATCAAGGTCCAAAATAAAGTTTTATTATTATTATTATTATTATTAATATTTAATCTACAGCGTCCGTCTTTTCTTATCAGTAAGAAAACGATGAGGACCTTTTTTGCACTGAAATGCACTACACAGCGTCATTGTTTATTCCACATAAGTCACTTTCATGGTCGGCAGCGCGAGTGTAACACCCCTGGTGTTGCATACGTCCATAGGCCACGGTAACCACTTTCCATCAGGGGGGCCGTGTGCTTGTCCGCTAAGTGGTTGTCTGTCACCTTTATTTACTAACAATTTGTGTGAAATTTGACAGCCAGCGATAATGCGCCACCTATCGGGATGAATAGGTAGTGTGTCTCCTCAGTACCGTCAAACAAACATAAGATTTTCATTAACGTAAATCTGATCATCACGAACAAGTCTGGTTTTCTCGGAGGTAGGACACGATGGTATTTCCGTCCAATTGAGCAGTCCGACTGGGAAAGTATCTCCGCCCTATAGAATACCGCGGCCATAATAACCTTGTATTGTGTTCCCGTCGGTGAGTAGGGTAGCCAGAGCTCACTGGAGAGTTTTTGTGCAGTCAGTGGGAAGACTAAAACTTGTCCTGCTTTGTCTTTTACACTGACGGCACAGAAACTCTCTGTGCTTACAGGGTTGGCAGCGCGAGTGTGACTCCCTTGGTTTTACAAACGTCCATAGGCCACGGTAACCACTTTTCATCATGGTCTGCCACCTAAATGATATAAAAAACAGACAAGAATTCCATAAAAAATTTTTGTATTCACTGTCGTTTATATAACGTACTTTTGTTAGATATTTCCAATGTTAGAACTTCCAATGACCACTTTACAATAAAATTATATAATAGTGTACAGACACGGATCTCAATCTTTCAGTTGCTTTTCAGCTGTCATGATTACTGATGCTTACCATGCTTATGGCCCCAGTGTCCATGACACTGGGGCCGTAAGCATAGTTACTGTAATGCTAAAATGCTGAAAAATGTATTTATTTTCAGATGCCGTATAAACGATATAGATTTGAATTCTGAATTGAAAAAGAAAGATAGGAGGTAGGACACGGTGGTATTTCCGCCCAATCGAGCAGTCCGACTGGGGAAGTACCTTCGCCCTACAGAATACCGCGGTTATAATAACTTCGTGTTGTGTTCCCAGCGGTGAGTAGGGTAGCCAGAACTCACTGGCAAATTTGTGCTGTCAGTGGGATGGCTAAAGGCTTGTCCTGCTTTGTCCTCTACACTGACGGCACAGAAACTCTGTGCTTACAGGGGCGGCAGCGCGAGTGTGGCTTCTCTTGTGTTACACACGTCCATAAGCCACGGTAACCACTTTCAATCAGGTGGGCCGTGCGCTAATCTGTCACCTAAGTGATTTAAAAAATAAATAAAGATGATACAGTCCTGTCAGTGTCAATCCTGCTAGTATGAGTCCTATTGTCAGTATTTTCAGTGTCAGTACTGTCAGTGTCAGTCCTGTCAGTGTTAGTGTGACGTGTATTGCGATTCTGAAGAATAAATATTTCTATAAGTCTTTCAAACGTTATTCTCAATTCTGTCTATTTATTCAGTGGCTGTAGTAAATCTACGTCCATTGTATAAACCCAAAAGGTTATTTGTACTATCAATTCGGGCGTTCCCGGAAATTGGTCCCGTGGGTTCGTCAATTAGATTGTTTGAGCAGTGATAGTCAATATTTTCATCGAATATAACTAATTTGCTAGTGAAATTCATACAACCGTACTTTTTTTTAATTGTTAATTTATTATATAACGGATCGCGACCTTACGCGATCAAATCATCCGCTGCACTGTTTTAGGTGTGCAGCGGGGGGCAAACCGGCCGACCATAGGGTTGGCAGCAAGACCTGCACCGGGGGGGAGCCGAAGCCGCAAGGCGGGAGCTCCACCCAAAGTTCGCGGCGGGATGCGGAGATGGTTCCATAATGGATCCCCAGCTCCGCATCCTGCAGGCGAACGTGGGCCACGGTGCCGATGCTCAGGGTCTTCTGCTCCAGAGCATGGCACAGTGGTCCGTACACGTCGCCGCTGTCGCCGATCCGTACACCCACCGGCACTTGGGGCCTGCCTGGGTGGTCGACCTGGACGGGTCGGCGGCACTGGTGTACAACGCCGCTATGGGTGCCCCGCCCCCCCCTGTTGTCGTGGCAAGGGAGCATGGCATCGTAGCGGCGCGTGTGGGGGAGATTGCGGTCGTGGCTGTCTACTTCACGCCGAGCCTACACCGACGCATAGGGGAGTACCGGCGGTCGCTGGAGCGACTGACCGACGTCGTCAACGCCTGTCACCCTCATCCGGTTCTTGTGCTCGGGGACTTCAACGCCTGGTCAGTGACCTGGGGGTCCCGGCACACGAACCCACGAGGTAGGGCTCTGGAGAGCTGGGCCACTAATCACGGTCTAGTTCTCCAGAATCGCGGGGCCGAAGCCACGTTCGTGGCCGCGGAGCGCAGTTCGACCTTTCGTTCGCAGGCGCTTCGCTGTCGCACCGTGTGCAGGACTGGCGTGTTGTTGTGGGGGTGGAGACACTGGCGGATCACCGATATGTTCGGTTTGATGTCTCCCCTCCCGCGGATGATGCGCCGGTCATACCGGCCCCACGCGAGCCACGCTGGGTGCTTGGGAGACTGAATCGGGAGGTCCTCCTGGAGGCCGCCATCGTACAGGCCTGGGCCATTGCGCCGGACAGGCCTGTCGATATCGACGATGAGGCGGTGTGGTTCCGGGAGGCCATGACTCGTGTCTGCGATGCGGGTATGCCTAGGGCACCACCCTATAGTCCGAGGGGTCGGGTCTACTAGTGGTCTGCGGAGATCGCGAGGCTACGGCAAGCCTGCGTGATCGCGCACCGCCGGTGGACCAGACTCCGTAGGAGGCGTAGCCGAACCGCAGATACGGAGCCCCGAGTAACGGAGCTTCATGTGGGATACAGGGAGGCCAGAGATGCCCTCCGAGCGGAGATTAAGCGGGCGAAAGCCGCGGCGTATAAGGAGCTCATGGAGACGCTGGAGCGGGACCCATGGGGGCGGCCTTACCTTATGGTAAGAGGAAAGCTGCACCCCCGGGCCCCGCCGTTGACCCAGGTTCTCCAGCCAGCTCTGCTCGATGGAGTGGTCGAGTCCCTGTTCCCGGCGCGAGCGGAACACGTTCCGCCGCAGATGACTCCGCCACCTCGGTCGCCTATGGCGCCCAGTGTGGTAGTTGACGACGAAGTCCCCGAGGTCACTTGGGTAGAACTGGAGCTGGCGGTGCGAAGGCTTAGAGCCAAGAAGAGCATCGCCCCGGGACCCGACGGCATTCCAGGCCGCGCGTGGGTCCTAGCTCTGGGAGAAGACGGTCTCGAACCCCGACTGAGAGGGTTCCTCAGCGCATGCTTGGAGCGGGGCCAGTTTCCGAAGATGTGGAAGACGGGGAAACTGGTCCTCATCCGAAAGGAGGGTCGCCCGGCGGACAAACCGTCCGGCTACCGGCCCATTGTGTTGCTCGACGAGGTGGGCAAGCTCTTTGAAAGAGTTATTGCGAAGCGCCTTGTCGAGCACCTCTCTGGTAGGGGGCCGGACCTGGCGGATGCCCAATATGGCTTCCGCCAGTGGCGGTCCACCGTGGATGCCATCATGCGCGTGAGGACTTTGGCGGAGGAGGCAGTCGCCCGGGGCGAGGTGACGTTGGCGGTGTCCTTGGACATCTCCAACGCGTTCAACACCTTGCCCTGGAGTTGCATCAGGGAGGCACACACATCTACCCAAGTGCGACAGGCGTCGGCCGGCGTGAGATGTCGTGCGGTGTTCCACAGGGATCGGTTCTTGGGCCGCTCCTGTGGAACATCGGATACGACTGGGTGCTTCGCGGTGAGCTCGCGGATGGCGCCGCCGTCACGTGCTATGCGCACGACACGCTAGTAACGGCGAGCGGGGCTACATACCGCGAAGCGACCCTGAGGGCCACGACCGCGGTTGCTCAAGTCGTGGAACGGATCCGGCGGCTGGGCCTTGAGGTGGCTCTGCATAAATCCGAGGCCATGTTCATTCATGGACCTCGGCGCACTTCCGAAGTCTGGGCCCCAAATTGGTGGGCACAGCCAACGCTCTGGCGCGGCTACTGCCTAACCTGAGGGGCCCGGAGGACTCCTGCAGGAGACTCTACGCGGGTGTCGTGCGGTCCATGGCCCTGTACGGGTGTCCCGTGTGGGCGGACACCCTGAATGATCGGCACATGCCCCTGCTGCAGCGTCCGCAGCAGAAGTTGGCGTGCCGCATCATAAGGGGGTACCGCACGATATCCTTCAACGCGGCGAGTCTCCTCGCCGGATCGCCACCATGGATCCTGGAAGCGAGATCCCTTTCGGCGCTATACCGGTTTCGAAAGGCGGCGCGGGAGCGGGGTCACGATCCCGAGCCCGAAGAAATTCGGGCCGTGAGATCCCGGCTCCACAGGGAAATGGTGGCGGAATGGGAGCTACGACTTGGGCGACCAGGCGCAGGGCGCGCCGTAGTAGCGGCGGTAAGACCCATCATGGGGGAGTGGCTAGAGAGACCACACGGCAGCCTCTCGTACCGTCTGACGCAGATGATCACCGAGCACGGGTGCTTCGGAAAGTATCTGCGTCGGATGGAGAAAGAGCCAACGTCCGAGTGCCATCACTGCGACGCGAGCGAGGACTCAGGTCCGCACACGCTCACCGAGTGTCCGGCGTGTGAGACGCCGAGGCGGGAGCTTGTGGCGGCCCTGGGAGTGAGAGTTCTCACGCTCTCCACCTTGCTCGCGGCGATAGTCCGCTGCGCAGATGCGTGGGCGGCCGGCGCCTCCTTCTGCGAGCAAGTAATGCTCGTGAAGGAGGAGGCGGGGCGGGAGCGGCAGCGGGAGCGACGAAGGATCGCAAGCCAAGCTGCCCGCATACGAATGCAACTCGGGCGTCGGAGGTCGTTGAACGACCTCCGCCCCCCATGAGCGCCGGCCTGGGGGTGACAGGTGGAGCCGCCTGTCACCCTGGCAGAAGCAGGCCACGGCGGTGGCGTGCCTGGCGCGCCTCCCCGTTTCCGGGGTCGAGTTGGGGACTCTGTAGTCCCCACACCCGAGACGAGGGCCAGATCGCGAGAGATGGCCCTGGGTCGGCCGGGGTGCGAGGGATATGCCTGTCAACCTCACCTCTGGCAACCAAAGCGGCCCACAGGCGGCGTGCGTTTTAGTCGGTTCGAGTCTGACATAACCTCCTCCACCGGCTCCGGTGGGGAGGTATCCGTGGGAATTTTGTGCACGTAAAAAAAAAAAAAAAAAACGCGATATAATCATGAAACTTATTATTTTTGCCGACGTTTTGGATGCGTTGTAGCACCTGTGGTCACGACTTAACTTGTTATTAGGTAGGTACATATAAATAAGATTGGATAATTTAAATATAAATAATATTTATTTTAGTACCACCTTGATGATATTTAAAGCTAATACATTTTTGGATGGAATCGGGAATAAGTCTTTATTTGACATTAAAATAACCGTGTTTTCCACGGATCCACGTTTTAAAATAACCGTGAATTCATACACGATCCTTATAACAAAATAGTAAATTTAAAATTTTTGTTTGTCTGTCTGTCTTTCGGACTTTTTTTTACGTGCGCAAAATCCCCACGTATACCTCCCCACCGGAGCCGGTGGAAGAGGTTATGTCGGACTCGAACCGACTAAAATGCACGCCGCCTGTGGGTCGTTTTGGTTGCCGAAGGTGAGGTTGAGTCCCCAACTCGTCCCCTGTCTTTCGGACTGTTTGTATCGGGTAATCGGAGTAATCTCCGAAGTAACTGGGTCGATTTTGACAGAATTTTTACTGTAGGGTCTACCTACAGTAAAAAACTGATGTAAGAAGTAACGTAGGCTACGTTTATTTTACAACATAATATAAACTCACGCCTATATCCCCGAAGGGGTAGGTAGAGGTGCTAGCACCCACATTTCGCCAGTTTATGTTTAGGTCCCAATGTAATAGGTGGCGAGCCTATTGCCATTAACCGGGCACTTATAAACCTGCGATAAATACACACATAACTTCGAAAAGCATCGAAAAGTCATTGGTGTGTGCCATGGTAAAACGTACATTTTTGAAAAATTTGACTATTCGAAAATTCGAATAAAATCTAAATTTATGTATTATCATATTAAATTTTTAAATAAACAAAATATATTTTTCTGTAAAGCCGAAAAATATGTTCTTTGACATAATTCAAGTTTTATTTTATTCGTAAAATAAATAGTTAAAACGTCACTAAACTAAAAGTAATTTCTCTGGTGGGTCGAACATTAGATGGGCAAGTTAAAAATGGCTCCATTGGGATTGAAAAGCAACTACTTTTTTATTCTTTTACGAGCATTAGTCTAACCACAAATACTTTCTAGTCGTATTAAAATACAATTCATGAAAAATAGAAGCTGGACTAGTAACTCGCCCGGCTTCGCTCGGGAGTAATTCGATTTCCCGTTCTTTTACAATCTATACGATATTTTTACTTACAAAGTCAAAGTCAAAAATCAGAGAGAAAGAAAGAAAGAAAGAAAGAAAATTAGAGAGAAAGAAAGAAAGAAAGAAAGACAGAAAGAAAGAAAGAAAGAAACATAGAAAGAAAGAAATAAAATACATTTTACTGCAAGCACAATGCCCGTTACACATTATACACATACGCAAATATGATGAAGGAAAAACAAAAATAACAAAATGATTTAGTAGTATGATATCACAAGCTTTGCCAGGAGGCGGTAACTCGAAAACCGTATTCGTACATACAAATATTTGCACTGATCAGGAATGGAACCCGTACCCCCTGCGTAGCAGTCGAACGCTACAGAGGCTTGTATTTAAGCCATAGGTGTTCACAATATTCTCTTAGCGATCCAAAGTTAATACTTCATGTATTACTAAATATTTAAACTCATCCTGTATATATCTACGTAGTGAAACTATTGTTGCTACACCCCTTAATTGAGAAATTATACCCTCCCATCACATACAGTATATATATTCACGTTCACCTGGCCAATTTAAGCTGTGATAATTACCAACATAATTAAGATCATGCTTCCTACACGGTTATACAGACGAGCAACTTTTAGTGGCCGAAGCAGAGAGGCAGTTGCTTGTTTTATATACTGCTAATGTATGAAGAGGACGTTGTACAATTAATATACTTTCAAAACAAAAAAAAACAATGAATACTCACTAATTTCCGTGGAGTGTTTTACAGTAATGACATCATATCTCCTTCTCTCACATTTTCATTCTCCGTCTTTCTCTTTTTAACTTCAAATAAGGGCTTAAGTTTTTTTTTTATACAACTTAGGTGGCAGGCAAGCACACGGCCCACCTGATGGAAAGTGGTTACCATGACCTATGAACGTGTGTAACACCATTGGAGTCACATCCGTGCTGCCGACCCTGTAAGAACAGAGATTTTGTGCCGTCAGTGTAGAGGAGAAAGCAGGACAAGCTTTGGTCATCCCACTGACAGCACAAAAACTCTCCAGTGAGCTCTGGCTACCCTACTCACCGCCGGGAACACAACATGAAGTTATTATAACCGCGCAATTGGGCGGAAATACCGCCGTGTCCTATCTCCTCCGATATAGGTAATTAACTTTAAGTACATACTTTAAATACTTTTATATTATTGATTGAAATTTTAAAGCATTTAGTTTGCTAACTTTTCAAATCGATTAATATATAGAAAAACTTGAATCGGGATATATGTACCTATAGAAAATTTTGGATGGTTTCGGGCAAAGGTTCTGTGGCTTAAGATCGCGGGTTCGAATCCCGACTGAACCGTTTCAGTTTTTTCTATATCTTAATCGACTTTTATATTAGACTACAAAAGTATTCAAAGTACTCAGAGTATGCCAGTACCTAAAGCTTGTACTTTAAAGCTCGGTATCCATTCTCCTCTCCTAATAATATAATATAATATAATATATTCTACAACATTCTACACAACGCTATCTACACCCATGGTTAGCATAGTTTTACTAGCTTGTGTTATGGAATCTAGAATACGGAAACATACTTAAATACTTTTTTTTTTTTTGTAAATACATACTTATTATATATAGAAACACCCAGACCAATGCAAATACCCATAGTCATGCATACAAATATTTGCACTGAGCGGGGATCGAACCCGCGCCTCCTGCGTAGCAGTCGCGTTCACTACCACCACGCCACAGAGGCTGTCTAAGAAAACGATCCTCGCCTGACCTCTCAGGAAGAAAGCCTACGCCAGTAGGAACCTCGCCCATCAATCAACAATTGAAATAGATGGTACCCTTTTTTTATTAATATGCGCAAAATCCCCACGGATATCCCCAACACCGACGCCGGTGGGGAAGGTTATGTCGGACTTGAACCGACTAAAACGCACGCCGTCTATGTAGGCTGCAGGTGAGATTATCTCATATCACTCACATATCCCTCGCACCCCGGCCGAATAGATAGTACCCAGAGTAATTAAATCGTGAGTTCGACGATAAAAAGTTGCCAGTCTACAAAGCCTTATAAAATACGCATCTAATTCATGTCGAAACTAATTATTTCTGACACTAAAGTAGGGCATCATGCGTCGAAAACAGTCGATATTTAGTTAAAATACACTCATAATTAATGGAGAACGGAAATTAATTACATTCTCTCTAGTTTAGGTTAATTTATACCGACTAATATTGTACATAAGATTTGTTATGAACGTAAATACTAATGATTAATTAATCAAAATGGCGTACGTGCAGACGGGCGACGACTTCAAACGGTACAAAGTTGCCTTAATTGATTAGTATGCTGAAATATTATAAGTTTTAAACTGTTAATTTAAAGTGCCTCTTTATAATCTTAAAGTAACAGCTTTTTAATGTCTTTTTAAATCAAAAATATTATACTTCTTCTTACACGTAGACGATATGTGATAAAATCTGCGTATACATACATATAGTCTTTATCCGCGGGGGGTTAGGCAGAGGTGAATTAACACCCACATTTCACCAATCATTGAATTTGGTCGCACGTAATAGAGGATGCCATGAGGAGCCATGCATCTGAGGCTGAGTCTGGGCTGTATATATCTGTCCGATGTTAAACAGCCTTATCCCTTAGTCGCATTATGGGACGGTTAAAATTTTATTCTGCCGGGAACCACGCGACTAAGAAGCCAGCGTATAAGAAGAAGAAGAAATGAAAAAGTTGAACTAAATCCTATACCAACACGTGTAGCCAACATGAAAACAGTAGGCAACAGTCTCCCAACATTGCCTATGTACAGCAGTGGACAGCGATAGGCTAAATTGATTGATTGATTTTACATAACTGCAAGACGGATATACAGGGTGTATTTTTGAAACGGGGCAGTAAGGGCAAGTACCTTAACCGTTGCAGTTACAGCAAAACGTTCTTAGAAGACCTTCCCTAACTTTTTGACATATTTTGAACTGCATTCACAGATTTTGTAAAAAACTTACAGTTGGCAAAAAAAATGCTAAAAGTCCAAAAAAAATTTTTTTATGCCAATCGATTCTATTTCATGTGGGGATCAAAAAACTCTATGAGACCATTTTAGCTTTCAGTACTAGGAAAGACAGAAATCGCCAAAAACGTTTCCTATACATTTCGGCAACAGAAACAAATTTCTACGATGGTTTAACTTTTTGTTATGGCCAGGAAGTGGGTAGAATTGACTGTAAAGTAACTAAAAAGAATTTTTACCCTCAAATTTCGAATTTGATTCGAAAATCTGTGTGTTATACTTAGTCTCAGCTGAGAAACTTCGTATGAGTTATTAATTAAGGATTTTCGCTAAAATGTCTTCTAATCGTGAAAAAATTGACTTATTAGAAGCGTATTTTGTCTATAATCGAAATGCGGGAGCTGCATTAGTGTGGTACCGCAATAAGTATCCGTTGCGGCATGTACCAACAAGAAAGGTTATTACAAATCTTTTGAAAAGCCTGGAATTGCAGGGTTCTTTCAAAAGAAAGCGGCAGCCTCGTGTGGACATGGACACGGAGATTGCGGTTCTGACTTATGTCGAAGCATATCCAGAGGTATCGTCCAGGCAAGTCGCCCTTGAAGTAGGTGTATCCCACTCCCTTGTGATAAAGATATGGAAGAAATACGGCTACAAGTGCTATCGATATGGGCGCATAGTTCAAGTGTTACATCCGGGTGATGATGTTCGAAGGCTTACTTTTTGCAGATGGCTAAGAGGAAAAATAAGCAGATATCATGAATTTTTAAATTACATACTGTGGTCAGACGAAACGAATTTTTCCAATAACGGTATGTACAACAGAAAAAATCACCACTATTGGTCCAAAGAAAATCCACTAAGAGTTACGGCAAGTCATAATCAGGTTCGCTTCTCATTCAACTGTTGGTGTGGTATAATGTCCAATCGAGTCATAATGGTGGAATTTTATGAAGGGAAACTGAATTCTGCCATGTATAATGAAGTCATTTTACACCATCTTAAAAACGAGATGGACGAATGGCCCCTATCGGAATTGCGAAAAGTTCATTTTCAACAAGATGGTGCTTCGCCACATAACAGTCACCTTTCACGTTCCAATTTGAGCCGCCTATTCGGTACACAGTGGATAGGTACACATGGTCCAACGCAGTGGCCACCTCGTAGCCCCGATCTAACACCACTTGATTTTTTTTTATGGGGCTTCGTGAAAAACGAGGTGTATAAGACGACGTACTTACGCCAGTGTTCAAGAGCTCAAGGATGCATTAATGACCATTTTACGTAATATTCATCCCAGAACATTATTAGCCGCCATTCGTTCAGTGCAAAAAAGGATAGACTTATGTATTCGTGAAAATGGAAATCATTTTGAGCAATTTATTTCATAAACCAATTTCCTAAATGTTTAAATGATTTTTTTTATTTAAAAAGTTCAAAATTTTACCTGACCTATGAGTTTCGAGTTGATTTATCATATTTCCGTACGAATTGTATGGGAAACGTTTTTGGCGATTTCTGTCTTTTCTAGTACTGAAAGCTAAAATGGTCCCATAGAGTTTTTTGATCCCCACATGAAATAGAATCGATTGGCATAAAAAAAAAATTTGAACTTTCTGCATTTTTTTTGCTAACTGTAAGTTTTTTACAAAATCTGTGAATGCAGTTCAAAAAGTCTCAAAAAGTTAGGGAAGGTCTTTTAAGAACGTTTTGCTGTAACTGCAACGGTTAAGGTACTTGCCCTTACTGCCCCGTTTCAAAAATACACCCTGTACATATATAGGGAAATTTGGATATATTTTTTTTACCACTTAGGTGGCAGACAAACACACAACCCACCTGATAGAAAGTGGTTACCGTGGCCTACTTGTAACACCAGAGGGGCCACACTCATGCTGCCGACCCTGTAAGCACAGAGCCGTCAGTGTAGAAGACAAAGCAGGACAAGCCTTTAGTCTTCCCACTGACAGCACAAATTCTTCAGTGAGCTCTGGCTACCCTACTCACCACTGGGAACACAACACAAAGTTATTATGGCTTCGGTATTCTGTAGGGCGGAGGTACTTCCCCAGTCGGACTGCTCAATTGGGCGGAAATACCGCCGTGTCCTACCTCCTAGAACATCCATAGTGGTCAAAGCATTCCCCTATAAGGGAAAGATAGCGGGTTCGGATCCCGCCTTTACTGATTAACTTTTTAATGTTTTTATCAATGTTATTATTATTTAATACCAACACTGGCGTTATCATTCTCCTATACATACATACATACATATAATGACGACCTCCGTGGCGTAGCGGTAGAGCATTCGACTGCTATGCAGGTGGCGCGGGTTCGATTCCCGCTCAGTGCAAATACTTGTATGCATGAATATGTATATTTGCATTGGTCTGGGTGTTTCTATGTATAATATGTATGTATTTACAAAAAAAAAGTATCTATGTATGTTTATCCGCATTCTAGATCCCATAACACAACCTAGTTAAGCTATGCTTACCATGGGTCTAGATAGCGTTGTGTAGAATGTCGTGGAATATTTATTTATTTATAATCACGCCTTTATCCTTGGAGGGTTAGGCAGAGATGATTTAACACCCACATTTCACCAATAATTGTATTCGGTCCCACGTAATAGCGGGTGAGCCTATTGCCATATTCCGGACACTATTGTTGACTCGAGCCATGGCTGAGTCTGGGCTGTACATATCTGTCTGATGTTAAACAACCCTGTCCCTTAGTCGCCCTATACGACACCGCATGGGAAGAGATCGGGTGGCCCTAATTCTACTATGCCGAAAACCACGCGGTTCATTCTCCTAGTAATCACATAATAGCACCGTGCATATTATAATCATGTAGGCCATAGAATAATTTACACTAATTACTGAATCAAACCGCGTAATTGAATAATCAACGTCAATTACCTGCTCAGAGGTAAGCAGAGAGCTATATGTACAATTATTATCAAGTTGTAGTGATACTACTTATACATGCACTGGAGGAATTGCCTGACAATCGATAGGGCCGGGTTTGAATCCTGGCTAATACTGGACAATCGACTTTGCTGGAGGGGTTAGGGCAAATACTAATAATTTCAGTTAATGCCACAGTGACAACCACTGTGGCGTACAACGTTCGACTGCTACGCAGGAGGTACAGGTTCGATTCCCGCTAAATGTAAATTTTATATTGCCATTAGTCTAGTATGATATATTTGTATTTATAAAAATAAAGTATCTAAGTATGTTTATCAGCATTCTATATCCCATAACACAAGCTGGTGAAGCTATGCTTACCATGTGTCTAGATAGCGTTGTGTAGAATGTTGTGGAATATTTATTTATTCATTATTCTTTATTTAAATAACCACTCAGTCGCGCTACTTTTCCATTGGGGTAGGTAGAGATATCATCTTGCTTATTGAATATTTGATTGACAAAACAAATTGGTTACTTTTTACTGAACGTCATAACGGTAAGTTATAAGGAAACTTGTATGAAATAAATTATTGTGACGTCATAGTATTCAATAGTCAAATCATTTACTATTATAGGTTGGGTGGATGATTAAGTATGAATAAAAACTATTATAAAAGAACAGACGCAACTTGTACCGCTCTTTACACATTCTTAATTTATTAAGCTTAGTTAAATAATTTATTTTAAGTACAACAAAATACCCAATTGCTACAATTCAGACTTAAAGCTTTTCGCATCTTTTTTTATACCACTCAGGTGGCAGACATGCACACGGCCCACCTGAGGGAAAGTGGTCACCGTGGCCTATGGACGCGTGCAAAACCAAGAGAGTCACACTCGCGTTGCCAACCCTGCAAGCATTGAGAGTTTCTGTGCCGTCAGTGTAAAAGACAAAGCAGGACAAGCTTTTAATCTTTCCACTGACACCATAAAAACCCTCCAGTGAGTTCTGGCTACCCTACTCACCCACGAACACAACACGAAGTTATTATAACCGCGGTATTCTGAGAGCGAGAATATTAGAAAGTAGAATAAACTAGAAAATATACTTTATTTGTTTTGTACAATACGAAGCATGGTAGCTTAGTGGTTAAGTCTGCCTTACGGTCGAGAGTTCCCAGGTTCGATCTCTGTCATTAGACTTTCGACGTGAACCCACTCCTAACACAAGCAATTTAGCTTAGTTGGAGGGATTGGAGGGACCATTAGTAATTTCGGTTTTAATATTCTTAAAAAAACACTGATCACCTTTTAATAAAACATTGAAAAAAGTATAGCTTAGAAGTACTCGAAGTCAGTGGGCTTGAGTGAAAGGATTAAAGACAGTAGAGATCTTGTGAAGTCTGCAAGGATAGAGTCAAATAGCGGGTTGTAGTCTCTGCCTACCCCGGAGGGAAATAGGCGTGAGCATATCTGTCCTTAATTTCTCAATAACTTACACTAAACGCAGTAACAACCCCTGGAGGAATCTATCATCTAAGCAGAGGAATTCAATCAACTCCTTCATTCAGCCCCAGGAGGTTCCTGTCACCCTAAGACGTGCGCCAATTACAAGTGGGGCCGTTCTAACTAGGTACTATTCAAGCCAATGTGGGGCTATTAAACAAGCGGTAAGTCGCAAGGTGAATTATATATTTTGTAATAAAAAGACAGAGGATTTTCAAGCGAGATTTTCAATAGCACAATTCTTTTAGTAAGCGCTTTCGTAATAATTATCAATAACATAGTAAACCGCGGTAGAATATCCCCATCTTACTGACACAAAACCATTCCTACACAGCCTTGATTCCTTCCTAGCTAAAATGGCTGGGATAAATTCAATCGCCATCATCGGTGACATTAATATCGATATTACGCCCGTAAATAAAGACGATAGCTCTGAAGGGTACTTGAATATAACTGCATCCCACGGTCTACTACCAGCACACGTACAACCAACTCGAAAACATAAATGCCTAGACCATATTATGTTAAAAAGTAGAAAAAAATCTATAACAATTGTTCTTGACACCCCACTTACTGATCACGTCCCGGTTCTCCTCCACAATGAGCTAACAAATATCAAGCCTAAGTCCAAGACAAGTAAAGAAAGATTTAACCTACTAAAGGCAGTCGATGATATTAAAGTTACCAATTTCACTAAAATAATGTCTAGCTCAAATCCCAACGAGGGCGCGGAGATGTTTGTAAGTAATCTTGTATCAGTGGTAGAAATGAATACCGAACTAACAAAGATTTCACACCGAAAAAGGATCACAAGCCCTTGGAACACACCAGGTTTACTGAAATGCATACGAAACCAAGACACTTTACATAAGAAACTCAATAAAGACCCTGATAATGCGACCCTAAAATTAACGTACAACCGATATCGCAACTTTTGCAATAACTTATTAAAGAAAATTACATGCAAATACAACCAAATAGAACTGGAAAAGCACAACCGTGACCCTAAAACTACATGGAATATTATCAAAATCATTGCTAACATGAATAAGTCTTTGCAACCCCCAACAGAGCTCTTAAATATTGAGGCAGATCCGAGACTTTCCATAAACCATATTAACAATTACTTTGCGAATGTAGGTAGGGAGCTGGCCTCGGGAATCACGCAAACAGTGAGTGAAAGTACAAAAAAATACAATAACATAATTACTAATTTATAAAATTGGTTCAATTATCATGAACCTTCGCAGCGATAGCGCTACTGGAACTGACAAAATCGCAGCTACTTTTGTAAAGGCAATCGCCCCCTTTATTATTGTCCCGCTCAAATACATTCTTAATTCCTGCTTGACTAGTGGAGTGTTTCCCAGGGTTTTCAAGGGTGCACTAGTCCATCCTATTCATAAGGGGGGTGACAGAAGCAGTGTCACCAACTACAGACCAATATCTGTCCTCACTACTATATCGAAGGTTTTTGAAAATTCCCGACTGATGCAGTATCTAGAAAAAAATTATGTACTCTCTAAGAATCAATTTGGATTTCAGAAGAATAAATCTACAGAAGATGCAGTTTTGAAGCTCACTTATAGCACACTGAAAGCCCTAGATGACAAAACCAAATGCCTAGCTATATTCCTTGATCTTTCACGTGCCTTTGACACTGTTTCTGTTACTATCCTGGTAGAAAACCAAGAAATCTATACTAAAATTATAAAGCTGAAGAGTTTGTCTGTCTGTCTGTTTGTTTGAATGTGCTAATTGCAAGAACTACTGGTTCAAATTGAATAACATTTTTTTTGTTCAATAGTCCGTTTATCGACAAAGGTATGAAGCTATATATCATCACGCTACTACTTAAGGGCGCGGAGCTGATCTTAATTGCCAAAAAATCCAGTAGATTCATTATTTAAAAACTAAAGAAATACGGACTCAAATAGGTGATATGATAAGAAGCTGGGGCAGGTCAGCTAGTAATAGAATAAAATTGAAGATTAGAGAGAGAGAGAGAAAGAGATACCAAGTAAAGCTTAAAATAAGTTTCAAAACCTCGTACTAGAGAGAGAGAACAAAATCCACTAAAAACATTTTTTTTATACCACTTAGTTGACAAGCACACGGCCCACCTGATGGGAAGCGGTTACCGTGGCCTATGGACGTATGCAACACCAGGGGTGTCACACTCGCGCTGCCGACCATGAAGAAACCTTCTGATGCCCCTCTTGAAGAACCCCATATTGTAGGCGCTTAGGAAAACCGCAGCAGGGAGGTCATTCCACAGTTTGAGTGTATTGAATAATAATCAATCTGATTAAAGCTGACAAGTTCATTGATCTGAAATAATTACATCGTTTCATGAAGTGCTAAATTTGCTTGCGTACACACCATCTATCATACCAATTATTTGTTTACCCGCCGACCTCGTGGCCTCAAATTTGGTTGCAAACAGTATCGAGTGACGTCAGCTGTCACGTCAGAAGCCCTAATTTGACATATGTTTGTCAGCGATGATTTATGGAAGAACAATCTATAGGACAATGTAATTTGCTGTCACCATGAATTATATACGTTATAGGTTTTTATGAATCGCTGATTAAGTGTGGGTGTTATCGCTTGCCCCCAGGATAGCTATGGAAAACATACAGATGTGAAAATTTCTTTAGGCACTTTTTGGGTAAACTCAAATTGTTGCTTTCGCGACTCGCTTCACAACTCATTTTATTCTTTTATTTTTTTAAATTCTCTATGACCAATAGCGTCCTTTAACAAATTGTGACATATTTGACATGTCATGGAAGTGATCACTTTTTAGGCGCGTCGAGCTCTTTCTGTGACGTGAATATTTTTACATTTTATTATTAACTGTTTTCACTTTTATCGTCATTCTCTTGCCACAATTTTTTTAAATGTTTACAGAGAAGGGATCTACCATATATTCTGCTGGTTAGGCAGAGGTGAATTAACACCCACATTTCACCAATCAGTGAGCCTATTGCCGTCTTCCGGACACTATTGTTGACTCAAGCCTGTATATATCTGTCTGATGTTAAACAGCTCAATCCCTTTGTCACCTTGTACGAAGAAATGGGGTTTTTTTTATTATACCATTTTTTTATACCACTTAGTTGGCAGACAAGCACACGGCCCACCTGATGAGAAGCGGTTACCGTGGCCTATGGACGTATGCAACACCAGGGGTGTCACACTCGCGCTGCCGACCATGAAGGTACCTTCTAATGCCCCTCATGAAAAAATCTATTCTGCCGGGAACCACGCGGCTTCTGGGGTGTCCTGTATGATATGTAGTAACTTCAACATAATTGAGTTAATCTTAACTGGGTTTTCCCTAATTGATAGAAAAACTAAAATCTATTTGAACTCTTTTAGTGTTGTGTCCATCAAGTCATTGTATGGCTATGAATATGAATGGGAGCTTGCAGTGTTCGAGAAGAAAATCCTATTAAAAATCAACCCTGTCATCGACAGCTTTCCATTAATTGAAAAAGCAGATGCTATCCGCCCCCATACATGCAATTATAATAGTTGTATTACCACAGACTAGATAACTTAGCGTACTATAACGTAAATAAATAATAATTAATAAATATTGCACAGCACTATCTAAACCCATGGTAAGTATAGCTTAACTAGCTTATGTTAAGGAATCTAGAATGCGGATAAACTTACTTAGTTACTTTTTTGTAAATACATACATATCATACATAGAGACACCCAGACCAATGCAAATATACATTATTCATGCATACAAATATGTACATAGAGCCCGAATCGAATTCGCGTCCCCTGCGTAGCAGGTGAACGTTCTGCCTAAAGCTAGCTAAACTTCAATAAATTTCAATAAATTCCTACACAATAAACTCTTTTCTAAAAAAAAACCTCAATTTCTTTATCACACAATTTCTGAATAACCTACCTCAGCAACCAGCACTGGCTCTATGTATATTTAATTTAAAACAAATTGTGGATTTCCATAAATTTGTGTGGAAATCCAAACACGATCCGTTCCACAATAGATTGCAATTCAATTGGAATCAGATTTCTAAACGTTGTTGCGGGTTTTAAATTTAGAATCATTTGTCCGTGCAAATTTTGTTTTAACAATGAGTCTTTTGAGTTTGTTCAATAGTGGTCGTCCGCGAATTCATACGTATGATTCCGTTTTACCCCCTTAGGGGTGGAGTTTCGTAAAATCCGTTTTTAGCAAATGTTTACACCCTTTAAGGAATCTACCTGCCAAATTTCGTTATTGTTATTGTTATGAGATTTTGTGATTAATCGGTGAGTGGTATGTCACTTTTATTATATAGAAGATATGCAATTAAAATAATCTTTTTATTCCATATTTTTATTTAAATACTTTAAATAACGACTATTTTAATATATCTGACACCCACATTTGACGACAGTCCTTGCACAAGCGGATGCCGGTTAATGTCTCTGCCTGATAATAATTATGTTCCAAATTTAGATCTTATTTCCGGTCGCTAAAAAGTTCCAATCGGAAAAGAGCTATTTTCCTCCCACTTATAGAGGAACAAGTATCACTTCGAAGAAAGCGGCACTTTTCGAATTATGTGTATAATTTATATTTTAATAGTAACATGGGTAATTTTTGCTCATTTTGTTCATTTATGTTCATTTATTGCTGTTCTAACAACTTATAACTTCAGTAGAAAAAAAAACAATTATTACTGTTGTTTACTAGGGGTATTAATAGTAAGATTGGTAGTAACATGGACACCAAACGTAAAATAGTATTTCTGCACCAAAAAAACAGATCCCCCTAACCCCTCGTTTACACCTAAGTGTAAAACATGTATTTGACAAGTTGCAATATGTCACAGGCTACAGTGTGAACGCAAATGTGTTTTATACTTGTTTACAACTTGTTGGCTATACATCCTATGTGAACGAAAAAGTATCTGAGATACATGTAGAAAACAAGTATTGTGTTTTGATTAGTCTTCTACAAGTCTTCAACAAGTTAACAACTTGTTTTACAACTTATATCGTGGTGTAAACGAGGGGTTAGAATCTAGTTCACACGGACAAAATCGCGGGCACAGAGCTAATAGGGATAGACCTACCTATACAATATACATATTCCACCACTGACTTTAAGGCTCTGCCTCGCCGCAGGCATAAGTTCAATCACGTACCTCCAACTTTGTGAAGTTCACGTGCGTGTTGGAAATTAATGATCACATCCTTTAACCTTCAAGGAAAACCACGCCGAAAATCTGCAGATCGAAAGTTGTAGAATGTTCTCGAAAGTTTGTTACGTAATCCGCTTGTAAGGTCGTTTACCTCGAAAGTGTAATTAGGATGAGAAAAAGCCTGTAATATTTGAGAAACATAAATTATAAATTAAGCAATACCGAATGGGTGCAAGCACAGCGTGTGATGACACAGAAAGTATACGAGTATCACCACCCCAGCTCATCCGAAGGGTTTCGTAAGACCAACGGAAAAATGCGCAGACAATATCACGAGAGAAGGAAAACTCGAAATAAAACCCTGTATGAACCTGTCTAGCCAGCATGGAAACAGTAGGTCGAAGCCTCCCGACATTGGGAGAGGCCTGTGTTCAGCAGTGGACTGCAATGGGCTAATTGATTGATTAATATAAGCACAGTGCCTACACTAACAACTTAGTCCTTACGGTAGAAGATATTGCTGGATTTAACCATTTCGCGTAAAGTCATATTAGGCGGATTTGGCAGAAGCACTACCATATTGACCTAGGCGGGGCATTCTATGGCCCTGGATCCGCAAGGGACATGCCAGAGGTTAATGAAGAAGAAGAGGCACCATGGAATTACCCCACGTTGTAATGGAAATTACTTAGAGAAAACTATTACCATGATTCAATATTTTTCCAAGGAACTCTAATTAATTGTTATAATTTGCTTCCAGATCCCGATGGAACGGACCAGAAGGTGTCAATAATGCTGAACGGAGAGGAATCAGAAATGTACTTCGTTAATTGCACCACTGTTAAGGTAATATTAATTAAGGCCTGGAATTGAGAGGTGAATTAACACCCACATTTCACCTATCATTTTATTCGGTCCCACGTAATAGGGGGTGAGTTTTTGTCGAATTCCGGGCACTATTATTGAATCGAGATATGCATCTGAGGCTGAATCTGGGCTAAATATATCTTTATGATGTTAAACCGCCCTATCCCTTAGTATATAACCCTATATAACGACTGCCATATATGTTCGTATGGCAACCAGGAGCGACGGCTTAACGTTCTCTCTGAGGCACGGAAATACCCAGACTAATTCAAATAGACATATAAATGCAAATTAAGATTTTGCACGGAGCCGGAATTGAAATCGAACCTGCGTAGCAGCCGAATGCACTACCGTCGCACAGCAGAGGCTGTCAGATATTTAACCATATAAACTAAAATTACGTACCTTTACAGGAAGAAATTGAGCGAGCAGAACCCCCAGATGCCTTCGTAGTGATATACTCTGTGGTGGATAAGGCGTCTTTCACGAAGGCTGAGCAGGAACTGATCAAGCTCATAGACTGCGATATGCTGCGCTCCAGGCCAGCACTTCTAGTTGCTAACAAAATTGACCTAGCCCGGAGTCGAGCTGTGTCCACTCAAGGTGAGTCACCATTACCCTTAGTATCGATCGTAACAGGCCTGGGGGTGACAGGTGGAGCCGCCTGTCACCCTAGCAGAAGCAGGCCGCGGCGGCGGCGCGCCTGGCGCGCCTCCCCGTTTACCGGGAACGAGTTGGGGACTCTGTAGTCCCCACACACCCGAGAAGAGGGCCGGATCGTGAGAGATGGCCCTGGGTCGGCCGGGGTGCGAGGGATATGCCTGTCAACCTCACCTTCGGCAACCAAAGCGACCCACAGGCGGCGTGCGTTTTAGTCGGTTCGAGTCCGACATAACCTCTCCCACCGGCTCCGGTGGGGAGGTATCCGTGGGGATTTTGCGCACGTAAAAAAAAAAAAAAGTATCGATCGTAACATACCTCTGAAACCTGGGTAACGTAACTTGATTTTTTCGACTATATTGAGTGCAACTGCCGTCTGACCACCCAGCCTGAGTTGTGGTTAGTTGACAACCACAGAGTTGTTAAGGTCGCCGATATAGACCTCCATCTTGACCTAACGGCTATTGACAGCTTGGATCAACTTTTAACGTAATCTACCATAGACAACAGATCCTCACATCTAAGACTGTTTAAAACTATGTACATCTTCGATCTTCACTAGCAAGTTTTTTTTAATACCACTTAGGTGGCAGACAAGCACACGGCTCACCTGATGGAAAGTGATTACCGTGGCTTATGGACGTGTGTAACACCAGCTGAGGAACCACACTCGCGCTGCCAACCCTGCAAGCATTGAGAGTTTCTGTGCCGTCAGTGTAGAAGATAAAGCAGGACAAGCCTTTAGTCTTCCTACTGACAGCACAAATTCTCCAGTGAGCTCTGGCTACCCTACTCACCGCTGGAAACACAACACGAAGTTATTATGACCGCGGTATTCTGTAGGATGGAGGTACTTCCCCAGTCGGACTGCTCAAATGGACAGCAATAGCGCCGTGTCCTACCTCCTTCTTTTCCCACATCAACACCAGTCAGCATCAGATCAAAGGAAAGTACTCAAAATGATGTTATTACCAAGGTATTACTTAACATCATTTTGAGTAGGTACTTTGGAGATTGGAGAGAAAAAATAAACGAAAATAACCATTATTATTTTCCATTTGTGTAAGTGACGCACGAGTTTTAGGAATAATTTCAACATAATTATGAATATTAAATTCATTGTTTACGGTCATACACTTCTTGGTGGTGATGCAAAAAGAAATTTATAAAAAAAAGCACATTGACCATAGAGGTTTTTATAATATTCCTCAAGATTCTCAAATTCGAAATTCGAACTTTTTTTAAATTTATAATTACGACTTTACAACCGGCCAGTATTTTATATAAAGAATGTTATAATCTCGAACCAAAATGCTGTTTTAGTTTTAATTCAAAATGGCGGCCACTTTGAATTAAACTTATAAATTGAAAAGTGACTTGCCTACTTACTTATCATGTAATATAATTTCCGAAACTTGATTATTTGTTTGTGTAAGCTATAATAAAGCCTACAACATCTTACTTCCTCGTGTAACTACGGGATATCCATTCCGACTTAGTTAACGTAAACCTTATCCGAATATAATGATGTAATTTATCTCACAAAATTACTTTTCGTTCTATACAATATGGCGGCCTTAGTCGTAAGTTATTGCGGTGGCTTTATACACGATGAGATACTTAATTATATAGTGACTTATAAGAATAGATATTCTATTGTATAGATTACTTTACTTATTTTTAATAATAAACTTTAAAATTTACTAAAGGATAGGGCTATTGTTTTCTGCAATTACTTCTATCTGTGAGTAAATAATGCTTGAGAAGTAGACGGCGAAGCGGGCCCGGGAGAGTCTCCCAGCCCATCGAGCCACAGATTACCTAGCCGAGGCCGCGAATTTTCACTCGGCCCATCAGATGCCTACCTCCTCTGAATAAATTTATGACGTTGATTTTACAACGGTAAAGATACTCCATTTGAAGTAAATAGGAATGCCATAAGCTTGCAATATCTAAGTTTCATTTTAGCAAATATAAAAAATTCTCAACTATTATGACAACTGACGTGTTGGGATTGAAAGCATTCTGTTTACGACAATTTATAAATACTTAGAATAAAATCCAGCTCAGTATCTCAGTACGGATTTATATTGATTTCCCTCGGGCTGCTGCTTAGAGATACGGCTTTCTATATCTGTACCACAGACATAGTAAGCCGAATCAATTATCAATGTAATATTGTATACATACACAGATAAATATAATCACGCTTTTATTCCTGGAGGTTTAGGCAGAGGTGAATTAACACCCACATTTCACCAATAATTGTATTCGGTCCCATGTAATAGGGGTTAGCCTATTGCAGTATTCCGAGCACTATTGTTGACTCGAGCCATGCATCTGAGGCTGAGTCTGTGCTGTATATCTGTCTGATGTTAAACAGCCCTATCCCTTAGTCGCCTCGTATGTACGACACCGCATTCTATTTTTTTTTTATACCACTTAATTGGCAGACAAGCACACGGCCCACCTGATGGAAAGTGGTTACCGTGGCCTATGGACGTTTGTAACACCAGAGGAGTCACAGTCGCGCTGCCAAACCTGTAAGTACAGAGTTTCTGTGCCGTCAGTAGAAGACAAAGCAGGATAAGCCTTAAGTCTTCCCACAGACAGCACAAATTCTCTGGTGAGCTCTGGCTACCCTACTCACCGCTGGGAACACAACACGAAGTTATTATAGCCGCGGTATTCTGTAGGGCGGAGGTACTTTCCCAGTCGGACTGCTCAGTTCGCCGTGTCCTACCTACATGGGAAGAGATGGGGTGGCCCTAATTCTACTCTGCCGGAAACCACGCGGCATCTATTATATACCTTGTCTTATACCTTAACCGTGTGGTGACGGAGAAAGAATACATATCATACAATACAATACATAAGAGGCGACTAACAGGAAAATACGTAGAAGATATCACTGCGACAGAAAGAGAACCCTGTACTAACCCGTCTGGCCAACATTGGAACAGTAGGCCAAAGCCTCTCAATATCCCTATCACATATCTATCACACCCTGGCAAATAAGATATTAGCAAGATGACAAGATATTTCATTCGCTACTACCTATCTACTATCTTAACTAATTACTCTTCTTTTTTCACAGATGGCAAATGTCTCGCGTGCACTTACAAGGCGAAATTCATTGAAATATCTGTGGGTATAAACCACAACGTAGACGAACTGGTGGTAGGCATCCTGAACCAGATACGGCTAAAACGACAGCAGTACTCCGCCGAAGGTGGAAGGGAGTCCTCGCCTGCACACTGGTACAAATCTAGAGGAGTGGTCAGAGCCAGCATGAAGGCGCGACAGATGTTCACATGGATCTTTGGTAAAGAAGATTCCAAATTCAAAAACTGTGAGAACCTTCACGTCCTGTGAGTGGAAAATGACGGACCGGTGTTCGTCTAAGATTGACACTTGACACTTGAGTGACAGCAGTATTGTGACGTTAGTTAGTGTATTGTTTGTTTATAAATGTGAAAATTACACAGCTGTTTATGGTCTTCGGTATTTAAATAGTTTTATTATTTTGTTGCAAAATTTTAAAAATGCTGTCCACAGATAAGAAAAAATAGGACTATTCAAGCTTGATTAAAGAATTTTGAAATTCGAATGGTGTTTCATAAAATCAACGCAAGTTTGGAAAAATAATTGACATTTCAAAAGGAATAGTCAGTATTCTATATTCAAAAAAATATCAGATGACGTAACCAGCTGTGTTGTCAACCAAAAAAAATAAGCCAAATTGTATAAAATTGGTATTTACTAGTCGTTACGTGCCAATTTGAGAGAATTTAATATTATTAATCATAGTTAAGTTTATATGTATTTAGGATTTATAATATATTATAAGTAAGACACCAGTATTTTCCCAAATACTTTTAAAATATCATCATAATGACGTATCAGCAATATAATGAAAATAAGTGATAATAATATATCATGTAGAATATATATTAATGATACAAATATTCGAATATATTGGACCATACGTATCTATATCCCCTTGAATGTATTAAATGTTCTATGTGTAACGATAATATAGATTATTATATAATAAAAAATACACCAATTTATTATATCTATCTATTTAATTAATATATAATGAATTTGATATAATGATTAGAGACTTTGTTAAGTCTTAGTGTGAGTAAAGCCAAACACTGCATATAGAAAGTTATACAGGGAAGTATATTAACATCTTAGCCTGTTCAGATTTGGAGCTATAATTGCACAAGTAACAAATGGAAATGGTGCTCTGAAGGGGGTATAATTTTAATGTTACTTTGTAATTTTCACAGCGTGAATTGGACCATCAGCGTCCGTCTGAATATTCAAGATATTAGTATTGGTCAAACAGTATCCCTTTTTTATACAACTTAGGTGGCAGACAAGCACACTCCTGATGGAAAGTGGTTACCGTGACCTATAAACTTGTGCAACACCAGGGGAGTTACACCCGTGATACCGTCCCTGTAAGAACAGAGAGTTTCTATGTCAGTGCAGTAGAAACAATCAGCCTTTGGTCTTCCCACTGACAGCACAAAAACTCTCCAGTGAGCTCTGGCCACCCTACTCACCGTCAGGAACACAACACGAGGTTATTATAGCGGTGGTATTCTGTAGAGGTACTTCCTAAATCGGACTGCTCAATTGGGACGGGAATACCGTCGGGTCCTACCTCCTGGTGATATTAAATATATTAATTGATAATTTGTTAAGTTTTACACTTGTCTTACAAGAAACAGTATACAAATATCGATGAACGACAACGATGCAAGTTCGTCACGCTATGAAAGTGAAGTAAGATTGAAATGATATTACTTTTAAGAGATTGTAGCAAGGCCACTGAACTCAGTACTAGAGACAAATATGTTGTCCATAAAACCTTTACTGTTCTGATTGAACAGAATTAAACTATTTCGTTGAAGAAAATAATGAACATTAAGTATTGTCGTAAGAGGCGACTAACGAAAAAATACGCAGACGATATCACTGCGAAAGAAGGAAAACTCGAAATAAAACCCTGTACCAACCCGTCTGGCCAGCGTGGAAACAGTAGACCAAAGCCTCCCGATATTGGGAGAGTACCTATGTCCAGTAATAGATTGCGATGGGCTAATTGATTGATTGAAATATTGACAGTTGAATGGTGAATAAAGATGGAAAAAGACCGCTTATCGTGAAAGTCTTTTTTTTAAGATTCAGGAGATGATGTATGAGATGGTAATAGACATGTATAAAATGTGATTCACTCGTTAGATATATCGAGTACATAAGAAGTGAAACATCTTGTAGTTAAAACCAAAGCATTATCAGTATTCACGTAAAGAAGATATCAATAAGTTTATCTGTAGAGGTAATTGAACAGAGGACTAATTCTTGTAATGAAACTCTGTTCAAAATTAAGTCTCAATCTCCCAAATGTCAAAAAGTTGGTAAAGTGCAAGTCGGACTCGCGCACCGTGGGGTAAATAACTACTTAAGCCATATAAAGCGTAATATATTTCAATTGCGTTGACTTAGAACTTTGATTTTTGTACAGTATCAAGACGTTTTGGACTTGAGTATGTGGTATGAATTTCAACTTGATATCTCGACGCATTGCTGAGAAAAGGACATTGACAAACAGACAGACAGACAGACGGAACGAAGTGATTAGTTTTTTTTTCCTTTCGAGGCAAGGAATCATAAAAAAGTAAAGTAAATTACTGTTTTTAACTTTTAAGGAGATATGAGATTGAGATTAGAACAAGACTAGGTTATGAGCAGATATTCATTACGATAGCTGATACTACGGATGCAAAAATAATTACTAGTCAATAAAAAAGTATATTCTGCAGGTTTGGCAAAAGTATCAAGGCACATGATCAACCCAAGACTATGTTCTGACTTTACTTAGACTACGAATTTATAATAAGAAGTTAATTTAAACAACTGTTACACACCTGTCTAAAACATTTGTACCATTTGTTGAAATTCAAAATGATCCAGGGTCCATTGTATTCCTTCCATCCATGCCAAAACCTACCCATTTATCGCAAAAACTATTTATAGCATCTATACTTAAAACTATAAGGTAGAATTTTAAGTAATATATTGAAATTACGTGGAGAAACAGTAAAGCCTAAAAGCTACCCATCAAGTCGAGCTTGTCTAAGCTTATATGATGCGCCCCATCACCTCTTTTACGCACACAAGGAAATTGTTGTTGACGCGTGTTTCCGGATTTGTTGGTCAAGTCGTCATAATGTGACAAAACACGCGAGCGAGCGGACGTCTTGTTGTATACAATATATCAGCGGTACACAGAGCGTACTCGGATTTATCACGCGGCTAGTCGACCGCCAGTTTCACTTACATAACGTTGTTATCAAAACATGAAGTGAATGTAATAGAGCGCGTTATTTAGACAAGCTATACTAAGCATTTTATTTTAACTTATCTAATATACACTCGCTTCGTTGATATTTGATGACCAAATAATGTCTAATTTTAATGTTTATCTTTGACTTCCTCAGTATTAAAATTTTTCAGTTTTCATCATTATTCTTGCGTTAGTTCCATTGCATCCGAGGACTTCACGTCGGAGTCCGGGGTTCGCTTAAATAAGATGTGGCTTGGTTTTTTCTACTATATTGGGAGCTACTACCTTCTGACCTCTCAGCCTGAGTTCGAATTAGTCGTCAACTACTGACTGAGTTGTTCAGGTCTCCCCGTCTTGACCCAACCACTATTGACCGCCGGTACCGACTTCTAACGTGACCTACGAAGCGCAGAAGTACTCGTATAAAATATTGCTAAAGGGCTACACACCTAAATAGCCACAGCGCCTAAGTAGCTTAATCCACTGATTATATTATTTATCAAACAGTGAGCGCACCAGGCCACATTAAAATATTTCCGTGTTTACTCAAATACCTTAAATCTACGATTTGAGCCGTTTCTGCAATTTATCCGTACGCTTTACGCTAATTCTCTACTATTCTCCATACCCTCTAGACAAGTGGCATAATCTTTAGTAGAATAAAATAATCAATGTATGGCAACCCTACGTGTTTTGACGTTAATGACGTTTATGACAGTTGCAAACATATGTCATATGTCAATCATTTATTATTTTATTCCATTAACAAAGAGCCACTTGTCTACAGGATGTTCGTTTAAACAAATACATATTTATCGTATTAATAAATAAATAAAAGTAATTTATAGAAATGTATATAAATCAATGCGAATGCACTTAAGGATTTGATGTTGTATTGAATATTATATTAAGTGATACATTTATATATGTTCAATGTACTAGTTAAGTCCTTCTACTTGTATTAACATATTGTAAAGTTATTTAATTGCAATGTTTAAGCAATTAGTATACTAAGTAATCCTATTTATATCGATAACTATTGAAAAACGATAACCGATTTGAAAACGTGGTCCATGAAATTCAGTTGGTTAGAACATGCCTCCTGAAAAGGATTGGGCCCTGATTCTGTTATTTTTATGTCATAATAACACCATTGTCAAACCACTGACACTGCAATAAATGCCAATTGGTTGTAGATTTTATTGTTATGCTGTTAGAGTCAAAAATTAAATGACATCTTGTAGAGTGAAGGATAATAAATTTTAGACTTTCAGTCTATATCAATAAAGTCTAAAATTTAATATTATTTTTTGCAGTTTCAGTGGTATAATAGTGATTTTTGGAAAGCAAAACCACTAGTCATACGACGGACACTGCTAAAAAATCCATTTAATTTTACACTTTAAAGCAATGTTTTTAAAGTCCAAAATTAAAAGACTTTGTCAAAATAAACGGGAAATTTACCATGTTTCATTGTTTTGAGTTTCCGATATTTCGGCGCTGTTGCAAGCACCATGATCACGGAGGAACTGGAGTAGTGGCGATGAACAGAGAAAAAGTTTTTTCCTAGGAGTAATTATATCGATCTACCCTCTTTCGAGTTCTTTTACTACGCGTATCTGCACTACTATTGGTTTCACTCTCACTACAAACTCGAACCCGATCTCGATCGCGTTCACGACATACGATGCTTACTGTATCCACTCGCGATTTTGTTTTAGCTTGTTCCCGGTTGTATAGTTTTTGTTTAAACAATGTGATTGTAAAATGATAAAAATGTTCAGTATCAAAATAAGCCATGCCAAGCAATATTTACCATGTTTCTAATAACTAACATAATTACTCCTAGAAAAAACTTTTTCTCTGTTCACCGCCGCTATTCCAGTTCCTCCGTGATCATGGTGCTTGCAACAGCGCCGAAATATCGGAAACTCAAAACAATGAAACATGGTAAATATCCCGTTTATTTCGATACTGATGTGCAGTGACCATGATAGTTTAAATACCGATAAAAATATTTCTGGTATATGATATTGATGATGGTATGATATAAAATCATCAGTGTATAAAATCGTAAACCAACTTAAAGATCGTGATTATAAACTCTTAACTTTTATAATAATAAATGTTAATGAAGCTATATCATCTGCCTTTGTTATTTTTTAAGTACAATCCGACATATCGTTTGATTTTTGCAAAAAAATTATTTGCATTATTCTGAGTGACATCGAGTTTCAAACGCAATCAGAACGTGAGAATACGATGGATTATAATTGGTTACATAGAAGAGAAAACTAACATCAAATAAGAACAATTTAAATGTGTCGGGTTTTAGTAACGCGTGTAGTTAAGAAACGGTTTATCACTCAGAATTAGGAACCAGGCCCCCAATTCTGCCAATTTTATATCGTAGCAAATTCAATATTATATCACTGACACTGCAAAGGGTGACATTAAATTTTAAACTATATGGATATGATTGAGGAGGTAGGATACGGCGGTATTTCCGCCCGATTGAGCAGTCCGACTGGGGAAGTACCTCCACCCTACAGAATACCGCGGCTATAAAAACTTCGTGTTGTGTTCCCAGCGGTGAGTAGGGTAGCCAGAGCTCACTGGAGAATTTGTGCTGTCAGTGGGAAGACTAAAGGCTGGTCCTGCTTTGTCTTCTACTGACGGCACAGAAACTCTGTACTTACCGGGTTGGTAGCGCGACTGTGACTCCTCTGGTGTTACAGACGTCCATAGGTCACGGTAACCACTTTCCATCAGGTGGGCTGTGTGCTTGTCTGCCAACTAAGTGGTATGAAAAAAGCTTCGCCTGAAGTTATCCAAAATTCTTCTATAATATATCCGTCTTACGGCGACGGTGGGAACTATCTACCGATATTCATAAGCACTAATTCGGTTCGAATCCCGCCTGGATGGGTTAAATTTGTTCTATCTTAAGCATAACAGTAAATTCTTAAAGTTAATGGTATTGCTTGCAGTGTCAATGGTATAATAATGGTGTTATTATGACATAAAAACAGCAGAATCGGAGCCCAGCGGGTCTTAAAACGCCACATTGAACAATTCCGCTATAAACGAGTAACTTTGTTTTTTTTTTTATAAATAGTACACGTCAATTAGACTTCGCCTTGCCTGATGGTAAGCTGAAGGAGGGTCACCATTACCTACACATACCGTGTGACAATGATGACAGTCAGCTTGACGGTCTCATCATATGCTTTTTCACGCCCCGCTTAAAGGACCCGGGAATCTCTTGTAAATCCCAAAGAATCCTATAAAATCGTAAAACGGTCACTCATATGAGCAGAATCACAACAATTCATTTGCTAAACAGATTCTAATTTCGCGTAAATATTGCCACATGACAAAATATTATTCTAATACGATTCCAATAAAGTGGCCTTTTTAGACCTGCAGTACTTTATTTTTTACAATCACTCGATTTGAATTATGAACAATATCCATATTGTACCCCAAAATTTTGTTTCGGTTAGTGTATCATAATGACTGAATGACATCAAACCCTAAAATTATGTACTCTTTTAAATTCTTGTATTGTATGTCTTTTGAATTACGATTCAAAACAGTGCCTTTTTATTGTTAAAATATATTATAATACCTGTGCTATTTTATTAATAATTTGTGAAAGTATTTAATGTCAACCCTAGTTGTCGTTTTATTACGCATTCTCATTGTAAGTCATATTAATATAATTATGTGTATTGATTCAGATAGCGTTAGTTATTTCGATATCTTGTTAACAAGATTATAATCGGGTGCTTCCACTTTGCCCAAACAAACATCCTCATTAGTGGTGAAAAGTGGAATGTAAAAAAAAAATAAAGCTCACTGGAGAATTTGTGCTGTGAGTGGAAAGACTAAAAGCTTGTCCTGCTTTGTCCTCTACACTGATGGGACAGAAACTCTGTGCTTACAGGGTCGGCAGCGCGAGTGTGGCTTCTCTGGTGTTACACACGTCCATAGGGCACGGTAACCACTTTCCATCAGGTAGGCCGTGCGCTTGTCTGCCACCTAAGTGGTATAAAAAAATCCACTTTGCTATTTTAATTCGGTATGGTGGGACAAAATCGACGTGCATTATGTAATATTCCGGGCAATGTTGATCCGATTCACCCGGTTCTCGTTAATTGATGTACATGTGACTTGTATATTAAGTCAGGTTTATTATATTTGTGGATAGTGGAATTCATGTTGTAAATAATATATTGCTAGTAATTACTATTACAATATAATATATGCATTTTGCAAAATGTATGAGCTTTCTATTATATTATTGGGCCTAGACAATTGTCGTTGGTGTGGTAAATTTTTGGGCAAAATGTAAATATTGCAGTGTTTAAAAGCATTGACTTCTTTAGG
The DNA here is from genome assembly GCA_963662185.1 of Eilema griseolum. NCBI lineage: Eukaryota > Metazoa > Arthropoda > Insecta > Lepidoptera > Erebidae > Eilema > Eilema griseolum. The sequence continues at coordinate 22,270,043 of OY759243.1, forward strand.
CTTACCAGACTGCTAATGTTTGATTGTTAGAGTTTTAACTCTAGTATGACTATATTGACAAATGGCGTGAGTTTAAAATTAGATAACAATAAGAAAGTGTTATCCACTTTGCCCGAATGATTTACCACTTTGCCCGACCAGTGTGTGTGGGCCTTTAAGGTTATTATCATTATTGTAACATATTGTAGCTAGTGTTTATTGTAAATAAACTGATTGACAATAAATTTGATTACTTTATGTGTTTACAGATAATTTCCTTTTACATATGCATTTGTCAGACCTTTTTTTAATCCTAAAAATGGTTACAGTGTCCACAGCAGAGATTTATTAGGACACTGAAAACAATATAATATACTCCTTACTTCCTACTAATATTATAAATGCGACAGTTTGTGAATATGTTTGATTGTTCGGATTTTTTTAATATAGAACACGCCATTTTGACTTCACCTCGCCTGATGGTAAGCTAATGGAAAAGTATTCAGGTAGAATGTTACATTGGTGACACTCAACTTGACGGCCTCATCAGATATTTTTTACACCTCGCTTAAAGGACCCGGGACTGTAGAAAGAAGGAGGTGAGCTGGTAAGGAATTCCAGGTCCTAATGGTGCGGCAAAGGAAAGAGTCTCCGAGTCTACGAACCACTTCATTCTTGCTCGTATATTCTGCACCATATGCAATGATGACGTAAGCATGTGTGGGAGGGGGGAAGAGATTTGCTTACTTTAGCTGACAATGGGGAAAGGAGTAAAATAATTGTAATAAAACTGCTTACTTAATACTAGAACGGCCCCCATGTTGCTTTGTGAGATGTGTAGAAATGGTGTTCGCCACCAACCACAGCCAGTCAAGGTACCCATGAATATATACCCATTGATGGTACAAGTGACATTTCCAGATTCCATAAAACTATCCTTGAAAAGATTGTGAGATGTGTAGAAATGGTGTTTGCCACCAACCACAGCCATTCAAGGTACCCAATATCACTTGTACCATCAATAGTGCAGGTGACATTACCATAACACTACCCTTGAAAAGATTGTGTGATATGTAGAAATAGTGTTCGCCACCAACCACAGTCAGTCAAGGTACCCAATGTCACTTGTGCCACCAATAGTACAGGTGACATTACCATAACACTACCCTTGAAAAGATTGTGAGATATGTAGAAATGGTGTTAGCCACCAGCCACAGTCAGTCAAGGTACATAATGTCACTTGTACCACCAATGGTACAAGTGACATTTCCATGGAAAAACTGTTTTGATTTAGCAATCAAGTTGTTATATTTGCATGGTATACATATATATGTATATACATATTCAAGTGCTAATAGCATAGAGCCATTCGTCAAGAATTGAATTGAAGACATTCAAGATTTAGGTGTTTATTATTTTGATTTTGCTCATACATACTCAAATGTACAAGAATCGTTATGTTGATTTGATAACCAAAATTAAATTAACCACGATTTGAATGTCTGAATATTCATAAATTAATTTACCCCAACTCAAACTCTTCTGATGTTGATAGAAATCACATTTGACGTATAACAGTTCAGGGTAACGATGATGAAATTTGTATTCTCTGAAAATGAATTAGAATCAGGAAATTAGAATATAATTAGGTATTATAATTTTCAGAAATTAGAATTTAAATTTATTTTATAAAGAATTATAATTAATTTCATTTATTCAATAAACAATGATAGTATTATGTCCCATGACTTCGCCTTGCCTGATGGTAAGCTGAAGGCAAAGTCCCAGAAAAGAGGGTCACCATTACTTACACATACCGTGTGACAATGGTGACACTCAGCTTGACGGCCTCATCATATGCTTTTTCACGCCCCGCTTAAAGGACCCGGGTCTGTTTTTTTTTTTTTTTTTTACGTGCGCAAAATCCCCACGGATACCTCCCCACCGGAGCCGGTGGAGGAGGTTATGTCGGACTCGAACCGACTAAAACGCACGCCGCCTGTGGGTCGTTTTGGTTGCCGAAGGTGAGGTTGACAGGCATATCCCTCGCACCCCGGCCGACCCAGGGCCATCTCTCACGATATGGCCCTCTTCTCGGGTGGACCCGGGTCTGTAGGAAGAAGGAAACACGTGAGCTGGTAATGAATTCCAGGCCTTAATGGTGCGACAGAGGAAAGAGTCTCCAAACCGCTTGGTTCTTGATCGGATGTTTTGCACCGTGTGCGGATGACATCTAAGACCTGCACGCGTTGTCCTGTGTAGGAAAGGGGAGGGTGGGACTAATTGGAAGAGCTCATCAAAACACTCCCCATGGTACAAACGGTAAAATACAGCCATGGACGCAACATTTCTACGCAGCTGTAAAGGTTCTAGGGTGTTCGTGATCTCGGGATTCCCAATGATGCGGACCGCACGTCGCTGCAACCTGTCGAGAGCATCTAGTAAGTACTTTGCTGAACCATCCCAGAGATGCGAGCAGTACTCCACACAGGAGCGAATTTGTGTCTTGTATAGAAGACACCGCTGCTCCGGCGTGAAAAATCATCTCACTCTGTTTAGGACTCCGAGTTTTCGTGAGGCTGTTTTGATGATACTTTCGATGTAGTTTTTGTTATTCAGGTCTGATGTTAAACAGCCCTATCCCTTAGTCGCCTTGTACGACACCGCATGGGAAGATGGGTGGTCTAAATTCTACTCTGCTTGAAACAACGCGACAATTCGAAGTGATTTTTTTTTAACCAGAAAAGTATACATTGTGTCTAAAGCCTTAGTAGTGTAACAAAAACCAGAAAGGTTTGTCCGTACACTACGTTCATCGTCGAGTCTATATGAAACTAATTCTATACATCAGGTAGGCAAGGCAAGGCAATAAAACAGATACGGCAGACGTTTGAAAAATATGAGTGAACTGTACCGATAAGTGTTACAATCGCTTAAAATTTTAGTTATTACATAGGTTACACTAAAAGTTTCCGGAACTGGCCACTTACATAAACAATATTTAAAAATTTATTACAACATTTGAAAATAGAACTCTTTGGCTGTAAAATACAGTTTGTTTCATCTGACTGTCTTTTGTCCTTTTGTCCTTGAACCTTGAACCTTGTGGCGCCATTTAAAAAATTGTGTGTCTGCATCAACTTGGATTTAACTCGGGAAAATTTTCGTAGTATGATTTTCTACGATTTTAAGTGTAATTTGACGGCTCAACAGAGCATCGCTCGGCTTGAAACAGCTTTTGGCGATGAAGCTCCATGCAAGACGACTGTTTATAGCTGGTTTGCAGAATTCAAGCGTGGTCGTATCAATCTCAGTGACGAATCTCGCGATGGTCGGCCGTCCACCGCTGTGACCAACAAAAACATCGATGCTGTGCGCCGTATGATTGAAACAGACAGGCATGTGACCTACCATGAAATTCGCGCATCCTTAGAAATAGGCATGACTCAAATACAATCAATCCTACACAAACATTTGGGTGTGAGAAAGCTGTGCTCGCGGTGGATCCCACATAACTTGACCGAGGATCAAAAAACGGACTGCGTCACTTGGTGCAGTGCCATGCTTACCAGATTCAACGAAGGTGCGTCAAATTTGGTGTGGGACATAGTAACAGGTGACGAAACATGGATTTATTGCTACGATCCCAAAACAAAGCAGCAATCGAGCGTATGGGTCTTTCAAGATGAGCCGAAACCAACCAAAGTGGCGCGCGTGAAAAGTGCATCTAAGCGGATGATTGCTTCTTTTTTTAATAAAATTGGACACGTGGCTACTGTTGCTTTAGAAAATCGTCGTACTGTGAATAGTGACTGGAACACGACCATTTGTTTGCCGGAAGTTATTGACGAACTCCGTAAAAATAACCGTACACGCCGTATCACCCTGCACCACGACAATGCTAGTTCTCACACGGCCAGACAGACAAACGACTTTTTGAAGGTGAAAAATGTAGAACTCATGAGTCATCCTGCATACAGTCCCGACCTGGCACCATGTGACTTTTATCTGTTCCCAAAAATTTAGAACCAATTACGCGGTCAACGATTTTCATCACCAGAAGAGGCTGTCGAGGAGTATGAAAAACACGTTTCAGAGGTCACCACAGAGGAGTGGCACAAAAGTTTTCAAAACTGGTTTGATCGAATGATAAAGTGCATAGACGCCAAGGGAGATTATTTTGAAAAACAATAAATTAATTTTGTACCTTTAATAGTATTTTTTCATATTCATTCCGGAAACTTATAGTGCGCCCCACGTACTAACTGAAATTTGAAGCGATTATTCATATATATTCGATAAATATTCATATTTGAACACATAAAAACAAGATAGATATAAGCATAGAGCCTTCTTCTTGAAGACGGTTAAAGATAGTCTGTAGCTTAGTGTTTAAGGTGTCGGCCTTACGATCAAAAGGTCCTAGGTTCGAATCCTGACCATTACACTACCGACGTGAACCCACTAACACAAACAATTTAGCTTAGCTGGAGGGGTTAGAGGGAATATTAGTTATTTCGGTTCTTTAAAAAAAATACTGCAGCTGTCTTATCCTCAATGATCACCAGCAGGAATGGCTTAATGATGCAGCCCAGAAAACTAGCCCGTGCAGCCTACTTTTTGTCTCCGGAGTACGTGGCCACAAGTTGCGGAGACGGAATAAGAATTCTACGGGGGTGGAACCGCTGACAACAGCTGGTAATTCATAATTGTTTTAACTTTTAAGTATAAAGATGGCTACTGGCACTGACAGAGAATAATAACTATTACTGTTTGAGAGTAGAAACACCCTTTAAATGCTCCCCTCCCCCTCCTTTGCCCTCTACCACTTAATTTAGTCATAAATCTCTACCTGGAAAATTATATTATCCATACCTACTGATTTAATAACCTATTTATCCATGTCGTTCACCGCACCAAGCAAAATTATACCTTATCGTTAAACAATAAGGTTGATATGGTGCTAGGGTTCTCTCTTTCAAATCCAGATACGATTTCGAATATCAAACCAGTGAAAATATAGACTTTATCCTCCTAAAACTTTATTAAGTCAGGCCTACATTGGTCGATAGAAAGCGGACCCCGGACTCCGAGGCGAAGACCTAGTTTACGACCGGGACTAGCGCAAAGGTGATGATGAAGACGAATGAAGGTCTATACAAAAAAATACTGCTTTACATTTTTATGAAACCTTTTCACCTATATAGCATCAATTACCTACAGAGTAATTTACAAAAATATACTCTGAAATTCTGCAGAAATCTGTTTTTATTTATTTTTAATGTACACTTCACGTCTCCTTCATAACCAAATACTTCTCTGCTACTCAAAGGTTTGTTGCCTGGGAAAGTACTCATTTTGAGTTACACTCGCCTTTGTAAAAAAAAAGTCTTAAAAAAGCCATAAAAAATACCCATCAAATAAAAACCTATGTTTATCTTGTAAGCCTGTTTAACATTAAATCTTTACAACCATTTTTTCATCTCATTCTGAATAATTCGGACTCAATAACAAATTTTACAATCCATAAAAGTATTCGTCCGTGACGTCGCTGACGATTCAACAGACAATTACAAAATTGCTAAGTCATAATTGAGTCTAATCTTCATAAAAACCATTATAACAAAATTAATAATATGAGGGATTTTTGTATGGACGGAAATCGTTTTAACTAACAGTAATAATAGGTATTACATATCTAATTGTCGGTTTTTTCTTAAGTAATTGAAGGATTACTTAAAAAAAAACCGGGAACCCAATTTTCAGTACTAACATTTTTGCATTTTTTTTAGGAATGACAAATCTAAATGTTATGATTTTTTGTGTATGAATGAGACAACATTAAGCTAACAAACACCATTATTATATTTTTGAAAAGTGACTGCTGTAAAAAAGTAATACGAAATTTCTCATCAAAATGGATAGCATTTAGGAAGTACTGTTTATGAACTATACTAGGCAAATTAAATATGTATGGCATTAGAGGAAATGTGCTAGATCTAATTGAATCCTACATAACCGGTCGTACTCAGTATACTCAGATTACAAAAATCAATTATTTCTCTAAAACAGAGGAAGATTATCAATCTGAAACACGTACAGTACGGCGTGCCTCAAGGCAGTGTGCTAGGACCTCTACTGTTCCTACTATATATTAACGACCTACCTAATGTAACCGATAACCCAATAGCTCTCTTTGCCGACGATAGCACTATCACTATTAAATGTAACTCTAAGGATACCTATGAAAGTGAAATAAATAATGCATTAAGGTCTGTTCTGGACTGGCTAGATATCAATAATCTAAAAGCCAACATAGGAAAGACGATGCTCATGCATTTTAGTCAGCGAATTCCAACTATGGAAAATTTGCAGATATGTGCAAATGGCCAATCATTAAAACAAGTAGAATATACTAAATTTCTAGGTATAATAATAGACAACAAGATAACCTGGAAACAACATACAGAGCACATATGTAAGAGAGTCAGTAAATCTGTATACGCACTACATGAGTTATCGCAAATAATCCACACTGATGCACTTCTAACTGCATACCATGGCATGGTGGCATCAGTTCTTCGCTTTGGTGTTATTTTTTGGGGTAACTCGGTACACAAAAATAAAATATTCAAAGTACAGAAACGCTGTGTGAGGGCAATGTTCTCGTTAAAATCAACTGACAGCTGCTTGCCCTATTTCAAAAAACACAAGATATTAACACTGCCGTCCCTCTATATCTTCGAGGTGGCTCTATTTGTAAAACTAAATCACAATTTATTTGTTTTGGCGTCTGAAGCGTCGGGCCGGATGCAAAGAGATAAAAGTCGCTTATGCCTATGTAAGACTAACACTACTCTAATGCATGACAGTGTCTTCGCCATGGCTCCTAAAATATATAATAAACTGCCAAAAACTATCAAAGAGTCAAATGTACCTACTTTTAAACAGAATCTAAAAAAACTACTGAATGATAAATGTTACCATGATGTAAAGAGCTTCCTCCAAGATAAATTATAATCTATTAGTTCAAAATATTTAATTACAATTTGGTATTTAATTACTTCTTTTTACTTTCCATTGATTCGTAGGTACACGTGACATTAAAATGTGATTATCCTTCTTAATTTATCTAGTTGACATTGTTAATTTTGACATTATTGATTGTTTTGACATTATTCATTTTTAACCTTATTATTTTGACATTGTTAATATTGACGTGACTAAATTTTATATTTATTAATTCTCATTATTATTACCTAATTATTACTGTCTCTTATCAATAAGAATGCCAAAATTGTCATATTGCATGTAAATATTTGCACACCTTGTACTAAGAGGTTATAGTACAGCGCACCTATGCACATATAACCGTACCATCCCAATACCTGTATTATGCAAATAAATGATTTGATTTGATTTGATTTGATTTGATTTGAAGATCGAATTTCATTTATCAAGCGGCCAATAAAAACAAAATTTAATACGGAGTTGTAAAATCTTGAAATCAATTATCAAACAAAATATAAATAATGGAAATAGCTATTAGATTACAGGAATAACGAACTTGTGAATCTGTAAGAAAATTTGGACAATTTCATAGGTAAAGACCTAATATAACACGCGTAACAGTTGAGTATTAAATTGTATCTGAATAGAATATGATATTATTTTACAAAAAATGTTAATGGGAATTAACGCGACCATGGTATACGGTACATACCTTTTTTTTTTTGTTTTTACGTGCGCAAAATCCCCACGGATACCTCCCCACCGGAGCCGGTGGAGGAGGTTATGTCGGACTCGAACCGACTAAAACGCACGCCGCCTGTGGGTCGCTTTGGTTGCCGAAGGTGAGGTTGACAGGCATATCCCTCGCACCCCGGCCGACCCAGGGCCATCTCTCACGATCTGGCCCTCTTCTCGGGTGAACGGTACATACCTACATACCTTTGGTTTACCTGACATTTCGACCAGGTTACACTGGCCGTGGCCACAGGCTGACAGGCTCAGCGGTGCACCCCCGCCGTCTTCGATGTATAAAGTTCTTCCTTTATCCGCAAATTTTCGATATTTTCTAAATTTTGAAAATGCAAAAAATGTTAGTACTAAAAATTGGGTTTCCTCAAATTTCGTCAAAAAAACGGCAATTTCATATAAAACAAACTATTATTTATAGTGAGCGTAAATAATAGAGACATGAATCTGCGCCTCTTGCGTAGCAATCCAACGTTCTACCCCCTCGTTTACACCTAAGAATAAAACATGTATTTGACAAGTTGCAATATGTCACAACTTGTTGGCCATATATGCTACGCTAACGACCTTTAAGTGTCGCTGGGATGAATGGCTTACAGTACAAAACAAACAATAAAAGAGATATGGACTGGACTGAACTGTACTCCAACACCATGAAGTGGACATATCAGCAAACATGCTGCTCGTCCATAATTTTAATAATAATAATAATATATCCTATGTGAACGAAAAAGTAATTGAGACACATGTACTGTATTGTATTTTGATTAGACTTCTAAAAGTCTTCAACAATTTTTTTATAAACAAATTTACAACTTGTTTTACAACTGGTTTCGTGGTGTAAACGAGGAGTACCACTACATCACAAAGGCTGTTCAAGAGGAACGGGAGAGCATGAAAAAAGAGGAATTAAAAAAAGGGAAACGTTTCCTTCCCCTCTTTTATATGACAGCGATTTTGTACTTAATCTTGATTTTATATACCGTACGTATAATATTATATTTACAGTTTCGTTCATCCCACATCAAACGAGCAGGTATAAAACCTTTCAAGTGAGTTATTAAAAAAAAGCAGCTTAAATGAAATATCGGTAAGCTCTTTTTAACGTCCTTTTTATATTATAGAGATATTGAGTGCTTCAGACATGGCTATAATCCAGTGAAGTTATACTATACTAGCTGATCAGGCCCGGCTTCGCATGTGGCATATTTTGGAACCCCGTATTACCCATTTAAACCAAAACAATTTACTAATTTTCAAATAATGTACGGGAATTTGCCGGATTTGTTGACATTTATGGTTACAGCTTCGATTCCTTGAGTATTAGCGTGATGATATTCAGCCGCGTTGACACTGGCAGCGTTGCCTCGCTGAATCACGATGGCCATCCTTTAATTATTACATAACATAACAATCTTCGGTTCGCCGACGACATCGTCATAGTAGCGGAATCGTTGGAACAACTGGGCGAAATGCTGCATAGCCTAGATGGAGCTTCTCGACGCGTCGGCCTTGGTGTAAACTTGGACAAAACCAAAATTATGTTCAACGAACATGTTGCACCGAGACCGATTGCCATCGAAGGGGCGACACTCGAAGTTGTTCAAAAATATGTCTACCTGGGGCAGGTTATCCAGCTCGGTAAAAACAACTTCGAGAAAGAACTAGCCAGAAGAATCCAACTGGGTTGGGCAGCATTTCGCAAACTACGTCGAGTTTTCTCTTCACCCCTACCGCAATGCCTCAAAACAAAGGTCTTTGAACAGTGCGTCCTACCTGTTATGACTTACGGTGCCGACACGTGGACACTTACAGTGGGGCTGGTCCATAGCTTAAAAGTCGCGCAGCGGGCTATGGAGCGAGCTATGCTTGGAGTTTCTCTGCAGGATAAAATTCGGAACGAGGTTATTCGACAGAGAACCAAAGTTACCGACATAGGCCACAAAATAAGCAAGTTAAAGTGGCAGTGGGCTGGCCACGTTTGCCGAAGGACCGATGGCCGTTGGAGCAAACGAGTCCTAGAGTGGAGACCGCGAGAAGGTAAACGAAAGGTAGGACGCCCCCTAGCCAGATGGACTAACGACCTGAAAAAGGTGGCTGGGACAGACTGGATGAGGAAGGCGGAGGATCGGAGAAAATGGCGCACATTGGGAGAGGCCTATGTCCAGCAGTGGACTGCAGTGGGCTGATTGATTGATAACATAACAAACTCACGCCTATATGCCTGAAGGGGTAGGCAGAGGTGCTAGCACCCATATTTCGCCAGTTTATGTTTAGGTTCCAATGTAATAGGTGCCGAGCCAATTGCCATTAACCGGCCCCTTATAAGCCTGCGATAAATACACACATAACCTCGAAAAGTCATTGTTGTGTGCCATGGTAAAACCTGGGATCGAACCCGAGACCTCGTCTCAGTAATCCATTACCCTATACCACTAGGCTACCGCGGTTATATTTAAAACATTTTATGTAATTATTTAATTATACTTTAATTATTAATAATACCTAATAATAATAAATCTCTTTATTGTATGTACACAGAGAATGGGTACATAAAAACAAAAATTTTGTACAGTTTTGTGGCATAACAAAAGGCGGCCTTATTGCACAAGGCAATCTCTACCAGGCAACCAGGCAACCATAATTATTACTGATCATTAATAATTAATAAAAAATAAAAACCCGGCCGTTTTCTAAGAGATCGAAACAAGGTTGATAGCAGGCGGTACCCATTTACCAATCATAAACTTACTACTAGCTGTTGCCCACGGCTCCGCACGCGTGGATGTTGGATATCGCGACAAAACATACACTATGTCCTTTCTCAAGGTCTAATCTACCCCTATACTAAATTTCATCAAAATCGGTCCCACAGTTTAGGCGTTAAAGCGTAATATACAGACAGACAGATGGACAGAATTGTTTTTCCTTACCGGAACCTATTTTTCTTTATGGAATGGTACTAAATTTCAAATTGACTTTATGTATTGTTACGAATCTTTTGTATGGCAGTATATAGAAGTGTTGTTTTTAGAATTCTTCAGGCAATTTTCAAATTTTTTTCTCCGTAAGAACCAACCTCGTACTTCAAGGAATATTCTAAAAAAATGATTGACGAAATCGGTTCAGCTGCTCTTGAGATTTGCGCTAAGCAAAACATTCAACGATTCTTTTTATATTATAGATTAATGATTTATCTGTCTGTCTGTCTATCTATCTACTTCGTACATACGCGCGTAACACGTTACCCTCGTTGGCGCAGTCGTGTTAAATCATTTCGGGTAGGGTAGTTATCTAGGGTCCAATCTCGGTATTCCGAGAACTCAATATTCCGGGTTCCCGATATTCCGAGTTCCGAATATTCCGAGTTGACGATACTCCGAGAGTAAGATGCATGGGGCCCCATCAAAAACCTCGCCTGAAAACTAATTCACCTGCTGATAATTGAACGAGGTTTTCACAGGCTTCAGGATCAGAAGGAAGTCGCTTAGTAAAGTTAAAAGACATCAATAAAAGGCGTAGTAGCGTCTCCTGCGGCGACTGCGGGATCCAAAATGGTGCTCGGATGAAGAGTGTTTTTAGAACCGGTCAGCCGGTTGTTTCAAAACAAAATACGGATCAATTTTATCAAGAAGCTGCAAATAAAACTGTATCTTAGTAGTATATTGTGAATGAATTGATATTGAAGATTGAAAACCACTACTTGGTATAGAGTTCCCGAAACTAACATAACGCGGTACTAACCTACGAGTGGTTTGTAGTACCACTAATCAAATTTATTACCATAGTTACTCCAAAGCGATATTAGATCTCTAACAATATTGAAGGACTACTGAAGTGGAATAGATTAGAATTGATTTGATTTGAATTTCAATTTTGATTTATTGGTATTTGGAAATTTTAAAGCTTAAGTGTTTAATAGCAAAAGCTGTCAAGAATTAGTTAGACTCGAACAAGATATCAACTCGGTATCATCATATAAAAAACCCCATCACAAAAAACAACCCCCAAAAAGTCGAAAATAAGTTATGTTAGTGAGTCCTATGACTTTGATATACCTAGTAATCCATATTTTGATGCAAACCTTGTCATGTCGGGGGACCCTAACTGGTAGAGCACTACGTCATATTATCGGAACGACCCAAGATCCCCCAAACAATGACAACGCTTGAATCAAAATATGTATTACTAGGTATATCAAAGTTATAGGGTGTTACACGAATATTATTATATGATTACTGATTATTATATTTATATAATTACGGGCTGTTAATATGACTTACATTCTCAAAACTATCTCTGAAATATATCTGTGGAAAACGTCAACGCAAAATGTCAAATCAGTGAGCGAATGACTTTAATGCTATCGGCCATCTTTACAGGCAGTCGACGTTTGACAGAGGTTGTGTAAACACTAAGGTCAGTACTTTGAATAATTATAATTGTAACTCGATTAAAATGTGATTATACTTTGTTAATAGCTTGTGAATTGTTTGATTTATATGACTCCTGCTATCTCGATTACATATCAGAAGTGGGATGTCGTGATTGTTAAATCATTTATATCAAATACCACCCCACAAGCTCGACAGCCTTCAGTTTAAATAAAGTGCTTTGAAATGATTTCTTGTTAAAATACAGGCTGAGATGCACAAAATAGCCCCGTATGCTTAGAACCATACCGTTATTTTTACAATTCATAGATGTATCTAACAGATGAATCCGGATTACTTTGATAATTGATCTCATAGCAAAATTTATGTACTTTAATAATCACATGTAACGATTAATCAAGAAAAAGTGACCATATTACTAGATTCTGAATATTCCAATAAGATGTAAATGGATTTATTTTCGATTGATTGCGTCTCATACTTTTGTAGGTATACCCACAAAATAAAATAAACAAATTTATGTATGCTAATTCTTTTTCTCCTCGTTGTGCCTCGGTAACCAATTAAATAGAGATTAATTATTATTAAAAATACACACTGATAGTTTCAAAAACAGTGAAATACGTTTCTTCTTGATTAATGAATGAACATTAACACTCGAATTTTTGAGATTTCAGTAAATGAGTGACCGTAACCCCGAAATGAGAACTTCTCTTCGACGTGATAACTTGCGGCGCAGTCGCAGTAGCACTCGTCGCAATGGTGATACTCCACGAAGACGACGCACACGAAGTCCTAGTCGGACAAGAAGCGATCGCCGCAGCTATCGACGCAGTGGGACTCCAAGCAGCATGCAGTCATTGCGACAGCGAGAACGTAAGCTAGCTGCCTTGCTCCTCAAGTGAAAGTAATGATTCGTCATCATGATAATTATTGACTACTGTTATATAATGATTGTTATTGTTGTTAAGATTATTAATGTAATTGTGAAAATAAGCTAAATTAATATTCAAACTAGTAGAATCATGCTAGAGATAATAATTTGTTCTAAGTGAATTGTTGAGAGTGAAGTAACTTAATTTAGTGTACAAAAACAAGTAGCTATGTGATATTAGTGAATAATGGCAATTAAACTAGAATGATGAGATTAAACTAGAAAAGATAATGATTGTAACTAGCATAGTGAAGTGTCATTGTTGAGCTGATTTATGAGAGAAGATCAATGTTATTCAGTGAGGGTGCTCCCTTGTTGGGAAGGATTGGCGTATGAATTCGCTACCCAATAGTCGCTAGGGGCATCGCAGTCGTGCGGAGTGTAAGTGAAGGAAGTAACTTTCATGATGCATGACTATAGTTAAGCAGAGGGTGCTCTCTTACTGGACAGGAACGGCGTACGAACTCGCCGTCCATGAGTGATAAGAGGCATCGCAGTTGTGCGCAGTATTAGTGAAAGAAGTAACTTATACCGCGCGTTACTATATATGTATATTATAGTGAGGATGTTTTCGGGTAGGGCAGGATTGGCGTATGAACTCGTCGCCCATGAATGACTTGAGGCATCGCAGTCAGCCATATGACTGTGAAGGAAGTAGCTCTCATAAGGTTGACTATAGCTACAAGTAGATTTGTGGTTATTATTGGATATATATTATAGCGAGGATGTTTTCGGGTCGGGCAGGATTGGCGTATGAACTCGTCGCCCATGAATGACTTGAGGCATCGCAGTCAGCCATATGACTGTGAAGGAAGTAGCTTTCATAAGGTTGACTATAGCTACAAGTAGATTTGTCGTTATTATTGGAAATATATTATAGCGAGGATGTTTTCGGGTCGGGCAGGATTGGCGTATGAACTCGTCGCCCATGAATGACTTGAGGCATCGCAGTCAGCCATATGACTGTGAAGGAAGTAGCTTTCATAAGGTTGACTATAGCTACAAGTAGATTTGTCGTTATTATTGGAAATATATTATAGCGAGGATGTTTTCGGGTCGGGCAGGATTGGCGTATGAACTCGTCGCCCATGAATGACTTGAGACATTGCAGTCAGCCATATGACTGTGAAGGAAGTAGCTCTCATAAGGTTGACTATAGCTACAAGTAGATTTGTGGTTATTATTGGATATATATTATAGCGAGGATGTTTTCGGGTCGGGCAGGATTGGCGTATGAACTCGTCGCCCATGAATGACTTGAGGCATCGCAGTCAGCCATATGACTGTGAAGGAAGTAGCTTTCATAAGGTTGACTATAGCTACAAGTAGATTTGTGGTTATTATTGGAAATTAGAACGAAGAGACTCGTTCCTGTAGGATGGCCGACTGTTACACGAATATTATTATATGACATACATAACATAAACTCACGCCTATATCCCCGAAGGGGTAGGCAGAGGTGCTAGCACCCACATTTCGCCAGTTTATGTTTAGGTCCCAATGTAATAGGTGGCGAGCCTATTGCCATTAACCGGGCACTTATAAAACCTGCGATAAATACACACATAACTTCGAAAAGCATCGAAAAGTCATTGGTGTGTGCCATGGTGAAACCTGGGATCGAACCCGAGACCTCGTCTCAGCAGTCCATTACCCAAACCACTAGGCTACTGATCACTGATTATTATATTTATATAATTACGGGCTGTTAATATGACTTACATTCTCAAAACTATCTCTGAAATATATCTGTGGAAAACGTCAACGCAAAATGTCAAATCAGTGAGCGAATGACTTTAATGCTATCGGCCATCTTTACAGGCAGTCGACGTTTGACAGAGGTTGTGTAAACACTAAGGTCAGTACTTTGAATAATTATAATTGTAACTCGATTAAAATGTGATTATACTTTGTTAATAGCTTGTGAATTGTTTGATTTATATGACTCCTGCTATCTCGATTACAAGGGCTAACTAACATAACTTATTTTCGACTTTTTGGGGGTTGCTCGTCAAGCTATTTGATTTGATACCCATATCGAGGGAGTTGTGAAATAAAATGTAGCTTGTTTCCCATTTTGTGGTGGCGAGCCATCTTGGATTTGAAATTTTTCGTAGTGTATGATATTTTACTAGTCACGCCCTTTCATTTGATACCCATATTCAGGGAGTTGAGAAAAAATATGTACTCCGTCATTTTGTAGCGGTGGTCATCTTGGACCATTTTTTTTCAAACATGCATATAACATAGCATAGCACATTAAGAACACTCCCGACTAATATACCTCTCAAGCAAAAAAACTAAAACCAAATCGGTTCATCTGGGCCGGCAGTCTGTACATGAGATAGCGACCGAATTCGGATGTTAAGTACGTAGCGACGCAAACTAACCGAAATTCCCAAGTCTGTACTTAAAGTTACGATTTTTGTCGGTTGCCGTACCGAAATTCGTCGTTAACTTAACAAATTCTCGGATAGTACCTTAATAGCATAGACAAGCATAGAATTTGTTACTCTTGCCCTTAGATTCTCTTTGGTTAACTGTGTAATTTGTTGATATTTTTATTCTATTTGTACAATTATGCTTTATGAATTTGTAATTGTATCTTTTTTGACTGTACAATTTCATCAAACAGAAAAATCTCTCCGCTGATTGATTTTTCACAACATCCTTACCATAGATTATTGTACATATATATAGACCAAACATAGACTCTGACATGGCAAGTTGACACAAGTGACATAACACACAAGCAAGAAGCCAAGAAGCCTTGAAAAAGAATTGAATATTTTTGGAGGTTGTAGGGAAATACGAGAAATATTATGGCTGAAGCGTGTTTAGCATGTAATTAGTTTACTCTAGAATATAGGCGGGAAGCGGGAAATGGTAATGCGACGGCAAGGTGCATGGATTCTGCGCGCTAGCGAAAATTATTTGAATTTGGCTGATGGTGAATTCCTATCATTGTATCGCATTACAAAGGCAATGCTTAAAGAACTTGGTGATGAAATAGCGCTATCACTTGAAAGAAAACGCCCTTGCGGGCTTTCTGTGGAGTCCTATGTAAGTTTCATTGTATAACTTGTACATTATTTATCATTTATCTAATTCAAAATTATTATTTATCTAGAAGTACTTCATCTCATTTAATATATTGTAATTGTATAATTTATGTGCTTTTTATCATTTTAGGTATGTGACACTATTCTGCTCATTTTCAATATAAATGCTCGATGGCCAGGAGCTCTGCATGATAGCCACATATATCATATGAAAATTCCCCAGTTCATGCCACATGAAGACGTTTGTTAATAACGGAGACCACCATGCATGGTTACTTGGTAAGTTTTGAGTCAAATAACTGAACACCTCATGTGTCAATATACTAAACACCTCAACAAAGTCTAGGGAACAAGATGCCCCCAATTTTTTTTTTCGTGTAAATCTTGTTTTGCAAATAACTGGCAGCAAATAAATAAAAATAGAATAAAGTAGATTACAGAGTTGTTCGAAATTTAAAAATAAATTTAAATAAGTAATGATTTTCGAATATGGAGGGAAAACTTTTAAAAGTGTTTGATTGTGCAGTTTCTCTGAGGCAAAATAAAAATTATTTTCTTTGATTGTAAATAACTTTTATTAACAATAATACGTCTTTTACGTATGGTTTGTGCATTTTTGTGACTGTAGTCATCATGTCACGTCGTCATTTAAGTCGCGAAGAGATGTTAAGGGCTGTTGGTATGCTGCAAGCTGGACGAACTCAACGCGACGTAGCGGATGCTGTCAACACCCAACCAAGCGTAATTTGCAGATTATGGGCACGCTACAGGTCTACAGGGGATGTTGCCGAACGTTATAGGGGACGAAATAGGGTTACTACCCCGCGACAAGATCGTTTCTTGCAAAATTCCGCAAGGCGGCAACCCACGATTACTGCTCGTCAGTTGGTCGCAGGCCTCCAGTCTCAGCATCAAGTGGTTATTAGCGATCAAACTGTCAGGAGAAGACTACACGAAGCCAATCTTCATGCTCGCAGACCGCTTAGGGTTCCAGCTCTTCGATGTGGAAATCGAGGTCGTCGCTTATTGTGGGCTAACGCACATTTACAGTGGACCGACCATTAATGGGAACGGGTTCTGTTTTCCGACGAATCTCACTTCGGTTTTCATCCTGATTCGAGAAGAGTGCGTATATGGCGAGTTCCTGGACGTCGGAGTCGTCTCCAGAATCCGCAAGAAGTTCATCCTTACCAAGGTGGAACAATCATGGTATAGGCTGGAATTCGCCTTGGTGGAAGGACCGACCTCGTTTGGATACGGGGCAATTTGAATGCAAACCAATACATTTAGGAGGTTATACACCCCATGGTAATCCCTCATCGACAGCAGTTCGGTCAAGATTTTATGTTCATGCAAGATAATGCACGGTCACACACCGCGAGGGTAGTGGTCAATGCGTTAAACGAGCACAATATTACGACGTTGGAATGGCCTGCTCAGTCTGCCGACCTCAATCCCATAGAGCATGCCGGGGATTTGCTTGGGAGAAGAGCTTTCAGTGATTCTTTGGAAAATCTGAACACTGAAGAACAACTTTTTTTACACCTTCGCAGTGTATGGAGCCATATTCCACAGAAGATGATTGACAATCTCATACTAAGTATGCCACGCCGTTGTCGAGCTGTTGCTAATGCTTTAGGAGGTCCTACAGATTATTACAAACGTTTAAAGTACGGTTAATTACTGTATTTCTTACTACCTCGTTATTTTTGTGCCTAATCATAGAAGGTTGTAATACTCAAAATTGGCACTATTCAATTTTTCTTAAAAAAAAAAATTTTTGATATGAGAATGTTTTTATTAAAATTAAAATTAAAAACGGTATAAAAATACCCTTCTATTGATATAAAACACTCACTATTACAAGAAAGGGTTTTTAAATAAAAACTAGAAATGTCCTTGTTCCCTAGACTTTGTTGATGTGTGTATTACTGCCAGTGGGGATGCTGTTGACAGGACGAGTGATCACCCTTTCTGTGTGGACTATTTCTCCTATATAATGACTGTCATACATGTTAACTGCAACCAACGGCTTAACATTTTTTCTGACGCACAACCAAACCAATGCTAATACCCTTATTCATACAAATATTTGCACAAAGCTGCAGCTGCATTTAATACCGTTACACCACAGAGGCTGTCAATGTGTCAATATAACAATTATAACATATATTATATTTTGATTAAATCCACAGGTGATGATGGATATCCACTAGAACCATGGCCGATGACCCCAATGATGAACCAGCCCCTTGGCCTAACGACAAGTATACACTGAAGACTGTGTATTACACTGAACTGACACTATGGTGGACATCTGTGGCATTCCACTGCCCCAGAGAATCATTCAGAAACATTATTTTCGATTGTTTTCGCCTTGTCAACTGCAAGTCAACCAAGTGGCCAAAATTATACATCAGCAACACTTCAGAGGTGCCATATTACAAGAATGTGCCAACCCAGTTCTTGAAAATGGTAATTATTGTACAAGTAACCTTGCGAGTACCATAGTAGTACATAATATAAATATACCCCACTGACACACAAATATGTAACTTACATGCAAGACACTACAGTAATGTTCTACGTGAAGTAGGAAGTGGTTTCTTCTCTTTCATACTTAGATGTGTGCTATGCACTTGCAAATTAGTAACTACTATAATATAAACTAACAATCCCAAACCAACATTCTGCAGGCATTTTCTGCTTTTCATGGAACTAAAGGTTGTATCCATGAGGCTACAGTTTATATCAGAGGAAAATTGTATAATCCTTTTGCTATCTATTATTATTCATTACAAATGCCAGCAGCTGTCACTCAAGCTCAAGTGGTGGATCCTTCCAGCAGAGAAGCTGTTAACCGGACAGATGGTTAGCCCTTCTGTACGGGCTTTTGCCATATATAACGACTGCCATAGATGTTAGTATGGCAACCGGGGCAGACAACAGGCAGATACACAACCATTGCAAATAGATATATTTGATGCATATACATATTTTCACTGAACGGAAATTGAACATTGTCATCATCATCTTTGTGTAGACATACTATACTGATTGCATTGTTATCTCGCAGTTCAGGGTCCGCCTTCGGCTCTTTCTCCTTCACGACGCCAAGTCTACTTTCTTTACATGGACCTGGCGGAAGTCCCATTGCCAAGCATTTATTACCCACAGGCATTTGTTGCCTCAAAACCTCCTGCTGGTTACCCAGTTGAATATCTCCACCCCAGCGAAGCTGTCATTGCAATAAACTGAACATAGCTTTCCCAAAAGTAATATTATTTAGGGATTTATTGTCTTTAATAGAACCAAAGGTTGAATCCATGTGGGTACAGCTAAACCAATACATCAAATGAAAATATTGTAATCCTATTGCTATCTATTTCTTTTCATTGCAGATGCCAGCCGTTGTTTGTCACTCAACTCAAGCCTGAGGAGAGGATACCCATAGCCGAAGTCATAACAAAATGTTACAAAATGAAGACTGAGAAAATTTTATTGTCTGTAAAGACTTAATAGAAACTCTTTGTATTAAGTACTTTGAAGTAATAAATGCACAAGATATGAACCTATATATATTTGTTTTATTTAATTTACCTGTATAGAAATCTACTTACTACCTACCGATAGTCTTTGTATGAACTCTGCAATAACTTATATTGTGTTAGTTACTAGTCCTACATACCTACATGAACATGACAGTTACAAATAAGCATCCATCAGTATATAATTATCTATTTCATAGCCTTGGGAAGTTATTAAATATGAAATTGAGCAATATAACATACACATTTCACCAAAAGTCTACAAATAATAACTTGAAGCTCAACCAAGTTCACCAAATAAGCATCACCATCTTATAATTGTATTTTATCATGAAATTGAGCAATATAGCATACATAAATCACCAAAAGTCAACAAATAATAATTTGAACCTCAACCAAATTCAGCAAATAAGTAACCATCATCATATAATTGTATTCAATCATCCATTTCATAACCTTAGAGATTATTAAATATGAAATTGAGCAAAATAACATACACATATCACCAAAAGTCAACAAGTAATAATTTGAACCTCAACCAAATAAACATCCATCATCTTATAATTCTATTTTGTCATCCATTTCATAACCTTAGAGATTATGAAACATAAAATTTAACAATATAACATAAACATATCACCAAAAGTTAACAAATAATAACTTGAAGCTCAACCAAATAAACATCCATCATCTTATAATTGTATTTTATCATCCATTTCATAACCTTAGAGATCATTAAAATGTAAAATTGAACACTAAAACATCATTATCATCTAAATAATAACTTAAAGCTCAACCAAATTCACTAAATAAACATCCATCATCTTATAATTGTATTTTATCATCCATTTCATAAACCTTAGAGATTATTAAAATGTAAAATTGAACAATAAAACATCATTATCATCCAAATAATAACTTGAAACTCAACTAAATTCACCAAATTAGCCTCCATTTATAATATATAATACTTATTTCCTCAATGTTGCCCAATTTCATATTTAATATTCTATTAAAAACATCAACAAAATGTGGACAAATAATAACAAATAGTTAACGACGTTAACTACTTTGCGGGCCTTCAAGAATGCTCGCATTCTTTACGACGAAGTTTGTTAAGAAACCGACAATTTTTGTTAACTTGGAAGTCGAGACTTGCTAATATTGCCACCGTACCAAATACCGTCGTTAACTCGCACCGATACATGTAGAGACTTGCATCCCCCATACATTATTGCTCGCTTAGTCGCTACCTCAAAATGTACAGACTTGGGTTTGACGCAAAGAAACCGAATTTTGTTGTTAACTTTGCTTACGATTTCGTAAGATAAGTATTAACGACGAATGTACAGACTGCCGGCCCTGTTCAGGAGCAACGATGCCACAGACAGACACATACGCACACACAGATACGTTAAACTTATAACACCCCGTCATTTTTGCGTCGGGGCTTAAAAATACTTTACAAAGAACATTTTAAATACTTATTTAAGCCATTAGTTATATCTAGGGTGTCCAATTTCGAAATTGCGAGATCTCGATATTCCGGGTTTCCGATAGGTATACATCGAGATGCGGATATTTCGAGATACCGATTTTCCGAGTTCCTAATATTCCATAAGTATCTTGCCAAATGAACCTAACTGCCACCTTCAATCATTAGTTAAAATGAAGATGAACTCACATACATACATGGTATAAACCTGAGAACATTACACTCCAGTTTTTTAACAAACAGCCTTTCAATTTTTTAATACAGCAAATTAACAAAAGTACACGTAGCCACGTCAACGATTACAAAATGTTTCATAAGCCATAAAGAATATAAAATTAAATAACATTTTCATACAATTCTTACGCATAGAACACCACGCGCGTTACAAAAAAAAACCTTTTATGGACCGTCGAAAATGAAAATTCTTTCAAAATTTACTTTGAATTATTTACATAGACTCTTTTGATATTGAAATTCGTCGTCAAATATTGTCACGAGGTAGTACGTTGATATTTTTACGCACAGAATCTTGTGTAATGAAAAAGAAATTGAATAGGTGCCTTTTAACGAAGTAATTAAGTCTCTCATTAATTGTATAACGTGAATATGAAATATCTGCAGTAGTATGGGTGTTGTTTTCATACTAATTTATAAATGTGTAAGTTTGTGAAGATAGAGTGGGAGTGGATGTTTTTTTTTTTTAAGAATATTAGAAAAGAAATTACTAATATTAACTCAAACCCCTCCAGCTAAGCTAAATTGTGTGTGTCAGGTGTGGGTTCACATCGGTAGTGTAATGGTCAGGATTCGAACCCAGGACCTCTCGATCATAAGGTTGACTCCTTCCCACTAAGCTACCGACGCTGTACGGATAGTACGATGCTTTTTTTTCTAACCTAAATGAAAATAAACATACAGACGAAGTAATTAAAGTTATAATGTACGATTCATTCTTGGCTTGCGCAAATATGATCATGTTTCCGAATTTCGTAAAAAACTCAAGTGGTTACCAATCCGCCTTCGCCGGAATACTCATATTCTCTTTCTTCTTTTTAATATTTTACTTAACCCGACTACTCCTTCCTATCTAAAAAACCGATTTCTATTTCTGTGCGAGAACAATTCCAGATACTTAAGATCCACGGAAAATTTAACCATGGAAATTGTGACGCATTCTACAAGTTTCTGCGATAAGTCTTTCACAGTACAAACTGCACGATTGTGGAACGCGTTGCCTGTAAAAATCAGACGAGCGCAGTCACTGTCAACATTTCAGAGACTGGTAAGGGAGCACTACCTATAAGTTGTTATGTATGTTCTCTCCTTGCCTTTTGTTTTTTTCTTTTTGTTTTTTACTTCTAGTAGCTGTATATTATGTATTTGGTGTTTATTTGCATGTAGTACATTTATATAATATATATTTAACATGGGTATGTACATATATATGTAGCTATGGTATATAATAATAATAATAAGTTTTTTTTTTTTATTTCACAGTAGATAGATACAAATTGGTATACAAGAACAAGAAAAACATAGTTTATGTATGACACAAGTGAATAAATGATAAAATATTACAATAACGAAATGTAACGAGTAACGATAAACCCTGTTACCTAAACTAGGCTCAGGGCCTGTATCTTAGGCAACAGTGTTCGGCCAAATAGTGGTTTAGTATGTGAACAATAAGTAAACGAATTAGGTTCGCATTGTTAGGTTAATCCGTAAATTGGTTAACATTCATTAGTGATCAACATCAGCTTATATTAACATATTAGGGATACGTGAAGATTGATAATACTATGTCGTGTATTGTGTTACCTGTGTGTGTATGTGTATGATTGTGTGTGTCAGTGTATGTGCATTGAAATGTGTTTATTTCATGAAGGCGAGCAGAGACTCTGTAAAATCATAGTCCCTAGTAAGGATCCAATTGGTCATTTTAGTCTTAAGTTCAAATTTGTTGAGATCAATTATGTCAAGTTCTTTATGAATATTTTTATATATATGTGTGCTTAGTACAATATATTGGTGTTCAGAGAAAGTGGTGTTATGTTTTACTCCTGATATAATATTTACACGTTTGATAGGATTAGAAGGAGGGATACATTTATGTATCCTAAGTACTGACTTTAGTATGTACAATTGACGCGGTAGCCTAGTGGTTTGGGTAATGGACTGCTGAGACGAGGTCTCGGGTTCGATCCCAGGTTTCACCATGGCACACACCAATGACTTTTCGATGCTTTTCGAAGTTATGTGTGTATTTATCGCAGGTTTATAAGTGCCCGGTTAATGGCAATAGGCTCGCCACCTATTACATTGGGACCTAAACATAAACTGGCGAAATGTGGGTGCTAGCACCTCTGCCTACCCCTTCGGGGATATAGGCGTGAGTTTATTGTTATTGTTGTATTGTTCAAATTTGTTGAGATCAATTATGTCAAGTTCTTTATGAATATTTTTATATATATGTGTGCTTAGTACAATATATTGGTGTTCAGAGAAAGTGGTGTTATGTTTTACTCCTGATATAATATTTACACGTTTGATAGGATTAGAAGGAGGGATACATTTATGTATCCTAAGTACTGACTTTAGTATGTACAATTGACGTACAGTTAGGACTCCGCATTCACCGTATAGACTACTTGTAGGGTATAGGTATGGCTTACGGATCATGGTTTTGAGTACAGCTCTTTGTGCCCTCTCAGCCTTTAAGAAAAGGGTCTTGCCCGCGCCACCCCAAACAGTGATACCGTAACCAATAATACTTTGGCATAGTGAGAGGTAAACTAGCTTTAATGTGTCAAAGTTCTGACCATCACCAGTGACCATCTGAGAGATTTAAAAACATGTATTAGGCGGACCATTCTCAGAGACAGGGTATTAATCTGTTCCCTCCATTTTAGAGCATTATCGATATGTAATCCCAGATATTTAACACAATTTGTTCTGGCTATCGACATACATGAACATGGAGGGATGGACCCACTGCAAGAATGGGCAATGATGTTGAATGTATTTGGCGGCTCGGTGATTTGACTAATAGCAAAGGGCATGAACGAAGTTTTATCTAAGTTTAGTGATAACAGATTGTTGTTAAGCCAATTCATGACTGCTGACAGTGCGAATTCAGCCTTTTCCTTAACAGCTTGCCAAGTACTACCACTAGCAATAATTGCGGTATCATCGGCATAGGAGTAGATCCCGCACCCAGGGATTGTCATTTTGCAGAGATCATTTATATAGATCAGAAAGAGTGTAGGACCCAAGATACTGCCTTGCGGTACTCCGTATGATATAATTTGTTCCTCACTGATTGTGGAGGCTATCTTCACTCGTTGGGAACGATTACTAAGATAGTCCCTAAAAATCTCCAATGTTATCCCCCTTACTCCGATGGATTCTAATTTGGCCAAAAGTTTTGGAACAGAGACCGTGTCAAATGCTTTGGATAAGTCCAAGAAAATACCGAGACATCTATTCCTATTGTCAAGAGTCCTGGCAACAGTTTGTGTCAGATCCAATAGAGCGTCCTCTGTCGATAAGCCGTTTCTGAAACCATACTGGTTGTCTGCTAGGATTTTGTAATTATGAAGGAAGCTCTTTAGATTTCTGTTTAGAATCTTCTCCAGAACCTTTGAAAGTGATGGTAGGACAGAAATAGGTCTATAATTGTTGACACAGTCTCTGCTCCCACCCTTATGAACGGGATGAACTACAGCCTTTTTAAGAGCGTCGGGGAAGACACCCCTTTGGATACAGAGATTAAAGATAAAAGTCAATAGAGGCACCAGTACATGACTAGACATTTTGAGTAGTGTGGACGATATACCATCCCAGCCAACAGCAGAATCATTACGAAGCTGCTGGATGATAGTATAAACCTCACTTTCATCAATGTGCTCTATGACGAGGGAATTTAAGGGCGGGCTGAATGAATTTTTATCCTCGTTGGAGATGGTATAACAATGAGTTGAACCTTTACTAACATTATTTACTATACTATCCGCCATATTTTTACCTATACTAGTAAAGAAAGAGCAGACCTGATTTGCAGCGGTAACTGGACTTTTAGATAATTTGAGTAGCTCAACAGGACTGGTGCATGTCATCCCGGTATTAGTAATTTCCTTAATTGTTTTCCACAAAGCTTTAGGGTTGTTTTTATATTTTTCCAACTCCCTTTGTTCAAATTCTGTTTTCAATTTGCGCAGTAGGGCATTACAAAAGTTTCTATATGTATGTTTATATATGGTATATATTTTATGTATGTATTTATGTGTATATAGGTAAGTATTTATTTCATGAAATAATATAATCTCTTATTTATTTGTTAAATAGTTATAATTTAGTGTACACCGCAAACTACCCTGATTACTGGCAGTATAGTCCATACACTGGTTGTCTGGAAGAGATCGCAGACCGCGATAAGACCGCCCATTGTACAAATATCTAAAATGTATGTATCCCTTGTATGTGTTCTATGTTTGGTGTGCAATAAAGAGTATTATTATTATTAATTCCGAAGACGACCGCATACGACAACTGCAGCTTTGCTGCTGAATTTTTTATCTCAGAAATAGGTTCCTGTGAGTCGCAGTCATCAAAAATCACGGCACAAGTATTTCTGTGAGCCTGGCACTTTTTGCCCGACTGCGTCAATGAGGATAATGTATCAGTGGGAAGACCAAAGGCGTGTCTTGATTTTGTGTTCTGCTCTGACGGCACAGAAACTCTCTGTTCTTACAGAGTCGACAGCACGGGTGGAACTCCCCGGTGTTACACACATTCATAGAACACGGTAAACACTTTCCATCAGGTGAGCCATGTGTTTGCCTGGTTTTACACATGTTCAAAGGTCATGGTAACCACTTTCCATTGGTGAAGCGTGTGCTTGTCTGCCACCTAAGTTGTATAAAAAAAATATTATCTTTGTTCCCCCCTACATGCCTAACGACTGGAAGGATTTTCGGATGAATGGGGTCTCAAATGTAAGGTGTTCTTCTTCCGAGAGTCATAGGACATAAAATGTCACCAAAAACTATGGTGTGGATTTTTGGTGCTGAAATAATTATTTCATTCAATTAGATGGAGATTACAAAAATACATATATGTATCATGGGGGGTCCCAGTGCCCATCTATTGTTTTGAGACATTTCTAAACGTTTAATTGACGCTACCCGTGAGCAGAGGGCTGGTTTATTCCTTGCGCAAAGGATTGGTATTGCCATTCAACGTGGCAATGCCGCCAGCCTTCTGACCACCCTCCCGGTTGACATCGATGGGGGGGAATTCTTTGATGCCTGAATCTGAAGGATTGTATAGGTACGTTTTTACATTTTAATTTAGATAAATCCCTTATTAATTATGTAACCAATCAAATATTATGTATAATATATTCATGTGTCATATCTCATAACTAAAAAGATTAAAATAAAATAAATTATTTAAAAAACCCAACAGCTGTATAAAAATCAGAAACTAGTTTAATATTATAACGGTTTATGATGGCCAAATGGCTACCACCTGCTGTCAAAATTGTTTCAATTTCTTAAACAACAGTCGGCATTTTTATTTTTACCTAAAGTACTAGGCTCACAGAACATTCTAGGACCTTTATGAGGGTCGCGTGAACGGAATGTATTTCAAGCGGGCAGAGGTAACAGCTAGTTTTCATATTACATTTTTTTTTATACTATGTACTTAGTTGGCAGACAAGCACACGGCCCACCTGATGGGAAGCGGTTATCGTGGCCTATGGACGTATGCAACACCAGGGGTGTCACACTCTCGCCGCTGACCATGAAGAAGCCTTCTGAGGCCCCTCTTGAAGAACCCCATATTGTAGGCGCTTGGGAAAACCGCAACAGGGAGGTCATTCCACAGCTTGAGTGTGTGTGGGATGAAGTTTTTTTCATACCGCACAGTGCGCACCGTCTCGGGTCGCAATGTGTGAGGATGAATTCCCTGCCTATGGCGAGAGGTGCGATGATAGAATGTAGCTACGGGCATCATGTCAAACAATTCATCTGAGCACAAACCATTGTATAGGCGGTAGAACACACACAGTGAGGCAAAATCTCTCCTAAGGCTAAGAGGTTCCACACTGCCTGTGAGTATGGGATTGTCAACCTCAATGCCCGTCTTTGCACTGAGTCGAAGGGGTCAAGCTGGTATGCATGGCGCTCCAGCAAAAAGGTGACAGCAATACTCTATGTGAGGCCGGACCTGTGCTTTATAAAGAAGAAGTTGCTGCCCCGCAGTGAAGTACTGCTTCGCCCTGTTGAGCACTCCGAGTTTTCTCGATGCCAACTTAACCTTGTCCCGCAAATGACTTCGGTATTGGACGTCGCTGGAGATATCGACACCAAGGATCCCGATACTCGACAAGATGGTAAGCGGTGTGCCCAGGAATTGCGGCGCTACAATGAATGGGGTTTATTTAGCGGTGAATAAACATACTTGTGTCTTAATGGGGTTGAATTGGACTAGGTTTAGTCGTCCCCAATCGGATTCTCCAGAGAGAGTAGTGTTAGGGTGTATACTTATCTCCTTTGCCGTGTGTATAATCCAAATTATTAACAATATCCTCAACATTAGATACATTATTCATTGTAACGATCAATTCAAATAAATACGCAAGTCCACAGAAACCAAGTAATTTATTGAGCACAATCTCGTTGAGGTCAAAAGGTTTCTTTAACAATCATCGATATTAATTATTCATGGGTACTATTGTAACCATGATTTTGAGCAGAACAATACTCAATTATTTATCTTTTAATAAAAAAATTTACAGCCCTTTAGGTGCATATACAAACGTGTAACAAAATTAACTAAATTGAGATTACTTGATTTTGGAAAATGTATAGGAAAAATAAATATCGGATGGCCCAATTCTCTTAAATTCACTTGTAAATATTGCAAAAATTTACTTCACTGCTTATGCTATCCGTACCACATCGATATGTCATGCACATGGTTTACAGTGAGTAGAAGACTTTTGTAAGTCAATGACCGGTGGGTGTATATAAGGAGTAGGTAAGTTTTATTAAAAATGAATATTCCTCAACATTCCATACAACACTATCTAGAACACACAGAACTTAACTAGCTTGTGTTATGGAATCTAGAATGCGGATAAACATACTTAGATACTATTTTTTTATTACTATTTAGAAACACCCAGACCAATGCAAATATACAAATATTTGCAATATAATATGTATATATATATTGCAAATATTTGTATATATGAATATACAAATATTTGCACTGAGCGGGAATCGAACCCGCGCCTCCCGCGTAGCATTCGAACATTCTATCGCTACGTCACAGAGGCCGTCGTATAGTTTCAAGACCAGGCGCGCGTGTAGCACGACTCGAAAGGTCCCGACTTCCAAATTAACAGAAAACAGCTGCGTGGTAGTGTTAGCATACAAACATGACCGTAAGATTAAATAATAAGAGAAAAATTAACATACATTTTAATATGTTTTTCGGGCATAGCTACCGATACAGATCAACTCCTCAAAGTTCCGAGATTTAATTTTGTTACACCTTATATACTTGCTTTACTTAGAACCCCAAGGTCCAGGGATTTTGACTTCCCTGAGAAGTTACCCTGCACCAGAGCCTCGCCTATAGTTTTGCAGGAGCACCGACTAGCTGGTACCGGCTTGGACCTTAATGATCTTGATAAGACCTTGTTAACCCTACCATGGCTATAAGTGTTGTTAATTGTAATTCCTAAACCAAATTTCTACCGTCAACAGGCCATTTACTGTACCATAAAGAAACCCTTTTTTTATGCGGCACGCACGTGAAGAGAAGGCCTGACCCTTGTATATTTATATTACTTCGTCAGGACCCATATGACATTAAAAATTGAGCTCTAAGTTTGAAGTTTTAATAAAAAAGTTAAATATTAACAACTTGTGTGGTTATAAAATATGCCAAACGACGCGAGATAATATCAAGTAAATGGACGCAAATTGCTGGAAGTCAAGCAGGCAAAAGATAACGTTTTAAAAATATTATCTACGGCTTGCTGTTTTACCCGGTGTTCTTTTCTTTTCAAACTTTTCAATAGTAGATAATTATCTAGTATGTGGGATCATAGGGTTAATTAATGACAGTGGAGGTAGTTATTATTTAATGATAGAGTCAAATAGCAGGCTGTTGTCTCTGCCTACCCTGATATGAAATAGGCATGAGCGTATGTATGTAGATAATTATTTTATTTTTGTGAAAAAGATATATACGTGACCTAATTCGAATTACTTTAAAATTTACTTATGTGTTTCAACGTGAGCGAGTAATAATTTCGATGCAGGTAGGATACGACGATATTTCCTTCCAACTGAGCAGTCCGACTGGGGAAGTACCTCCACCCTACAGAATACCGCGAGTGAACCGTGTGAGTAAGGTAGCCAGAGCTCACTGGAGATTTTTCGTACTGTCAGTGGTAAAACCAAAGGCCTTGTCCTGTTTTATCTTTTACATACACTGACGGCTCTGTGCTTACATGGTAAGCAGCGTGATTGTGACTACTCAGGTGTTGCACACGTCATAGGACACGATAACTGGTGGGCCGTATGTTTGTCTGCCACCTTAGTGGTATAAAAAAAAATATAATATGGCTCGGTACAAATATCTTGGATCTAAAATGTAAATAATAAATAAATAAATGTTCCACGACATTCTACACACGATCAAACGCTATCTAGACCCATGGTAAGCATAGCTTAACTAGCTTGTGTTATGGGATCTAGAATGCGGATAAACATACTTAGATACTTTTTTTTTGTAAATACATACATATTATACATAGAAACACCCAGACCAATGCAAATATACATATTCATGCATACAAATATTTGCACTGAGCGGGAATCTAACCCGCACCCCCTGCATAGCAGTCGAATGCTCTACCGCTACGCCACAGAGGTCGTCATGTACTCAAAATGTGTTCTATACGCGCAGTACAAGTTTCTTGAGTGGTTTTTGAGGATAGCACGAAGTACTACTGAGGTGAACGACCTCAAATTCATCAAATATAGGTTATTACAAAACAATCCGAGTACGCCAGGGCTTCATTTGTCTTGAGATTTAGGCCCTAAATACGAATCCCGAGGCACAACTTGATTTTAAACAGATACACCCATTTCCACACATATTTTTTTATATGTGTGTGAAAGTTAAATTGTTAACAATTACATTTAGTTAAACAGCATAAATTAAAGTGCAAAATATCAATATTAAAACATAAACACACAAAAAAGATTCGCGATTATGTCGCGTCGAACAACCCACTCCGCATCGTTCCCGGCGCAAAGATGCCCACGATGCTGGCCGCTTTGCCTCGCTGAATCGCAATGGCCATCCCTTGCCCCAGGAACGTCTCTGTATTATCTATGAACGAAGAAAGAAGAAACCTCCGTGACGAGGCGGTGTGAACGCGACCGCTACGCAGGAAGCGCGGGTTTGATTCCCGCTCAGTAAACATTACAATGGTCTCGACGTGCCTCAGTATGCACGTTAAGCCGTTGGCCTAGGTTGCCATACAAACATATATGGCAGTCGTGACGGGAAGTTGAAACCCTTAAAAGTCCAGTTAGTCTAACTACAAAACTTCAATATCCCCAATTGGTTGTAGAGAAAGATGGCAGTCGCTTCACGTAAAATAATCGAAGTCCAGTCGCATCTTAGTTAGACTATAAACCCGACCCCAATTGAGTTGGGAGAAGGTTCAGAAATAGATGACTATCTATGAACACACTTCATTTAATCAAATACATTTTTTAACATGTTTCGCGTTGTTGAATAAAAATACTTTAGTATTATGTTATCTGTGGTAAAGACATCCGAACATATCACAATAAACGTTTAATAATAACAGAGGATTTATTATACTCCAGAAGGAAAACGCGTAAGTAATGTAAATATATAGGTAATTCGATTATTCTTGAAAAAACGAGTTCAACAAAACTAATAAAATATCCTCACCATATCGAAAAGCGTGCGGCCCCTACACCAAGTCAAGAGGGTACCAACAGAAATCGAAAATCAATCTGTGCCTTCCACCAGGGCTTCATACTTATTGGTAATGAAATTAATATCACCCTCACTTTCCTTCGGCTGATTTGTATGTATACCGCCATTAATAATTATAATTAATGGTTAATTATTTGCTTTATTTTAACTATTACCGTTACAGATTACTACTAACGTTACAGACAGGATTACTATTAACGTTACAGACAGGTGATTTTTAAGACATACTTTTCTTATCCTTCGAAAAATCCCCACGAATAAGTCCCCCCTCCCTCCCTCCCCGGGGAAGCAGGTGGGGGAGGTTATGTCCGACTTGAACAGACTAAAACGCATGCCAAAAAAAAAACTTTGTCAAAGATCAAGAGATGATTTTTTGAGAGTAGTTAAATTCGAAGATATATTTTTTGGGTTTAACATAACATAAACTCACGCCTATATCCCCGAAGGGGTAGGCAGAGGTGCACCCACCTTTCGGCAGTTTATGTTTAGGTCCCAATGTAATAGGTGGCGAGCCTATTGCCATTAACCGGGCACTTATAAACCTGTGATAAATACACACATAACTTCGAAAAGCATCGAAAGGTCATTGGTATGTGGCATGGTAAAACCTGGGATCGAATCCGAGATCTCGTCTCAGCAGTCCATTACCCATACCACTAGGCTACCGCGGTTGGCTGGTACCAAATTTACAGCATGAGAAATTCAAGTCTCACCGCGGATGCAGCAGCTGTCGAATTCGTTCGATCGCTCGAGACGTTCTTACAGCATCAGTCTGCTGTTTCGCCAGCTAGTGACGCGGTATAACGATATAAATGTTAAATGGGCAGGCAGTACTCATGACAGTCGGATATTCGATAGTCGAGACAATGAGGATCGCAATTCTCGTTTAAATTTAAGAATGCAGAATGATATTGATGGCAATTTAGTGACAGATGCAGGTAATCCTTGAACTAGACACCTTTTGACACCACTTTCAGATCCATCAACTTCAGCGGAAGAACGATATAATAAAGCCTAGATCAAAACCAGGAATTCGGTGGAAAGATTGTTTGGTGTGAGGAAAAGGAGATTCACACACACTGTGCAGGATATACGAGCAAGAGCGAAGCGGTTCGGAGACTCTTTTCTTTGCCGCACCACCCAGACCTGGAATTCATTACCAGCACACGTGTTTCCTTCTTCCCACAGTCCCGGGTCCTTTAAGGGGGGCGTGAAAAGCATCAGATGAGGCCACCAAACTGAGTGCCACTATAGTAACATTACTTAGTGTCTGTAATGGTGACCCTCTTTCCCGAGACTTTGGCTTTAGCTTACCACCAGGCGAGGCGAAGTCAAGTTGATGTGGCTTAGATAAAAAAAAAATCCCATGCCTACAAAAAGGATTGGGCACCAAGCAAAGCACAACAACTAATATTTTAATTGCTTGTGCTTTATTGCATATACTAATAGACTGCAATGACACTGACTGTCAAGACAATGAGGATCAGAGCAATTACACACACATCAAGATATCCAAACCAAGAAGCATTGTATCAGTAACAACATAGAAATAGGAAGTGCTATTCCTCACTGAACCTTCATGTTGTTGGCGGTCCTGATGAGTTTGATGAAATATTTTATCACAAAATTAATTTCACTAAAAAAAATCAATTAAATACACCTCGAAACACGCGAATATGATATATCTACGAAATATTATACCGTAGCTGGGTTATATTAATTATTATAAACCAGAGTCGCTAACAAGCCTCGCTTCGTTGGTCAAAAGCTTTGTACGGTACCGTAATTTAGTCGGAACTGGAATATATTAGAGAATATGGAATACACAGCCACACATACGTGAGTACACAAGAACACAAACATACAGTTTTATATGCAAACGTACAGTGAGCCTCAGAAGTTGCTGAACACTAATAAATCATATAAACAAAGTTTTCTTGAAATCCAAGCACCTACAATATGGGGTTCTTCAAGAGGGGCATCAGAAGGTTTCTCCATGGTCGGCAGCGCAAGTGTAACAACCCTGGTGTTGCATACGTCCATAGGCCACGGTAATCACTTCCCATCAGGTGGGCCGTGTGCTTGTCTGCCACCTAAGTGGTATAAAAAAATCTGTAAATCCCTAATTACGAGTAGATTAAATTCAGACAGCCTCCGTGGCATGGCGGCAGTGAAACCGGCCACTACGCAAGAGGCGCGGGATCGACCCCCGCTCAGTACAAATATTTGTATGCATGAATATGGGTATTTGCATTGGTCTGGTCGTGCCTCAGAGAACACGTTAAACCGTCGCACTATGCCGTCTCAAAAATAGTTTTAGCGAAAATAGGTTATCCCGAATTATTTTGATAAAAATCTATGCCACGTGTTTCCCGGCAGAGTAAAATTTGGGCCATCCCATGTTTTCCCATGTGGTGTCGTACAAGGCGACTAAGGGATAGGGCTGTTTAACATCAGACAGATATATACAGCCCAAACTCACTCAGCTCACCCCCTATTACGTGGGACCGAATTGAATGATTGGGAAATGTGGGTTTTAATTTACCTCTGCCTAACCCTCCGGAGATAAAGGCGTCGCCTATTGCCGTATTCCGGGTACTATTATTGACTCGAGCCATGCATCTGAGGCTGAGTCTGGGCTGTATATATCTGTCGGATGTTCAAAAGCACTGTCCCTTAGTCGCCTTGTACGGCACCGCATGGGAAGAGATGGCATAACATAACATAAACTCACGGCTATATCCCCGAAGGGGTAGGCAGAGGTGCTAGCACCCACATTTCGCCAGTTTAATGTTTTAGGTCCCAATGTAATAGGTGGTGAGCCTATTGCCATTAACCGGGCACTTATAAACCTGCGATAAATACACACATAACTTCGAAAAGCATCGAAAAGTCATTGGTGTGTGCTATGGTAAAACCTGGGATCGAACCCGAGACCTCGTCTCAGCAGTCCAGTACCCATTCTACTAGGCTACCGCTAGGCTACCGCGGGAAGAGATGGGTTGGCCCAAATTCTACTCTGCCGGGAACCACGCGGCAAAAGTTTATATTATATAAGTATATAATTATTATACGAATATATTTAAAAGTATGTGTATGAATTTCTTATGTATTATCATCATCATCATCATCATCATCATCATCATGTCAGCCACACATAGTCCACTGCTGAACATAGGCCTCTCCCACAGACTTCCAGAATGACCGATCTAAAGCAGCCTGCATCCAGTGCTTCCCGGCGACCTTCATGAGGTCGTCCTTCCACCTGGCCGTTGGGCGTCCGACGCTACGTTTGCCCGTACGCGGTCGCCATTCCAGAACTTTTTAGCTCCATCGGCCATCTGTTCTGCGCGCTATGTGTCCCGCCCATTGCCACTTCAACGAGCTAATCCGCTGGGCTACGTCGGTTACTTTTGTTCTCCTACGGATATCATCATTTCTGACGCGATCACGTAAGGAAATACCGAGCATAGCCTTCTCCATAGCTCGTTGTGCGACTTTGAGCTTTATCAGGAGACCTATAGTGAGGGACCACGTTTCAGATCCGTAAGACATCACTGGTAACACACATTGGTTAAAGACTTTCGTCTTCAGGCACTGACGAGAAGACATCTCATAGCCTCCCGAACGCTGCCCAGCCGAGTCGGATTCGTCGATGTACCTCGACCTCGAAGCTGGAATTTCCTACCTGGATCAGTTGACCCAAGTAGACGTACTCGTCAACAGCATCTAGGACTGAGTCCCCAACATGCACCGGTATAGGCGCAACATGGACATTTGACATAACCTTTGCCTTGTCCATATTCAGCCCACCTGTTGGGATACTCCATTGAGGTCTTCGAGCATAGTGTTTAAATCTTCCAGCGACTCTGCCATAATGACAATATCATCGGCAAACCGAAGGTGAGTGATATACTCGCCGTTTATGTTGATGCCACGTCCTTTCCACTTCAGTAGCTTGAAGACGACTTCCAAGGCGGCGGTAAACAGTTTCGGAGAGATAACGTCTCCCTGTCTAACGCCCCTTTTCATTGGGATTGGCTTCGTGCTCTGTTCCTGTACTCGGACCGACATAGTGGCGTTCTGGTATAAGCACTTAAACACTTCAATATACCGGTGATCTATCCGGCATTGCTGGAGAGACTGTAGCACGGCCAATATTTCGATCGAATCGAAGGCTTTCTCATAGTCGACGAATCCTAAGCAGAGGGGCCGATTATACTATTTAGTCTTCTGTATAACCTGCCGCATCGTGTGGATGTGGTCTATGGTACTATAGCCTTTTCGGAATCCAGCTTGTTTGGTTGGTTGGAAGTCATCAAGCCTGTTGGCGAGACGGTTCGTAATAACCCTCGAAAACAGCTTGTAAATGTGGCTCAGGAGCGCGATGGGCCTATAATTCTTCAACAAAGTATTATCGCCTTTCTTGAAGAAGAGGAAGACCACGCCCCCATTCCACGCTTCCGGCGTTGTGCCCTCATGAAGGACGGAATTAAAGAGTCTCTGAAGGACCTTTAATACCGGCGTTCCGCCTGCCTTCAGAAGTTCTGCTGTAACTCCGTCCTCACCCGCTGCTTTGTTATTCTTCAGCTGTTTGAGGGCCATCCTAATCTCGTACAGGCTGATGTCAGGGATGTCTTCGGAATGATGTCAGGTAAGCTTGGCTCTTGGATCTCTAACCATGTCAACGGGCTGTTCAGCAGATGTATATAGCCGTCCATAAAACCTTTCGACCTCCCTAAGTACATCTACCGTTGTCGTTGCCATGCCACCATCCTCCGTTTTAGCTTCGTCAACCGGTTTTGTCCAACGGACACATTCCACTTAAACACTTTGGAGCCTCTGTTTCGCTCTATTGTCTCCTTAATATTTTTGGTATTATAGGACCGAATGTCAGCATCGACGGAGGTCTGTAGCGGCATAGATCGACGTTTGGTCATGACATCAAGGGTCTGGGTCGAGATCTTCTGAGGTTTTTGTTTATGGCGAGACCCAAAGAATTTAGATCCCACCTTTTGGACAGCTTCTACCAGCGCGTTGTTTACCTCGTCCACTGAAACGCGATCCTGCAGACAGTCGAAACGATTGGATAGTTCAAGTTGAAAGCTCTCGGAGTCCTGGACATCGGCAAGTGACGGTCTGAGTGTTGACTTCATCAGACGTGACCTTTCTAGTCTAGGGTTAATATTCAATGTGGCCCTTACGATACGATGATCGCTACCGGTTTTTACACGGCTGATCACAGAGACATCATTGAATATTTGCCTCTTTGTCGTCAAGATGTAGTCAATCTCATATGCCATGTTTGCGGGGCTCAGCCAGGTCCACTTTCTCTGGGGTGGCTTTTTGAAGTAAGAGTTCATCGCGAAGAGACCCTCTTTCTCCATAAAGTCCGCCAGCATGTGACCCCGGTCATTTCGCTGCCCATATCCAAAAGGCCCCACTCTCAACTCCCCATCGCTTCGTCGGCCCAGTCTCGCGTTGAAGTCCCTCATAACAACAGTGAAATATGTTTTGGAAGCATGTATGGCCCTACTAATGTCCTCATACACTTCCTCAACCTCTTCATCGGAGTATGACTTGGTGGGCATGTAGGTGTATATGTGTACCTTCAACAGGTATCTTTTGGATACTCGGAGGATCAGGTATACCAACCGACTCGAGACACTCTCGATGGATATGACGTTGTAAATAAGGGACCTGTGGACGAGGAACCCGACACCATGCAGTGACTTTCTATCACCCTCCCGGTGGTAGAGTAGGTGGCCGAGCCTATATTTCAGGGTTGTCGTGCCTTCCCCCGCTCTTCGTACTTCAGACAACCCCACAATGTCCCAGTGCAACCTACTCATTTGCTCTTCCACCTCGAGAAGCCTCTCGTCAGTCCTCATCGTGCTAACGTTGTGCGTTACCAGGGCCATTTTGCGTTTGAGGTGGTAGCCAAATCTCTGCCGGGGATTCTTCGCACCCCCTGCCCCACCGTTACCATGACCGCTACCGGAGCCAGGAATAGCCGGGCTGCCGGGGACTAGGGGCCTGGTCTTTTTCTTTGTGTCCATTTGGAGGTTTTGCCATACTCGCCACGCTTGGCAAACGGGTTGGCGAGCGCGGTGTTAGATAGGGATATGTTACAAAGGACGCCGCTGCCCATCCTTTGATGTTTTCTTAGTCGTCTCTTACAACATCCACGAGAAGAGATGGAGTGGTCCTATTCTATGCCTGAAGCCACACAGTTTAATATAATATAATATAATGTATTATAGTGTGTATGTATTATTATTGTGAACATAGATAATATATTACAAATTAGAACATCATCAATGCAGTAAATGGATTGTTATTTTGCCTGCACCTACCTCAATGTATCTCTGCACATCCCTAAAGTTGACTGTTAGATAATGCCTTTGGCATTAATCCGCCTTTGTACAAAGTTACTGTGCAAAAAGTTGAATTAATAAATAAAAAACATTTTTTCTTCAGTAAATAATGGAACCAGCGCCGATCTCTATGTCCCAGCTGAGTTGATTTTCTCGCGTATTATAAGTTTTGTTACATTTGACCTCTAGCATTTGTTAAAGTATTGATTTTACAATAAAAATGTCTAGACATAGTAAATTAAATATTCAATATTTTGTAGTAAATTTAATGTAGATAAATAAGGCGTTAACAGCTTTCAATATAACTATAACAGACTACAAAAGACCGCGGCCATAATAACTTCGTGTTGTGTTCCCAGCGTTGAAAAGGGTAGTCGGTCAGTGGGAAGACTAAAGGCTTGTCCTGCTTTGTCTTCTACACTGACGGCACAGAAACTCTGTGCTTACAGGGTCGGCAGCGCGAGTATGACTCCTCTGGTGTTACACACGTCCATAGGCCACGGTAACCACTTTCCATCAGGTGGGCCGTGTGCTTGTCTGCCACCTAAGTGGTATAAAAAAAACTGAAAAACACACCTTTCACCGACGTCTCCATCACCAGCTCGTGTCCCATTCTCGGTGATCATCTGAGTACCTTAGGGAATAACTGTACTTTCTACACGAATTATTTTGATCTGATTTACTAATATACACATATAACTATTATTCAACGAACTATTATAACCATTGTTATAAGAATATTTAAAATTCGCCGTGGAATTCCTCCGCATCGCATGCCTCTTGTGGTAGCGTGCCAGAAGACTGGCAGCATTGCCATGTTTTATGGTTGTTGCTTATTCTCTTATTCTATTCTCTGAGCTTATTGTATCTAATTTATGAATATCTTACTATAATAATTAATAATAATAATAAGCCCTTCAGTTAGTAGTATTCAGTAGTAGTTAGTATTCAGACCAACTTAAAATCTATTTACAAAGTATTATGAACTATTTTATTTTGTTAAACTAATCTTAGTCTATTTTCTAATATTTCCTAACTTTTTGTAGGTCTGTTTGCCACTATAATAATTACTTTATAAATAATATTTATTTATTTTCCCGAGCTTTTCCTTCAAAAATATTCGAAAACCAGGTGCGCTCTTGTTTTCTTC
Organism: Eilema griseolum; assembly: GCA_963662185.1. NCBI lineage: Eukaryota > Metazoa > Arthropoda > Insecta > Lepidoptera > Erebidae > Eilema > Eilema griseolum. Next base: position 22,308,802 of record OY759243.1, read on the forward strand.
GGCAATTTTGTCAGTTACCCAAAACTGAAGGTAAATTGTATTACCAAAAAGCTTAATACCCGATTCGAAACTTAATTATAATATCTTGAGGAGGCACCTGCGGGAGCTGTAATTACTTCTCCGCAATTATCTGGTCCATGGCTTTTTTGATATATTGCTAAAAGAAATAGAAATTAAATTAATTTTGTTCGAAAAGATTGTGGAGTCCATTTGTGGTTCATTAAACAGCAATTCTGGGGCACAAATGGGATAAAGATTGGCTTTTAAAAGGTGGTAGACCTGAGACCAAAAAAATACATAGACAGAGCGCATAGAGATAGTATGTGAAGCCACCTAAAGTAATAATATTTCGCTCGCTTTACTTTTGTGCACGCACAAGTGCGAGCGAATTGATACCACTTTAGTATTACTTTATGCGGCTTCACACGCGAGTTCTCTTTTATACCACTTAGGTGGCAGACAAACACACGATCCGCTTGGTGGAAAGTGGTTACTGTGGCCTATGAACGTGTGCTACACCAACGGAGTTACACTCGTGGTTCCGACCCTTGTTTTTGTTTTTGAGCCGTTAGTGCAGAGGACAAATTCGTCCCATAAGAGCCAAACGAGCGTATCACCAAAATATCGAAAAAAAATTTTTTTCATAAATACCTTGTCTAAGTGGTCCTACACCATTTGCCAAAAGGACGTATTCGTATAGTCAATAGTTTCAGAGTTCCATTGTAACGTATCAGAAAAAAGTATATTTTCTTTACGACGATAACAGTTTAACTTTCGATTGGTGTATGTCAATGTTACCCGTTTAATTTTTAGTTAGTTCAAAATGAACGTATTTGTTTACGAGTTTATTTGATACTGATTTTTTTCCTAATTGACAATTTCTAACCAACCATAAAAACGTAACAACTTATACGTTCCTTTAGTTTAAAAAAAAAAGCGAGTTTGAAGTTATAATTAAGAGCCATTTGAACGTATAAAAGTTTACGTCAGTTTGAAACTTATTTCGAATTGAATATCTTTTATTTAACTGATTGACAATACCACGTTAAATCAATTACGTTACTTTGGCAGTAACATTACCGTATTATACTCAGGTCTTAGGTAGATTTTGATTGCAATTACGTTCAAATGGCCCTTAAAAGTTAAGGTACCCCCGATAATTACTTCAAATCGACAGCGCGGGGAGCCCCGAAAGTTAATGTTATAGGACGATTATTGATTTGTTTTTTGAAAAATTTAATTGAAATTTAGTGATAAAGGACCATTATAGTTCTTTCAACATGAAAAGAAACAGCCGAACATGGAAGATTCTGGAATCTTTAAACCAGCAGGTGAGTTTATTTTATACATAAGTACCTAATTATTATAATAATACGTTAACTAATTAAATTAAATCTAATCACAGTTCTTTTGCAAAAATAAAGTCAAAATTACAACTATTGTGTTAATGATTTCATACTTAAAACGGTTCTATTACCTATATTATACATTTCGTTGATACGTAATATTTAGGTATTTGAGCAGAAATAACTGTGATTTGACGTGGTCCGTTTCAGCTAAAACATTTATTTAAATTCTCCATAAATTATGTTATATCTATATATTAACAATTTTAACAAAGGTTCCTTTCTGATTAAACCCTTGTAGGTATTGACTTTTGACTAACAGCCGATCACAATAATGAACCTACCAAAAGTTTTACTCGGATAAAGTTAACCAAAAATAGACCAGTTTTGTAGGGGAATTCCTATGTATCTCCGTTTATTTAGTACGAAGCTGGATAGGATTTCCCCTCCGCAATTGATCTATCCTTGGTTAACTTTATCCTAGCTGTTTAATATGAGGAGCTCATTCATCTGTGCGTACGACTGCGTACTAACCTCAATGCAAAGCGTTTAATCAGCTGATGGTACCTTCTTTATTGATATACAATAATATGTATATTATAGCTAGCTAGCTAATTTAAGTTAATTTACCGTAAATAAATGTTGTTTAGGGTAAATTAACTTACTTGGCCTGTGGTTAATGACCCTGACTGTTAAACCGGAGGTCGTGGGTTCGATTCCCACCCCGGACAAATCTTGTGAGGAGGATGGTTGCTTATTCTGCATCTATGTGTACCATAGTACAAGGTTTGTTTAGTTGGCGATCATGGTGTGTGATTGGTGAGGAAAATATTAAAGATCACTATTTTGAAAAATATATCAGTATGTTTTTTTTTCAGGGTCCAGTGAATTCATTTGATGCTAACTCAAATGCTAATGACATTTTCAACGTTGAAATTCCTTATCTGCAACCATGTACAGTAACGGCAGAACATAATATTATAGATAGCTTAGAAGTAGAATGCACGTTCCAAGACTCTATTGATCTCCCATATTCTTCAGTATTGACATCATTACAAAACGTTTCCCTTATTGATCTGTTGAATGAAGATTTACATCTATCAGATTCGAGTAATGATTATTTACCTCAACCAGATGAATGCATTATATCGTCTACTGATTGTACCATTTCCGAAATAACAAATAATAATACGAACAATTCGAATACATTATCTAAAAGTATTCTTACTACCGAAAATATCCACCACTTAATCGATGAAAATGTATTGATCAATATTACTGATACAACTGAGGTTCAATCTATTATTCCTGGACATCAAAACCGCAAACGCAAACGCAGAGGCCAAGCTGATCCTAATGAATGGAAGAAGAATATAAGGAAGAATAAGCGACTAAAAGGAGAGCCTTACCTATCAGTTAAGGGTGGCATGAAACCTGGAAAATCATTGCTGGAAAGTAAATGTATGGGAACATGTAACCAAAAATGTGCTAACAATTTCAGCAAGGATGAAAGACTAGACATTTTTTCCTGCTTTTGGAACATTAATAGCATTGATCAGAAGAGACAGTACATTGTAAGCTTAGTAGATCGTATACCAACAATAAGAACACTAAATGGAAAAGAAAGCAGAAGGAAGATGACTAACAATTATTATTTGAAAAAATCCGTATTATCAGAAAAGTTAAAAGTATGCCAAAAATTTTTTTATCAACATTAAATGTTTCGGAAACATACGTCAGAAATTGTTTGAAGAACTGTAATGAAACCGGTGTTGTAAAAACTGAGCAGAGAGGCCACCACGTACCACATAATAAAATACCAGAGGAAGAAAAACAATTCATACGAGACCATGTTAATTTATTTCCGCGAACACCAGCCCACTACGTGAGACAAAAATCTAAGAAAGAATACCTAGACCAAGGCCTGAATGTCACCAAAATGTATGAACTTTATAAAAGTAAATGCGAAGATGTTACTGTTGGCATGAAGGTATTGGACGAAAAGGAGCCATTGAGATTGGTTCTTGCCTAATTAAATTCCTCAAAAATAAAGCCAATGGTAAGCCAGTCACTTTTATGTCAGATACTTGCGCCAGTCAATGTAGAAACATGTACATTTCTGCTCTGTTACTATATTGTGTTGAAGCTTTTGAAATTCCAGAGATCAATCAAAAATATTTTGAGCCTGGGCATAGTCAGATGGAGGCAGATAATATACATGCCACTATCGAACAGGCTAAAAAAAATATTCCAATCTTTCATCCTTCCGGTTTTTATACCATTATAAGGACAGCTTCCCGAAAATCTCCGTATGAAGTCTTCGAAATGGAAAATGAAGATTTTATTGATATAAAAGACCTAAAAAATACCTTAATCAAGAATGCCAAGATAGATACTGAAGGAAACCCTGTAAACTGGCTTAAAATAAAGTGGTTGCAATATAGAAAGGAAGACACTAAACATATATATTTCAAATATGACTACGATGACTCTGATTTTAAAAAGATAAAAGTATTCAGACGAGGTAAGAGGATGGCTGTGGATAAAATCGTACTAAAAAATGCATATAGTGGGCCATTGCCAATTTCGGCTGAAAAGTATGCAGATTTGCAAGACTTATGCAGACAGGGAATCATTCCCACACAATACCACGATTTTTATCGCAGTTTTAAAGTTGGTTCTACGGATGATGAAGAACTTGATAATATGTAGACGCCATTCTTGATTTAATAAAGCTTTTTAAATGTACCTATTTTTTTTTATTTTCTCTTCCCAAAAATGCATTAAAGTTACCTAAACTAGGCTTAGATATATATAGTTACGCCAGGCTTAGGTTTTTTTGACTCTTATTATTTTCAAATTTAATTGAAAATAATAAGAGCCAAAAAAACGTAACCCTGGCATTTTTCGAAAAACCATAAATATTTAATATATATCAAAACATTATCAATTAGTTTTTTGCTATGTTAACTCTCTAATAACTAGTCCATATTTAGGCTTTTTTTCTTTCTCGTTTACCTGTTATATAATGTATAATAAAGTACTTCAAAGTTCAGAATAGTGGTATTTGCACAGTTTTTTTGCTCTCCTGTAAAGTTGTCAAAATGGCGATACGCTCGTTTGGCTCTTATGGGACGAATTAGGACACGCCTTTGGTCTTCTCACTGACAGCACAAATACTCTCTAGTGAGCTCTAGCTACCCTACTGACTCCTGGGAACACAACACGAGGTTATTATGGACGCGGTATTCTGTAGGACGGTGGTACTTCCCCAGACGGACTGCTCAATTGGAACGGGAAAACCGTCGTGTCCTACCTCCATTAAGCATTCTATCTATATTATTCTTTCAGTCTGAGTGGTTGACTAATGCTTTTCATAATACATCTATATATACCTATATACTTAGTCTGGCCAGGCAGTAACACTTACTGTACAGTAACTGTTACAATTAAAATAAGAAAGATATTACATTTGAATTTGGAATCTGTCATTTTTATACGATTGTTCATTGTGTTTTCTAATTTTGGCGCCAATACATTGTACAATATTTTGCTATATTAAAATGGAGTATTTATGGCCAGACTAAGTATATAGGTATATAAGTCAAAGGTGACTGACTGACTGACTGACACAGTGATCTATCAACGCACAACCCAAACCACTGGACGCATCGAGCTGAAATTTGGCATGCAGGTAGATGTTATGACATAGGCATCCGCTAAGAAAGGATTTTAAATAATTCCACCCCCAAGGGGATAATATAGGGGATGAAAGTATGTATGAAACTTTATCAATTTTAAACTGATCGGGCTGAGATTTTGCATGTATAAAGCTACTATGACGTAGGCACTCCCTAAGAAAGGATTTTGAGATGCAGGCTATATAAGACTAGCTGTTGCCTGCGGCTCCGCCCGCGTGGATGTCGGTTATCGCTTAGTTAGTTGAGTCAACGCTATTGAGATTAAAAAAATTCTAAAATAAAAGTAGCCTACGTTACTCCTTATTACATCAGCAATATGTTCAATAGCGTTGACTCAACACTAAGCGATAACCGACATCAACGCGGGTGGAGCCGCGGGTAACAGCTAGTAACACATAAAAACCGTATGTTTGGTGGACTTTTCAATTGATACATAGTCTGGACAATCATGTTCTGTCCCATAGAGGACAGAACATGATTGTCCATAACAAACGTCAAGTACCATGATCGCGTTAATTCCCGTTAACGTTATTGTATATTATGGAATGCGATAATTTAAAACTTATTAAAAACACGTCCTTCTCAATTTAGATCCGAATATCTAATTTCAACGTACCTTGTCATCACATAACTACATGAAACCGGTGAAACCCAGATTCAACCGCAGTCCACGTACGTTACACACATATTACGTGTTGTGTGTGTACACACAAATATGTACACAACACACAATGCGGAACACGGAATATTATGCCTACGTCCGTTCATGAAACCATAACCCACATTTGCATATGATACATAATACAATTAACATTATGCTGTGTATTGTTTGTTTACACATTTTTATTTATTTTCAGTTAAAATCAATATTTATTTAACCTTAATATATAAAAGGTACATGGGACAATGTTTTTTACACACATGATATTGTATAGGGTTCGATCCCAGGTTTTACCATGGCACACACCAATGACTTTTCGATGCTTTTCGAAGATGTGTGTGTATTTATCGCAGGTTTATAAGTGCCCGGCAATAGGCTCGCCACCTATTACATTGGAACCTAAACATAAACTGGTGAAATGTGGGTGCTAGCACCTCTACCTACCCCTTCGGGGATATAGGCGTGATTTTATGTTATTTTTATATTGTATAGGAATTAGCATAATGTTGAGCATAAAATATTTTTAGTATGGATATGTTAGACCGTATCGACCTGACTTTACGTCTTGGAAGATTGGGAGACTCTTTCCTTTGTCGCACAATTAATGCCGGGAATTCATTACCAGCTCACGTTTCCACCTTCCTACAGCCCCAGGACCTTTAAGCGGGGCGTGAAAAAGCATATCATGTCAAGCTGAGTGTCATCATTGTAACATGGTACATTTATGTTAGTAATGGTGGCCCTCTTTTCTGAGACTGTGCCTTCAGCTTACTATTAAGCGAGGCGAAGTCTAATTGACGTGTCCTAAAAAAAAACATGTATGACAATGGTCTCACTACTATGTACGCCCAATATCCTGAGCTCCGAATTCCACTTGACCTCGAATGCACTCAGGAAAATACGTTTTTATTTTTATTTATTTATTTATTTGATTAAATACAAAAACATTCGTCATAAAAATGCCACATATACTCATTAGTGTCACATGTCAACATGTGAATGTTGATGGTAATGATGTTACACTGTACCGACCGACAACTTAATTTGCCTGCTAATGTACAATAAATACTACTTTTTATTTTATACCACTTAGGTGGTAGACATGCGCACGGCCCACCTGATGGAACGTGGTTACCGTGGCCTATGGACGTGTGTAACACCAGAGAAGCCACACTCGCGCTGCCGACCCTGTAAGCACTGAGTTTCTGTGCCGTCAGTGTAGAGGACAAAGCAGGACAAGCCTTTAGTCATCCCACTGACAGCACAAATTCTCCAGTAAGCTCTGGCTACTCTACCTACTCACCGCTGGGAACACAACACGAAGTTATTATAACCGCGGTATTCTACATTCCTTAGTCAGAGACTTTTACAAATGTTACAGAACGTAGGAGCTCCGACTGTAGTTAAAAGGGTTATATTACAATCCGGGTATCGAATTTAAAACCTACAGCGCAAACAACGCTGTCAAACTTCCAACAAAATTATACAAAAGTTTCCTAAAAATTCCACGTTGAAAATATGGCGTACAATTTTCAAGTGTTAAACAGAAAATATAACTCGGATTCTGAAGTTAATCATAATCCAGGATTAGCTACTTTCTGACACAGACATAGAGTGGGCTAGATATCGCATGTAGATTAAAAAAGTAATGGAACTACGGGAATCCCAACAGAAGTGGAAAACATTCTGTATACAAAGTCTGTATTCACAAAAAAGTTTTTTTTAGACCACTTAGTTGGCAGACAAGCACACAACCTACCTGATGGAAAATAATTACGTGTGCAAAATCAAGGGTGTCACACTCGCGCTGCCAACCCTGTAAGCACTGAGAATTTCATTGCCATCAGTGGGAAGACCAAAAGCTTGTCCTGCACAAGCTTTTGGTCTTCCAGTGGGAAGAAAAGACAGCACAAAAAGACAGTCCAAAAACTCTCCAGTGCACTTTAACATACCTAAAAAAGTTTGCAATTCAAAGAGGTGTCACATGTCAATTGTCATCTGTCAAATAGGTAGATAAATAGATAGATAGAGGAATCTTTATTGTACTTAAAAAAATTACAGTACATTTTCGGACAAGATGGGAAATACCTACAAAATATGGCGGCCTTATCGCTGTAAGCGATCTCTTAGAGGCTACCTTTGAATAAACATATTTTAATAATCTTAATAATAATAACTTATAAGTACTAGTGGACTTATAAAGTTGAAAAAAAAAACAACTTATGTTCAATTTGTCATATAGGTACTACTGGCCGTATAGAGTCGTTCGCAAACGCTCTTCATGTTCGCGTTACGCATTCACCATCTTACCCCCCAAGTCAAGTGTGGTCAAAGAAGTTTTGCCTTTAAAAGTATAAAAATCGTGTGTAGGATACAACACAGATGATGTTTCGTGAGCCATTTGGTGATAATGCACATAGTGTATTCGGTCCCACGTAATAGGTAGTGAGACTATTGCCATATAACCATTATCTAATTATTATTTTAACGGGAATTAAGGCAATCATGGTATAGGTACGAACATACATGATTGACTGACGTTTTGACCACACTAATTGTCGTAAAAAATATTGTATATCATGGAACGCGAAAGTTTAAAAATCAGTATTATCTAAAGACGGGTTCTTTTGAACTAGTATGACGCGTTGATATTCCACCTAAGATGGACAATTTTGTTTTGTATGTGGTCTAATTCTCAACGCGTCATACTAGATCCAAAGTACGTGACTTTTGTATCTGATCTAGCTCCTTCTAAATCTGTGGTCACTAAGCTCCTAATTACATTACCGTTCAAATTGTCTCTGGATCGTTTTAATACAGCTTGTATCAAGACACTCTTTTTGTGTTTATTTCTTTTTAATATTCCGTTTGAATTTTAAAACGAAAACCTTTTTTTTATTTGATTGACTCTTATTGTGTTACTGTTCTTTGATACTGTTTATGGGTTTATAGCAATGTAGAATACAAAGGATTAGCAGAGGTGTATCCTAACTTCCAAAATTCGCCTCTCAAAATTTATTTAATCACAGTACAAGTAAGGTTCCACATAATATAAGTTATTTTATACCAATTAGGTGGCAGACAGACTGGTATGCAGGCGTTCCAGCAAAAAGGTGACAGCAGATCTCTATATGGGGCCAGACCTGTGCTTTATAAAGAAGGAGTCGCAGCCCCGTAGTGAAGTACAGCTTGGCCCTGCTGAGCACACCAAGTTTCTTTGATGCCAACTTAACCTTGTCTTCCATATGACTGCGGTACTGGACGTCGCTGGAGATATCGACACCATAAATCCCGACACTCGAGGATATGGTAAGCGGTGTGTGTAAGTTTTAAACTTTCCGTTTCGGTGACTCTTTCCTTTGTCGCACCATTAAAATCTGGAATTCATTTCCAGCTCACGTGTTTCCTTTTTCCTACAGTCCCGGGTCCTTCAAGCGGGACGTGAACAAGCAAATAATGAGGCCGTCAAGCTGAGTGTCACCATTGTAACATGGTATATGTAAGTAATGGTGACCCTCTTATCTGGGACTTTGCCTTCAGCTTGCCATCAGTCAATTTTAGAGGAGGTAGGACACGGCGGTATTTCCGCCCAATTGAGCAGTCCGACTGGGGAAGTACTTCCGCCCTACAGAATACCGCGGTTATAATAACTTCATGTTGTGTTCCCGGCGGTGAGTAGGGTAGCCAGAGCTCACTGGAGAATTTGTGCTGTTAGTGGGATGACTAAAGGCTTGTCATGCTTTGTCCTCTACACTGACGGCACAGAAACTCTGTGCTTACAGGGTCGGCAGCGCGAGTGTGACTTCTCTGGTGTTACACACGTACATAGGCCACGGTAACCACTGTCCATCAGGGGGGCCGTGCGCTTGTCTGCCACCTAAGTGGTATAAAAAAAGGCCAAGTCTAATTGACGTGTCCTATATAAAAAAACCTTCATAATATTAGTATAGATATTTCTTCAAGAACCGCTGATCAACAGAATTGCGGTGTCCAACTCAAAATCTCTTTTAAGTTTGAGTACTAAATATCGAAGTCAGCTAAGCGTCATATTTCAACATAATCTGTATGGTTTTAGTAAGGGATTATCCCAACTCACTGAACTGAGGTTTGGTTTATTAATCCACAGTTAAGCTCTCTGTACTCAAGGCATGTTTAATTTACCAAAGTTGACTAACCGTTCAGTAGATAAACAGTGTTTGTCGACATATATATACAAGCATTCTATAAATGTACTTTATTTTTCTTTTTTATACAACTCAAGTGGCAGACAAGCACACGGCCCACCTAAAGGAAAGTGGTTTCCGTGACCTATGAACGTGTGTAACAACAGTGCCCTCAGTGCAGAACACAAAATCAGGACAAGCCTTTGGTCTTCCCGCTGACAGCACAAAAACTCTCCAGTGAGCTCTGGCTACCCTACTCACCACCGGGAACACAACACAAGATTATTATAGCCGTGGTATTCTGTAGGGTGGAGGTACTTCCCCAGTCGGACTGCTCAATTCGGACGGGAATACCGTCGTGTCCTACCTCCTGTACCTCCTGTACTAGCTTTTGAATGATATTTTAAAGCATTTGGGATGCTTTTTTTTTTACGTGCGCAAAATCCCCACGGATACCTCCCGACCGGAGCCGGTGGAGGAGGTTATGTCGGACTCGAACCGACTAAAACGCACGCCGCCTGTGGGTCGCTTTGGTTGCCGAAGGTGAGGTTGACAGGCATATCCCTCGCACCCCGGCCGACCCAGGGCCATCTCTCACGATCTGACCCTCTTCTCGGGTGTGGGGACTACAGAGTCCCCAACTCGTCCCCGGAAACGGGGAGGCGCGCCAGGCGCGCCACCGCCGCGGCCTGCTTCTGCCAGGGTGACAGGTGGCTCCACCTGTCACCCCCAGGCCGGCGCTCATGGGGGGCGGAGGTCGTTCATCGACCTCTGACGCCCGAGTTGCCTTCGTACGCGGGCAGCTTGTCTTGCGATCCTTCGTCGCTCCCGCAGCCGCTCTCGCCCCGCCTCCTCCTTTACGAGCATTACTTGCTCGCAGAAGGAGGCGCCGGCCGCCCACAGCATTTGGGATGCTAACTATTCAAGTCGATTAAGATAGGAAAAAATTAAAAGCGGTTCAGGCGGGATTCGAACCCGCGATCTTTACCTTACAGGAACGCTCTGACCACTAAGCCACCGAACCTTGCCTGAAATCCGTCTTACGGCGACGGTGGGACCCATCTACCGATCGAACTCGTACGAACTATCGGCACCAATGAATGATATTCAAATCAAATCAAATCAAATCAAATCAAATCAAATCAAAATTTATTTTATAATCGTTGTACAGTATTTTACATGGTTCTTAATCTATCGTGCGTTATTACATTGTGCATGGGTAGGTATATTAGGTATATATAGTATATATTTGTGCAGTTAATTGTCTTACAGAGGTCTTTACTTAGATATATTTATCTAAGCTAGCTAGCTAAGATATTATAATAATTTTTAAACATTCATTTCTGATGACTCCGTCCGAACTATTGAATGAAATTTTAGAACGGGCGGGTTATTTGATTAGTACATGGACTAAGCATTGCTTGTTGTACCATTTTGACATATTGTATTAGGTAGTATGCTTTAAAGGAATATAGGAACATTTGGAGTTTTCCGGCGCGGGTTCGATTGCCTGAACTGATTCAACTTTTTTCCTATCATAATAAATTTGTACTAGCATTTTTCAATAGCTTCACACGCCTGATATATTAATCATGTTAAACCTACAGAAAACTAAGTATGTAATCTATCTGCCGGCCTGGGGGTGACAGGTGGAGCCGCCTGTCACCCTGGCATAAGCAGGCCGCGGCGTCGGCGCGCCTGGCGCGCCTCCCCGTTTTTCGGGAACGAGTTGGGGACTCTGTAGTCCCCACACACCCGAGGAGAGGGCCAGATCTTGAGAGATGACCCTGGGTCGGCCAGGGTGCGAGGGATATGCCTGTCAACCTCACCTTCGGCAACCAAAACGACCCACAGGCGGCGTGCGTTTTAGTCGGTTCGAGTCCGACATAACCTCTCCCACCGGCTCCGGTGGGGAGGTATCAGTGGGGATTTTGCGCACGTAAAAAAAAAAAAAGTATGTAATCTATCTCTGTGCAAAATTTTGTCCACATCTGTTCAACTATTCTGACGTGATTATGAAATAAACATACGTCAGTCCAACTAAAAAAACTTGCGAAGTAATTGGGAGTTAGTCATTTTTGGAGAAAATTCATTTTTTACAAACTTAGAGGAGAACTGATATTATAAAGCAATTAGTATGTGTAATACATACATATAATCACGCCTTTATCCCTGGAGGGTTAGGCAGAGGTGAATTAACACCCACATATCACCAATAATTGTATTCGGTGCCACGTAATAGGGGTGAGCCTACTGCCGTATTCCGGGCACTATGTTGACTCGAGCCATGCATCTGAGGCTGAGTCTGGGCTGTACATATCTGTCTGATGTTAAACAGCCCTATCCCTTAGTCGCCTAGAGGCCAGTTATCAATAGAAGCACGCACTCTTTCCATGGGAAAATTCTTCACTGCCAATCGTGTGGATTGTTTTAGGGACTCCAAATTATCATGGCGTTTAGAGCAAACCATACTCTCTAAAACTGACCATAAATCATAATCCAGCGGATTAAGATCGGGACTAGACGACGGCCAGCTCTGATGAAGTCCGAAACGTTCACTTCCAACCAAGACTGCGTGGACCGAGCTTTATGACCCGGCGCTGAGTCTTGTTGGAAGGACCATACTCGGTTATTGAATATGGTGTTGTTAAGGGGTTTAACTACCTTCTCAAGAATGGTATCTTGATACACTTGTGCCGATGTTTTGATACCTTTTTCACAAAAATATGGCTCAGTCACTCCTTCATAGCTAACACCCCACAAAACCATCACTGAAGTCGGATAATGACCACGTTGCACTCTGTCGACTAATTGGCAAGCTTCCTTAGAGCTTTGAGCATAAATACTGTCATTTTGTTTGTTAAAATGTTGCTCAATTGTAAGGATTTTCTCATCTGTAAACAAAATTTTTCTGTGACCTCCCTTTGCGTACCGATTCAGTAGTTGCTTCGATTTTACCACCCTATTCTTTTTAAATTATCAGTTAAAAAATGACCAGTGCGTCTCTTATAGGCTGCAAGTCCTAAGTCATCTTTTAAAATGCGCGACATGGTTCTGGGTGCTATCTTCATCTCCCGAGATAAAATCTTTTGCTTTCGGACAGGATTTCTTCGAATTCTTTCCCTTACTGCTTTGACCACCTTTTTCGTACGAGCACTACGTGGACGGCCAGATCTTTTTCTGTCACAAACAGAGGAGGTCTCATTGTACCTATTAATAGCCCGGTACACAAACATTTGACTAATACCAAGCGTATGGAGAGTTTTAAAAATTACATTCGGCTCCATACCAACTTTGTGTAATGCAATCACAGCGATTTGGTTTTCTTTATCACCCCACTCCATTTTAATATAGCAAAATATTGTACAATGTATTGGCGCCAAAATTAGAAAACACAATGAACAATCGTATAAAAATGACAGATTCCAAATTCTAATGTAATATCTTTCTTATTTTAATTGTAACAGTATTTATGGCCAGACTAAGTGTATATATATATATATGTATATATATATATATATATATATATATAAAATACATCTAGATTTAAATAGGTAAAAGTTAAAATTCAAGTGAGAGATGATGTTATTCTATCTACTTGTCCTACTGTAAATCTGTTGGTGTACAATAAAGAATTATCTATCTATCTATCTATCTATCTTATTCAACCACATAAATGTGATAAAATAACCCTTATCCCCTTTTTATTTATAATACTGTTCAACCCACAAAATGATATTTTATATTATTAGAATAAACAAATCTCTCCACTTTCTTAGTACATAATAATGTTGTGTCTGTATTCAGTAGCAAGGAATTCTTGAGGGACAATGAATAATATTGATTTGAGGCCCTTCACGTGCGAGAAACACGGTTCGTTAAATAAAATAAAATAAAAGGGGGGTTACTGAAGACACATATTTTTTTTGCTCCCAGTTATTATTATTTATTTTAATTTGAATTCTATACAATTAACAAGTTTTATGTCTACATTACAAGGCTAAAGTGACTACCTGCCGGTTATACTGTTTTCCTCTTCATTCTATACTTCTTATACTTCACACTTTTCAATCCTTCACTATGGACAAGACTGTGGCAGATATGAAAGCTGACTTCCACAAGAGAATGGCGGCATTTGAGGAGGCATTGCAGAGGACAGCCAGCACAAGTACACCAGCGACGGTCTCAACACTGGCTACTGAGTTTGCAACTTATCGAGCCGACATCACAAAAACTCTAAGTTTGCTGCAGCAACAAATTGAGGCCCTAACCCAGACTGTGGACAACATGGAGACACAAAGGCGACGCAAGATACTGCTTTTCCATGGTATCAATGAGCAAGCTGAGGAAGACACTGCTAATGTTGTTGTTAGCGCTGTCAAGAAGCAGTTGGGCATCTCGGACTTCAGCACGGAGGCTATACGTCGGTGCCACAGAATGGGTCGTCTGTCCTCTAACAAGAAGCCAAGACCCATCATTGTTAAGCTGCAGGCTGTGGATATCCGCGACAAGGTATGGTTCAGTAAGACAAAGTTGAAGGGTTCTGGCATCACAATGTCTGAATTCCTTACGAGGACACGGCATGACCTCTTCATGACAGCGCGCGATAAACTGGGCGTCACCAAATGTTGGACCAGGGAAGGCAGTATTTACGTGCTGCTTGCGAATGGGCCGCAACGAGTGGCTTCACTGAGCCACCTTGAGCGGATTTGTGTGGAGCCTGGGAGGCCTGCTGTTGTGACTAAGGCTGCGAGCGTAGCCACAGGGTCTGCAGTGCCAAAATCTCGACGAGTTGCGGTTTCGAAGAAGTAATTCGTCGGTACCTGCTCATAATACGCTGGGTCCAGGTAGATGTTGAGTGTATTTGTTTTGTTTTTAAGTCATTACCCACAATTTTATAGTATGTTCATTTATTATTATTTTTCTCTCTTTCTTGTTTACTTCACTACCTACCGAATTTTACTTTTGTTTTACACTTTATTTTATATGTAAACACAAATTAAAAAAATAACAGCACCGTCAACATTCAGCATCGGTGTCTGTCACATTTGTCAATGACAGGTGTGACGGATGTCATTGTCATTGGTGTTGGGTGTTGACGATTGTCTTTGGCTGCGTTCCATTTCTCCTTTACTTATATTATTTTGACTTCCAAATCGTGCTTTCCTTTTACTTATTGCTATTAACATCTACCTCCAAGGACAGTTCAAATGCCTGGACCCATAGATTTTTAGATATTTTTTTTTTCTCTTTATTCTGGTTCTTTGTTTTTGTTTTACTTTTGCATTACTTCGTTTTTTTTATTTTTTATTTATGTATTCGCTTTATCAACAAACCGGCAGATGGAACTTAAACGTTTAGTTTTTGCACTAACCAAATTAAGCTACTGTTCCTTTTACATAATTGCCTTTTTTTTTTCCAAATTTATTATAATATAATTAAAAAGTTTCATTTAAATCTATTTATATTGTTATATTGTACATATATATACTTATATCTGTATATTATATTTCATTTGAACCATCATACTTATATATATTTAAGTTACATAAAAGTTTTTTTCTTTTTCTTTTTTTTTTGGGGTCTGGGAATGCCTTTTGCAGACTATAGCGGTGACTCTGTTGGTGGTAGTGCTAGCCACCAGAGGAAGCCTTCACTTGCTGAATCTCTCTCATCTCAATTCTCCGATGTTCCCAATAACTTTAACGTTGTTCATATAAATGCACAAAGCATTCCGGCTCATTTCCCTGATATGCTGGCAAGCTTTGACTGTACGCATATACATGCAATTCTTGTTTCGGAATCATGGCTAAAGCCATGTTTACCCACTTTACAATATACCTTACCAGGATTCAACCTCATCAGAAACGATCGTGTGGAGCGGCGGGCGGGTGGTGTAGCAATCTATCTGCGCGCGCACATAGCTTACACTATTCTGAGCATGTCGCCACAGCCACCGCACGCTGGTGAGCATATCTTTCTGGAGGTTGAACTTCTGCACTCTAAACTTCTACTTGGCGTTTTCTATTGTCCTTCTTCCAATATAAACTACTTTTCTTCATTTGAACTTCTCCTTGATACATTTGTACCGACGTATGGTCAAAGTATAATCATGGGCGACTTTAACACCTGCCTTATCAAGAACGACTCTCGTTCATCAACTCTTCAATCTATTATCCAATCTTGCAATCTGTCAATTCTTCCTACCGATACAACTCATCATGCTCCTCACCTTGCTCCTTCTCTGCTCGACCTGATCATCGTTTCCTCTCTACAGCATGTAGCAAAGCATGGTAAGTATACTGCTGATCAGTTCTCCTACCATGACTTGCTATTTTTATCTTATCACCTTCGTCCACCTAAACTTAAATCTAAATTTCTTATGCAACGCAACTTTAGTGGTATGAACCTGGAAAACTTGCGCAGGGATGCCGATGTCTTGGACTGGAGTCCACTTTATAACTCTAGATGTGTTGATGAGCAAGTTGGAATCTTTACTACTAATATTATAAAGTTATATGATGTACATGCTCCGGTTCGCAGGATAAGGGTGAAACATCTTCCAGCGCCTTGGCTAACACGTGAGATCAAAATACTTATAAATAAAAAAGCAACAGCCAAGTCGAAATATAAGAGGCGTCCATCCGAAGTGAACCGGGAAAACTATGTTGCTATTAGAAATCACTGCAATCGGGTTTGTAGGAGTGCGCAACGCCGTTATATTCATAACTCAGTAGAAAACGAGGATCCAGCAAAAGTCTGGAAATTTCTAAGGACATTGGGAGTAGGCAAATCTCGTCAAGAGTCGATCCCTAACAACGTAAACTTAGATTCACTTAATGAACATTTCTCCTCTTCGTCAAAATTTGATAAAATGACAAAACAAAATACATTACAGCGTCTTTCATCTGTCTCAACTCCCAACTGCTCTCCTTACTTATTTAGTCAATTCTCGGCTTGTGATGTTAGGAGGAGCATAATGTCAATCACGTCTAATGCTGTGGGTACGGACTGTATCAGCCGTAATATGATCCACCCTATCATTGATGAAATCCTTCCTGTCATCTGTCATATCCTGAATTTCTCAATAACTAACAACGTGTTTCCAAAAACGTGGAAAGAGGCTCAGATAATCCCTATTCCTAAAAAGAAAAATCCTTCCTCTTTTTCTGATTATCGCCCTATTTCTATCTTGCCCTTTCTTTCTAAAGTCCTTGAACGTCTCATTAACACTCAACTTTCTAATTTCCTCTCAAAAAACGCACTACTGAATCCTCTCCAGTCTGGATTTCGTCCTGGTCACAGTACTACTACTACTTTGGTTCATATTACGGAAGATATCAGATCAGGTATGGAAAGCGGTGAGCTGACAGTACTAACTTTGTTGGACTTCAGTAATGCATTTAATACCGTGGATTTCGACGTGTTACTTGGCATATTGAGCACTCTTAACATATCTCCAACGGTGATTGACTGGTTTCGTAGTTACCTGTTTGGTCGCCGGCAGCGTGTATGTGTCAAAGAATCCGTCTCCTCTTGGTGTACAACAACCGCTGGTGTACCACAGGGCGGCGTTTTATCTCCCTTACTGTTTGCAGTTTTTATAAACTCTATCACCGACGAACTATCTTCTTTCTACCACCTGTATGCTGATGATCTGCAGATATACTCTCGGGCCCCGCTGGACAAACTGGCGGTAGCTGTCAATACAGTAAATACTGACCTAACATCGATATGCTGCTGGAGTGCCTCGTACGGTCTAAAAGTTAATCCATGCAAGACACAAGTCATTATTGTCGGGAGCTCCAGGTTGATTGATAAAATAGATTGGTTAACCCTACCTCAAGTGACTTGCAATGGAACAATAGTCCCATATAGCAATAAAGTAAAAAATCTGGGGATCGTTATTGATAGTCGCTTGTCCTGGGGGCCGCATCTCCTGGAACTAAGGCGTAAAGTATTTGCAGCGGCAGGGTCCCTGCGTAGGCTTCAAAATTTTCTACCCACTGCCACTAAGACTGCGCTTGCACAATCTCTTATTTTTCCTATTCTCGACTATGCTGATGCCAGCTATCTAGATCTCACTGAAGACCAACTTAACAAGCTTGAGAGACTCCAAAATCTTTGTATACGATTCGTATTTGGATTACGTAAATATGATCATGTTTCAGATCTTCGAAAAAAGCTCAAGTGGTTACCTATACGCCTTCGCCGGAATGCGCATATTCTCTCCTTACTATACAACATTTTATTTAACCCACTAACTCCTTCTTACCTGAAACAGCGATTTGAGTTCTTACACGACACTCACTCAAGGGTTTTGAGATCATCGGAGAATCTAAGGTTGAAAATACCGAGCCATTCCACCAACTTTGCTGACAAATCCTTTTCGGTTCAGGCGGCTCGGTTGTGGAATGCTTTGCCAGTGAATGTCAGGCGAGCTCAGTCCTTGCCTGTGTTCAAAAGACTCGTCAAGGAATACTACCTGTCTCTATGAAAGAGTGGAATGACAAGGTAGAATGAAGTATATCTATGTATGTGTTAATGTATTGTGACTTTTTCTAGGATATATATAGTGTGTATGCTTATATGTATAATTGTATTTACCTATGGCTATTGTGTTTTCTTTTTCATTATTATTATTTTATTTTATTTTCTTTATGTACACCTAACTGCCCTAAAATATTCTTCTCCTATTTTCTTATCTCCATCCTATGGTTGCCTGTAAGAAATTGCCGCAAAGCGATAAGGCCGCCATCTGTACGTGCCACGGAATTTGTATCACTTATTCTAGTGTAATGTCTAATTGGTGTACAATAAAGACGTCATTATTATTATTATTATTATAAGTAAGTATGTTTCTTTTATTTATATTCTTACAATAGTTTACCCACAAGTTCTTGCGTAACCTAATGAATATTTTTTTTTGGTGGCAGACAAGTACACGGCCCACCTGAAGGTATGATTCTCAGTCCGACCGCTGACAGCAGCAGCAGACGCGGAGCGCACCATGAAACAGACTTAAATATGATAATTTTGTTTATTGTTTTAATTCATTGCGGTTTCTCAATGGTGCTGTTCATCAGTATCAAAGTTAAAGAAGTAATGTATGCGAAAATACATAACGTTAACCGACTACACATAAATTGTCCATAGAAATAAAAGTAAATTAGTACCACAATTCGCTTATTTGACTTAAACTATACATTTACTTTTTTTCACATACATTACTTGTTAAACTTGAACACAGATAAACGGCGGCATTGACAACCCGCAATGAATTAAAATAATAAATTAAATATCGAAGCATTGTAGGTAGACTAGTTCTTGAACTTTTTTTAAGGTACTAACCATAATGACTGCTATAGATGTTCGTATGGCAACTGGGACTGACGCTCAACGTACTCTCCGAGACACGAACAGACCAATGCAAATACCCATATGAATGCAGACAAATATTTGCACTAAGCGGGGATCGAACCCGCGCCTCCTGCGTAGTTGCCGCGTTCACTGCCTACTTTACACTGTAAACTTAACTATAAAATGTAAGGAGGTAGAACACGGCAGTATTTCCGCCCGCTTGAGCAGTCCGACTGGGGAAGTACCTCCGCCCTACAGAATACCGCGGCTATAATAACTTCGTGTTGTGTTCCCAGCGGTGAGTAGGGTAGCCAGAGCTCACTGGAGAATTTGTGCTGTCAGTTGGAAGACTAAAAGCTTTTCCTGCTTTGTCTTCTACTGACGGCACAGAAACTCTATACTTACAGGGTTGGCAGCGCGACTGTGACTCCTCTGGTGTTACAGACGTCCATAGGTCACGGTAACCACTTTCCATCAGATGGGCCGTGTGCTTGTCTGCCAACTAAGTGGTATAAAAAATAAAAATAAAAATAAACAATTTGGTCCAAGCTTTCCACTTTAGCAACCTACATTAAAATAAGATTCAATTTCACAGAAACGCTTTCAAAAACTTTCGGCTAATAAATTCAGCGACCGAAATATTTTTCATAAATATTTAAAACTCGTAAATTATCAACTAAACAAAATTCTAAACACGCTCACATTTTATTAGAGAACTTTGGGTCGTACCTTTTCTCCGTGAGGCATTTTCTCGCATTTTCTGAACGAATCTCATTTATCAGCATTGATTCGCATTTAGCTGGTTTGGTATTGGAAACATTTATTTGGATTGTAAATCAATGAGCGAGATATAATATGGGAAAATAAACTCTAAAGATTTTCTTTTTTTTTTCCAAGATTGTATGTGTAATTGCAATTGTACAATTGTATTATTACAATTGTACAATTGCCAATTGTAATAATTAAAAAATATATATATTACATATTGAATGGTTATATTTTTATTATTTGTTTACTCTTGAATGGAGCAAGTTAAATGTGACAAAGTAAGTGTGTAATCTCCTATTTAAAAGAAATAAAAACAAAATTGGTTTGTAAGTACATTACCATAAAAGTTCGGGCGCCTTGGAGATACACATGCCTAGGATAATCAGCGGATATTGGAAACTTTTAATCTTCCGGTGGTGAGCTAAATGAAACCAAACTGTGAGGTTTAAGATTTTATTGTCCACTCCAGTCTAGTTTGTTCTAAAATTTATTTAAGTAAGTTTTATTTTTAGACTAGCGCCGTGGTAGTCTAGTGGTATGGGTAATGGACTGCTGTGACGAGGACTCGGGTTCAATCCCAGGTTTTACCATGGCACACACCAATGACTTTTCGATGCTTTTCGAAGTATGGTGTGTATTTATCGCAGGTTTATAAGTGTCCGGTTAATGGCAATAGACTCGCCACCTATTACATTGGGACCTAAACATAAACTGGCGAAATGAGTTTTCACGGATAGCAACACAGGAACTTGGGCCGAAAAGATTTTGGTGTAGCACCATACATGACCACCCCATCTCTTCCCATGCGGTGTCGTACTAGGCGACTAAGGGATAGGGCTGATTAACACCACACAGATGTATAGCCCAGACTCAGCCTCAGATGCCTAACCGAATCAACAATAGTGCCTACATTAAGCTCAGCCGGCATTAAGCTCACCCCCAATTACGTAGGACCGAATACTATAATGAAATGTGGAAGTTATTTGACCTCTGCCTAACCTTCCGGGGATAAAGATGTGATTATAACATTATATGTATAAATGTTACCAACATGAATAAAACTGTAAAGTTTGAATAACTATTGTGACTATAGTTTACAGTAACAGTGAACACAGAGTAATCAAGATTTTTTCACTTCAGTTCAAGCTTCTTTTCACAGCTATTATTTAAATTGAGCCAATCAATGGTGGCTTTAAGAGATTGCTTTTAGCAATAAAATCGCCCTTTGTGTTCGCCTTAATCAAATATGAATTGGAATACAATAACAGATCATTTTTATTCCATTCTTTATGTTTCAATGAAACGACTTACTTTCATCAATAAATTTAACAACGCTATCTAGACTCATGGTAAGCATAGCTTAACTAGCTTGTGTTATAAAATCGAGCATGTGGATAAACATACCTAGATACTTTTTTTTGTAAATACATTCAAATTATACATAGAAACACCCAGACCAATGCAAATATACATATTCGTGCATACAAATATTGGCACTGAGCAGGAATCGTACCCGTACCTCCTGCGTAGAAGTCGAACTTTCTACCGCTACGCCACAGACGTCGTCAATCAATCAACAAGCCCATTGCAGTGCACTGTTAGACTAGGTCTCCTACTGTTTCCAGATGGGTTGGTACAGGGTTTTATAGAAGTTTTCCTTCTCTCGCAGTGATATCGTCTGCGTATTTTTCCGTTAGTCGCCTCATACGACACCTGTCAGATGAGATGGGGATACTTATATTCTTTCTCCGTCACCACAATGATGTATTTTCATCGTCATCATCTTTACTGAATTCATTTTGATTATATTCAAAGTCTGTACTTTGGAGCCCGGGGTCCGCTTTGAAATGTTGCTTTTCTTTTACGGGAGTGACTTTTAATTGACTGCCCTTCAAACTTGAACAAAGATAAAATGAAATTCTACTTATATTACACATGTGAAAGTTTATAAAGATATTTGTTATAGTCACACAATCACAAACAGATCTGGCTGAAATTTGGCTAAAAAAGGAATTCTGGACAGATTACACGGAGGCTACTTTTACTCCCTGGAAGAGGATTGCATGGGTTACGGGAACGGAACAAGAATTAAAACCGAAACGGTTCTGTTGGTAAAACCTATGGTCTAAGATCCGACCTAATATCAACCTTCACCTATCTGTTAACCGGATAAAAATATATTTAAGCGACTGACATATATTGCTGAATAATAAATATTTTTGCCTAAACAAATGTGATCAAAAAAATTATTATTGTTACGACTGCCGTCGATATCTCGAAAACTAATAATCGAGTCTTCAAGAAATTAAAACTCATTGTCAGTGACGAGGTACTCTACCAATTGGCATAGAAAAATCTAGAATCATCATCAAAAAGTCACAATCTACCTACGAGTACCTACTGAATACAAACAAACAATAGGTAACTATCGAGAATGAACTCGAAGGTCAGCGACGGCGGCAAGATCAAAGGAAAGTAGGTATTTATCGCTCGCGAACTTTCTAGATGATTCGACGCTCCTAATTGAGAGGTATAAAAATACGCTCGCATAGCTACACGATTCATTCTGTCTTTGAGATCGACACGGAACACAGCGAACTTAAGCGACCAAAGAAGATTCTACCTGCGACCTGAGCAACGACTGTGGACTACTGTGAACTACTGAGCGACTGGAACTGTTGAAGAGTACTGTGTGTACTAGTGATTAAATTGTCTAGTTTGTGGTGAGCTAATAAATCTCTTCGCTGAGTAAACGGCATTTAATTGTACCCCGTGCACTTAACATTATTTAAAACTTTTAATGGTGATTTTTTTTGTAATTTCACTGGCTCATATTTTCGGTTTTCAAAGATGGACTACCATTATTCATGACCAGATTTTCACATGCAACCCTATATTACTGAATTCGAAATTAAATATAGTTAGCTGTTTGCACACGGTAGTAGGAAGCAGAAATAGGATGGAGGCTACCTATCTTTCGTATGTAGTATACATTGTATACTTTTCATTGAAAGTTTATTTTTTTGGCAGATAAGTCAATGAAATTAGAACAAAAATCACTTTTCATTTCAAATAATTAATTTTTTGACCATATGTTTTTGGGCTATCCTATCGGTATACAACGTGTTACAGAAAGGTGTGGTCATATTCGAGGGACGCATTACGTGTGATATAAATAAATTTTCTGCGGGAGTATAAACACCAATTTACTTTGTATCACGTAGATAATTAATTTTCTTTTTTATCGACCATGTGTAAGCTAGTGGAAATTGTCGACAAACGCACAACACTAAAAAACTAACCAGGGCTGAAGCAGCTGCAGCGCGCTGTTACAAATGAACTCTACGGTTTGAACCCGAGTAGGTTTACCAAACGATCGGATTTGATAGGCCCTGTCTCAATATCATATTACTTACTTTGTACCTAAACAATTTTTTTTTATATCGGGCAAAGAAATTCTGAAACAGCTTAAACTTGTTAAAATAGTATTAAAATAAAACAAAATTTACTTTTAGCAATAATAAAACATTTTTATGTTCCTGAAATCATCCATGCTAAATGTAAGACTTGTCTCAAAGATACCTTAGGTAAAGGTTAACCTACATTCAATACCAGGAGTCGTGGACTATCGAATTTCCAGCCACGCCCCTTAATATTAAACTAATTAAAATTGGTTCCGTACCCAATTTTATTGAAATGTTATGCAAAAAATAAATTTTCGGTTTTTATTCAACTTCGGTGGCAGACAAGCACACGGCCCACCTAATGAGAAGTTAAATAGAACAAAATTCCAAGTTGTTGGGTAGGTACACGATAAATAGAGATGCTTGGTTGCGAATCTCCGCAGCGCAACTGCGCGTGAAGACGGCAGCACACCTCCTCTCCCAAAATCCCGACCGAGGCAGGAATGCCCCTGTAAAGGGATGCTGGGTGACTCTTCATGTGTGCCTGAGTAGCATAGGACACAGTGGAGAGCAGACAAAGCCTCAAAGGGCTGGTTGAGGAGCCGCCCCTTTTCAGGGTAAGATGAGGATATCGTACTTTTCCATACGGAATTAACATGGCAACAGGTTCGAAAACAGGGTTGTTTTCCTCTCGCATCCCCGCACGCTCTCGTCCTTCGAGACCAGCAGGAGGTTGGACAAGGCGGTATTTCCGCCCAATTGAGCAGTCCGACTAGGGAAGTACCTCCGCCCAACAGAATACCGCGGCCATAATAACTTCGTGTTGTGTTAGGGTAGCTAGAGCTCACTGGAGAATTCGTGCTGTCAGTAAGAAAACTAAAGGCATGTCCTGCTTTGTCTTCTACACTGACGGCACAGAAACTCTGTGATTACAGGGTCGGCAGCGCGAGTGCGTTCCCTCTGGTGTTACATACGTTTATAGGCCACGGTAACCAATTTTCATCAGGTGGGCCATGTGCTTGTCTGCCACCTAAGTGGTATAAAAAAGCAGCATCCGCAACACTGTGATCGTTACACGTTTGCCTTAGTTTGAGTTACGTAGTTATTTATTATCGGATTTTTTTGAGATTTGTTTGTTCGTTACGTTTGGGAAACCAGGTGTCATGATAATGCGCACAATGGCGCACAACATAAATAACGGCAGTGTACAAAAATGCACACAGAACTTACTAAGGTATATCATGTCGTACCCGGATAACATAACTCTAAGAGGTCCTTCATAAGTGTTCGTTAAAGTAACATTCATTGCGGTACCCTAAACTATTTCATAAAATTAAAATATCTTCTCTTTCACTCCAAATCGCCACGCCCTTTATTATGATTGGTTCCGTACCAATTTTTATTTAATACAAAACCTTTCTTAAAGCATAAAAAGGTATGGTAAAGTGAACAAAAATATGTTCAAATACCAGGATAACATAAAATGTAAGAGTCGTTTCTTCAAAATTTTTGAAACAAGATTTTACGGTACCCTAAAATAATTGATACGATAAAATCATTTGTTATTTTTTTCCTATACCTAAATAGGGTGAACTGACTAGTATTCGACCATGGTCACAATTTTATTATTTTCTGCATTCTTAGTATCGGATGTATTTCTACTGAATTACATACTCTTTTTTAATAACAATGTTGTTCAGTCAGTGGGTCGTATGTTTGTTTGCCCACCCGCTATTGAATGATACGAAAATCACGGCGTCGAAAAAGTTGTCTCTTACATAACAACAGACAACGAGTAGATTGAATAGTAGCTGCGATTTTTTTTTCAGAGTAAGTACATAACTCTGGTTTTTATTAAATTTGAGCGCGATAGTCCATTCATTGTCCAACCCAAACTCAATGCGAGGGGGTTTCTGCACTTGAAAGAAGCACAAAGTCATAGTTGAAAAATCCAGATTTAAACATTAAAATAAAATTTTTAAATGGACGTAAACCTGTACCTCTACCCTAATTTCATAGGTAATACGTTCGGCCGCGGAGTCCTTTGATGAGACCGCGATGCGTGGCGGCGCTTTTGACACGGACAATCGGTGCCGCCAAGGACATAATATTTGGCGCCAAAGTGCGTAAAACAGTAGGCATCAATGTTGCCATAACTGATTTTATAAAATCTGTAGATGGCATGTTAAAAATAGTAGAAGCAGCGTAGATTTCAAATGAAAAAGTGGTAAATTTATTAGTAGATTAAAATGTATTTTTACGCGTTTATGCTTTTTAAAAGATAGAAGACGAAATCCGGTTCGTTTGTTTTGCGTCTTGTCACCCGCAGAGTAGGTAAGTCTTGTCATATGCAAAGAAAAATATCGTGACAATTTTATGTATTACTTATTTCCTGATTCCTCAACTTTTTCTCCTCTTTCTACTCTGGCTC
This sequence comes from Eilema griseolum, assembly GCA_963662185.1. NCBI lineage: Eukaryota > Metazoa > Arthropoda > Insecta > Lepidoptera > Erebidae > Eilema > Eilema griseolum. The sequence continues at coordinate 22,334,636 of OY759243.1, forward strand.
TATCTCCTCTCGGTATGATTAAAACTTGTGATTTTCAGTAGAAAGGCCGACCTTAACCACTGAGCACGAAGCTATCATTTACTTTTCAGTTCAGATTTTTAGCGCGAACAGATAGCAAAATGTACCTAGGCAATGTACTTTTTAGTAGAAATAGAATATTGTTCTGAACAAAGGGATTGATTTAACCATTAATTAGTTAACTGCAGGTTTTTCAGTCATATTTACCTTAAAAATGAAAGGAAGGTCTGTGGATTTTTCAAAATTCTACGTATTAAATTAGATAATTAGAATTAGATAGATTAATGGTTGGCAACATTCGTATGTACCTACTTGTGCCGACTTCTTTTCTGTAGGTTGTTTACATGTTTATTTGTAGACTAGTTGTTGTTCTGTTGTGCAGTGAAAATGTCGGTTTTTAGTAATAGCGAATATTAGATGATGCTTTGTGTTGGCGCAGCTGATGGTAGCTTGCGAAAAGCTCGTCGGCTGTACAGTGAGATATTTGTGGACGGAAGACTAGAGGGTGACCGTCGGCGGTTTCCCTCTTTGGAGTGTTTTAAGAAGATGGTGAACCGCCTTCAACACACTGGAAGTTTTCGTGGCGACCTTCTACGACGCCCACTGCTTTAGACGATCGTATTCTCGAGCATTTTGAAGTAGACCCGAGTACGAGTAGATACCCGGCGAGCTGGAACGGTTATCGGAGTGAAACCCGTTCATTTCAAGGGGGAAGTTCGCGCGTATTTAAAGATGCGTTTTGATCAGAGGATTGGGCGTGGCGGTGAAGTGAGAGTCGCTTGCCCGGCGAGGTCCCCGGATCTCACTCCGCTCGACTATTTTCTCTGAGGTTACGTGAAGAAAAAGTGTACAGTACAGCATGTGACAGCAGAGAGAATATGGAAGCCCGAATATCAGAGATTTACGTAGCGTAACCCCAGATATGTTTCGAAGCGTGCGTGGTAGCATGTTACGGCATCGAGCAACGAGCCGTTGCGCGTTGCTATAATTTTTTAAACGTAGATATGCCTTGGAGTTTCACGCATACTGTGGCGTCATAAACTCCATTCATGTGTACATGTACTCGTTATGTTTTTGTGGCCTACATAAGTGATAGTTTAAACTCCTTGTGTCGCGATCGTGAAGTGATAAATTAGTGCGTTCTTATGACTGTACCAGATCAGGTACATCACCGTTTCGCTGTAAGGAGAACACGCCCCGGTAAGTGATAGTCAAAATATCTCTGATGTAACCTGTATCTAACTATACCTACGCTTGGTAGGCCGGCTACCAGGCGCACAGCTGAGATTAGAGATTTTGCAGAGGTTATTGAACTCAATTGAACTTATCGCGAAAGAACAAAATACAATAGTGTTGTGACCTACCGCTTTTGCTAAATATCGAAAATTTTAACGAATTTAACAATTTTGTAAGACGACTAACGATGTCATCACTTTATTACTATTTGTACATTGGCCGGTGCATATCGACTGGTTATCAGGCATGTGTAACGACCCTTAAATATGACCACACCTTTCTGTAACACCCTGTATATTCATCGACATATTTTATTCGCTAAAATATATTTTTCAGTCGGTAAACAGTTGGGTGAAGGTTGATGTTACGCTGGATCTTATACCACTAGTATTGTTACACAACGTACTTACAAAATATCAAGTACCAAGAAAAGCGTTACAGAGTTTTTAAAATTGGAACGGAAGCGTATACGGCTTTGGCACAAAGATGGCCGCCCAGTGTTGCCAACGAGAGCTTGTAATGAGCCTCATTGCGTTGTTATTGCACTTTGCTTGCCAAAAACCCTATGTTTTGTGTAATTTGAAAGCTTTAGATATGGTATTTAAAGTATCAAGACTTGTAATCAAGTAATAAAACAATCTATCTCTTCTTCTTCCTCTTAGCGTTACTTCCAGTCGCATCGGAAGTTTTCACCTCGGAGTCTGGGGTCCGCTTTACCAGTCTAACTGCTGGTTTGGCTGAATTTCAATATTTTCCTTAAAACGATTCCTGCAATTCAAGATCAAAAATTGGACAACAGACCTCGAACTCCAGTGTAAAAGCTGCAACCGGGGCTAAGGCTGTGATGATGAGGACTCTAGGACCTAGGATATTCTACGCAGCGACATCTAGCGTCGGTAGCATACGACCGAAAGGACGCAGGTTCGAATTCTCCCCATTACACTACCGAAGTGAACCCGCTCCTAACACAATCAATTTAGCTTTTTTTTTTATACAACTTAGGTAGCAAACAAGCACATGGCCCACCTGATGGAAAGTGGTTACCATGACCTATGAACGTGTGTAACACCAGCGGAGTCACATCCGTGCTGCCGACCCTGTAAGAACAGAGATTTTGTGCCGTCAGTGTAGATGACAAAGCAAAACAAGCCTTTGGTCATTCCACTGACAGCACAAAAACTCTCCAGTGAGCTCTGGCTACCCTACTCACCGCCGGGAACACAACACGAAGTTATTATAACCGCGGTATTCTGAAGGGCGGAGGTGGGAAGTACCTCCGCCCTACAGAATACCGCGGTTATAATAACTGTCGGACTGCTCAATTGGGCGGAAATACCACCGTGTCCTACCTCCTAGCTTAGTTTGAGGGGATAGAAGGAATATAAGATCGGTTCTAATATATTATTATATTATTATTATTATAATATTATTACTATAATAAAAAGGAGCATTATTTGAACTTGTAGCATCGGTTCTAGTATGCGGATAAACATGCTAAAATACATTTCTTTGTCAACATATTATAACTATATAACAACACACAGAGAACACAGATCCATGCAAATAAATATATTTTGATCTTCATTTGCATTTTGATCTTATAAAGCTTATACGTCTATCTCTATCCTTCTTCTTTTTAATAAACATTATATTTAGTTTAGCCGATAACTACACCATATCTTTTGTTTTTAAAACATTACTGTCCATCCCAAGGTTGCCTGGAAGAAATCGTTTCAGCGATAAGGCCGCCCATTGTACATTGAACTGTACACATGCTACTTATTTGTCCTACTATAAATCTGTTGGTGTACAATAAAGAATTATCTATCTATCTATATCCATACGCACAATTATTTCCTCAGCGGGGATCGTACTAGACGCTGACTTATAAATCAGAAGCACTATAGCCCCACCCCATAGGGCCGCTCTCACAATTTTACAATAATAATTACAATGAAGGAGGTAGGGCACGACGGTATGCCCGTCACAATTGACTATGTCGACTGGGGAAGTACCTCCACCCTACAGAATACCACGACTATAATAACCTCGTGTTATGTTCCCGGCGATAGCCAGAGCTCACTGGAGAGTTTTTGTACTGTCAGTGGGAAGACCAAAGGCTTGTCCTGATTGTGTCTTTTGCACTGGCGGCACAGAAACTCTCTGTTCTTACAGGATCGGCAGTACGGGTGTGACTCCCCTGATGTTGCATACGTGGATAGGTCATAGTTACCACTTCCCATCAGGTGCAGCTTGTGCTTGTCTGCCACCTAAGTTGTATTAGAAGCTACCTATGTACCTAATTGTTGATTTTTTTGATATTTTTTTAACTTTTAGTGTTATTTTTTTGTTACTTTTTTATTTGTTTTTTCTTTGTGTGATATGTGTGTAACAGCATTTGCTTCTTTTTTCTTTTCTTTCTTTCTTTCTAGTGATGAACTGCTAGTTAATATTACTTACACCAACAAAATTAAACTAAATAAATATAAACCAACCAGTCTGACATAATTTGGTTCGTGCAACAAAGAACGAAGCCGCACTAACGAATTTCCAACTAGCTTGGAAATTAATAACTAGGTGCTGTTACTTTCAAAAGTTGCTGAACACTAACAAGTTTACAAATGATGTGTACTTACATTGAAATATTTTATTGTAATCTACCTATCTTCTTCATCCTGATATTCTTCTTCTTTTTCTTCATAATGAAGGAGGTAGGACACGGCGGTATTTCCACCCGATTGAGCAGTCCGAATGGGGAAGTACCTCCACCCTACAGAATACCGCGGTTATAACAACTTCGTGTTGTGTTCCCAGCGGTGAGTAGGGTAGCCAGAGCTCACTGGAGAATTTGTGCTGTCAGTGGGAAGACTAAAGGCTTGTCCAGCTTTGTCTTCTACTGACGGCACAGAAACTCTGTACTTACAGGGTTAGCAGCGCGACTGTGACTCCTCTGGTGTTATAGACGTCCATAGGTCACGGTAACTACTTTCCATCAGGTGGGCCGTGTGCTTGTCTGCCAACTAAGTGGTATAAAAAAAATTAAAAAAATCTGGCGTTATTCCCAGTCGTACCCGAAGCTTTCACCAGGATCACTGCGGATTTGGCTGAACTTCGATATTCTCCTTGAAGCGACTGCGATCTGATCAGAGAAGACCCATAGACGATATCGAAGCATTGCAGTTAGACCAGTTGTAAGACTGCCATAGATAATCGTATGGCAACAGCAGACGGCTTAACGTGCCCTCCGAGGCACGACCAAACCAATGTAAATTTAAGGTGTACTTAGGCCACGGTAACTAATTTACATCAGGTGTGCCGTGTGCTAGTCTACCAACTGTGGTATAAAAAAACTAAAAAATAAACGGGAGGCACGAATGTGAAATAGAAAATGCTAAATTTTAAGCGGTAGCTTAGTGGTTAAGAGGTTGGCATTGCGATCAAGAGGTCCCGGAATCGAATCCTGGCCATTACACTACCGACGTGAATCCACTGCTAACACAAACAATTTAGCATAGCTGGAGGGCTTTGAGGGAATATTAATAACTTCTGTTCTAATATTCTTTTAAAAAAAAATACCCATTACAGTGGACATAGGCCTCTCTCAATTACCATATGATGAAAAAGCATTATGATGAGGCCGTCAAGCTGAGTGTCACCATTGTCACACGGTATGTGTAAGTAATGGTGACCCTCTTTTCTGGGACTTTGCCTTCAGCTTACCATCAGGCAAGGCGAAGTCCAATTGACGTATCTTATATAAAAAAAAAAAAACCAGCGCCATTCAGCCATGCATCCAGTCTGTACTAAGCACCTTTTTCAGGTCGCCGTCTAGTATTGTATAATGGAGTAATATTAACAAAAAAAAAACATTTATTTTTTCACACGACCCAAGTTTTGCCGTCTTACTGCCCCTCGCTCGAACATTAGCAACGAAAGTTCGGTTACAAGTTTCGGAATTACAGTTCCAATTTGGATTCTCGCCACGGTCTTCATGCTTAGATCCCTGAGGGACAGTTGTCTGACAACCTTAATAGTATTGTGAACACCCTTAATAAATTACTCCAGTGGTGTTGGCACAAATGACAGGGTTGGAGACACACGACATGTCAAGGTTGCGATCGGAACTTGATTAAGTTTCAATTCAATTTAGGTTGTAGTAATGTTGGTTTGTGAAATGTGGGTGTTAATTCACTTCTGCCTAACCCTCTGGGGATAAAGGCGTGATTATATATATATATATATATATATATATATATGGCAATGGGTAGGACACATAGCGCGCAGAACAGATGGCCGATGGAGCAAAAAAGTTCTGGAATGGCGACCGCGTACGGGCAAACGTAGCGTAGGACGCCCTACGGCCAGGTGGAAGGACGACCTCATGAAGGTCGCCGGGAAGCGCTGGGTGCGGGCTGCTTTAGATCGGCCATTCTGGAAGTCTGTGGGAGAGGCCTATGTTCAGCAGTGGACTATGTGTGGCTGACATGATGATGATGATTTATGGTTATTCCTTCTGTTCATAGTCGAACCAATTCTCGATGAAATTTTGTGTTTAAATAGATTGATGATGCTAAGAATTCTAGGAATGTAATATTATATTCTTATTGGGTACTCAGTGAAATATTTTTATTTGAAATTAACATTTCAGTTAAAAGTTGAGGTAAATTAATGATGATTCTAAATAAGCATAACATAACCAAACTTGCACATACATACATACATATAATCACACCTTTATCCCCGGAGGGTTAAGCAGAGGTGAATTAACACCCACATTTCACCATCATTGTATTCGGTCCCACGTAATAGGGGGTGAGCCTATTGCCGTTTTCCGGGCACTATTGTTCCCTCGAGCCATGAATCTGAGGCTGAGTCCCGGCTGTAGGTATATATCTGTCTGATGTTAAACAGACCTATCCCTTAGTCGCCTTGTACGACACCGCATGGGAAGAGATGGGATGGTCCAAATTCTACTCTGCCGGAAACCACGCGGCTAAAAAACTTGTAATACGGGTTTTTCAATGCGATAAAACATATTTATAAACTTTTTAGTGAGAACAAAATCTTGTAACAAGTATCAAAGAGATTTAAAAGTTTAACGAATATTTCAAACAAGTTTAACGAACAAGTAAATAATTACCACAGTATATACAATCGGCAGTAGTACCATATAATGTGGATTACACGGAGGGTTGACGTTTATCCATTTGAGACAGGCAGCCATGCGCGACTGTCCTATGGCTTACGTACTTAAACTTCTGTAGACATCCTGTAGAGGAATAAGCAGTAAAACAAGGTTTTAATTTGATACTTTCGGAAGGTCATGCTAATTTCACATATTAGCATGGCTGTAGTAAAACATCGGGTTAATTGTAAATAAGTATAAAAAAGTATAAAAAATAACCGCGGTAGCCTAGTGGTATGGGTAATGGTCTGCTGAGACGAGGTCTCGGGTTCGATGCCAGGTACACACCAATAACTTTTCGATGTTTTTCGAAGTTATGAGTGTATTTATCGCAGGTTTATAAGTGCCCGGTTAATGGCAATAGGCTCGCTACCTATTACATTGGGACCTAAACATAAACTGGCGAAATGTGGGTGCTAGCACCTCTGCCTACCCCTTCGGGGATATAGGCGTGAGTTTATGTATGATATGATATGTATAAAAAAGTCAAATAAATCGAGATAGAATTAGTTAAAAGTAGTTTCCTTGATATTTTGTTAGGTATATTATTTTATATTGGTTTATAAGGTTAGATCTAGGTGAGACATTGAAATAATATCTATTGTTGGAAGAAGCCTTTTTTTTTTTTTTTTTTTTTTACGTGCGCAAAATCCCCACGGATACCTCCCCACCGGAGCCGGTGGAGGAGGTTATGTCGGACTCGAACCGACTAAAACGCACGCCGCCTGTGGGTCGTTTTGGTTGCCGAAGGTGAGGTTGACAGGCATATCCCTCGCACCCCGGCCGACCCAGGGCCATCTCTCACGATCTGGCCCTCGTCTCGGGTGTGGGGACTACAGAGTCCCCAACTCGACCCCGGAAACGGGGAGGCGCGCTAGGCGCGCCACCGCCGCGGCCTGCTTCTGCCAGGGTAACAGGCGGCTCCACCTGTCACCCCCAGGCCGGCGCTCATGGGGGGCGGAGGTCGTTCATCGACCACCGACGCCCGAGTTGCCTTCGTACGCGGGCAGCTTGGCTTGCGATCCTTCGTCGCTCCCGCTGCCGCTCCCGCCCCGCCTCCTCCTTCACGAGCATTACTTGCTCGCAGAAGGAGGCGCCGGCCGCCCACGCATCCGCGCAGCGGACCATCGCCGCGAGCAAGGTGGAGAGCGTGAGAACTCTCACTCCCAGGGCCGCCACAAGCTCCCGCCTCGGCGTCTCCCACGCCGGACACTCGGTGAGCGTGTGCGGACCTGAGTCCTCGCTCGCGTCGCAGTGATGGCACTCGGACGTTGGCTCTTTCTCCATCCGACGCAGATACTTGCCGAAGCATCCGTGCTCGGTGATCATCTGCGTCAGACGGTACGAGAGGCTGCCGTGTGGCCTCTCTAGCCACTCCCCCATGATGGGTCTTACCGCCGCTACTACGGCGCGCCCTGCGCCTGGTCGCCCAAGTCGTAGCTCCCATTCCGCCACCATTTCCCTGTGGAGCCGGGATCTCACGGCCCGAATTTCTTCGGGCTCGGGATCGTGACCCCGCTCCCGCGCCGCCTTTCGGAACCGGTATAGCGCCGAAAGGGATCTCGCTTCCAGGATCCATGGTGGCGATCCGGCGAGGAGACTCGCCGCGTTGAAGGATATCGTGCGGTACCCCCTTATGATGCGGCACGCCAACTTCTGCTGCGGACGCTGCAGCAGGGGCATGTGCCGATCATTCAGGGTGTCCGCCCACACGGGACACCCGTACAGGGCCATGGACCGCACGACACCCGCGTAGAGTCTCCTGCAGGAGTCCTCTGGGCCCCTCAGGTTAGGCAGTAGCCGCGCCAGAGCGTTGGCTGTGCCCACCAATTTGGGGCCTAGACTTCGGAAGTGCTTCTCGAAGTCCCACCGGCCGTCGAGCACGAGCCCCAGATATTTCATCTGGGGCTTGATGCCGATGAGAGTGCCTCCCACTGTGAGACTGGAACCAGGTGGTGGCGTGCGCCGAGGTCCATGAAAGAACATGGCCTCGGATTTATGCAGAGCCACCTCAAGGCCCAGCCGCCGGATCCGTTCCACGACTTGAGCAACCGCGGTCGTGGCCCTCAGGGTCGCTTCGCGGTATGTAGCCCCGCTCGCCGTCACTAGCGTGTCGTCCGCATAGCACGTGACGTCGGCACCGTCCGCGAGCTCACCGCGAAGCACCCAGTCGTATCCGATGTTCCACAGGAGCGGCCCGAGAACCGATCCCTGTGGAACACCGCACGACATCTCACGCCGACCGACGCCGGTCGCACTTGGGTAGATGACGGCTCTCTCCGTCAGGTACGCCCCGACTATGCGGCGGAGGTAGAGAGGCACACCGTGGTACACGAGTGCCTCCCTGATGCAACTCCAGGGCAAGGTGTTGAACGCGTTGGAGATGTCCAAGGACACCGCCAACGTCACCTCGCCCCGGGCGACTGCCTCCTCCGCCAAAGTCCTCACGCGCATGATGGCATCCACGGTGGACCGCCACCGGCGGAAGCCATATTGGGCATCCGCCAGGTCCGGCCCCCTACCAGAGAGGTGCTCGACGAGGCGCTTCGCAATAACTCTTTCAAAGAGCTTGCCCACCTCGTCGAGCAACACAATGGGCCGGTAGCCGGACGGTTCGTCCGCCGGGCGACCCTCCTTTCGGATGAGGACCAGTTTCCCCGTCTTCCACATCTTCGGAAACTGGCCCCGCTCCAAGCATGCGCTGAGGAACCCTCTCAGTCGGGGTTCGAGACCGTCTTCTCCCAGAGCTAGGACCCACGCGCGGCCTGGAATGCCGTCGGGTCCCGGGGCGGTGCTCTTCTTGGCTCTAAGCCTTCGCACCGCCAGCTCCAGTTCTACCCAAGTAACCTCGGGGACTTCGTCGTCAACTACCACACTGGGCGCCATAGGCGACCGAGGTGGCAGAGTCATCTGCGGCGGAACGTGTTCCGCTCGCGCCGGGAACAGGGACTCGACCACTCCACCGAGCAGAGCTGGCTGGAGAACCCGGGTCAACGGCGGGGCCCGGGGGCGCAGCTTTCCTCTTACCATAAGGTAAGGCCGCCCCCATGGGTCCCGCTCCAGCGTCTCCATGAGCTCCTTATAAGCCGCGGCTTTCGCCCGCTTAATCTCCGCTCGGAGGGCATCTCTGGCCTCCCTGTATCCCACATGAAGCTCCGTCACTCGGGGCTCCGTATCTGCGGTTCGGCTACGCCTCCTACGGAGTCTGGTCCACCGGCGGTGCGCGATCACGCAGGCTTGCCGTAGCCTCGCGATCTCCGCAGACCACCAGTAGACCCGACGCCTCGGACTATAGGGTGGAGCCCTAGGCATACCCGCATCGCAGACACGAGTCATGGCCTCCCGGAACCACACCGCCTCATCGTCAATATCGACAGGCCCGTCCGGCGCAATGGCCCAGGCCTGTACGATGGCGGCCTCCAGGAGGACCTCCCGATTCAATCTCCCAAGCACCCAGCGTGGCTCGCGTGGGGCCGGTATGACCGGCGCATCACCCGCGGGAGGGGAGACATCAAACCGAACGTATCGGTGATCCGCCAGTGTCTCCACCCACACAACAACACGCCAGTCCCGCACACGGTGCGACAGCGAAGCGCCTGCGAACGAAAGGTCAATAATCGAACTGCGCTCCGCGGCCACAAACGTGGCTTCGGCCCCGCGATTCTGGAGAACTAGACCGTGATTAGCGGCCCAGCTCTCCAGAGCCCTACCTCGTGGGTTCGTGTGCCGGGACCCCCAGGTCACTGACCAGGCGTTGAAGTCCCCGAGCACAAGAACCGGATGAGGGTGACAGGCGTTGACGACGTCGGTCAGTCGCTCCAGCGACCGCCGGTACTCCCCTATGCGTCGGTGTAAGCTCGGCGTGAAGTAGACAGCCACGACCGCAATCTCTCCCACACGCGCCGCTACGATGCCATGCTCCCTTGCCACGACAACAGGGGGGGGGGCACCCATAGCGGCGTTGTACACCAGTGCCGCCGACCCGTCCAGGTCGACCACCCAGGCAGGCCCAAGGGGCCGGTGAGTGTACGGATCGGCGACAGCGGCGACGTGTATGGACCACTGTGCCATGCTCTGGAGCAGAAGACCCTGAGCATCGGCACCGTGGCCCACGTTCGCCTGCAGGATGCGGAGCTGAGGATCCATTATGGAACCATCTCCGCATCCCGCCGCGAACTTTGGGTGGAGCTCCCGCCTTGCGGCTTCGGCTCCCCCCCGGTGCAGGCCTTGCTGCCAACCCTATGGTCGGCCGGTTTGCCCCCCGCTGCACACCTGAAACAGTGCAGCGGAGCTTCGCATCCACCGGCCGTATGGCCGGGTTGGCCACAGCGGAAGCAGCGGTCACCGACCGTCACCGCCGCCGTGCACTGCACCCCCACGTGGCCGACCGACAGGCACCTAAAGCACCTGGTCGGTCGAGCCTGCAGGAGCCGGACCTGCACCCGCACCACGCCTCCAACGGCGAGGAACCCCCGGTCGGCAGCCTTTTTGGCTGCTGCGATGGGGCAGCCGACAACTGCCGCCCCCAGTCCACGGCGGCCGAAGCGGATTGCTCCGACCTTCACCGCCTCTAGGGGGCAGCCCCCGGCCTCCGCCACGGTGAGGCGGATTTGCTCCGCCGTGATGGAGTCGTCCAGGTCCGAAATGCGCATTTCTGCGCATTTGTTGGGCCTGGACACCCGGACGTCGGCTGCGTCTAGCGTGTCCCGAAGCCTAGCCGCTAGGGCATCGGCCTGGGGACCGCTTGAAGCGCCGGGGATCTCCAGTAGCCGAGCACCCGTCCGAGTGGGTTTCACCCGGATGGGGCCCGACATGTCGAGAGCCCTCATGTCAACGCAGGCTCTCGCCTGCGTGACAATCTGGGCGTACTGCACGCCCCTCTCCGCTGCTTCCGCCGTCATCGTTAGCACGACGGCGGTTGAGCGGGGGACGCGCAGCCTCCCCGGCACTCCCCTCGCAGCAGCCTCAGCCTTCTTGGCATTTTTGGCTGCCTTCCTCTTGGCCTTGCGCCGCTTCTTGGAGGCTCCGGCCACCTCCCAGCCTCCCTCCGGCGGGGAACTTGTGGAGGCAATCCCCACCGGGGTCCGGGCCGGCGCTGGGGCTGAGGCTAGGGCCGGGGACTTCTTCCCCTTGCCTTTCCCCTTCCCCTTGCCCTTGGCCCGGGCACCCTGGGAGCTCCCAGCTCCCACGTCGAGAGCGACAGTGGCTCGAGTGACCGGAGTGGCAGGAGCGGCAGGCGCAGCGGACGGGCTGCGGGCCGACTCCTGCAGGGCCCCTGCGACCGCCGGACTGGTGGGACCTCTTCTAACCGCTCCGGCATACCCCATCAGCGGCGCCAAGGGCGGGCGGCGGCTGGAGTCCATGACCGCCTCCATGAACCTCCGGGTGCGCTCCTCCTGCGTCACCTGCCACCTCCGCTGCTCAGCCAGCGCCGCCTCCTGCCGCTTTTCCATGGCGGCCATTGCCGCCATGCATGCCGCCAGTGGATCCGCGGGCCTAGCCGGCTGCAGCACCGGCGACTCCAGCCGAGCGGGTTGCGCCAGTGACACCGGCCGCACCGGTGTCTCCGGCCGCACCGGTGTCGCCGGCCGCACCGGTCGCACCGGCGGCCTTGACCGCACCGGTGTCTCCGGCCGTACCGGTGCCTCCGACCGCACCGGTGACCTCGACCGCACCGGTGACAGCTGCGGCGCCGACGGCACCGGCCGCTCCGGCTGCACCGCTAGTCGCCGCCGCGCCGACCGCGTCACGCGCTCCGCGGGCAGCCCGGCGACGACCTGACGGAGGTTCGCCACTTCGGCCGCCATCCTGTCCATCTTCTTGCGGTGCTCAGCCGCTGTACGCTCCACGCTGTTGAGGAGCTCAACTTGCCTCCTGCCAAGTTGAGCTCGCTCGTTCCGGGACTCGGCCAGCTCCGCCTTGAGCAGCTCAAACTGCTCAACGAGGCGCGTCGCAGCCAGCCGGACCCGGTCCTCCTCCGGCGTTAGAGGTCCAGAGCGAGCCCCAGCCAGTCTCTCCAGGGCCTCCATCACGTCCCTGGACGTGGAGCCGTCGGTACGAAGCGCCTGCGCCGCCGAGACGGAGGGACTCGGCGGCGCCCTCACATCTTCCCCGGCTGAGGCCCGTGAGGGGGCGACTTTAGTGCTCCCGCCCTGCAGTTTTCGGCGGCTCACCGCAAACTGTTTGGGTGGGGGGGGGCGCATCGTCTCGTCTCCATCATGACTGCTCGCCGACGACGAGTCAGTCAGGGTGAGCTCGAGATCCGAGTCAGTTTTTGGTGCCGGAATCATCTTCTTCTTCCGGTTTCGTTTTCGCCGTGGTGCAGATTTCCGGGTCTGCAGACCCACCGGGCTGTTCGCCCTGCTCCTCTCAGTGGCAGTGTCGAAGTCCTCCGACACCGTCCCTGCTTGGGACGCGACCTCCGCGTCGTGGTGCTGCGCGACCTCCGCGCAGACTGTTTCGCTTGGTGTTGGTTGTTTCGGTTTTAAAGTTTCAGTATCCATATCCATATCCCACGAGTAGAGACGATCTAAGATACACTTCCCGGGTGACGCTCATTCCGAGAAGCGGGGTAAATACTGTGGATTTCCCCAGGTGTCCACAGGTTTTAATCGACTTCGCTGTCGGGTTTTTCAGACTTTTCCTTGTCGCGGGCCGGCCAGTTAAGGCAAGCCCCGCGGCCTTCAGAATATCGGCTTCCCAAGTGTGGCTAGCACTCAGGTCGTTGTCGATATCCTGGAGGTTACGCGACGCGGGAGAGCAGCCAACTCTCCCAACACCGACGGTGGCACGAATGCCTGCCAGCCTCTGCGCGAGCAGTAGGCCGGCCCGTCCCTGGATCCCATGGATCCTTATTTCGCCCCCATGTCCCCTCTGAAAGCAGAGGGATACCGGGAGCGACAGGCTAGCCCTAAAAAGGGCTGTTTGGGATGGAAGGGATTCTACGAATCCCTTCCCGCGAGCCTTGCAGGTCCGCCATACCACGACCCCCTCAGGGTCAGCTAGCCCTAGAAAGGGCTTGTCGGGTTATTTGTCGACAGCTAGCAGAGCTCCTTCTCCTTGGAGTCAGAGTCTACTAACCGTCGTCCAGGGTGCACCAGCCTCCCCGCTTCCGTTCCCCAGGACCGCGGTCCAGAGGGAAAAGAAACAGGTAAGCCAACGTGGAGGTTACCCAACCCGCACCCCTGTTGGAAGAAGCCTTTGTTATAAAAAGCAACAAACACCTTTCTAAAAAAAGTCAGAATCGTTAATTTGATACAACTGACGTGGTGTTTTCTTTACCTCTCTAATACAGCTACAAACATAACTAAGTTACAATTATATTCCTAACCTCGCAATATATAGCTAATTCAAGAGACACAACGAATTAATACTACTAATTTATTTGTACTGCGACACTTCAGCATTTACAAACAGCCAATTATGTTCACACCACATTGAGGCAAGTTGAAAGCAAAATTTATAAAAAGAAAGTTGTACTTGACTTCTCGGCTTGCAATATGCACTTTTATTTAAGTGTTCGTACAGCTTTTATAATATTACCTATAGAAAAAGGCAAAGTTTTGTTTTGGTATTGTTTCTATACTTGAATTCAAATTAGTGGAGTGAAAAGAATTTAATTCCGTTGAAGACTGCATACCTCCGCTTGTCAGCCAAGGTGCGATTGAAATGGGGGTTGTAACCGTGTGGATTACCGCACGAAAAGAGGCATATAAATGTATGTGTGTATACATACATAATTAGTATTAAAGCTATTGGGATATTTAACATGTATTGTTCTGAGTATCCGATATTTCGGCGCTGTTGCAAGCACTATAATCACGGAAGAAGTTCCTCCGAAATATTCCGAAATATCGGAAGCTCAGAACAATACAACATGGTAAATATCTCGAGAGCTTATCAGTGACCATGATAGTTCAAATATGTTCATATTTATTTATTTATTTAAACTTTTTGCACAAATACACAAAGATTGTACAAAGACGAACTTAATGCCACAGGTATTTTCTATCAGTCAACATACATATGTAGTTGAATTGGTCCATTTGAACTGAAAAACTATAGCTCTATTGCACACCTATTTAAATGGGATTATAACATCCAGTTCAGCCTCAGAAGCACGGCTCGAGTCAACAATAGTGCCCGGAAGACGGCAATAGGCTCACCCTCTATTACGTGGGACCGAATTGAATGATTGGTGAAAAGTGGGTGTTAATTCACCTCTGCCTATCCTTCCGGGGACGTGATTGTATGTATGTATAACGTCCAGTATTCTAAATTACACTTTAAGATATCACATTAACCCATAGCCATAGACGTCATCCCACCATATGATTTCCTATTTCGAACTCCTCTACTGCTCTGATATGGTAATTGGGATTGAACCTAAAAAATTGTAGTAGAATGGTACTACTGCCGTTTGCATATACTGTGGTAATGATTTACTTGTTCGTGAAACTTGTTTGAAATATTCGTTAAACTTTTAAACCACTTTGAAACTTGTTACGTGTTTTTGTTCTCGCTAAAAAAATTATTAAATGTGTTTCATTCGCATTGTAAAACCCATATTACAAGTTTGTTTATGTGTATACCCTATTTCCAGTTTGAACTCTACTGCTCTTATTTGGTACACAAGCTCATTGAACCTGAAGAATTGTAGAAGGCAGAATAACATCTTTTCACTTGCGACGATTCTCTAATTGTTGGTGGATGGCGTTGAGATTTGCATGGAGTTCACAGATTTTAGTGGACTCTACTTCAAATATGATCGCCAATTATGATCGCCCGGCTCCCAAATCCGGTCACCAACCGGCACCACAAACCATATCGGGATTATTCGAAGCCTAGAGAGGCAGCCTCCCAAGGTGGTTAACCCCAGTTCGGCTCCTGTACTATACCGCGGGCGGCCAGCGGCACCACCGCTCCTACAGGTCTCCCTGTTCGGCGCGTCGCCCCGCGTCATCCCCACTAGACTACGCCAAGACCCACTGGTCCCACTAGTGCTGCGACAACCACCACCTCTGCCCGGCTATGCACTTGCTGACCCCTGAACGCAATGCTACCGAGATTGAATTACTATGGAGGGTATTTCGCAATAGTGCACGGTGGTAACCACCCGGTCGAAATTTAAGACAAATTTATGCCATCAAATTTCTACCACCAGTATATGCTCTTTGCTCCTTCTAGTTACATATATGCTTGTCAGTTTCAGGTACTCTTGACTACACTAGCCACCTGGCTAAACAAAATACTCCGCATCAAAATCATTTCAGCAGTTTTTGCGTCCATTAAGACATAAATACAAAAAAAATATATGTTTTTGGGTTAACTCAAGTATTTTTTTAAATATCTCCACAGTCGAACATATAATAGACTAGCTGTTGCCCGCGGCTCCGCCCGCGTGGATGTCGGTTATCGCTTAGTGTTGAGTCAAATAAAACGTAAAAAGTAGTCTACGTTACTCCTTATTACATCAGCTACCTGCCAATAAAAGTCCCGTCAAAATCGGTTCAGTCATTTCAGAGATTAGCCGGAACAAACAGACAGACAGACAAAAATTGTAAAAAAAAATATTTTGGTGTATAGCACCGTATTATATTCATATGCATGTAGTAAAAAACAGTTATGGTGGTTTTAAATTTCGCAACATTTTATGCTAAGGCAAACCTGTAGATGGCGCTAGCACACAGGAATACGTATATTTTAAACTCAAAAGTTACTAATCTTATATAGCCTACATCTCAAAATCCTTTCTGAGGGGATGCCTACGTCATAACATCTACCTGCATGCCAAATTTCAGCTCGATCCGTCCAGTGGTTTGGGCTGTGCGTTGATAGATCACTATGACAGTCAGTCAGTCAGTCAGTCACCTTTGAGTTTTGTATATTTAGATATGATAATGCCAACCTGTAGATGGTGCTAGCATACAGAAATTCGTATATTTTAAACTCAAAAGTTACTAATCTTATATAGCCTGCATCTCAATATCCTTTCTGAGGGGATGCCTACGTCATAGTAGTTTTATGCATGCAAAGTCTCAGCCAGATCGGTTTAAAATTGACAGTTTCATACAAACTTTCATCCCCTATTTTAACCCCTTGGGGGTAGAATTAATTAAAATCCTTTCTTAGCGGATGCCTACGTCATAACATCTACCTGCATGCCAAATTTCAGCTCGATCTGTCCAGTGGTTTGGACTGTGCGTTGATAGATCACAATGTCAGTCAGTCAGTCAGTCACCTTTGAGTTTTATATATTTAAAAGATAATGTTCGACTTTTCAAACATACCTACACGAGCTAATATTTTAATGTCTCAAGTTTCTGACGTGTTAAATAAATTAAACAATATCGAAATATTTTTACCGACTATTGTTTCACAATGAAAGTTATTATCTTAAGGTCAAAATACGTTATTTTAACTACGCATATAAAAAAAAATTAACATTATTGTATTCAAATTATGATACTAAATACTCTCGCGTGTTTAAAAATGAGGGAATGTGACGGGTATGTCCTCTACATCGTTCAGAAATTTAACTACGCTTCAATGTCAAAGTCAATAATTTAATTAATTCTGTATAGTACTTACAAAACGTCACAATTAAAAATGTATTAAAGACTAGTTTAACAAATGGATCACCGGGTCGAAACGCAGCCCCGGCCAGAGAAGACTCCGGAAAGAAACTCGGCGGACATGTTTTTTTTGGTTACTTACAAACATTTACTATTTAGTCTAAATAGGTAGTCCAGCGTGAACTTAAGTCCCTAGATGTTCGGAAGGCGAGGGGACCGGATGGTATGCCGGCGATGGTACTTAGGCACTGAGCCCCCGAGCTGTGCCCTGCACTTACACACCTTTTCGCACTCTCATACTCTGCGAGACGAAGCCCGGCCTCGTGGAAGATTGCCTTTGTACATCCTGTGCCTAAGAAAGGTGGCAGGACAGATCCATCCAATTATAGGCCTATCGCTATCACCTCCCGTCTCTCGAAAGTGATGGAGCGTGATATTAATATATAGCTCCTAAGATTCCTTGAGGCACTAGCGGTTAGCCTCGATATAGCGAAGGCCTTCGCTCGGATCTGGCACAGAGGTCTTCTTATGAAGTTATGAAGTTGCCATTCTATGGACTCCCCGAGGTACTATGCGAATAGATCGCCAGCTTTTTGTCCTACAGAAGTATCCAAGCCGCTGTCAACGGGAGCTGCTCAGACCGCATGGACATAAAGGCTGGTGTCCCACAAGGCTCTGTGTTGTCTCTGACCCTGTTTCTGCTGCATATCAATGACATGCTGTCTGATGGCTCGATGACACGTGTTACACGGGCCATGCAAATATCCCTCAGTCTCTCTGAAGTATCCAATTAGGGATGACTGAATTTAATCCAATTCAACCCTACTAAGACACAAGTATGTGTATTCACCGCTAAGAAAACCCCATTTATTGTAGCGCCGCAATTCCTGGGCACACCGCTTACCATTTTCTCGAGTATCGGAATCCTTGGTGTTGATATCTCCAGGGACTTCCAGTACCGCAGTCATTTGGAGGACAACGTTAAGTTTGCATCAAAGAATCTTGGAGTGCCCAACAGGGCGAAGCAGTAATTCACTGTTGGGCAGCGACTCCTTCATTATAAAGCATAGGTTCGGCCCCACATGGAGGACTGCTGTCACCTTTTTGCTGGAGCGCCTGCATACCAGCTTAATGCATTATAATATGTAAATACTCGGAGCATAATTATAAATAGTGCATGTGTGTCAGTTTTTATTTATATTCTATTTTATAAGTAATTGTTAGAATCCTATTCAATTTAAACTTAAAAGTCAGTTGTTGCTACCTATCTAATGTTTGCATGTCACAATGATTGGCAAAATGTGTCCAATGCAATGCAATGCAATTTTTTTCTGGCTGAGGCTGCCGTCAAGTGCACATCTATGTTAAAGAGCTCTGTGACATTAATTTGTATATAAAATAATTAAGTACAATAAAGTGTAAATAAATCAGTGGAATTTAATAGTAATAAAGTGATAAACCAGCCAAAGTGTTATTAGATCTCCCACTTATACAGTGTATAAATACAAAAAGAAAGTATAATAAACAAATCCACATACAAAAATACTTCGCCTAATCATTGTACAGTATTGAGTTATCAAGTTGAGCACGTATAAAGTAGTGAAATGTTGTGACTAATTCGGATACTAAGATAAGAATCCTGAAAATTCGATAAGAATCCTGAAAAGACAATAATTCATTGAGTGTGAACATACATCTACCCTCCATGCAGAAATTAAGCATATTGAGCTTACGTTAAATAAAAACACAATTAGCATACGTGACATAAAAACACAACATCTACCCTCCAAGCAGAAATTAAACATATTTAGCTTACGTTATATAAAACAACACAATTAGCATACGTGACATAAAGACTGGTTTGCAACAATGTTTTCTATGTTTGATAATGTTACCCGGAGAAAGCCTAGAAACGCTATACTTCAAAAGAGTAGATCAGACGAAAATATAATATCCAACCTATCTGAGACCAAAGAGGATTTATTTAATGCAACCAGTTTTGACGATTTGTCTGGATCCAGCTTGATTAATACTATGTTGCATGATAGGTCTGCATTATCTGATCTACAACAACAAATAGACGAATTAAAAAAACTGTTGGAAACGGCCCACGTGGAAGTAGCGAACCTAAATCAAGAAAACGCATATTTAAAGGATAAACTTAATGAATGTGATAAAGTTATTGGCATGTATAAAAAGATCACCTATTCGGATATTGTGCACGAGCGCTCCACGACACCAAGGAGGCGTAAAATGAAATGTACACCGCGAAATGTAATACAATGTCAACAAAAAATTAGCTTTCCATGTACATCACCAATTCAATATGTTCCATCTACTTGTCAAAGTCTGGCAAAACAATACGATTGCCAACGGTCAGACATAGTTGCATATGTGCCTAAATACAGGAGTATAGAATCAATAGTTACTGCTCCATCGGTAAAGAGTCTGCCCGAATACTCACAAAAGTTAGGGAAATGTACAAGGATCCAGCAATTCTCATACCCAAACACAGAAAAGCGCAAATTATGTATCATTAGCAGTAATAAAAAGAATAAGATTCTAAAAATGGCGAAAGATACCTTCCCAGACTATCAAATATGCCATTTTTTAAAGCCAAATTGTGGAATAACCGGGCTCATTGGGAACATTGATCAGAAATTGAACCACTTTACAATGAACCACTACTGCCTGTTTTTCATCGGTGAAGATGACTTTCAACGGACCAACAATTACGTTGATCTGGTAACAAGTATAAGGGAAACGGCGTTGAAAATACAACATACAAATATTTTAATATGTGCACCTACTTTTAAACTGGATAATTACTCCATGATGTTCAACGGAAGAATAGAAACATTTAACAGCCTACTGTATCTCGATGCATGTACCTATAACTATACGAATTTGTTGTTTGACTCTAATTTTTATTTGACATACGATTATAAAATGTTTTGGCATAGGAGTGGTTCTATTAATAATCGAGGTATGGCGAACATATTTGCAAATCTAAGTTTTGTGATCAATGAATTTATTCAATCAAGAACCAGTGACGAACACTGCTTGCCTGACAAAAAACATTGTGTGGCTTCCCCTCCTACTAGCATTCAGACTGACTCAGGTGATCTGTTTTTTCTCTAATGGGTATGTTAACATTTTACATCAAAATATTGCAAGCCTAATTACAAAGTCTGATGCACTTACGGTTTGTTTGGATAATTTACGGGAAAAGAGTGTAAGTGTGGACGTTCTGTGTGTAACAGAGCATTTTATCCTGGAAGGTTGTCAAAATCAATTGTATATACCTAATTACTGTCTAGCTGCTCACTTCTGCAGAACTAGTGGGAGAAGGGGAGGTGCATGCATTCTTGTAAAAAATGGACTGCAGTGGAAAGAACTGCCCAAAATAATGAAATTGTCAACACCAGGCATTTTCGAATGCTGTGCTATAGAACTTATTGACTATAAGATAATTGTTGTATGTGTATATAGGGTACCAAATTATAATAATCTGGACTATTGTTTAGACAGGCTTAATTCTGTTATACAGGAAGTTACACAGACTCGGCAGAAGAATATTGTAATTGCTGGGGATTTCAATATAGATATCCTTAAGCAAAATAATCAAACAAGGGCATTCGAATGTCTGTTACCTGGCTACAATCTCAAGCTCGCAATAAAACAACCAACTCGCATGGCAAGCATGAAGTGTATAGACAATTTTGCACATAATTTCAGTAAATTGTGTAAGAGTGATGTATATGAGTTCTCGCTATCAGACCACACGGCACAGCTGCTTCAGTGTCCGGTACGGCAAATATGTGCCATTAGTTATTGGTATTTAACTAAAAATGATAACAGTGTCGAAAATATGCAAAAGTTCAAAAAATATATAAAACAGCTTTCTTTCGCGGAGATTTATGACACCGATGACCCAAATGTAGCATACAATGAATTTCTAGATACTTTCAAATTGATGTATGATTTGTGTTTTCCGGCTAAAAGAATCAAAATAAATGTTACAAAAAAGACTAAGTGGCTTTCGAAGGGAGTTAATTTATGTAATCGAAATAAAAGAAAACTTTTGTGGCAGATGAGACTAAATCCTAACATAACCAATAAAACTAAATTTATTAAATATTCAGCATTATATAAAAAAAATATTCGTTTGACACAAAAAGCACAAAATAACCACAACATAAAAACATCGAAAAATAAGTCTAAAACTACTTGGGCAATCATAAACCGTGCAAAATATAACGTACCTAAGCACAATATCAATAGAATTAAGGTTAAGAATCGAACTTTGACTGAACCTAACGACATTGCTAACGAGTTTAATGACCATTTTATCGATAAAATTCAGCCTACGCTTCAAGTGAATAGCAAACCTAAGTCTTGTCCGCCTAATAGTATCGGTAAGTCCATATTTATGGCACCTTGTATTCCAAATGATATGCATAAACTCATTATGTCATTAAAGAACACAAATAGCGTAGGATACGATGGTATTTCAACAAAAATATTGAAATACGTATCGCCGAATATTTGTTGCCACCTTAGTCACATAATTAATCTTTGTATCAGTGCGGGTGTCTATCCAGATGCCCTAAAAACATCGATAATAAAACCCCTTTTTAAACGAGAAAACAGAGAACAGATGGAATATTACCGACCAATTTCGCTGATTCCTGTTATATCAAAAATATTTGAAAAGTATATTTATAACGAGTTGTACAGATTTATTGAAAAAAATAAACTTCTTTGTGATGAACAGAAAGGCTTCAGACGGGGTACGACAATTAATATGGCCATATACGACTTTTTACATAAAGTCATAGAAAATATAGACAAACGGACACCTGTTTGCGGCATTTTTTGTGATATGACCCAAGCTTTTGATTACGTACATCATAAAACTCTATTACAAAAGCTGGAAAGCTATGGTATCAGGGGCAATGTCGTGAAACTCATTGAATCGTACCTATTCGATAGAAGACAAATGACAGAAATCCGACAAATTAACTTAGATAATAAGCATGAAGAAATTTTCCGATCATCAGAGCGAAAAGTTTCATTTGGGGTACCACAGGGTAGCGTACTGGGACCCCTTCTTTTTATTCTATATATTAATGACTTTCCAAAATTTATTGACCAACCATTAACATTGTTTGCAGATGATAGCACTATGACTGTAGCATGTAAAAATATTGAGACATATGAAGATGACATTAACAATTCCCTAAATTTAATTGTACAGTGGTTAAATGACAATAACTTGAAAATAAACTTAAATAAGACTAAAATTATTCACTTTAATCAACGTATAGCACCTATGAGCCTTAGCAATAAATATGGCAGTGATACAATAGAGGAAGTCGAATGCACGACATTTTTGGGTATAGAAATAGATAAAGGATTAAACTGGAAGACACATATTGATAAACTGAGTAAAAAGATTCATAGATCCGCGTATGCCCTGAGGACATTATCTCCCATTATAAGTTTAGATGCACTCCTTACTGCTTATTATGGTACTGTGGAATTCCACTTACGATATGGGCTTATATTTTGGGGTAACTCAACTGAAAAGGTAACAGCTTTTAAGTCACAAAAGAGATGTATACGGGCAATGTTTCATCTAAGGTCTACAGATAGCTGCATGCTTTATTTCAAACAATATAAGATATTGACACTGCCGTGCCTGTACATTTTGGAGGTTGCTGTGTTTGTGAAGTCAAACGCGAATCGTTTCGAGCGTTTAGCCGATATTATTCCGCGAAATAGACGTGATAACACTAAACTGTGTCTTCATACAGCTAAAACAACACTTATGCGTAAAAGTGTTTTCTGCGTGGCTCCATGTATCTATAATAAAATACCTAAAAGTTGGAAGGAACTGACGTTATCACTGTTTAAAAAGAAGCTGCGTGAATTTTTGATTGATAAAGTGTATTATAATGTTAATGACTTTTTAAATGAGAAAGATTTGACTGTTTGATTTTTAGAATTTGTATTTGACATTCATTGACATTTATCTATTTTATTTTGATTGATCTATAATTTTATTTTTTTGTGTTTAACTTATAATATTTGCATGCCTAAAGGTAAAATATGGCTGAACCTCTTGTTTTATGAACCAACATGTTGTATTGTACCCATATTTGCAAAATAAATATCTTATCTTATCTTATCTTATCTGCATATGAATTTATTGTTACCTTTGTACTTGCCATATTTTATGCAAATGAATCATTATTATTATAAGACGAACACGCGTTGTGTGTTAAAGGGACTTAATCAAGATCCTTGGATATTTTTTTTAGGTAGCAGACAAACACACGACGACCACCGACCACCTGATGAAAAGTGGCTACCTCGACCTATGAACATGTGCAACACCAGGGGGACACATTAGTGCTGCCGACCCTGTAAGAAGTTTCTATTGCCGTCAGGGCTGAAGACACAATCAGGACAAGCCTTTGGTCTTCCCACTGACAGTACAAAAACTCTCCAGTAAGATCTGGCTATTCTACTCACCGCCGGATCCATCCAAGCTAACTTTACCTGCTAGCTGCTGAACCTACAGGCCGACCATAAAAGAGGCGCTAGACGTCATCGTTTTTAGCGTGGGTCCCCAGATGATGAAGGCATCATGAAGACATTATGATGAGACTATTGGCACTAGTTGCATGGCTCGCAGCCACTCTAGCATCTAAGCTATGACGCATATGTATGGGATTTGTTGTTCATGACATAGGGGAAAGTCGAGTAAATTGTACCGCCTTTTAAATCGTACCACCTCTAGATTTCTCATTAAATGTCACTTTTTTTTCTACACTGGCAACACAAAACTATGCTTCAGTGTAGCCTCCGACTGCCCACCAATTTCGGTTTACATCTGACAAGAATTGTCTATGGGGCGAAAAAAACAGATATTGGTGGAATTAGACGTTAATTTTCATACTCGTTTGTAAGGTAATAAGTGATAACATGTGATATAGGAAAACTAAAATTAAATAATCTACGTATTTAACGTATAATATAAATATAATATAATTTTAAACAATATTTTGGTACAGTTGCGTGGTGTGACTAGGTTTTGAAATTGTCCTTACATTTATTATTATTATTATTTTAGTGTTGTTTTTTTATTCTCAACTCATTGAGTTGGTATTAACCACATTTATGGGTCGAAACCAAGTAAATGTGGTGTGTGTGTGTAATTGTGTATATCGTGTGTTAGTGGGTGTGTGTTTTCAGTGTCTTTCTTACAATTCTGCATGTATTCTATATTGAATACATGCAGCTTTTTGAATGGGTATATTATTATTATTTGTTTAATTAAAAATTAACCTGGCTCGTTAAATCGTACCACCCATAATTGCCTATTATATTACTTATTATATATAAATGTTAACTATATTTTTGTACCCGCTTGACGGCAATAGGCTCGTCCCTTATTACGCAGGACCGGAAATCATAGTTGGTGAAATGTGGGTGTTAATACATCTCTGCCTACGCATTCAGGGATGTATCTGAGGGCTATATTTTGTTTCTGGCAAAGGGAACTAAACGCATCCTAGACTGATCGGAAATAAGCTTTTTTATATAGTATTTTACTGTCTGGTACAATTTAAATACCTATGGTACAATTTAAACGGTTAGTCTACTAAATTGTACCGGTTTTTTATCTAGGACACGCCAACTTGACTTCACCTCGCTAATGGTAAGCTAAAGGCAAAGTCTCAGGAAAGAGGGTCACCATTGCAGACACTAAGTAATGTTACAATGGTGGCACTCAGCTTGGCGGCTGTTGACTCAAGCCATGCATCTGAGACTGAGTCTGGGCTGTATATATCTGTCTGATGTTAAACAGCCCGATCACTTAGTCGCCTTGTACGACACCGGATGGGAAAAGGTGAGATGGCCCAATTTCTACTGTGCCGGGAATGTCCGAGTCCAAGTCCAAAAGAGGTCCAATATAATCGACTCTTCCATACGTTTACAACTGTCAAATACGTCAAATCTGATACATTTGTCATTCTAGTCTACAATACGTCGATTTGAATTCCCAATTGTCTATGGTGGCAGTAAAAATAACAGATATCACCATAACCTAGTAGTGAGTAAATAAGTATTAAATAAATAAATTATTAGCTTAACTAGCTTGTGTTATGGAATCTAAAATACGGATAAACATACTTACATACTTTTTTGTAATTACTTACATTTTAGACATAGAAACACCCAGCCCTATGCAAATATACGTATTCATGCGTACAAATATTTGCACTGAGCGGGAATCGAACTCGCGCCCCCTTTAAATAAGTCCATGATAATTTTCACAGTCGAGTCGAATGTCTTGTGGCTTTTGGATCATGATCAACCTCTGTGTACGAAATATTTTTTTCTTTTTCTTAGAGACTTAATTAAGTTAATGTACCTGTATTTTTTATGTTTTGTGTTTTTATGTTGTGTACACTTGATTTTTTCCTTGACTAATTAACATGTAAATGCTGTGTACAGGTGTAATTTTTATCTTTAACGTTTAATCACAATGACAGCTTCTGTGGCGTGGTAGTATATAGAGTACGAGGCCACTTTTTTTTTTTTTTTTTTTTTACGTGCGCAAAATCCCCACGGATACCTCCCCACCGGAGCCGGTGGAGGAGGTTATGTCGGACTCGAACCGACTAAAACGCACGCCGCCTGTGGGTCGTTTCGGTTGCCGAAGGTGAGGTTGACAGGCATATCCCTCGCACCCCGGCCGACCCAGGGCCATCTCTCACGATCTGGCCCTCTTCTCGGGTGTGGGGACCACAGAGTCCCCAACTCGTCCCCGGAAACGGGGAGGCGCGCCACGCGCGCCGCCGCCGCGGCCTGCTTCTGCAAGGGTGACAGGCGGCTTCACCTGTCACCCCCAGGCCGGCGCTCATGGGGGGCGGAGGTCGTTCATCGACCTCCGACGCCCGAGTTGCCTTCGTGCGCGGGCAGCTTGTCTAGCGATCCTTCGTCGCTCCCGCTGCCGCTCCCGCCGAGTACGAGGCCACTGCGCAGGAGGCACGGTTTTGATCCCCGCTCAGTGCAAATTTGTATGATTGAATATGGGTATTCGCATTACTCTGGTCACGACCAGAGTAATGCAAATACCCATATTCATCCTCGGAGTGGACGATAAGCCGTCAGTCCCGGTTGCCATTCGAACATCTATGGTAGTTACTGGTATTTGGGTCCCTAAAGGTCCAACAACTGGTCTAGCTGAAATACTTTGATATCGCTATTTTCATACCACTTAGGAGACAGACAAGCACACGGCCCACCTGATGGAAAGTAACTACTGTGACCTATGGAGTGCAACACCAGGGGCGTCACACGAAGTTCACCCAAATCCGCTGTTAGATGGGAAATTCTCAAAGCATACTCACAAATGTTATGGGGTAAAACCGGAATTACTGCGTGGATTCTAATATCTTTGTATTTGTATCTATGACGCGTGGTTCCCTGCAGAGTAGAATTTGGACCACCCCATCTCTTCCCATGCGGTGTGCGGTGCGACTAAGGGATAGGGCTGTTTAACATCAGAGAGATATATACAGCTCAGACTCAGCCTCAGATGCATGGCTCGAGTCAACAATATTGCCCGGAAGACGGCTATAAGCTCACCCCCTATGATTTCAATGATTGGTGAAATGTGGGTGCACCTCTGCTAACTAACCTAACCCTCCGGGGATGGAGGCGTGATTATATGTATGTAAAACCGGGATAGATATCCTTCTTTTTGGGTTGGGTCAAGGGCCAGATGCAGAAGGCTGTGCTTCTTGATACGGCGCGCATCGTGCGGAAGTTTCTTTCTCTGGAGCCCTAACCACCGGTAGCTTGGTCCCTGTACCCGATACCGGTGGAGCACTATTTTTTATATTTTTAAATAGATGTTTTTATATGTGTTTAAAAATATAATTTATAAGTTGAATATTAAAATAGAGTAAATAATAATAATAATAACTTTATTACCATTAACAAATTTTGCATTACAATTACTGTAACTGTACACATAATAAATATCTTAAAGTGCAAATGTAAAAATAGTTTTAAGTGATTTATTAGTTGAATCTCTGCCATCCAAGCTAAGATTTAACTTGTGTTATGGATGACAGGACACTCCTTTTAATAGCACAAATTACAAATTACGCACCTATATATAATAACCTCGTGTTGTAATCCTGGTGTCACCACTCCACCACAGAACTCACTAAAGAGTTTTTGTACTGTCAGTGGAAAGACCAAAGGCTTGTCCTGCTTTGTCTTCCATAGACGGTACAGAAACTATCTATGCTTACAAGGTCTATAGGCTACGGTTACCACTTTCCATCAGGTAGGCAGTGTACTTGTCTGCCACCTAAGTGTTATAAAAATAAAAGACCCGACAAGGGTGCCATGGCTAGGCAGGACAATACAAATAACCATATTCATGCATATAAATATTTGCACTGAGTTGGAATTTTGCGCCTCCTGCATAGGAGATGCGTTTAGTACCGCCACATCTCAGAGGCTGCCGTGTCACATTTTGTCAGCCTCTGTGGCGTGGCGGTAGTGAACACGACTGCTACGTAGGAGGTGCAAAATTCCAACTCAGTGCAAATGAAATGAATATGGGTATTTGCATTGGTCTGGGTGTTTCTATGTATAATATGTATGTATTTACAAACAAAAAAAAGTATTTAAGTATGTTTATCCGTATTCTAGATTCCATAACACAAGCTAGTTAAACTATGCTTACCATGGGTCTAGATAGCGTTGTGTAGAATGTTGTAGATTATTTATTTATTTATTAATTACGTCACAATATCATTGGATGGTCACTGATCCGTCAGTACAAAGGTGAGCTGCGGCCTTTCATCACTCAACCTTTAATTCGTAAATTCTTTGTCACCAATTATTATATGGAATTACTTTTTGTTAACAATACAATGCCAAGTTCGGGAGTTGCTTAACATTTCTTTGTTTGATTTGAATAACAAATTATGCGTATGTGTAAGGCTTTAGTGTTAGCGTGTGTTTACAAGCGGGTTGGAGCAATCGGCCGGGGTGTGAGGGATATGCCTGTCAACCTTACCTTTGGAAACCAACAACGACCCACAGGCGCTGTTCGTTTTAGTAATTTCGAATCCGAAATAATCTCTCCCAATGGCTCCTGCGGGGGAGTATCCGTGGGTCATTTCACACGTTAAAAAATAAGCGGATTGTAGCGGAAAATTGGGTAAATTATTATTGTTAATCAATGACTATTGTATAACAAGTTTTTAGGTTAGAAATTGTATCATCTTTCCGTGGAACGACACACAGTAACTATACTCCATTTGTTAGGTACTTAACTTTAATATTTTAAATATAGTAACTCCAGTTTCTTTTTAAATTAAATTAAAAACAAAACACGACTAAAATTCGTAATAAAATGAATTAGAATCAGTAACTTATTTGTATAGTATGTATTTAGCATGATATATACCTTTAGCATGGCCTTTAATTAAATACCTAAGCGAAACCAGATAAACCCAGTTTAAACTAAAGTTTATCAATGTGTAATAATGCATGTGCCTAATTATTAATTTAACTGAATTTTGCTTAATACGATTTGTATTATACTAAAAATAAATATTGGATATCTATTAAAAAGAAAAAAACAACATACATATATTCACACCTTTATCCTAGGAGGGTTAGGCAGAGGTGAATTAACACCCACATCACCAATCATTGAATTCGGTCCCTCGTAATACGGCTATAGGGCTATAAGGTGAGCCTATAGCCGTCTTTCGGGCACTATTGTTAACTCAAGCCATGCATCTGAGGCTGAATCAGGGCTGTATATGTCTATCTGATGTTAAGCATCCCTTAGTCGCCTTGTACGACACCGCATGGGAAGAGATGGGGTGGCCCTAATTCTATTCTGCCAGAAACAAAATTATGGTGGTAAAAAAAATTATGTAAATAAATATCAAAAAATGGAGTGATAAAAATAAGTTAATTTTGACAACTACTTGTATCGTATCTGTACTCATCTGTACTGTATGACAGTTACAAAAAGTAAGTAATCAAGTTGTGGCCTTTTGCGATACCTATGTATTGTTCCGTACAGCAGTCTACATATAAGTACAGTACATAGTTTATTTATATACTATTAAACCACCAACAGTCAGCCCACACCTCATTTCATTGTATGTGATTACACAAACCATAATATATTTAAACTCAAGTATTAAAGCTGAAATTC
Source organism: Eilema griseolum (assembly GCA_963662185.1). NCBI lineage: Eukaryota > Metazoa > Arthropoda > Insecta > Lepidoptera > Erebidae > Eilema > Eilema griseolum. The sequence goes on from OY759243.1 coordinate 22,363,923, forward strand.
TTGTATTATTCGGCCATTATCTGATAATTTGCTTGACACACCGGATTTGGCGAGAAGTAATATACTTTTTTCAAAATGGCCACGAGTGAAGCGTCGTTTTGGGATTTTAAAGGCATAGGTATGTGTTCATAAGGCCTAATATTATTAATTTTATTATTTATCAATTTTCTATTTCATGTTTTCACATCAACTTATAAACTATTTTTATATATTATTTTATAATCTGATCGGTAATTGAAACATTTTGTTTTTCATTTTTTATAAATAATAATATTACTTTCAATACCTAGCAGACCTTACTTGATCCGTACCTATCTTCCTGATAACCAATTAACAATTTGAACTTCTCTCACATCCCATAATTTTATTAATCACAATTTTAGGGTACTTCCACTTTGTCGCTTAGTGGGGCAAAGTGGAATGTAAAAAAAACGTTTGCTGCTCTGCTGCGTAGCTGCCCGCGTACTGAGGCAACTCGAACGTCAGAGGTCAACGAATGACCTCCGCCCCCCATGAGCGCAGGCCTGGTGATGACGGGTGGAGCCACCTGTCACCTTGGTAGAAGCAGGCCGCAACGGCAGTGCATGCCTCCCCGTTCACGGGGACAAGTTCACCTCAAGACACCCGAGGAGAGGGCCAGATCGAGAAAGATGGCCCTGAGTCGGCCGGGGTGCGAGGGATGACCATGTTAATATCACCTTCGGCAACTAAAAACGACCCACAGGCGTCGTGCGTTTTAGTCGGTTCGAGTCCGACATAACCTCTCCCACCGGCTCCGGCTCCAAAGACAAGCGGCAATTCGTCGGCCCGGCGTATTGCAGAAAAGAATGACGAATGTAATAGATTTGACGTCAAATCCCATACATAACCACATATCTAGAGGGGCTGGTGAAAGCCAAGCTGCCCGCGTACGAAGGCAACTCGGGCGTCGGAGGTCGATGAACGACCTCCGCCCCCCATGAGCGCAGGCTTGGGGGTGGCTGGTGGAGCCGCCTGTCACCCTGGCGCGCCTCCCCGTTTTCCGGGGACGAGTTGGAGACTCTGTAGTCCCCACACACCCGAGGAGAGGATCAGATCGTGAAAGATGGCCCTGGGTCGGCCGGTGTGCGAGGGATATGCCTGTCAACCTCACCTTCGGCAACCATAACGACCCACAGGCGGCGTGCGTTTTCGTCGGTTCGAGTCCGACATAACCTCTTCCACCGGCTTCGGTGGGGAGATATCCGTGGGGATTTTGTAAATGTTGTTTGTACGTAAAAAAAAGGGGGGGCTGGTGAAATCGTTTGTCATCCTCACTAGAGTTGGTAATTTTGAGAGTGAAGGATGGAAGCTATAACTCAAATTTCTTTTCCCCAGATGATTACAACGATGCAAAATTCTTGATCCGCACTCCGTACCCCGTGGCCATTATACTGATCTCGTACCTTTGGTTCGTGTTGAAGATCGGACCCAACTACATGAAGGACCGGCCTCCAATGAACCTGCGCAATGTGCTAGTGGCCTACAACGCTTTTCAAGTTCTCATCACCTTCGTAACTTTCGCAGTGGTAAGTATTAGCAAGCCTCTATGGCGTGGCGATAGTGAATGCCACCGCTACGCAGGAGACACGAGTTTTATTTTTATACCACTTATGTCTGCACACGGCCCACTTGATGGGAAGTGGTTACCGAGGCTTATAGACGTATGCAAAACCAGGAGTGTTACACTCGCGCTGCCGACCATTAAAGATCGATCCCCGTTCAGTTCAAATATTAGTATGCATGAATATAGGTATTATTTGCATTGGTCTGATCGTGCCTTGGAGAGTATGGTAACCCATCGGTCCCGCCGCGTTTGTTATACGAATATAGCACTCGTTACGGGTAATCAAAGCCCTAAAAGTACGACCAGTCTACAGTAGGTTGTGGATGTCAGATGACAGTCGCATCACGGAAAATTTCAAAGTTCCGCCGCATCTTAGTAAAACTAGAAAGCCGACCCCAATTGAGTTGAGAAATGTCTCAAAGAATGTAGATTTTTTCAAAGAATATCAGTAACTGAAATTACTAATATTCCTAACCCCACAGTCTAACCCCTACGGCTAAGCTAAATTGCTTGTGTTAGAAGCGGGTTCACATCGGTAGTGAAATGACCAAGATTCGCGATGAATGACCTCCGCCCCCCATGAGCGCAGGCCTGGTGGTGACAGGTGGAGCCGCCTGTCACCCTGGCAGAAGCAGGCCGCAGCGACGACGTGCCTCGCGCGTCTTCCCTTTTCCGGGGACGAGTTTCGGAACGCTGTAGTCCCCACACCCGAGGAAAGGGACAGATCGAGAGAGGTGGCCCTGGGTCGGCCGGGGTGCGAAGGATATGCCTGTTAACCTCACTCGGCAACCAAAAAGTACCCACAGGCGGTGTGCTTTTTGCTCGGTTCTAGTCCTACATAACCTCTCCCACCGGCTGCGGTGGGGATTTTTAGCACGTAAGAAAGAATGGCCAGGTTTCAAACTCGGGAACTCTCGATCATAAGGCTGACTTCTTAATTAATAAGTTACCACCGCTTTCAACCAAGGTTATTTTTATGAGTTAACCTCGAGACCTCTCCTAAACTAAGACTCTGATCTCGGAGACCAGGGTCACTTTTCGTCTTTAACTTCTTCACTCAGCTCAGTCTTGGATACCTATGGTAGTAAAACCATTGGCACGTATTTTTTGTAATTTATTTATTTTTATTTATTTATTTATTTATTTATTTGAAAGACCAACAGCCATAACGAAGTTAGGTATAGTGAATGACGTTAGTTGCATACGGCCAATTACAGGTCCTCACTGATACAATTCAGACTGTAGTCAAAATGTGAACTGAAAAATTTGTGTCACTTTGACAATTATTGGTAATCAAATGTCACAAAATTCCTCTTTGAAATTAGAATAGTTACAAATGCTGTGTGAATCATACTACCATACAATTGAACATTCTCCAACATATTTATTGGAAAAAAGAACAAAAATTAGATTTAAAACTAATGAATAAATATTAATATTGTTGAAAGAATTCCAGGCTAAGCAACCTCCTGACTGATGCTATACTTGCGTTGAATATGTCTACATAGTAGACATGCATACATAGTAGACAGACAAGCTTACGGCCCGTGTGCCTCAATTTCGTCAAACTTACTTGCTGTGCAAATCTTTAAGCGTACAGCATAGCGCAGCGCTGCGAGAACCTTTTATTGTTATTGGTCGATTACCAGTGACGTCAACTTAATCAGTGCTGTGGTAACGCTGTGCTCGACGCCATGAACTTAGAGAATTGCACAAATCACTCATATGCTGATTGATAGAAGTAGATCTGGTGCAGACTTTCTTTTTTTTAACAGTGCCCACAAGTATGGGCGATGTTGACAATGACAATATGTCACTAGTAGTTTCAGCAATGGCAATGAAATACCTTAAATTACGTGAATATCATGGTAGCCAGAGCTTGTGCTGTCAGTGGGATGACTAAAGGCTTGTCCTGCTTTGTCTTCTACACTGACGGCATAGAAACTCCGTACTTACAGGGTCGGCAGCGCGACTGTGGCTTCTCTGGTGTTACACACGTTCATAGGCCACGGTAACCACTTTCGATCAGGTGGGCCGTGCGCTTGTCTGCCACCTAAGTGGTATAAAAAATAAAATAAAAATATATATTCAATTTTGACTAATGTATAACTTGTTTATATATTTAATGTATATATATCATTTTCCCTCTTCTTTTAAAAATAATTGTACGATACCCTTTAATTTCTTTTGCTTCTTTCCATCCAAAGGTTCCCTGGAAGAAATAGCTTTTAGCGATATGGCCGCACATTGTGCATTATAATTATTGTTAAATTGTTGTCTTATAATACTTTTATAACATAACATAAACTCACGCCTATATCCCGGAAGGGGTAGGCAGAGGTGCTAGCACCCACATTTTGCCAGTTTATGTTTAGGTCCCAATGTAATAGGTGGCGAGCCTATTGTCATTAACCGGGCACTTATAAACCTGCGATAAATACACACATAACTTCGAAAAGCATCGAAAAGTCATTGGTGTGTGCCATGGTAAAACCTGAGATCGAACCCGAGACCTCGTCTCAGCAGTCCATTGCCCATACCACTACGCTACCGCGGTTACTTTTATGGTGTAAAATAAAGAATATCTTATCCTACTTACCTACTCTTACCTACTTATAATAGTAATCAACAAGTAAAAAGTACAGGATTCTTTCGCTTATCATTTGTGTTTTTTTTTTTTTTTTTTTTATATACAGGACACGTCAATTGGACTTCGCCTTGCCTGATGGTAAGCTGAAGGCAAAATCCCAGAAAAGAGGGTCACCATTACTTACACATACCGTGTGACAATGGTGACACTCAGCTTGACGGCCTTATCATATGCTTTTTCACGCCCCGCTTAAAGGACCCGGGACTGTAGGAAGAAGGAAACTCACAGTATAGTACATTATACTGTGAGTTTATATCAACAAATGATAAGCGAAAGAATCCCTGAACTTGCTGAGGCCAATAAATGAAAGGGGTCAATATCGCCTGACATTTGCCGCCTTAGTAGCCCTCTTGAATTTGTGGGGTTAATGGTTCAATGTTGAACCTAAATTTGTCTGTTAACATTGTCATACATACATACGACTAGTGTAGTTTGCATATATATTTGAATAATTAGTAGGCCAAGTGTACCCTGAACTTGAGGAGGTCAATGTTTCAATTTTGAAACACAATAGTATTCAAATTGAATAAGAACTGAAAAAAATTGAATCAGTTCAGACGATAAGTAGGACAGGACGGTATTAGATTTATGATATTTTTTTAGATACATATGATATGATGATATGATATTAGATTACAGTTCCGTCCACTTTCTTTTTATACCACTTGGGTGGCAGACAAGCACATGGCCCACCTGATGGAAAGTGGTCACCGTGGCCTATGAACGCGTGCAAAACCAAGAGAGTCACACTCACGCTGCCAACCGCAAGCATTGAGAGTTTCTATGTCGTCAGTGCAAAAGACAATGCAGGACAAGCTTTTGGTCTTTCCACTGACAGCACAAAAACTCTCCAGTGAGCTCTGGCTACCCTACTCACCGCCGGGAATACAACACAAGGTTATTATGGCCGCGGTATTCTATAGGGCGGAGGTACTTCCCCAGTCGGACTGCTCAATTGGACGGAAATACCGTCGTGTCCTACCTCCTGAGTCGTGTCGTGAAGGTAGCATGCAAATAGTTTAATGTACAATGGGCTGGAAGCTATTTTTTCCAGGCAACATTGGGATGGACAGTGAAGTAATAAAATAAACAGATTTGGTGTAGTTAGCAAATTTATCTGTTTAACTTATGTGTAATAGTATCTGATGATATATATAGTGAACTGCGTCATGGTTCTGGGTGCTATCTTCATCTCCCGAGATAAAATCTTTTGCTTTCGGACAGGATTTCTTCGAATTCTTTCCCTTACTGCTTTGACCACCTTTTTCGTACGAACACTACGTGGACGGCCAGATCTTTTTCTGTCACAAACAGAGGAGGTCTCATTGTACCTATTAATAGCCCGGTACACAAACATTTCACTGATACCAAGCGTATAGAGAGTTTTAAAAATTACATTCGGCTCCATACCAACTTTGTGTAATGCAATCACAGCGATTCGGTTTTCTTTATCACCCCACTCCATTTTAATATAGCAAAATGTTGTACATACAATGTATTGGCGCCAAAATTAGAAAACACAATGAACAATCGTATAAAAATGACAGATTCCAAATTCAAATGTAATATCTTTCTTATTTTAATTGCAACAGTATTTATGGCCAGACTAAGTAATCTATTTTTGTTCGGCACCGAATTCCCGGGACTGGCATGGTTTGGTACCGTGAAATCTGGATCCCTCCTCATTCCCGGGAATTGCAAACCGTAAACTGTTAATGGGAGCTACCCAGTGTCACTGGGCAATCAGTCCATATAGTTCTAATATCTGTAAATATTCTATTATTATATACCTACTTATTTTATTCTTGCAGGGTTGCCATTACATGAGCCAGTTCGGACTATGGCACACTTCATGCTACGTTGATAAACATTTGGAACTGAGAGATATGGTGAGTACAACAGTGACCAAATATTCTGATATCAATCAATCAATCAGCTTATCGCAGTCCATTGTTGGACATAGGCCTCTCTACAGGCCTAGCTGCTGGACGGGTGTTGGTGAATGGGGTCTCAAATGAAAGATATTCATCTCCCGAGTGTCATAGGGTACATAAAATATCAACGAAAACTATGCGGTGGATTTTTGGTCCAAAAATGCGTGTTGTCAAAAATCTTTCTTCATTTAAATTTATCGAATAGAATATTAAAATGAAGGCAATTAGAAGGAGATTACAAATAAATAATTTCATAAGTAAAAAGTTTTAAATAAATTATTGAAAAATGTTTAAAAGACCGAAACAAGATTGATAGCAAGCGGTATCCATCAATTTTCTTTCACTTTATGACTAAAATGGGTACCACCTGCTATAAAACTGGTTTTGATATTTTAGACAGCAGTCTGGTCTTTTTATTTTTCATTAAATAATTTTTTACCCGACTGCGCCAGCGAGGGTAATGTGTTACGCGCGTATGTATGTAGTTTTCTTTGTTCCCCTCTATAGGCCACACGGCTGGACGGTTATTTTTGTGCCGCTTAGGTGGCAAGCAAACGCACGGCCTATTTGATGGGCAAAGGTTACCGTGGCACGTGTGCAACACCATGGCATTACACTTGTGCCGCCGACCCTGAAAAAACCTTCTATTGCCCCTCTTGAAGAACCCCATATTGTAGGCGCTTGGGAAAACCGTAGCAGAGAGGTTATTCCACAGTTTGCGCAATCAATATTCAGGCAGTAGATTAAGGGAGTCTTCCAATAGACCGAGACTTGTCTCGTGGGCTAAGAGTGCGAAAAGGGTAAGTACAGGCCACAGTGCTTAAGCGCCATCGCCGGAATAATATCTGGCCAACTCGACTTCCGAACATCTAGGGACTTAAGTTCCCGCTGGACCACCCGTTGCGTGAGGGTAATAGCTGGCTCGGAATTCCCGTCGTTCATAGTCGAGTTTGACGCAAAGAGATTACCCGAGAGATCGGCTTTCTCCTTAGCGCCATGGGCCAGACCACCGTCGGGTTTTTGCAGCGGTGGAAGATAAGACAGAAAATTTGCACGACTGCCAGATGGGTAGCACGCAAGCCGCTTGCCAATTATATTGATGAACTCTAACTTAGCCCTGGCTGTAGCTTTTTTACTGGACCTATATGTTGCATTCAACTTCCGCTTCGCTTCAGCGATGTTTGGATCTTATTGGCAAGAGCCGTGATCCAAACCCTGTATGCAGATTGCTTGCGGCCTCTTGCTTCTCTGCAGGGCCTTTTAAACCACGGGTGTTTGTCGCTCCTGTCACGATCCAGCGGTTGGCAATATATGTAGCATTCCATACCCGCTATGTTTACTTCATTTACCGCTATTGCACAGGAGCTTGGATCATTTGAAGTGAAGCAAAGCTGCCTCCACGGGTACGACGCGAAGAATGCTCACAACTTTTAGTGCCAGACATGCCACCATTTCTGTGCCGTCAGTGCAGAAGACAAAGCAAGACTTCGTACCACCAGACAGATTAGGGTTATATAACTGGATGGCGTGGTGGGCGGAAGGGCCCCCAGCTCCTCCCTCCCTCATATATAGGTACTTTAGCCGATTCCAATCCGGTTTACTCCTCCAACACGGCTACACATAATTGATTAATCCGGAAACTTAACACAGGCTGCTGGTTCAGCTCCTGGGGCAGAGATAAAGTGATCCCCAGGTTCGGAAACCGTACCGCCTACTGGCGGCCAGCGGTTAACTGTTTCACCGGGTCTCCCTGACCACCACACCAACATTACACGCCCATCTAAGTCAGCGGTGTCAACTTAAGCCGTTGGTCTTCCCACTGACAGCACAAAACCTCCCCTGTAAGCTCTGGCTACCCTACTCACCGGGAACACAACACAAGGTTATTATAGCTGCGGTATTCTGTACGGTGGAGGTGCTTCCCCAGTCGGACTGCTCGATTGGGACGACGATACCGTCGTGTCCTACCTCCTAAGGCTATCTATTTATTTATTTTTTTAAATACATCTTAGCACTTCAAAGATCTTAACACAATCCAAATGATAATCTAATGTGGGTTACTACCAAAGCTTCCTACATTTACTGTAATTATCTTAAAATGATTATTATAATAATTACCACGACGTGATCTAATAACCCAACATGTACTTCGTGAACTATTTATTCACAAAAGGGTAAACGAGGCAATTCACCTTCCCTCCATGAACGATATAATATTATTACTATTGTAACAATAAAAGGTATAATTATCATGTCAGTTTATGTTGTTGAGTATTTTTTTTTTTTTTACGTGCGCAAAATCCCCACGGATACCTCCCCACCGGAGCCGGTGGAGGAGGTTATGTCGGACTCGAACCGACTAAAACGCACGCCGCCTGTGGGTCGTTTTGGTTGCCGAAGGTGAGGTTGACAGGCATATCCCTCGCACCCCGGCCGACCCAGGGCCATCTCTCACGATCTGGCCCTCTTCTCGGGTGTGGGGACTACAGAGTCCCCAACTCGACCCCGATGTTGTTGAGTATTTGGTATTGTGGCACTGTTACAAGTGTCATGAGTACCTACGCACGTACCCGTGATCCTTGTACTTGGCGAAACAATTCTCCTAATAAACGGAATTCTCCTAATTATTCGTGTGGTGACGGAGAAAGAATACAAGTATCACCACCCTTTCTCATCCGAAGGGTGTCGTAAGAGGTGACCATCCAATTGACGTGTCCTATATAAAAAAAAAAAAAAAAAACCATCGGGAAAATATACAGACGATATAACTTCGACAGAAGGAAATAATTGGCAACTCAAAACAATGCTCCGACATAACCTCTCCCACTGGCTCCTGCGGGGGGTATCCATGGGGATTTTTCGCACGGAAAATAAAATAAAACATAGTAAATATTTCGATGGTTCTAATAGTAAAGTGATAACCGTTGTTCCGACTTTAGCCACTTCACAGAATCGTTGGTGTTACCATAGCAATAATACTACCTACCTACTAAGTTTTTATACATTTGATTATACAATTTATATAGATCAAGTTTTAACTTCACCGGCACACAGAAGTGCTACCATTTTTATTTATTATATTTATTTGATTAATTTTATGTTCATTTTTGCCCACAGCTAGTAGACGCCAGCCACATTTACTTCCTGACAAAAGTATTGGAACTGATAGAAACAGTGTTTTTCGTTCTTCGGAAGAACCAGCGCCAGGTCACCTTCCTCCACGTATACCATCACACCATCATGGTGATAGCCAACTACTGTATCACCAAGTATTCCAGAACTGATGCCACGATCTTCCTAGGAATGATCAATTCTTTCGTGCATGTGGTGATGTACACGTATTATGGATTGTCTGCCTACCCTCAACTGGCGAAATATTTGTGGTGGAAGAAGTACATTACTATGTTGCAATTGGTAAGTAATGCCAGCTGATTTTAGTTTTTTTATATATGGCACACGTCAATATAACTTCACTTCATCCGACGACAAGCTAAAGGCAAAGTCTCAGGAAAGACAGGCAGCATTACAAACACTGACAATGTTAGAATGATGACACACAGCTTGACGGCTTATCAGATGTATTTTCACGGCCCGCTTAAAGGACCCGGGACTGTAGGAAGAAGGAAACACGTGAGCTGGTAAACAATTCCAAGACTTTATGATGCGGTGAAGAAAAGAACCACCGAACTGCTTAGTTCTTGATGAAATATTTTGCCTGAAATCTAAGCCCTGCATGTGTTGTTCTGTACAGGAATACATATGCAGTAAAAAATCGTTCAGTTAATTCTAATGCAAGGACCAATGTGTTGTTTTAAGTATAACTTAAAGTATTAGCACAAACGTTAGTGGTTTATCAATACTAGTAAACTTTTATTTACATATATATATACAAAAAATGACGCATTTATCCCCGAAGGGTTAGGCAAAGGTGAATTAACAGGTCATCACGCACATTTCACCATTGTTTTCAGCCCCACGTAATAGGAGGTGAGCCTATTGCCGTCTTCCGGGTACTACATATCATTGACTCGAACCTTATATCTGTACCTGAGTCTGACCTGTATAATATCTGTCTGATGTTAAACAGGCCTATCCCTTAGTCGCCTTGTACGACACCGCATGGGAAGAGATGGAGTGACCCAAATTCTACTCTGCCGGGAACCACGCTGTTATTTATATCCGTATTATGTGATTTGTTAAATACATTTAAAAAACTTCTGATGTGTAACAAATCCGTCGAGTCCTAGAATCTGTGCAATTTACGAATCGGTTCAATTCACGAATCTGGAGGTCTGAAAAGGTGACTTTATTGGAATCGTATTAGGATAATATTTTGTCTTCCAGCAATCTTTTCCGGCGAAATTTTAAACTGCTTATTAACTAAATTGTTTTAATTATGTTCATATGAGTCACCATTTAATTAATTTTATATTCCTATTGAAATTTATAGTAAATTTATGAAGATGCTAGTTTTTAGTACAATCGCTCAATGTGACCTTTTTAGACTTGCTGTTCAATTCACGAATCGGTCTATATGATCTTAAAGTACATTATTATCTGTGCCCAGGTGCAATTCCTTCTAATGTTCATCCACGTGGTCGTTAGCCACGTAATATCGGAGTGCAAGCCAGCGTACTACCTCGTGACGTCAGTCTGCATTAACACCGTCCTTTTTATGTACCTCTTCGGGGATTTCTATATCAAGTCATACAATAAGAAGCAGAAGAGTAACAAAGCTGTCGTTGACAATGTGGTTGATTCAAACGGGAGCAGCAAAAATGGTATACAAAATATCATCAATCAGCATAAGCTAGCTAGTAAAATACATTAGAATATTACGAAGTGTAGTAATCGCTGTGTACATGTGATATTGTAGCCAACGGTGATAGAAATAAAGATTCTAACTGCTTGGCAACTGGAGGTAGTCAATGAGCTGCGATGAAGTAGTCTAATGAGTCAGGGTATAAACAACTATCGCGTTGCATGATATACAATAATGTTAACGGGAATCAACGCGATCACAGTATAGGTATATACATTGCACCTTTGGTTTGGTTGACGTTTCGACCAGGTTACACCGGCTGTAGTCACAGGCCTGGTCGAAGCGTCAGGCAAACTTAAAATATAGACATTATTGTATAGGGTCTAAACTATTTGAGAACGATACGATTATAGCTACAGATGGTGCAAGGTAACCTAATAATGTTACGATTGCAACAACTGTAGGTTAGCTAGGAAAGCGTGGCAAGGCAGGGGACGAGGTAAAGAAAGAGATAGAGAGTGAGCATGAGTCGAGCTCGAGAGCGAGCGAGATATCGCCATAAGCGTTGGCGGCGGACTAACCAAATCTGACGGTCGATTGGTCGATACTTCTCCCGTCTCACCGCGCACGTACCCAAGGCGCAGTACAGCAGTTACGGTCGGCTTATAGTAAAGAGTGGCTCTATTGGATGGTGAAAAGAGTTCGGTTTCTAATATTCTGTTCCTAAGTTCCTTAAGTTTTTGGCCAGTGGAAAATCTAAGTTGAGGACAGGATCCATCTCTGTTTTTAATGTATTACCAGTTTAAAATCTATATTGCGTATTAGATCCGCCTCTGTTCTCAATTTCTGACCAGTTTAAAATCTATATTGAGTTTTAGATCCGCATCTGTTCTCAATTTTTGACCAGTTCAAAATTTATGTTTAGGACTAAATCCATGTCAGTTTCTGATTTGATTACTTCACCGCTAATATTGTTTTATTAGTCTCGTCTGTCTGAGCGTATGTTTTCAGAAAGAAAGAAAGAAAGCAAGAAAAATGTTTTATTTTGATTCTCACAATGTGTTTCTTATGTACAATAATTCGTAATACAGGTTATGTACAACTTTTCACACTGTGTGAACCCAAATAGTTACTACCTGTTAGATGCTTAGTAATAAGTGCTAAGCTCAAATTTGTAAATATTAATATTTTTTTAAGTGTTACATACTTCGATAAATATGTTCATGAACTATTTTAAGTAGTAAATTAGTATTGTGTAATTAAGTTAGTATTAGGAGATTACTGTGTGTTAATAAATGCCGTCGAAATATTATGAAAATGTTTTGATTTCTTTTGTATGTACATTTGTGTGTACAGTGTGCTGCAGAAGTCCGTGGACATGTTAAGATCTAAATATAAATCCTTTGCGCACCAGTCTATTGTTACTCGACTACGGCGAAACAAATGAGGGTTATGATTTTGAAAGACTATGTATGTATGTAGGTTCCCTCATAGCTCTCTCACCACGTTTTAGAACTGGACAAATTAGATATCATTAGAAGCATCTTAGTCGTCCGCTGGTTATTGACTATATAATGTGTCACTGAATCTAATGTGGCGCTCTCTAGCGGTCTTAAATTACTGTGTAAAAAATAAATTTCAGATAAATATATTGTGTTTGTTATCAATTGAAAGGGCTTAATTAGCACATTTCAAAAATGTATAAATTATACCTATAGCATGCCCCAAAATAATATAAATAAAAAAATAAGTTTCAAACTAAAACCCGACTTCTGAAAAATCACGATCTAAAAAATATTAAATAAGAAAATATCAAGGATAGCCGTGGAGCGGGGAATCGAACTCGCGCTTCTGCGTAGCGGCCGCGTTCAATACCGCCACAGAGGCTCTAAACATAATCTACTAGTTTAGTAGTAGTATTAGGGATTTACAGATTTATTTCCAGAAAATATTGTTTATATATTTATTAGTATTCAGCAACTTCTGAGGCTGACTGTACGTTTGCATATAAAACTGTGGGTTTGTGTACTTGTGTACTCACGTATGTATCCCATATTCTCTGATATATTCCAGTTCCAAATAAATTACGGTTACCATGACATAGGCATAGGGCGTTGTTCATAATTTTAGTTTCAAATATTACACAGATTTCTGTAGCGCACTGCATGGCCTCAGTATGTTAAGAATAATGTTGAGCTCAGATACCATAGATATTTGCTTAGAGTAGAGGATCTCACCACAAAGCTCGCCACAGGCCTAGAAATCATCCGCACACTCACACATTAGGTACAATCAGAAACGGTGCGCACTGTGCGGTATGAAAGGGGGTCAATTCCACACACGCTCAAGCTGTAGAATGATTCCCTGCTGTGGTTTTTTTTAAGTGACTGCAAGAGAGTATTAGAAAAGTCTCGCAAAGTTGGTAGTACGAGTATGGCGCCTTTAAAGCTGCACACGTCCAAAGGCCACAGTGCTCTTCTGCCACCTAGGTATATGGTACTGGTGGTACCTATAAAAAATATATGCGGAAGCCTAAAAAAAATACATAAAACAAGATAATATTTGCCCTAAACGATCAATCGCCAGAGCTCACTGGAGAATTTGTGCTATCAGTGAGATGACCAAAGGCTTGTCTTGCTTTGTCCTCTACACTGACGACACAGAGACTCTGTGCTTACAGGGTTGGCAGCGCGAGTGTGGCTTCTCTGGTGTTACACACGTCCATAGGCCACGGTAACCACTTTTCTTCAGGTGGGCCGTGGGCTTGTCTAGGAACACAACACGAAGTTATTATAGCCGCGGTATTCTGTAGGGCGGAGGTACTTCCCCAGTCGGACTGCTCAATTGGGCGGAAATACCGCCGTGTCCTACCTCCTAAAAAAATACTTGCGAAAGCCTAAAAAAATACATAAAATAAGATAATATTGGTTTAAACCTTCTTTAGAATAGACACGATCAATCGAGACATTTTAAAATTTGTTTTTATACCTACTAGAAAAAGGACCTATCCCTCGCAAATACCTTGAATGGCAGTCTTATAAGCTCGAGTTTGAGGTTAGTAGCACTTTTTAAAAGTAAAAGAACTTGTAGTGTACTCATTCAATTAAGAACTCCCAACAAGCGATGTTCAATTTAAAGTTGGACAGCAACGTTGCAGCTGCGGTCACAATGTCGCCTTTTTACGTTTTATTTATAGCCGTCAAGACTGCAAGTAGTTACAGGGCCGAATTTGGGAGGGGCTAGTGGTAAAGTGGTAGAAAGGACTCGTGGCTATGTGGTAAAGAAGTAGGTTAGTACATAGCAAGGTAGGTCTTTAAGATCGCTATCGGTGTCTCAGAGAACACTTTAAGCCAAAGGTGCCTGTTTTTTTTTCTTTTGATTCTTTATTGCATACTCACAGTACAGAGAACATTAATAAAAACATTTCAAAGAAAATGTACAAAGGCGAGCTTAACTCAAAATGAGTTCTCTCCCAAGAAACCTTTGAGTAGCATAACATAACATAAACCCACGCCTATATCCCCGAAAGGATAGGCAGAGGTGCTAGCACCCACATTTAGCCAGTTTATGTTTAGGTCCCAATGTAATAGGTGGCGAGCCTATTGCCATTAACCGGGCACTTATAAACCTGCGATAAATACACACATAACTTCGAAAAGCATCGAAAGGTCATTAGTGTGTGCCATGGTAAACCTGGGATCGAACCCGAGACCTCGACTCAGCAGTCCATTACCCATACTACTAGGCTACCTTTGAGTAGCAGAGAAGCATATAGTAATGAAAGGGGATGTGAAGTGTACATTATAAAAAAAAGATAAAGAAAGAAAGAAAAAAACATAAATAATAAAAAAGATAATAATATAAAAGCGTAACAAGTGTTTTTTACGTGCGAATAATCCCCACGGATACCTCCCACCGGAACCGGTGGGTTAGGTTATGTCGGACTCGAACCGACTAAAACGCACGGTGCCTGAGGGTCATTGTTTGTTGCCGAAGGTGAATCCCTCGCACCCCGGCCGACCCAGGGTCATCTCTCTCGATCTGGCCCTCCTCGGGCGTGAGGACCACAGATTCCCCAGCTCGTCCCCGGAACCAACGGTCCCAATTGCCATTGCCAATTCGCCCATAATCGGCAAAAGTTTATGAACACCGTGTGGTTTAACAATTTCACCGATAGCCCGAAGTGATAGATAAAAGAAAGGTAGGTATGTGTGTGCTTACTTTAAAGTTTTTCACTTACCAAGTCCGGCCCTGTACCTTGACTTAACCAGCAGAGATTTTAATTATCAACCGTGGCAGGCGACGCGGCGACGTTTTGATGAAACCATCTACTATCTCGCTTAATCGACGTCCACGTCCACCTATAGATATCTAGTTGTATGTTTCTTCTGCAAATTAATATGTGAAACGTTAATTTTGGATCCCTTTTTACGAAAATTGTGGGCACGTAGGAGGGTGTAGGGGGTTTGGCATATTGATAGTTTATACGGAAGAGAAGTGCATAAAGCCTACTTTTTTTATATATATAGAATACGTCAATTAGACTACGCCTTGCCTGATGGTAAGCTGAAGGCAAAGTCTCAGAAAAAAGGGTCACCATTACTTACACATACCATGTGACAATGGTGACACTCAGCTTGACGGCCTCATCATATGCTTTATCACGCCCCGCTTAAAGGACCCGGGACTGTAGGAAGAAGGAGACAAGTGAGCTGGTAATGAATTCCAGGCCTTAATGGTGCGATAGAGGAAAGAGTCACCGAAACGCTTGGTTCTTGATCGGATATTCTGCACCGTGTGCGGGTGACATCTAAGACCTGCACGTGTTGTCCTGTGTAGGAAAAAAATACGCAATAAAATACATTATTATTGTTAAAATAAACGATACGCACACTAAAGCCATTTTCACACACACACGCATGTTACTTCTTACGTGCTCATAAATTTTTTTGGGCCTGGTAAATCACACAATACTTAAGGAGTTTTTAGGAGTACGAATTTTCCCACACCTATATTGTTAGTCTGTGGTCAACTTGAGAATAAATTATATTATTTGTCTTACATATTGAAACATATACCACTCTTTTTGAAATAAAATCTCTAGATATGAAAAAGAAATAATTTGCCTTGGTGAAATCTTAGATTATATAACTTTATTTAAAAATGTTCACACTTATAATTTTTTAATTAATTATGGTCTATTTTGTATATTAACTATGGTCAAATTCGACCACAGGACGACCACTAGTAATAATTATTATTATTGACCTCTAACCTGAAAATGTCGCCTTTGCCGCGTAAAAACTAACAACAAAATCGCGGTCAGAGCGAGTAAAAATGATTCGAATTTCGAACACCTTGTTTCGAAATTGCTCGGTTTTGAAAAAAATATTGCTGATGGAAAAAGTTTACAAAATCGGTCTGAAATTCTTTTTTTTAGAACAATTTTTAATTGATTAAAAATGGGATGAAAAAGGTATTTTTCAGGGTTCCGTACCACAAGAGGAAAAAACTGGAATCACTTCTTTATCCGTCTGTCTGTTTGTGACCTTTTTCTCAGGAATGAGTGGAGTTTTCAAATTGAAATTCATACCACAAACTCAGTTAGTAACGTCTTGAAACTGTCAAAAATTCAAACTATTAAGTCTATATTGCGGTTAGAATAATTTCGTTCCTGAATCCATTTTGTACGGATCTATCGGAGCACGAGTACTACTCGCACTTGACCGGCTTTATATTATTACGGCACTTGGCTATTGGCCATAAATTGTACTAACTAAAGCATTAAAAGCTAATATTTATAAACTGAATATTGTTAGCTATCGGTTGAAGTTCATTTCACTGACTAAATGAATTAAGCTCAGGTCAGAAAACCCTATTGAAAAGCATAGATAACAGGTTTAATTCAGCGGTCTAGCTTATAGAGAGCTCATACCAACCAGCCAAATTATAGTAGGGGAGGCGTAGAACGTCAGCGTCAGATTAAAATAGATAGGTTAGTCATATTTTAACAAGTTTCTTCAGCCAGTAAGAAACTTTAATATGGGTGGGTACACAAAAAAAGAAATCGACCATTAGATTAACACGTTCGCGTTAGATTAAGTGCATTTTGCTTATCTGACGATTTAAGCGCAACCTAAGGGCGTGGTAAGCTATCAAAATTGCAAAGAAACAAAGGTAGAATTCACACAAAAGCGTTTTTTGTTTGTTTTTTATTTCAGAAGTAATCTGAATAACTGAAAATAATTAAATAAGACCAAAGAGTACCTAATTATACATACATACATATAATCACACCTTTATCTCCGGAGGTTTAGGTAGAGGTGAATTAACACCCACATTTCACCAATCATTGTATTCGGTCCCACGTAATAGGGGGTGTGGAGAGGGTCTTCCGGGCACTATTTTGACTCAAGCCATACATCTGAGGCTGAATCTGGGCTGTATATATATATATATATATATATATTATATAGAAATTATGTATATATTTATTATGTCGTTATGTTGACGCTTCCCCCACCACTGAAAATGGAAACATTATATACCATTATTCTTTCTATTTCTTCGATTCCCGCTCAGTGCAAATATTTGCATGCATGAATATAGGTATTTGCATTGGTCTAGTCGTGCCTCGGAGGACACGATAAGTTGTCGATCCTGGTTGCTATAGGTACGAATATCTATGGCAGTTGTTACGGGTAATTTGGAGCCCTAAAAAGTCCAACAACTGGTTTAGCTGCAATATTTTGATATCGCCTTTGGGTGGTAGATGTCATATCGCTTCACGGAAAATATCGAATTCAGCCAAAATCCGCAGTTAGTCCGATATAGCGGACCCCAAATTCCGAGGTGAAAGCATCGGATGCAACTCGTATTAACGCTAAGATAAAGAAGAAGAGATTCTTTCTATCATCTAATCTACCAATTCTAATAAGTTTCTACAGCACTCGAGTAACTACATATTTAACGTCGTAGGCTCCCCTACTATTAATAACGGGATCAGTATTGCCAGCGAACGGTATTGAAAGATAACAAAAAAATGAGTAAAAATGTAGCAGAATTATGTAAATTAAAGTTTTGCTAGTTTTATTTAGGCAAGTAAATGTAAGTACCTACTGTTGTTTGACAACGTCTGTGCCGTGGCGGTAGAGCATACCGCGGTGTCGAATGCTACGCAGGACCAGATCGAGAGATATATGGCCCTAGGGTCGGCCGGATTGCGAGGAATATGCCTGTTAACCTCACCTTCGGCAATCAAAAACGACCCAGAGGCGTCGTGCGTTTTAGTCGGTTCGAGTCCAACATAACCTCTCCCACCAACTCCGGTAGTGGGTGTTTCCGTGGGGATTTTTCGCACGTTAAAATAAATAAATGTGGCGCGGGTCCGATTTCCACTCCGTACAAATATTTATATCCATTAAAATATTTATATCGACTGTTGAAAGGCTAAAGGGCGTAAGCGACAAGAACAGTTAATGCGCAAATTACACTGTGTTGTAAAGTGTCTCATGTGCTTTAAGACCTATTTTGTATGAAATTTCGATGTCGCTTGTACCTTTTTGCTTTTCAACCGTCGATATGCATTGGGTTGGATGTTAACATGCCTCAGAGAGCATGTCAATCCGTCGGTCCCACAGATCGAGATTGAATTTTGAAAATTGGTCTTTAGATTTTTTTTTATATAGGGCACATCAATTAGACTCGCCTTGCCTGATGGTAAGCTGAAGGTAAAGTCTCAATAAAGAGGATCACCATTACTTACATACGCCATGTGACAATGGTGACACTCAGCTTGACCTCATTATATGCTTTTTCACGCCCGGTTAAAGGACCCGGGACTGTAGGAAGAAGGAAACACGTGAGCTGGTAATAAATGCCAGGCCTTAATGGTGCGACAATGACATATGGTTGTTCTAAAGAGGAGGCTGGAAATCTGCTAAACGAAAGTGGGCTGTTACGGGACGCCTTCTATATTTGTTTAGTTCTCAGGCTTGCAACTCTCTACGAGTTTATAAATCTGCTAAACGAAAGTGGGCCGTTATGGGGACGCCTTCTATATTTGTTTAGTTCTCAGGTTTGCAACTCTCCACGAGTTTATAAATCTACTAAACAAAAGTGGGCCGTTATGGGACGCCTTCTATATTTGTTTAGTTCTCAGGCTTGCAACTCCACGAGTTTATAAATCCAAAATACTTAAGCTGGCAATACAGTACTCGAATGTGATCAACTGATGGACCATTAAGTAATAGACTCGTTAATTTTGGTGGTACACATTTTATCCATCCATTATTTGCCTCATTTTATTTTAAGCGCCCCGTAAACGATCAAAATGTTTGACAAATTTTACGTGTTTGTCAAATTATTTGATAGTGTGCAGCTATGTTTGAAGTGTTTGTCAAACAATCTACGTGTTTGACGTGTTTGACAAAAATTTTGATTGAATACCCGTTTGAAAAACAAGTTTGAACGTGTACGGCGGTATTTGTCAAACAAAATTTCATTAGTTCTGTGGTTTTTGTGTTGACATCATGAAGGACGTCATGGCCAATGATGACAGTGCGGAGAATAGTATACTCACGGAAAAAGAACAACACAACGTTATGTTACAAAAGGAGACAGCCGAATGTACGAATGTACCTACGTCAAATTTGTTTGATCTGTGGTTTGATCGTTTAATCTATTGTTTGCTGAAAACGTAAAATTTGACAAACAAATTTGATCGTTAACGGGGCCCTTTACAGATATAATAGGTACTTGGCAGTTGAGTAGTTTTCAAATGATTTCATTTTGAACTGTAGTGAAACATTTCTTGGGCTAGTTTTGGAATTGAGTATTTAACTGACTAATGTTGCGGCACGCTATGATGGCCGTTTTGACACGACTGGGTTTGCCTCGTTTTCTCTTTTTTTTTGATGTGCTTAGTAATAAACTGTTAGACGAATAACTAAAGAAAAAATTGGCAAAACTGGAACAGAAGAAAATAATCTTCACGCACCAAAAAAGAGAAAACGAGTAAAACCAGTCGTGTCAAAACGGCCATTGTAGCGTGCCGCAATTATAGTCAAATTAGTTAATTCACTTTTCACTAAACGTCAAAACAGTACGTCATAAGAAATCTTGTATGCAATAATTTGTGACGTCATAATATTTAACAGCCAAATAATTTACTATTATCAGTTGGTTGGATGATTAAAAATAAATAATAGCGAAAAAATAAGAACAGACGCAATTTTTACCGCGCTTTTATCATTCTTAATTTGGTAAGCTCTGTTAAATAATTTATTTTACATAACATAACATAAACTCACGCCTATATCCCCGAAGGGGTAGGCAGAGGTGCTAGCACCCACATTTCTCCAGTTTATGTTTAGGTCCCAATGTAATGGGTGGCGAGCCTATTGTCATTCATCGGGCACTATACTTAAACCTGCGATAAATACACACATAACTTTATTTATTTATTTTAACTACATGAAAATACGCAATCAACGCTTATTTACTCAAATACTTAAAACAGAATTATATTATATTATCTGTGTTAAAACTTAGCACCAGTACGAAACTCTAGTTAAACTAAATTGCTTGTATTGGAGTGGGTTGACGTCCAGCAGTCGGTCGTGTTGGAACCTAGAACCTCCCGGTCGTAAGGCTCTCTCCATAAGTGGTCTGCGGTAGAATAATAATGTGATATAACCTTACCTACCTATTTACTGCTGGGAAAACATGACTACTACCACAGAGATGCTCAGAGAGCTTATTATAAGTCTCAAATAATACGGATAGGTGTTTATCACACTGCCCAGGGCCCCATTCTGCTAAATCAAAACCACCACAGACACTGCCAAAAATTCTATTTAATTTTAGACTTTAAAGCAATGCTCTCTTACAATTAAATAGCTTTTTGCTGAGTCAATGAAAAAGTATAATGAAAATCTTTTCAATTAATTTTGGACTTTAGCTGTATAGGTGTAGTCTAAAATTTAATAGTATTTTGCAGTGTCTGTGGTGTGACAGTGGTTTTGCTTTAGTAGAATCGAGGGCCTGGAGTGCAATTCTTTAAGCATGCAGCGTCAAGCAGAGCGCTGCATTATCATTGGTCAATCTCCAGTGACGTCACCCAGTCCGACCAATTACAATCTTTTTCAAAGCTGTCGCAGCGCTGTGATTGACGCTGTATGCTTACAGAATTGCATATCAACACATCGCTGTGCAGCGCGGGGAAGCGTGGTGTCGTGTCGCCTCTACGGCGTTCTTTTTGTATAAAAAACACGCCGGGTCCCATACGCTGAAAACGCAATCACGCGCGTACAAGCAGAAACGTTTTTTGTATCTTGAAAAGCACCATCTGTTGATGCTTGTGAAAACTTATTACACAGTACGACCACAGATTACATAAATATTATACAACGAAGAAAATGCTGACACTACAATCGCAGTTGCCTCACATAACCACTAGATGGCGCTATTCACAACAAAACAAAATGTGTCAGTCAATCAGTGTAATAATTGGTTAAAAATAATCTGATGACGTTGTCTCTGCCTACTCCGATGAGAAAAAGGCATAACTAAAAACTATATATAACAAAAATAAAAGGAATTATTTTAAAAAAACACCAAATATTTTAAAGTTATTATTTACAACAAATCTACTTTAATCTAATTACAAATAATAAATTAATGCTACTTTCTCTTCTGTACGACAGCTTCTCCTTTGGGCTTAAGCCTGCTATTAATAATTTGCTGTCTCTCTCTCTCCTTAGCTTCGTTCATTTTCTGATATCTCTCTTTTGCAAAATCTAACTCGGAACACATTTGCACCATTTTTGTTGCATATTCACGTTGTTTCAGCACTCTCTTCATTTGTTTGCGCTGGAAATTAATATCATTGATGTCAGTTTTCTCCTAATTATGACCTATCTGTTTAATTCTAAGTTCTAGGTTTATAGAGCTTCTGTTGTATGAAATTTTAAAACATTTAGTATACTAATTATTCAAATCAATTAAAATAGAAAAAAATTAATTGGTTCAAGCGGGATTCGAAATTCTGTTATACAAATATCGGTCTTGCGGCGACGGTTGAGAGCCATCTACCGACATCCGTACGAATTATCGGAACATTGATTTTTGATGACTCCTTTCAAACTATTGAATGAAATTTTATAGTTTTTAGTATGCAAAATAAATTTTCTATCATGATTCAAATCGATTAATATATAAAAATTGAATTGGTTCAGGCAGGATTCGAACCCTTAATAGTGCTTCTGCCTGCCCAGTTGGATATTAGACCAGATCCAGAAATTGGCGGGCAAGAATGAAGATTGTAAGTGAAGAGGCGGTTTATAGACAGCAGAGGACATAATTATGTGAAGTGTGTAAGGGCTGTCCATCACTTGAGGCTCAACAGGAGAGGAAGGGGTCGGAACAATCATGAAATATCACCAGGGGGGAGGTACGGGTATACTGAGATGTCACATGTATTTATTTTAACTACATTAAGCACCAAAGAGTATACAGATATTTTTTAAATAACTTATATGTAAGTACTAAAAATACACTTCATTTTGGGTATTTTGAAACTTCACCATGTATCATCATGGGGGAGGGGGGTTTCAATATTGATAAAAATACATCATAGCCTCCATGGACAGCTCCTAAAGACAGAAGCAGGTGCTTTTAGGATAATGTTGGTCATTTATCAAAATTCTTACTTTAAATGAATGGCATTGCAATATTTGTACATACATACATACATACATAAACTCGCGCCTATATCCCCGAAGGGGTAGGCAGAGGTGCTAGCACCCACATTTCGCCAGTTTATGTTTAGGTCCCAATGTAATAGGTGGCGAGCCTATTGCCATTAACCGGGCACTTATAAACCTGCGATAAATACACACATAACTTCGAAAAGCATCGAAAAGTCATTTGTGTGTGCCATGGTGAAACCTGGGATCGAACCCGAGACCTCGTCTCAGCAGTCCATTACCCAAACCACTAGGCTACCGCGGTTATACAATATAATACAATATTTGTTTTACATTATTTTAAGATTACTCTGCTGAATATTAATTAAAAATTGTTGCTTATTCCATAAAATGTGTACAGGGGACTTACATACATACATATATTCACGCCTTTATCCCTGGAGGGTTAGGCAGAGGTGAATTAACACACACATTTCACCAATAATTGTATTATATGTATTACAGTCCCATCTTCTGTGCACTATTTTTGACTCGAGCCATTCATCTGAAGCTGAGACTGGGCTGTATTTAGCTGTCTGATGTTAAACAGCCTTATCCCTTAGTCGCCTTGTACGACACCGCATGGGGAGAGATGGGGTGGACCAAATTCTACTCTGCCGGGATCCACGCGGCTTAAACAGGGGACTTAAACCATACTATTTCAAAATTTCTATAAAACAGTGACTTAAGTTTGATTATGGTAAGTATCTTATTGAATTTTTCTATCATGAAATTCTTAGTAGCAGCATGGAGTTCATGCGCACCATAGAGAGAAATCGGTAGTTTTTTAATTTACCATTAGAGGTGTAGGTCTGCCATCTAGATAGGTGAAGTCAGGTCCGTCGGTAAGGATACCCTCTGCATTACGATTTTCAGGTAATCCTCGTTCTACTCGCCACGCTTTCATATTTAAAACCGAGGAAATGCTCAAAGCTCGAGAAAGCCCTGAAAATGTATAGAAAATCTGTTAATAAAAACGACTTTTTATTACACGTTAGACAACTGAAGGGCTTTTAACCTTGTGTTTGAAATAACACGGAGGGACATTTAAGTACAGAATTCATGGTTGTGAACAGAAATTATAATCAGTTGTGAATATAAATAAAATAATAAACCATTGAGGTTAGGTTACTGTTGTGACACTTGTGACAGTAATGACAGCTTGTGACATTTTTCTTTTTTTCATTCGTTCCTTTCGGAACCAGCTAACTGCTAAGGTGCCATGACCATGCTGCCGTGTCATCAGTTTATTAATTTCTTAGTTATGATGTTTGTTGATGATGATGATGAAGATAAATGATGATTGCTGCCTCAGTACAGTTTATGAGATTTGGAACCAACACGAAAAGTCACAATCCACCATTTTCCACGTAACAACTTGAATCATTTTTGAAAAATAAAATAATATCGCGCTGCGCCCATAGATTAATACCATATATACAAAGAGAATACAATACTACGTAAGATATAGAGTAATAATAGGTAGGGGAAAAAGTTTCTTCGCATTTTTTAAGAAAATTCAAAACATTTTTTAATACATTTTATTTACATTTAACTAAATCTATCTACATTTATCTAAAGTATGTAGGTACCATTTTTTTCGATAACTTTTTGCCATCTTATAGGTAGGGACATGATCCCACTGCTATAAAAATTTTGGGACTTCTGATCAAAATACCGCGACAAGTGGTTTTGGCAGTCCTTTCGTGATGTTTGACATAGCCTAGAGAATTCTGAAGATACCGAAACAGGTGGAAATCTGAAAGTGCAAGGTCAGAACTATACGGCGGATGCATTAACATCTCCCAGCCAAACTCTTTTAATTTTTGCTGAGTGGCTAAAGATGTGTGAGGTCTAGCGTTATCATGATGAAAAACCACACCCCTTCTGTTGATTAATTCCGGCCGCTTTCTCTCAACTTCTTGAATCAAAGAATCAAATAATCAAAGAATCAATTTCATTTATTCAGTTTAGGCACACAAAGGGCACATATGAACGTCAAAATTATACAATTGAGTATGTCAAGAAATAATATTAAAATATTAAATAATGTACAAATAAACCATTGGAAAATGATGGCTGGTTCGGTAGGTTAGTTCTGCTGAGAAGATACCAGCAAGAAACTCAGCGAACTATATTAGAACTAGATTATTTTTCTTTTTTTTTTTTTAATTTGCTTTAGTTTACAATTTATTTTGTGCGAGCAAGCAAGAGACTTATGTTGACCACGCATTGATATCATTAAGATACTCATCCACTTTATAATAACCTTTACTCATTAAAGTTTTTTTTACTTCTAATTTAAATTTATTTATCGGCATATTAATCAAATCCTGAGGAATTTTGTTAAATATTTTTATGCTGCTTCCTACAAATGAATCACCAACCTTGTGAAGCCTAAGTTTAGGCACAACTAGTTTATTTTTGCTTCTCGTATTAAAATGGTGCACATCAGATAGTTTTTCGAAAATATTTAGGTTTTTTCGTACATATATGATATTATCATAAATGTATTGAGAAGCAACTGTTAAAATATTAATTTCTTTGAAAACTTCTTTTAGCGAGTCACGGGGTCTGAGGCTATAAATCGCTCGTATCGCTCGTTTCTGTAGTGCAAATATAGTCTCAATATCGGCAGCCGAGCCCCACAGCAGCAGACCGTATGACATAACGCTATGGAAGTAACTAAAATAAACTAATCGTGCAGTTTACTCATCAGTCAGTGACCTTATCTTTCTAACCGCATAGGCAGCTGAGCTAAGTCTTCCTGCCAAGGCTTTGATATGAGAGCCCCATTGCAGTTTACTATCTAAAGTTATTCCAAGAAAAACTGTGGTATTGATTATTTGGACAGATTCATTATTCATTTTAATATAAATATCTGTCTGTCTTACATTAGGCATAGTAAACTTTACACATTTAGTTTTCTTCGCATTGAGCAGCAAGTTGTTACTTGTAAACCAATGCAATATTTCAGAAAGGGCATTATTTACTTCGTCAAGTACATACTATTTTATGTCTATCAGTCTTAAAAATTAATGATGTATCATCAGCAAATAATACAATTTAACAAAAATTTGTGGCACTGGCACTGGCATTATTGATTGTATTATATTGATTGAAATGCCCCAAAGATCCTCAGTCTTTTTTACATTTAGTTGCTTAAAATTTTTAAGTATAGTTATAAAGTCAATATACTGAAAATCAAAGTTAATACCACATTTATCAACACTAGATTTAAGAAGAGAAGCAGCTATATTTTTTGAAGAATTTAATCTGTTTGTAGTGGTAATTGGAATATTTGTGAAAAAAGGTTCAAATGCATTAGCCACAGCAGCATCAGTATTAATGTGTCCATCTATTTCTAACTCGAAGGAATGATCACGTGACTTTGTCTTACAGGTTTCTTTGTTAATAACATTCCATGTTGCCTTAATTTTATTATCTGATTTTTCTATTTTACCCCGAATATAATTAGATTTGGCTATTGAACAGACTTTCTTAAACAGTTTCGAGTATTTTTTAATATGTTCGATTACTTGTGGCTCATTTTGTACATGCCTTTGTCTCATATAATTCATACAATTTTTTTCTACTTTTAAAGATTCCAGGTGTAGCCCAATCACTAAATTTAATTTTGAATGGATTATCTAGTGTTTATTGTTTTTTTAGTGAAAATGTTATTAAATTCGTAATTGATTATTTCGAACAAATCTTTGTAAAGAACATCCGGGTTTTCATCATTATTTAATTCCAAAAGTGGTATTTTGTTGTTAATATTTTCTTTAAATTTCTCTAATCGATAAGTTGTGATTGGTCTACATACAATATTTTTTGGTAAAGAAACATGGTGGTGCTCAAATCTAGCTAACTGACCTGTATGATCTGAGTTTATAAAATTAATTAAAGATTTCTCATTTACATTGTTATCAGAAAAAATATTATCCAAGCAGGTAGCTGTTGTGGATGTGATGCGAGTTGGTTCACAAAACAGATTTTGTAAATTAAAAGATTTGAAAAGATTGAGGAACCTTAACGCGTTCTGGGAGTTTTCGAGAATATCATTAAAATCGCCACATACAACTACCGTCTTCTTACATTTACATACTTTTTTTAAGGTTTCTTCCATAACAGACTCAAAAAGGTGGTAATCTCCAGAAGGAGGTCTATAGACGCTAATAACAATATGTTGCTCAAGCTCTGCACATGATAGTTCAATATTTCGCTCACTCGAGAGTGTTACTATATCTTTTCTCTCTTTGGATTTTAATTTGTCATTAATTAAAATGAGTGACCCACCTCTTATAGCAGAAACTCTAGTAAACGAACTAATGATTTTATAATTATCAATGTTAACTAATAATTCATGTTTTTTAGCCAGTGTTCAGTCAAACAAAGTATATGAATATGCATTTCATTTAAAAACAATTCTAGTTCTAACTCTTTGCCAGAAAAACCTTGAATATTTTGATGAATAATATTCAGGTACATAGACTTTTCCTTTGTCCCTAAGATTAAGTTGCTAGAGATCTCCCCTATTGTCCTAGAATTATATTTAAATGATTGTCACACTTTTTTGGAACAGATTCCAAGGTCGCAAGACAAACATTGTCATTTTTCTGCTCAAAAGGAGCAGCTTGGGTAGCCAAGTTCTTGGCTGAACAAGTAATATAATATGATAGCAAAGATACTATCTGTCTCTTAAAATAAATATTCAAATAGAATTTATCTTTTGTCAATAATAATTTATTTTCTAAATATACATTTAGGTATGTCATCTAAATGGAATTTATTTTGATTATGAAATGCCATTGTATGTAAAGTTTGATTGAGCTTATGTCTAAGATTGTTTTCTGCCTGTGACAAGCTACAGCTATAAGGAAGTGTGAATAGTATCTTGCTTTAATCTCATCAGTTGTTCGCAGTAGAGTTCAGAATCGATGGTCCTGTCTGGTGGTAACAGCTCATAATGAATAATGCCCTTCCAATCCCACCACACACACCTCATCACCTTGTTGCGAGTTAACCCGGGTTTCGCCACAGTCTGTGAAGCCTGACCTGCCTTTGACCACGAACTTTTTCGCACGTTCTTGTCGTATATGATTTCCTTTTCATCACCAGTTATCAGCTTCTACAAAAATGGTTCGGTTTCATTACGTCGTAATAAAGAATCACAAATGAGTAGGTACATGGTTCATTAGATTGCTTTCAGTGAGGTTGTGACGTACCCAAATGTCGAGCTTTTTTGTGTATCTAGTTTTATTCAAATGCGCCAAAACTGTTTTGTGGTCAATTCCTAGTTCTTCAGATACGTCGTAACTACTGATATGCCGATTTTGCTGCACTTTTTCAAAAATGGCATCCATTTTATCCGTAATAGGACGACCAGAGCGACGTGCATCTTTGACATCAAAATTTCCGGAATGAAAACGCTTAAACCAAATTTGTGCTACTCTCACAGACACTGCACTAGGTTCATAAACATCGCAAATTTTTTTCGCGGCTTGCGTTCCTTTTTACCTCTTTTGTAAAAAAAAATCCATCTAAGTAAGTAAATCATTTATTGCTCGAAACACGGTATGTTACAATGGTGTTACAAAAACAAATAAGGTCCGACATGCTTCGCAGTTTCTCTGCATGCAAAATCCATTGAAAATGTTACATATTCGATTGATGATGATGTAGGCAATTCAATTGTAATAAGATTAAAATTAAAAATAGAATACATATAAAATGTCCAAAAATGTCAATATTTAGTGTCAAGAATACATGCAAGTATAATTTATTTATTTTTTATATAAAAGAATACACAATACCTACCTACTAATAATTACACATACAATAATACATTAAAAGTCAATACAATAAGTCCCACATAATACATTAAAATGACATACATTAAAATCATCATTTATCCTCAAGAAGCTCCTTGACACTATAATAACACTTCTCAATCAGCCAGGTAGTTAGTGCTTTCTTAAATTTGTTGAAGGTTAGCTCTCTAATGGGTCTGGGTATGTGGTTATAAATTTTGGCTGTCATATAATGTGAATTATTTTGATGGAGAGAAGTTTTACAGCTAGGCAGCAGAAGTTTCGTGGTATCCCTAGATTTGTACAACTTATCTTCACTGGCCTTTTTAAACAACTCCGGATGCTTCCTTACAAATATGCCAATTTCCAAAACGTATAGTGACGTCAACGTCAGCAGCCTAAGACTTTTAAAGGCTGGTCTACACGAGTCTAGTGGCCCAATGTTCGCCATAGCTCGAATACATTTTTTTTGACATATAAAGACCTTTGAGATATGATTTGAGTTACCCCATAACAATAAACCGTATCGTAAAGTTGATTGTATATAGCCGTGGTAAGCAGTCATTGCAGTTTTTAAATTCACTGTTTTGCGTAGTCGTCTTAAAGCAAAAACGAACCGATTTATTTTGGAACATAAGCCATCTATATGCAAGTGCCAATTACAGTGTTTGTCTAATGTAATACCTAAAAATTTAGTATCAACTGCTGTCTCTATATCTGTACCCTGATAGGTGATCTTTAGTGGTTTGTTATTTGATTTGTAATTCTCAAATTGTAAAATTTTTGTTTTAGCTATGTTGGCGGTCAGATTGTTCTTATTTAGCCAATTCATTACGTCGCTTATTGCAGTATTTACATCAGAAATGTGCTGTGGTTCACCCCTGACGTCGGACACTACAACTGATATATCGTCTGCGAATAAAGTACAGTGATTTTTTATAACTTTAGGTATATCATTAATATAGAGAAGAAAGAGTAGAGGACCCAGAACACTTCCCTGGGGCACGCCGGATGTATTTGGCGCAAACTGTGATCTAAAGGCATTTAAGCATTTTTTATTGTCAACCCGGTCTATCTCAACACATTGTGTACGATTTTGGAGATAGCTACTTATCCATTCGAGAGCCTTGCCCCTGAGCCCATATCGTTCACATTTGCTGATCAGTATTTTGTGATCTACAAAATCAAATGCGCGACTCATATCAAAGAACACAGCAGATACTTGTCTCTTCCTATCAATGTTTTCAGTAATGTTCTTAAACAAGTTAAAAGCTGCCAGTGTGGTTGACTTGTTAGCCTGAAAACCATTTTGCTCTGGGACTATGATGTTGAATTTTTTCAAAAAGTCATTGATTCGAACACACATGGCTTTTTCAAAGATTTTTGAAAACACAGGAATCAGAGTTATAGGTCTATAATTACTCATTTGCAATCTACTGTGTTTCTTGTGAAGGGGCCTCACTGTAGATATCTTTAATTTTTCGGGAAATACACCTTGTATAAATGTTTGATTGACCAAATGACACAAGACCTCTGCCAGCTCCATATCACATTGTTTTAAAATAAATGTAGATATACCATCATAACCGACTGCGTTTGTATTTTTGAGCGATTTTATGATTTTAACTATTTCCAATTCCGTTATGGGTTGCAAAAATATAGTTGGGTCTGTCTTAATTATCAACGAGTAGTCTGGATTGTTTATGTTTGTTGAATTAACAAGAGATAAGAAGTAATCGTTGAACTTATTCGCAATCTGTGTTGCATCTCGCACTTCCTCTCCATTGCACTCAACCATTTCAATATCATGCCTCGTTATACCACTATCGTTTTTTATAACTTTCCATGATGCTTTACATTTATTTTGCGAATTTGTTATGTATTTTTTGTAGTGACTTTTTTTAGATATAATTATACATTTTCTAAATAATGTGTTATATTCGTCGTATTTATTCTTATTTTCTACATTTTTTTTTAAATAATACTGGTATCTATACTTTCTGTTTGTCATGGCTGATACTTTTATTCCCTTTGTTAACCACCTAGGACCCGTGTTATTTTCTGTTATTTTAATTTTATTTATGGGAAAGCACAGATTGTACAGGAGTGAAAACATATCATGAAATTGATCGAATGCACTGTTGCAGGTTGGTTCATTATATACCTCTGACCATGATAAAGAGGAGATGTAGGTTTTAAATTTTTCAACGTTTTCCTTATTAAAATCTCTCCTTAATGCATACCAATATGCGGGTGTTTGCCGGTCCCTTGCAGCTGGAAATGATAATGTTTGTCCAGTTTCATGATCAGATAGAAACAACCTATGAACGTGCCCTTCCGCATCATGAATGTTGCTTATTATGTGGTCAATACATGTCTTATTTTGGCGCGTGGGTTCCTTGATGTGTAGGTACAAATTGTAATTTAACAACAGATTCATTAAAGTTTCCGAAAAAGTGCTATGTTTCAATGTGTTTATATTAGTGTCACCTGCTATAATTAGTTTTGTATTAGATTTAAGGTTTAATTTGTGAAGTAATATTTCCAGTCTTTCGAGAAGTGTACTAGCATCTGAATTGGGTATTCTATATATACAGATAATAATGCACTGTAATTTAGGTATTCTAATTCCACAACATTCGAAGGATTTTTCTAAAGCCAACTCATTACAAATACCAATAGGTTCACATTCTAAATGCTTTCTGACTAGGATGCATACACCCCCCCGCTCTTTATCTTGTCTGCAAAAAGCACTCACCAACTTAAAGTTGCTAATATGTACGTAACACTCATCACCCGACCGTACAAACGATTCGGTTAAACATATTATGTGTATTGGCTTTTTATTTGTTGCAAATCCATTCAGACATATCTCTAGCTGATCCTCCTTATTTAATAAGCCCGCTATATTCTGATGCAATAATGTCAATGTACTAACACTGGTATTGACTTGATCGTTATTAACGAAAAAAAGTTGAATTCAACTGGTCTTTACTGGTATCTGTATCACAAGAACGAATATGCTTCGGTTTCACTATCGGAAAATAATATGGGATTGTGCCTTTTTTAATACCGGATTGTTTAAGATTATTTGTACACAAGGTCTTTTTAATATTTCGAAATGTCAGGAAATTTCTTGCATAATAATGTGTGTCAACTGTAGAATTAATTATAGTACAATAGTGAATAATGAACTGATTTTTAGTAAAATGATTTGTAAATGTCAAATCTATAAACGTACAATTTTCAAAGTTTCTACAGATATTTTTAATTGAGTTATTTAACATTACTTCATTTAAATATCTATTTTTGTTTACCTTTAATAAAAGTACATTGGCTTTCTTAAAATAATTTAAAATGGTAGTCAGATTAATCATGCATTTGATTGGATTAGTATCATTTTCGCCTATACATAATATTAAAAAATTATCAGGTACATCTTCTAATTGACAACAAGTTTGTATAAATTCTTCTGATTTTGCATATGGCTTTGTGATGGATGTAATGTTATACCGGCCGTATCCTCGATTTTGTCTAGAATACATAAGCGCCGACGCCAATCCACTGCACTGTTGTCCACCCACTATCAGTATATTGGGATGACGCTTGTTGACTCTTGTAGGTTCAGGCGTTGTTTTAGCGCCATCTGTTGATTTTTTGTGGTGATCAGTTGAACTCATAGGAAGCATCAGTCGCGAGCGCACACTTCGCGCGCTTATGACGCCATCTTTTGTTTTAGTTGAGTAATGCGTCGTCCCGTTGCCAATATTTGAAGACGGCTGCTGTGTGAATGCTATTGAATTATTCGTGATAGACTCTGCATCCGGTTTTAAACCTAGTCCAATGCTACTGTCGTTTAAATTTTCCCTCCTTATTTTCTGTAATGGCGTACTTCTTTTCTTTTGCGAACTTTTTCTTGCACTATGTATTGGTTCTACACAAATAGTTTTCAGCTTTTTAATAATACTCTCCTGCTCAGTAGATAATTTTTTCAAAGAAGTATTTTCCAAAATCAAGTTTTCAATTTCTGTGTGTGCCGTTTGTAATTGTTCACGTAACACATCATTTACCTTCCTAAGTTCTTCGACCTCCTCGTTATTTAGGCATCCCGACGATAAATCTGGTAGACTCTTCGATAAATAATCGGAATGGCTCGATATAAATGACAAGTTTAGTGTGTCATTCATAGCAGTCTTATGTCTTCTCAGCGTAATGTTTTGAGAATCCATTGTGTTCTATTCAGAAACAATATTTATATAAACAAAATGACTTTCAAAAAGCAAAACAGCAAAACAGCAATTCTAATTGTACAAAAACAACATAATAAAGCGCAAAAAGAGATGGGTATCACTGGAATCGATCCGAGAACTCACGTGCCCGCATCCGATCGCTAGTATTACTGAGCCACGGTGACTTCAACTTTTGAATCGAATTTTATGTTCAGTACATACGGCATAGTCTTAAAAATTTATAAAATTTCACCAGTATGAGTCATGCTGCAAAAATGTCAGCCTTATATTATGGACGATGATCTGCACTTTTATTTCATTGAAATGGTTTATAATCTATCACTTATAATTCTAGACTGAGATCACTTGTTTTGATTCTTAACTTGCATGGGTACTTTTTATTTCCAAATTGTTCATTTATCTTCTAGTTTCAATTTAGTTTTGTTCAAATTCACTACACCTTATGAGCACTATGAGATTTTACTTTTAGATGAATTTGTTAGACTGGATAACACTTGCACTGTCACTTTATGCCTATTTATATACTTTTTTATTGTTTTTGGAGAAAATACCGCAATATATTAATTGTATTTTAAATATTTATACGGAGTCGATGTTATCGTGACGCACAGCGCCATCTCTCTCATCTAGAGACAAGTGACCGATTAACCGATGCGACATTTTTTTAATTTAGTGTCTCCTTTATAATTTTGTATACCATTTAGGTGGCAGACAAGCACACGTCCCACCTGAGGAAAAGTGGTGCCCTAAATAAAATCTATTCAAAATTAAGTCTTTATTCTCAATCTCCTAAATGTCAAATTATTTAGATTTCTATGCAAATTATTTTACGAGAATACCGATAATGATTGACACTGGATCGAGACTGAATTTTAAACATATAAAATTGATCTTCAGCTGTTGAGGAGGCAGCGGAATACGCGCAGCCTACCCTCCCTTTTCCGAAGGTTTTACTAAAATTTCAATATTTAACCGCCTACATATAGTATAAGTTTGTTTATGGCCATTTATGGTCTTTGCTAGGGGAATTCCTGTTCTTCCTCATGGCAAAGAAAACACTTGGAAAACACGAATAGAAATGATAAACCAATTCGATAGCTTGGCGGCACCAGGCGCGCATGCATGAGACGCAAGTAATTATATATATATGCCTATTTGTAATGTACATTTAGAAACACTCGAACTTTTGGGAACGTAACATAATGCATAACAAAGAGGATAAGAGTATGCATATTGCATTGCAGTTTTATGAGTTGAGCAAAGACTACAAAACAAACGTATAATTCGTGTGAATGTAGATTCCAATTCCAGTAAATTCTATGAAGCGAACGATGTGCAATGATTGGCTACAATTACGTCAAGTTAATTAACAACCAATAGGAACTCAGAAACTTCTAAAAATGGACCAATGGTGAACCAGAATGATCAGTCATCGCTCCTTTTATGCCTTTTAATATTAGTCTTTTGAAACCTTTGACTTGAAATAGTCGTTCGTCGGTTATTTGTGATTAAAAGTAATTTTTCTGGTGATATTTTTGGTAAACGTTTGTATTTTGTTAAAATTCTACTGATTACATCGTATTACCAGGTAAATAATTTGTTTAAATTTGTAATATTTCAAATCAGATCGATCATTTGTTGCGCCATTCACACTTTCCAGGCCTTTCCGGGCTTTCCATTTTCAACAACTTGTATTGAGTATCTCATATATTACCTACTGTTCCGTAGTAAAACAACGATTATTCTGCGCATAAATAGGTAACATTATTTGCAAACAATCGAAATTGCACCACATTCTATGTTGTGCTGTCATCTTGTGATCAATAATATAACATTACATTGCAATGTCACGTAATTTTTCACGACTTCTCTAATGTGCGGGCAGTTAAAACAGTGTATAAGAATATAATACAATATTTCAATTACATGCAACAGTTTCTACTTCACGCAGGTATAAAATTTTATGGTCCTGATAATTTTTAAGACGTCAAAATACATGTTTACTTTGCGAAAGTGTACAAACATACTGTACATATTGTTAACATAGAAGAGTAATAAATGACGGAATATTTAATATACAATTTGATTTGAGTCAACTACCCTATTATATAAATACTACATTAATATATCCATGCTTTAGAATACTTATTGATATTAAATTATGGTAACTTTGGTTTCAGATTTCTTAGTGACCCGTAAGTGCTAAACTATCAAAAACGGCTTCCAAAAATCTTACGTCCAAAGACCAGCCAAATTACAACACCATGTGTATGTATTACTTTTTTATTTATTTAAACAACTATTTTCTTTCTACAGTTTGGGACAATGTGGCAGAACCCAGGAGTTTATCCGGGAGGTCAATACTTAATTTATTATGTCTATGTATCCGTTACATGGTAAAGAATCTATTTGGTTAATATTATTCAACACATAACATCATGGCAAAATCTGGGTGTTAATACACCTCTGCCAACCCTTTCAGAGATTAATACTATATGTATTCATTCATTTTTCATATTCATCAAATTCTATATTTGATATTGTAACTACTTGTAATTCTATGTTTGAAATGATGAAAAAAGAAAGTTGAAATGAACTGAATTAAAAATGTAACCAAAAAGGTCTTGTTATCATAAAATTGCCAGTGTTGCACACTCCACAGCACAAGCGCTTTCTTTCAATTATATGTTATGTAAACACTCATATCAGTAACAGGTTTTCCACTTTAACCAATCAGATAAATTAGCCAGATGCATAAACCAACATATCCAAAACACTTAGCAGTATGATATCAATATTTACATCCACCGCTAATACCTTTAATCTTATTAGTATATTGCCAATAAAATGTATATTATCAATACAGGACAAACACCTTGATAAGACACATGATAAGAGAGCTGTCAATCAATATCCGATGACAGGCCATCAAGCACAGTGATTCATCATTGTGTGACTAAATTAAAATACTAACTGTGATAAAAAGGAACGCTACTATTCAAGCAGCTGATTGCATTAGCTTACTCATACTAGTCTTACTACACAAAACATAATATTGATGATTTTACTACACAAAACATAATATTGATGATTCCAAGGCTATAAAAGGCTTAAGCCAATTGTAGTTCAGAAGAAAATTGTTTTACAATAAAGTAACTATGAACTCTTTTAGGATTATTTTCCATTGAACACTTCATAGCACTTTCACTCTTTTGCCTTCTAATGGTCATTATTATGCAACACTACAATATTACTGGCGGGCACTTTTAAATAAAGAACTGTTTTTTATAAACATTAAATTCTATACTTCACAAATCTCACTAAATTGTCTAATTGTAAGTGTGAGCTTAAGCAATTTTATGCGCTAATGTCATTGTTGCATGGCATCAATTCAATTGTACATATTGTGAGCAATGATAGCTTCTGTTTACATCTATAATAGCAAAAATTAGCTGTAGGTTTATTGTTATAAAGTTTAAATTGGACTGAAGTAGTATTGTAATGATAGCTGTGAAAGGATGTATTGTATCAAATTGTGTGTGAGTGAACACGTGTGCTGAAAGTTTAACTGCAACATTAATAACTTCTTATCATACACACACACATTATAAAGTAGGCATTATTCTGGTTTGTGACCTGTGACAATGTGTACCCAAATTCATGATAATTGGTTAGTTTTTTTGGGTATAAAAGATAACAAACTTACAAACAAATATTCATTATATTCATGGAGCTTTTTGTACTTATTGCATTCAAGGCCACGGTGACCTCAAACCACAGAGTCCGCCTTCCGGAACTTCCTTATCCACGACGTCAAGCCAGGACTTCTTAGATCCTACCCCTTCTACCGTCATTTTTCGAGAGTAAATAAATAGTTTTATTTATTTATTCATAATTTGCGAAAAATGGGTATATAATACATTGATGTTCATAGTTGTTGTGATAGTGATAAATGTACAGTTTTACGCCTGGGTAAAAACAACCCTAACTCACAATACACCATAGGACCCACATTAATTGCTACTGCGACTACACAAAGGGACCTAGGAGTAACAGTGACTAATGACCTAAAATGGGCGGATCACATACACAATATAGTGAAAAAGGCGAACTCCCTCCTATATGTCATACGCAGGTCTTTTCAGTATCTGTCACCAGATGTCTTCATTAAAATGTACAAAACTTACATAAGACCGCTTTTGGAATATGGTTACCAAAAATGGAACCCATACTTTATTAAAGACATTGACTTGCTGGAAAGTGTACAAAGAAAAGCAACAAAAATACCTTATGGCTTCCGGCGGAAAACATATTAGGAACGGCTAAGACTATTGAAACTGCCAACACTCAAAGATAGAAGAACAAGGGGTGATCTCATCGAGTGCTATAAAATCTTAACCAATAAATATAACCTACCTAACATTGGTGATATATTTATGCGGCAGCAAAAAATTACTCATCCCGTGGTCACAGCCTCACTCTCACACGCTCACATGCTCATTCCTTGACAGCTTACCACTCACTAAACAACCGCATTGTGCAACTGTGGAACAAATTGCCTGAGGAAGTGGTGTCAGCTGCTACGTTAACGACCTTTAAGTGTCGCTTGGATGAATGGCTTACAGTGCAAAACAAGCAATAAAAGAGATATGGACTGGACTGAACTGTACTCCAACACCATGAAGTGGACATATCAGCAAACATGCTGCTCGTCCATAATTTTAATAATAATAATAATAGTATCACCATATTCAACCAGATGGCATGCAAATGTCACATTCATTAGTAGGTCAAAATAATAATTTCAGGCATTAAAATTTAACATTATACAGT
This sequence comes from Eilema griseolum, assembly GCA_963662185.1. Lineage (NCBI taxonomy): Eukaryota > Metazoa > Arthropoda > Insecta > Lepidoptera > Erebidae > Eilema > Eilema griseolum. The sequence goes on from OY759243.1 coordinate 22,401,497, forward strand.
ATGTCATAATAATTATGTAAATAATCGCATAACAATAACTTCAATAATAAAATAATATCCACAAATAAATAAGAGCATGTCAACAATGATTAATTGTCAAATTTTCATTCAAATTACCTATACGATAATAACAATTTTTAAAATTAATTTCTAATATGATTATGATGATAATTACAATTTATCTGACAAAAATTCATTTACAGAGTAATAACCTTTTTATATCAGAAGTTGTTTTATCTTATTTTTAAAGGTTTCAATGTCATCAATTTCTAGAATGTATCTAGGCAGGTGATTAAATATTCGTGGGGCCATGCAAAATAATGCTGTTCTATTTGTTGGGATACATATCTTTAAGTGATGCCTTCTACTATTAAGGTTACAGTATCTATCAATGTTATTTTTTACAAATAGGACAATTTCAAGTATATATAAGCAAGGGAATGTCAAAATTTTTAATTCAATGAAGAATGGTTTACAACCGCGTAGCCTAGTGGTTTGGGTAATGGACTGCTGAGACGAGGTCTCGGGTTCGATCCCAGGTTTCACCATGGCACACACCAATGACTTTTCGATGCTTTTCGAAGTTATGTGTGTATTTATCGCAGGTTTATAAGTGCCCGGTTAATGGCAATAGGCTCGCCACCTATTACATTGGGACCTAAACATAAACTGGCGAAATGTGGGTGCTAGCACCTCTGCCTACCCCTTCGGGGATATAGGCGTGAGTTTATGTATGTATGTATGTATGTATGTATGGTTTACAACTGTCCCTCTTTTTAAGATTACATATTGCCCTGACGCATCTCTTTTGCGCCTTAAATACAGCCAAGTTATTTACTGTGAGCCAATTAATCACATTGCACAAAGTATTGTTGACTTCATTCTCTACATATATGAGATTTATCTTTACCTGTGAAGATGATTGTGCTATCGTCAGCAAATAATTTTTTTTGATAATGTGTTACTTGTATCATTTATGTAAACATTAAATAAAAGCGGGCCCAGTACACTACCCTGTGGCACTCCACAAATAATCAATAATCATCATTCCAATTATATGTACACTCATTACACAACTTATTCTAAATCGGTAAACCCTACCAACTAGAGCCTTATGGGCTACAAGGGGAGCTGGAATATTCCTTATCAGGTCATGGTTATTTATTTTTAAACTGTGTTATAGCAGTTATAATGTTGCTTCTGTGTTATCACTGTAATATAATTATGACGTGATCGTTGTCGGCTTGTCGGCCATGAGTCACGAGGTCTTTGCGTCAGCATTTTTTAAATATTTTGGTAATGAAATATGAATGCACGAAATACTACTGCCTGCCCCTTTTTATTACGTGCGAAAAATCTCCACGGTACCACCCAACCACAGGGTCGGTGGGAGAGTTTATATCGGACTCGAACCGATTAAAACGCACGATGCCTGTGGGTCGTTTTTGCATGCCGAAATTGGGGTTGACAGGCATATCCTTCGCACCCCGGTCAACCCAAAGCTATCTCTCTCGATCTGGCCCTCTCCTCCCACTGCCTATCCCTTAGAAGTTATACAGCTGTTATTAAAAAGAAACTAAACATACTCATCTTCTTACCTCACTAATATTTTCAACAGGAAGTTCTCAATAGTAATTGTGATTCGGACCATGTACTCAAGACCTTCATACCAGTGCTTTTGTTTATTAATGAAATCTATAAAACAACTTTGTTTGGAAACGAACCAGTAATGCTATTTTGTAATACATGTACATACCGCCGTAGCCTAGTGGTATGGGTAATGGACTGCTGAGACGAGATCTCGGGTTCGATCCCAGGTTTTACCATGGCATACACCTATGACTTTTCGAAGTTATGTGTATATTTATCGCAGGTTTACAAGTGCCCGGTTAATGGCAATAGGCTTATCACCTATTACATTGGGACCTAAACCTAAACTGGCGAAATGTGCTACCCCTTTCGGGGATATAGGCGTGAGTTTATGTTATGTTATGTGCATACGCATTCGACGACTCTCACTCACATGATAGAAGTCATTTCGGATCGGGTATGTTCGGGGAACTCGCTTTTCAGTAGATGCAGAAAGTCTCTCTTCTTGCTAGGTATGCAGCACCAGTATGACTCACCTGGTGTTGCACACATCCATAAGACACGGTAGCTCAATGGAGAATTTGTGCTGTCAGTGGGATGACTAAAGGCTTATCCTGCTTTGTCCTCTACACTGACGGCACAGAAACTCTGTGCTTACAAGGTCGGCAGCGGGAGTGTGGCTTCTCTGGTGTTACACGCGTCCATAGGCCACGGTAACCACTTTCCATCAGGTGTACTTATCTGCCACCTGAGTGGTATGAAAAAATACTGTTAGAAGAAGGAAATGCGTGTGCTGGTGAAGAATACCAAGACTATCCGCCACACCTTTTTGGAAGTCGGTTAAAAATGGTCACCTATCTACATATCGAAATGCAGTAACATTATTTAACCTGCCTTCTTTTTTTTAATTGCGCGATAAATCCCCACGGATATCCACTCATCGGAGCCAGTGGGGGAGGTTATGTCAGACTTGAACCGACTAAAACGCACGCCGTTTGAGGTTCCTAGGTTGCCAGAGCTGTCCCTATTCCGATGTGGGGACCAAAGAGTCCCATCTAGTCCCCGGGTGTGGGGAACTTCGGCTAGGGTGACAGGCGGCTCCACCCGTCACCCCAGACCCTTATTTCGGTTTAAAGATTTTTATTTTTCTTAAAGAACTTACATTGTTCACTTAAAAGAGAAACTTATTACATTAAGTACATTTAAGAAAATGCTCGAATACGACATTCAACTATTACTATAGGATAGTACTAATGTTAGTAGATAAGTATTATAGCTACTTTCGCGAGTAGGAACATATCTGAAACCATCATCACCCATTTTATAAGTAGGTTAGTTAAATTTATGTTATCCCTAGTATATGAGTTCGTAATCTATTCTTAAAAATAGGTATTGATGCAGATTCTTTGACATGTTCCGGTAATTTATTATATAGTCTAACTCCATCATGTCTGATATTGTTCTTGCCATAAGAAGTTCTGACTAGGGGTACCATCAAGTTGTTTTTACGACGGGCATTATACCTGTGACTTTTTTGTTGGAATGTGGTTTGTGAATGAATATTAGTGGTCATTATTTTCCGAATAATCATGCATGTGTGAAAAGTGTATAGCTGCTTTAAATTAAATAATTTTGTTTTCTTGTAAATTAGTTCAGTAGGTGTCAAGTAATCAAATTTAAACAAGATTTTTATAATTTTATTTTGAGTTCTTTGCAACTGTTGCTGGTTGCTTGTTGCAGATTGCCCCCACAACTGTATCAGACGTATTTAACCTGACTAATGAATCGATAAGTATACAAGGGTAGGCAGTAGGCATGTGTGACAGTTCAAGGATAAGACTTGTTATCTCTATCACTTTCATCAACTATGGTATTGATTATTTTGATTGGATTAAAATTGAAGTGTTCACGCCCAATGTCAGGGGTGGTTTCTTGACATATCGTCTGAAATGCGCCCTCTAGACTCGTACTGATAAACATACAGATATACTTACACAAAATATTGACGAAAGCAATATTGGCCACCTTAATTCTGGCTCTCTCGGTTGCTTCGCTCGCTCGACGCTCGGTCAAAGAATATTAGTTACTAAAATTACTATTTCTCCGCCTAAACCCCTCCAACTAAACATTTAGTTGTGTTAAGAGCGGGTTACTTCTAAGCTGAATCTAAAAGATATTCCGGGTTCTTCAAGCGGGGCTTGAAGAAACTTCTGTCAAGGTAGAGACCACCACCACACCCAAGATAACTCTAAATAGGTTTATGAGTAATTCTTCTTTTTCTTCATCGTCTTAATGCGATGATGAAGAATTCCAGTCGCATACGAAGTCCCCACCTCGTAGTCTGGGGTCCGCTTTTCCAGTCTAACTGCGGCTTTGACTGAACTTCGAGATTTTCCATGAAGCGACTGCCATCTGTACTCCACAACCCAAAGGCGATATTGAAGTATTGTAGTTAGACCAGTTGTTAGACTTTTTAGGGCCCCAACTACCCGTAACGACTGCTATAGATATTTGTAAGGCAACTGGGACTGACGGGTTGACATGCTCTCCGAGGCACGACCAAACCAGTGCAAATACTCATCAATCATCATGCATCCTGCATAGATAGAGAACGAACCATTTATTATATTATACACACACACTTACACTACAATAAAAGCCCCATAGTCGCAACAAAAAAAAAACCTATGCTGCAAATAAAAAAAAAAAATAACCCAGCAATTAACATTATGTATTATATACTTTATTGTACACCAATTATAATATTCATAACGTATTAAACCGACGAGCATGCATGATGAATGTGATGAGAGTGAATGAAGCGAGAGTAGTATGTCAGGATCGTAGCCCTATGGGAGACAGGCATGATTTTATGTATATGTATGTACAATATTCATGATACAAGACAAAGAGCAGTACACAGGGCGGCCATATATCGCTTGACGCAATTTCTTCCAGGAAACCTTTGGATGGATAAAACAAAAATGCACAATTTCCGACACCTGTGCCAAAATGGCCGCCGCATGTTTTTATTCAAATAACACAGACCTCGTAACACTAATACAGTCTCAGAACTAATCATGTTAACAATGAACGAATGGGTGAGAGGCGCAAAAACCTTCGCATTTACTATTTACACGCACACATAGAAGAAATGTTAGATTAGTAAATAGGTACTACCATTACATAGTAACTATTTATTAATCTGTGATACTACTTCCTATGACTTCACACAGATATAGTCCGTAGTAGGTACAAGATATAATTTATTCTGGGATAAAAGTAACTGGCTGATGTCCGCAGCTCCGCCCGCTTGGAATTTTGATCTCGTTCCCCTGGGGGACGAGGGATGACTCATAACAACGTTACCGGGATAAAAAGAAGCATATGTGCTTTGTACCAAATCTCAACCCGATCCGTTGAGCCTTTAAAACGTGATTGAATAACAAACGACCAAACATCTTCACAAACTTCAATACTACATAATTATTTGTTATAGGATGTGATATAATCAGTCTATAGTTTATTGTGTGTTGAAACAAAGATTATGCACGCACACACACACCACATTACCACACACACAACACACACACGAACACCTAAATCACTTTTCATGCCAAAACTAGCGCTAGATTCTGCACAAAAGTATACCAAACATACAATTATGCTACAGTCATTTATTACGCACACATTCAAGGCACTCATACACACTGTTTGTTATATTGGGACTATGGTAATTCCCGTTTTATGACACAAATTGCCTATTCACCCTTTTCCTTCCTATGCGCAAGCGCATGCCTAGGTATAGAAATATATACTTTGGTAGGTATATGACGTCAAGATTAAAACAAATAATTATATACCATTGTTCACCGATGAAACAATGGGATCGCAATAGGATTGTAAAAAAAATGCATAATAGGCCTTGTTGCTTACGTAGAGGCAAATCCCACCTATGTTTTTTTTAATACCACTTAGGTAGCAGACAAGCACACGGCCCACTTGATGGAAAGTGGTTACCGTGGCCTATGGACGTATGCAACACCAGGGGTGTTACACTCGCGCTGCCGACCATGAAGAAACCTTCTGATGCCCCTCTTGAAGAACCCCATATTGTAGGTATATATTATGTATGTATCTACATCCGACACAACAGTTCCCAGTTCCCGGCCTTTACGTCAGGAACTATTATACAGCTACCTGTATAATAGTTCCTGACGTGAAGGCCGGGAACCGGGAACTGTTATACACAAAACGGGGCCTTGGCGCGTGCATATTTGGTTTGCTATACCCTTGCTATACCTTTTTTTTTAATGTGCGCAATGTCCCCACCACCGAGTCCAGCTATGTCGGACTTGAACCGACTAAAACGCACGCCGACTGTGTGGGCCGCAGGTTGCCGGAGTTGTGTGAGGTATATACCTCACATAATCTCACCTCCGGCAACCTGGGCAATCCTGGGCCAGTCAGGGTGCGAGGGATATCCCTCGCACCCTGACTGGCCCAGGATCGTCTTTTATCGGGATAAAAAGTAGCCTATGTTACTCACGAAGAATGTAGCTTTCTAATGAAAAAACAATTATTAAAATCGGTCCAGTACTTTTTGAGTTTATTCGTTACATACAAAAATACAAATCTTTCCTCTTTATAATATTAGCATAGATATAACAACGAATACTTAAACAAACTTCATTTCGCAGAAAATGTTTTGATATACACTCATGCATCGTACGTTCAGAACGCATAATTTTATGTCAGAATTAGCTTTTGGTATAACTTTCAAATCATAACCAAATCAAATCAAATCAAAAAAATAAATTTCCGTCCAATTGAGCAGTCCGACTGGGGAAGAACCTCCTCCCAACAGGAAACCGCGGTCATAACCTCGTGTTGTGTTCCCGGCGGTCAGTAGAGTAGCTAGAGCTTAATGGAGGGTCTTTGTGCTGTCGGTGGAAAGACCAAAAGCTTGTCCTGCTTCGTCTTCTACACTGACGACACAGAAAGTCCATGCTTGCAGGGTTGGTAGCGCGAGTGTGACTCTCTTGGTTTTGCACGCGACCATAGGCCACGGTGACCACTTTCCATCGGGTGGGCCGTGCGCTTGTCTGCCACCTGAGTGGTATAAAAAAAAGTAGAACCATTATGTCGCAGAAAATCTAGTCACATCTGTACTGTCATCTGAATGACCCGTGAAAATACACCCTGTATACCAGTAATTTTATTTAAAATAGTTCTGCATAGCTGATTACAGTCGCAGTTCACAGAACTGTTGGCATGTTGGTATTTATGTATCATAATCATATCGTATAAATAACCTTATCTACTTACGCTCACAAACAATTCCGGGGAAGTCCCGTACATAACGAATCGGCTCTAATTAAGTGCAGTTTGAGCTTAACTCTTGAAATATACAGGTAGGTACGTATAGGCATTAAGAATGTAAACATATACGGTGTCATGTACTTACATGGTGAGAACAATGGTGTATGAGGTGATGGATGGACTATGTGAAAAATGATATCCCTGGGAAGGCAGTGGATGTAGAGATAAGCAGAGATGAATGTAAAATCATACATGTCGAGTCTCTTTTGTATACCACACCGTAAAGTCTTGGAATTCTTTTCCAGCACACGTGAATCCTTCTTTCTACAGTCCCGGGTCCTTTAAGCGGGCGTGAATAAATATCTAATGAGGCCGTATAACTGGAAGGCCTCTGTGCTAAAATTGTAGCATTATTTATATCTGCAATGACGACTGTCGCGTCATTCCTAAAGGCCTTATCACACTACCGGTTTCGAGGCGGAGCGGAGTTACACGGCGCCTCCGCCGAAGTTGCGCTTCACCTTTGCCGCGGTTACGCAGCGGAGACGTCGCGGATTTGTAGTGAGTTTATGTTATACTGACAATACACTCAACAAATTGGATTCGTTTATTCGTTTGCAAAATAATACAAAGTAATCCTCTCTTTCATTCAATTATTTTAAAATGGATCTTCCTAAATTCTCAATCGAATGGAAGAGAGGAGTACTTTCTCTCCGGCGTCTTCGCATTAACAAAACCAACAGCAGTGTTTCCTCGTCGTAATCCATTTTTTTACTGAGTTTATTGTCAGTATATCGTAAACTCACAATAAATCTGCGACGTCTCCGCCTCGAAACAGCTAGTATGATAAGGCCTCCAAGACTTCGCTTTTAGCTTACTTAAAATCATATTGACGAGCCTAATATTCTTTCTTAAACACACACACACATACATCCTGTACCACTGATATACCTTCTCAAAAGTGCTATGAATGACATGAACTCATATTTGCCGATTAATCAAAGCGATATCTCGGTAGCATTATTCTCTAATGAGAATGACAGCACACACCCAAACGAAACTCACACTTCGCGCCAAAATAATAAGTGTCATATTAGCACAATGTTTATTTTAATGTCGTTAGTACTTAGAAGGAAATTAGCAGTTGAGTGTAACATCACGTGGCGAGCGTAGGTCTTCTTCACTCCATATCCGTTAGTTTGTGAGGTCTTGTGCAATGTCTATAGGTGTGTTATCTGTGGCTATAGTGAAAAAAAAATCTATGTTGTGCCAGTGTTCCTTTTTTAAATCAGCGTTCTAATTACAAAATTTCCTGTTTTCCCGTTTATTTTTTTTTGTCAATTGTTTTTCTTAATGTGATCTGTGTCTGTGTCGAAATAGTCATGCCCAAATATAGTTATTTTTTATTTGCATATTTAGTCTGTATTTGACCATTACCGCATTACTCAGCCTGAGTGACCTGGGTCAAGCTAAATTGCTCGGCAATAGGCTCATTAGGCTCACTCCATATTACGTGAGACGGAATACATAGATGTACCGTGTAATGTGGATGTGTGGATGTTTATCCATCTCTACCAACCCCTTCTGGAATAACAGGCGTAACTTGACACTGGTGACGTGAATGTATTCACGCGAGTGGGGCCGCGCGCGTCAGCTAGTTTTATATAACTATGAAAGTGGCCAGTTGTTAATAAAAAACGAATAAGAAAAGCCGCTACAGGCACCACAAAGCGTGTCGTCTGCTGCTCTACGGTAACGCAAATATAAAAGACCATTTTTTTGTTTGTGTATTTTGTCGTCCACGATAAAATCGTAAAGCGTCCATTAATTTGTCGACATCTTATCCGTGCCGTATCGTTTTTGTATAATTAACGTCTTAAACACACAATACTTTGATATGATAAAAGTTACTATTGTCCTTGAGACGTGAAAGAAAGTTATTTGATTTGACAGAAATTGCTTAAAAATATTAAAAAAAATTACAACAATATATGTATGAAAGGGGAATTATCGCGATCATGGTATAGGTGCATTCATAAATTTGGTTAGCCTGGTGTTTCGACAAGGTTACACCGGCCGTGGTCACAGGCTCACTGGGTCAGCGGTGCACGCCCGCCGTCATCGAGCTCGTGATGTAGAAGGTCAAAGAAAGTCAAAGTCGATAAATAATTTATTCTGCATAGACCATTAAATCGGCACTTACAAAACGTCAATAAATAAAAGAACACGAAAACCAGGTTAGTAAATGGACCATCGGTTCGAAACGCGGCCCCGAACCTAACAAGACTCCGGCAAGAAACTCAGCGGGCATTTTTTTTTGTCTATTTACAAACATACACTTAGTCTACTTAATCTAAATACAAAAATTACTTGAGTAGCATAGTTGAGCGAACAGCTCATTTCCAAGCTAATTTATCATCCAAGTATTCTTGGATTTTATAATAGCCTTTCTGGCACAATTTACGTTTAATTATATTTTTAAATTTATCTACAGGTAAATTCCTATTATTATATTATTGTATATCATGGAACACGATAGTTTAAAAGTTAAAATTGACAATCTTTATAAAATTTGATGTTGCAATTTTATTGGGCATGACTATTTCCAATGTTCTAAATCGTAAATTAAAATCTTATTTGTTCTACATCCACAGATCAAAATCAAGGCGGTTATCCGCAAGCTGGTTACCCCCAAGGTGGATATCCACCTCCAGGCGGTTATCCACAAGGTGGATATCCCCCTCCGGGCGGTTATCCACCGACTCAAGGCTATCCGGCTCAACCACAACCCGGTTTTCAAGGTGACTACGGTGCAGGATATGGCGAAGTAAGTTTTTTTTTTTTAATTTCAATATTTGTAAATGTTTTAGAATCTAACAAGTATATCTCAGAACAAGTCCTAAAATATGCTCTACAAGCGCAGTACACGTTTCTTGAGTGTCTTTTTCACCATACAAAAAGACATAAAAAAAATGAGGAGGTAGGACACGGCGGTATTTCCGCCCAATTAAGCAGTCTGACTGGGGTACTACCTCCGCCCTACAGAATACCGCTGTTATAATAACTTCGTGTTGTGTTCCCGGCGGTGAGTAGGGTAGCCAGAGCTCACTGGAGAGTTTTTGTGCTGTCAGTGGGATGACCAAAGGCTTGCCCTGCTTTGTCCTCTGCACTGACGGCACAAAATCTCTGTTCTTACAGGGTCGGCAGCACGGATGTGACTCCACTGGTGTTACACACGTTCATAGGTCATGGTAACCACTTTCCATCAGGTGAGCCGTGTGCTTGTCTGCCACCTAAGTTGTATAAAAAAAATAAAAAATCACCCATCATTGTATTCGGTCCTACGTAATAGGGGGTGAGCCTATTGCCGTATTCCGGGTACTATTGTTGACTGACCAATCATAGATTATTTACAAAAACAATTCGCGCGCCAGTCGTTTGTCAAGTATACACTTGTGAGGTCTTAATTTTCACTTTATTCTGTTTTATAATGATGACGTGTACACACCTGCAGCTAATTTGACGCGACATTTTATGTACGAAAAGTCTAAAATGATAAATATTTGTAAGGTCTTTACAAATGTTATTACCTACATAATTAACGTTGTTGTTGTTGTCATTAATTAGTTAATTTTTATTTTATTGGCTATATCCGTTATTAAGTAAATAGGTACAAAGACGATATATCACAAAATCGTACACAATAGAATAAATTATACCAACAGTTTTATTGGAGGTAACACGGTCTTGGCATATTTATGCGGATCTTCTGTACTGTCTAACGTTTCTACCAAGTTGCGCCAGGTCACAGACTTTTGAGTCCACGTCTTAGCCGAATCCTTCAGACACGGTCAATGCAACAAAATATTCGAAATAGCAGGCAATTCTAAAATTAATTCATTCTGTGCCGTGATTTATAAAGAAAAGTTATAAGGTGTAAGGAAAAATCAAAGCATTATTCACACCCGTTCGTCTCTCATCAAATAATTTAATTTTAATTGTAAGACATATTTTTATACGCCTCACAGTGGCACCTAAAATGCAAACATCCAAAATTTCTGTACCCACTTACCCATATTCTGACAAATAAACTTTCATTTCCTTTATACCTTTTCTGTATAATTCTCGTTAATATGATTTGGATATCGTTAAACACAAAAGATTTAAACTAAATTGATCAAAAAAATCATCTAATTACTTTTTAATGGCACTAAATATTCGATTGATACAGATATGATACGTAATCGGCATTTTTCTGTCGGGCAGAATATTATTAAACAGAGTTCAAGGCGATCGAGGTTTTCATTGTAGCTATTTTTGTAGGTTTTACACTTACGTAAATAGTAATGGCATTGAAATTTAAATTACATTGTGCTTATACTCTGTTATCCTCCAATTTTCATACTTTTGAGGTTCGAATAAGCATGCATCCCATTGCATGCCAATTTCGGGAGGACCTGAAACTCCCAAAATTCTGAAAGGACAACTTTTATCCAGAATAGCACCAATTTGGTTAGTGTGTTTTCGAGATGGACTTTAACGAACCTCCCAGTTACCTATGCATGGTATACTAAATTTGCTATTTGAGTGGTTTCTTTCTACGAAGTAATTTAGTAATACTTGGCTTGCATTACATCGTTGACCACGTTACAAGTTGCAATGCTGGCCAAGTGAGTCTTAAGATGGGTGACAAATGTGACAATTCTTTCATTTATTTTTTAATTTTTAACATACACACTGACACTGCCTTTACAGGGGAAACCTAATGCGATAGTGCTGTAACCTAATATATAAACAAATGATCACATACATTTGGGGACACCCTCCTCCATGCCTCAGAGCACACGTTAAGCCGTTGCGCTCTCTCGGTTGCATTACGAATATCTGTGACATTCGTTACGGGTAATTTGAGCCCTAAAAATTCAGACAATCCTGTCCAACTACAGAATTTTGGTATCGCCAGGAGACTAGAGCTCAGATGGCATACTCATGACGAAAAATAATCAAGATAAGTCGCCTTGTTGTTAGACGGGAATCCGACCCCTATTGAGTTGGCAAAATGCCGTTACGTTTCAAATTAAATTTACAGGTGCTCTTATAGTCTTACTTGATACACAATTCTCGTATAATTTTACCTTTAAAATACAAAATTGATCTAGTCGGCTACGTCACCACATGAAACGCTAACACAATGACGTTTCAAGGCCAAAATGTAGGTCCGTTGAAAAATTATAACGATTAGACGTTGTGAAATGCAATGCAAGGCTTTCGATTGGTGAGTAATTCTTTGAATTATATAGATCTTTCCACTAACTATGTCCTACGTACATATATCTTATCTACATTCTGTATGTCGTGATCATGACACACGCTGCCACAGATGAAGTTGGAGAGGCTTCACTGTCAATAACTTATCTCTTTACAACTCTCTTTGAAGTTTGAGAGCCACTTCTAATCTCTATTAATCAAATAATGATCCATATTATTTAGTATTCAACAATCCTTTCTTTTTATACCACTTTGGTGGCAGACAAGCACACGGCCCACCTGATGGAAAGTGGTTACCGTGGCCTATGGACGTATGCAACACCCCTGTGTTACACTCGCGCTGCCAAACATGAAGAAACCTTCTGATGCCCCTCTTGAAGAACCCCATATTGTAGGTGCTTGGGAAAACTGCAACAGGAAGGTCATTTAGCTTACCATCAGGTGAGGTGAAGTCAAGTTGGTGTGTCCTATATAAAAAAACAATATATACAAAAATTAAATGGAGAAAAAGAGGGAGACTACAGAAAGCAAATCAATTATAGCCTATTGCATTACAGGACTGGACATAGGCCTCTCCTAATGTGTGTCATAGCACCTGGTCCTCGCATCCAATCTATCCAGCTGCAGTATCAGTCCGCCTAGACAAATGGCAATTGGTTTATTATAGAAACATAACATAAACTCACACCTATATCCCCGAAGGGGTAGGCAGAAGTGTATGGGATTTGACGTAGATATATGACAACCATCAACGCGTGTCATAAACTTCAAAATAGTTGTCAATACCACAGTACATTTGTCATTTTACTCTACAATGCGCCGGCCAAAGAATTGCCACTTATCTAGGGGGCAGAACTTATTTAGTTGATGGCATTTATTTTTTCTACTCCTAGTGATCTTCCAAAATAGAGGGGCAGTTAATGGCAATTTTTTCTACTCCTGGCTATCTTCCAAAATAATGCCCTATTATTATTATATTTTATAATTAAATTTAATACAATTATTAAAAATAGATAATCCAATTACTTATAAAATTTATACAAAACTATGCTAACTATACAATATTATATACTATATTTTATACATAACTATGATGGGGCCGCCAAGCTGAGTGCCACCATTGTAACACTAAGTGTCTGCAATGGTGACCCTCTTTCCTGAGACTTTGCCTTTAGCTTACCATCAGGCGAGGTGAAGTCGGCGTGTCCTATATAAAAAAAAACAATATATACAAAAATGAAATGGAGAAAACGAAGGAGACTATTATTATTATTATTTAACAAGCTGTCGGTTTTATATAATAATTACGATTTGATTATATCCTTTCTATCTCCAATGCCACATTTATTTTGTATTTTCAGCTGTTAGCTACAATTTTCGGTCTGTTTACCACAATTACAACACACATTATTACACGATAATTTTAATTTTTTATCATAAAAATGTTCACAATAATATAAACGTTAGGCATAAAATAAATAGTTGTTTATTAGGATATAACTATGATACGAGCGCAAACTAATCTGGTGAGATAAATGTGTATCTCTTTATCTCATGACGTCACTGTTTATTCTTTGTGTTTCATTTTAAAACATCAACGTATACGAAGGGTATGGCGTTGGGTCTTTATAAGACCACAGCCATACCCTTCTAAGCTATTATTCCATCCCCGGGTTATAACTTTCCAGAAACACAAATACAGGCAAAGAGTTCCATAGCATGACGTATATTGAACGAATAACGAATAACGAAAAAAAAAACTCTTTGTTATTATGTATTTCAATTACTATTTTTCGATGCTTAAACTTTTTGCCCACCTGATGGGAAGCGGTTACCGTGGCCTGTGGACGTATGCAACACCAAGGGTGTCACACTCGCGCTGCCGACCATGAAGAAACCTTCTGATGACCCTCTTGAAGAACCCCATATTGTAGGCGCTTGGGAAAACCGCAAATATTCTTGTAAATATTAGTTTATACCTTTCTACATTAACAAAATGGATCATTGTAATATAAACATTATTGTTACTTCTATTACTACTTATAACATTGCTTATTTTGGTTGTGATGACTTGACCTTGAATAGAGGGAGATAAAAATGTAAATAAATATTCTCTTCATGTTATTATTACCACATACGGCGTGTAAATTTTCGGGTTAAAATTAATAATACTTAGGGGCCGTTCAAGTATTACGTAAGCATTCAGATTGATTACAATTATTTAACCGAGGACCACTTGTCAGCAAAAGTAAACAAATCTCTTAAAATGCTTACGTAAACATAAAAAACATAAGCAAATTTTTTTTTTTTGTAATGCATGTTATATTATATGTGAAACATAAATAATGGTATATATTAATAGTTATTTAAGCAATGTAATGAACCCCCCTCTCTAGTGCTTACGTAATACTTGAACGGCTCCTTATATGCTAAAATTAAGTACATTAAAAGATATTGTACAATTAAACAATATATGCAACTTGTAGTTTATAAATATAATTAATTAAGGAAAATAATTAATTTTCCTTATGAAAAATAAGGAAAATAATTTTAAATACCTATTTTCCCATGCAAGCTAAATTTATTGTAAATATGATGATTTCCAATTAATTTAATTTAGGTAGTATTCCAATATTTATTCATGACTAATACAATAGCGAATAAACACTGTTTATAGCGAATGAATCATATTCTAAATAATTATAGAATACATATTCAAGTATTTTCAATTACTGTATTTGTAATGTAATTTCCATCCTTGATTTATTATTAAAAATCCGCATTTACAAGTTGAAAATAGACATCCAACTCGTTATATTATAAATTTTATAAAATGTATACACTTCTATATAATTATATGTACCTATGTTGCACAATATTTCAAGATCAATATTATGTCCAATTCAAATTCAAACTTTGGTAATGTTTAGTTGGAAATATCAGTTTTTAATTTTACGTTACAAAGTTCGTAAAAAATTTCACGACACGCTTAAGCACAGGTAATATTTAGTCGACCTTGCTCTCGGCGATGGTCCGCTGCGCGGATGCGTGGACGGCCGGCGCCTCCTTCTGCGAGCAAGTAATGTTCGTGAAGGAGACGGCGAAGAAGACTCGCAATCCGCGCTGCTCTCGAGTGGAGGTGGCTCGGGCGTAGGAGGTCGCATAATGACCTCCGTCCCCCATGAGCGCGGGCTTGGGGGTGATGGGTGGAGCCGCCTGTTACCCTAGCAGAAGCTGGCCGCGGCGGCGGTGCGTGATGCGTGCCTACCCATTCCCGAGGATGCCATGGGGATTCCGTGGTCCCCATACTCGAAGAGTACACATAAGAGACGGTCCTGGCTCCTGGGCCGGCCGGGGTGCGAGGGATATGTCTCAGATAATTTCACCTGCGGCCCACAGAGACGGCGTGCGTTTTAGTCGGTTCAAGTCCGACATAACCTCCCCCACCGGCGTCGGTGGTGGGAGTATCCGTGGGGATTATGCACATTAAAAAAAGGTGATATTTAGTGGTGATCGAGAAGCACACTCATTGCAGCAAACGGGTATTATTTTATTATTAACACTAAGCTCGATGTATCGGTTGCCTTTCAGCAACCATGCTCACTAGGGGTTACTTTGTGTTCATTCGGTTCGGTTCGGTTGGTGTATACCCGGCATTAGTACGATGGTGGTATGTGAATCGGGTTATTCCGTACCTCAAAACGAAAAAACGGAACCCTTATAGGACACTTCGTTTACCGTCTGTATGTCTGTCAAGACATTTTTCTCATGAATGCGTGGGGGTATAAAGTTGAAACTGTGCAACAATCAAACTTCTAAGACATTCAAAATATATTACGGCTTATATAGCTTAAGTTACGGAACCCTCGGTGCGCGAGTCCGACTCGCACTTGACCGACTTTTTATTATTATATAATCTAATGTAGAAAATAAATACAGGTCTAGTCTAGGATGTCACAGAACTAGTAAAGTGATGAAACTAGCTTCTTATCTATGTATAATGTTGATCAATGCTATTAGATATAAGATATTGATCAAGATACTCACTATTAAATCTATATTGGCTTATTGAATAACATTGAATAGAATGTGTCTGTCCATAGGTGCTATTTATAACTGAGTGATTATATTGATAGGAGGGTTACAGGAGAGGGAAGGATGGGAACAGAGTATGTTTATGGATGTGAATAGGGACTGACATTTTAGAGACTCCATTTATAATGGCAGCTGTCAATTTGATAATCTAACTTCTATACACTTATGTATTGAGTCGTATGGAAGATGATGTTTCTCTCACTTCCACGACTTTGTGGCGTAGCATTAGATCAATCGACTGCTCAGTCAGAGGGTTCGATACCCGCTCGAGGCGAGGAGAGTTTGGGCATAAGATAAACAGAATGATGATGGGTTTCTTTTCCTTTCAAATTAGTTGGTTCATCTAGAAGATTTTGCTATCGAAAGTGTGCTCAAAATCTTTTGCTCTAGAAAGACTAGCCGTTAGCCGTTGATGTTAGGTAGAAAGTTAGCCGGTATATATTTATCGGCATTTTAGCGATAATAATATTAGCCACTTATGCTATGGTAAGTACTTACTTTGGGTCTTTACCAAAGTAAGTACTTACCATTGCATAACTTTTCTCTTTTTCTTTTTTAATGACATAAATAATATTTATTATAATTATTTACATATACAAACAATAATAAACAATTAAAATAAAACTAAAAGAACTATTATACAACTTATTGCAAAAAAACAATTAAATTTCGTCGTGGAATTCCTCCGCATCCACATGCCTCTTGTGGTAGTTTTCCCAAGACTGGTAGCATTACCATGTTGTTTGGCAATACTTATTCTCTGACCTAAAAAGAGGCCAGCCTTCTTTGGTTTTAGGTACACTGTTTAGAATGTCCTAGCTAGAACATTGTCCTAGAATTTGTTTATTGTTTAGTGAGATATCATACATTTGCCGCGTGGTTTCCGGCAGAGTAGAATTAGGGCCACCCCATCCCTTCCCATGCGGTGTCGTACAAGGCGACTATGGGATAGGGTTGTTTAACATCAGACAGATATATACAGCCCAAACTCAGCCTCAGATGCATGGCTCGAGTCAACAATAGTGCCCGGAATACGGCAATAGGCTCACCCCCTATTACGTGGGACCGAAAACAATTATTGGTGAAATGTGGGTGTTAATTCACCTCTGCCTAACCCTCCAGGGATAAAGGCGTGATTATATGTATGTATGTATACATAACAAACAAACTTCTCAGGTACTTGCAGACAGATACCTGTATAAATTATACTTTTTTTTACTCACCACTACTTAATTATGTATGAGTATTGATAAGAAGCATTTTAAGACATTTAATATAAATAACAATCTCAACGGAACTAGTATTTTAGCCTTGGTTTTGCTTTGTTTAGCTCTGATAATGGCCCCTGGGTAGGCCGGGGTGTGAACCGAAGAGGTATACCTAATACAATCACATTCACGACAACCAACGACCGACAGGCGGCGTGCGTTGCGTTTTAGTCGGGTCAAGTACGACATGACCTTCCCCACCTACTCTGGCGGGGAGGGGGGAGAGGGTATCCGTGGGGATTGATGAGATGACAAAACAAACTGTGATTACATTACCAATTCTGAACATAAATCTGGGATTGGAACCCACGACCTCTTTGATCACAAGTCCAACACATTCAAAAAGAAAAAGGTTTACATACATAATAGATATACTTACTCACGACATTCCCTCCGGAGTAGGCAGAGACGACAGCCCGCCCTCTGCTTCTGATCTTACACACATCATTTATTATGGGGTTCTTCAAGAAGGGCACAAGAAGGTTTCTTCAGCCCCTGGTGGTGCACCGGGCCGTGTGCTTGTCTGCCACTTAAGTGGTAGATAAAAAATACAGCGTGGATGTAAATTTCCTAAGCGGGAGAGCGTTGGTGTCTGTCACACAATCTTGGTTCGTCCTTATTTTACAAAATAATTGTTCCAATAAAAATGTAAATCAAATGATTAATATAAAAATATAAATATATTTCACAACGTTCCACACAACGCTATCTAGACCCATGGTAAGCATAGCTTAACTAGTTTGTGTTATGGGATCTAGAATGCGGATAAACATACTTTTTTTTTGTAAATACATACGTATTATACATAGAAACACCCAGACCAATGCAAATATACATATTCATGCATACAAATATTTGCACTGAGCGGGAATCGAACCCGCGCACCCTGCATAGCAGTCGAATGCTCTACCGCTACGCCACGGAGGTACAAATGATATGATAATATTGAATAAATTGAAATTGAAATAGGCTATTTCACAAGGTCGTTCAATTCTGCCCAATACCGTTTATTGTCTTAGTCTTTTCTGAAAAAGAAATGCCTTGCCAAATAAGATAATTCCTAACTCATCCGAAACTATGACTTCCCATTGTTTTTAATTCTCAAACAGCCTATTGAATTGAATTAGGTTCCACTACCTTTCTCTAATTTTCTAATTTTGACAATTCAAACTAAATCCTTTAGATGCAGTTTTATTGTCTTATTAGGTACAATAAAATAACATCATCGATTGAATTCATTATCTTAATATAGAATAGGCCTTGAATCTCTGGGATCGTGTTACATAAAGATGCGGGCGCCATGATGTCTGCATCGAACCCAGACTCTATGACGCCCCTAACCATAATTAACCTTCAAGTAAAGCTTCTATGTCGCATTCTGTGCGTCTTCAATATTTTTTAAATTAAGTAACCACCTACCTAATTATAGCGGGCAAGATTTTTATAGATATCTTGTGGAAATTTGAAAGGATTTGTACAGAGGTTGTCAAGTGTATGGATATAGTATGTATATACTGTAACCGAGATAGCAGGAGTCGTATAAATCAAACAATTCATAAGCTATTAACAAAGTATAATCACATTTTAATTCGAGTTACAATTATAAATATTCAAAGTACTGACCTTAGTGTTTACACAACCTCTGTCAAACGTCGACTGCCTGTAAAGATGGCCGATAGCATTAAAGTCATTCACTCACTGATTTGATATTTTGCGTTGACGTTTTCCACAGATATATTTCAGAGTTATAATTTGAGAATGTAAGTCATATTGACAGCCCGTAATCATATAAATATAATAATCAGTGATCATATAGTAATAATCGTGTAACAGTCGGCCATCCTACAGGAACGAGTCTCTTCGTTCTAATTTCCAATAATAACCACAAATCTACTTATAGCTATAGTCAACCTTATGACAGCTACTTCCTTCACAGTCATATGGCTGACTGCGATGCCTCAAGTTATTCATGGGCGACGAGTTCATACGCCAATCCTGCCCGACCCGAAAACATCCTCGCTATAATAGATTTCCAATAATAACCACAAATCTACTTATAGCTATAGTCAACCTTATGAGAGCTACTTCCTTCACAGTCATATGGCTGACTGCGATGCCTCAAGTCATTCATGGGCGACGAGTTCATACGCCAATCCTGCCCGACTCGAAAACATCCTCACTATAATATACATATATAGTAACGCGCGGTATAAGTTACTTCTTTCACTAATACTGCGCGCAACTGCGATGCCTCAAGTCATTCATGGGCGACGAGTTCATACGCCAATCCTGCCCGACCCGAAAACATCCTCGCTATAATATACAAATATAGTAACGCGCGGTATAAGTTACTTCTTTCACTAATACTGCGCGCAACTGCGATGCCTCAAGTCATTCATGGGCGACGAGTTCATACGCCAATCCAGCCCGACCCGAAAACATCCTCGCTATGATATACATATATAGTAACGCGCGGTATAAGTTACTTCTTTCACTAATACTGCGCGCAACTGCGATGTCTCAAGTCATTCATGGGCGACGAGTTCATACGCCAATCCTGCCCGACCCGAAAACATCCTCGCTATAATATACAAATATAGTAACGCGCGGTATAAGTTACTTCTTTCACTAATACTGCGCGCAACTGCGATGCCTCAAGTCATTCATGGGCGACGAGTTCATACGCCAATCCTGCCCGACTCGAAAACATCCTCGCTATAATATACATAATATATAGTAACGCGCGGTATAAGTTACTTCTTTCACTAATACTGCGCGCAACTGCGATGCCTCAAGTCATTCATGGGCGACGAGTTCATACGCCAATCCTGCCCGACCCGAAAACATCCTCGCTATAATATACAAATATAGTAACGCGCGGTATAAGTTACTTCTTTCACTAATACTGCGCGCAACTGCGATGCCTCAAGTCATTCATGGGCGACGAGTTCATACGCCAATCCTGCCCGACTCGAAAACATCCTCGCTATAATATACATAATATATAGTAACGCGCGGTATAAGTTACTTCTTTCACTAATACTGCGCGCAACTGCGATGCCTCAAGTCATTCATGGGCGACGAGTTCATACGCCAATCCTGCCCGACCCGAAAACATCCTCACTATAATATACATATATAGTAACGCGCGGTATAAGTTACTTCTTTCACTAATACTGCGCACAACAGCGATGCCCCTAGCGACTATTGGGTAGCGAATTCATACGCCAATCCTTCCCAACAAGGGAGCACCCTCACTGAATAACATTGATCTTCTCTCATAAATCAGCTCAACAATGACACTTCACTATGCTAGTTACAATCATTATCTTTTCTAGTTTAATCTCATCATTCTAGTTTAATTGCCATTATTCACTAATATCACATAGCTACTTGTTTTTGTACACTAAATTAAGTTACTTCACTCTCAACAATTCACTTAGAACAAATTATTATCTCTAGCATGATTCTACTAGTTTGAATATTAATTTAGCTTATTTTCACAATTACATTAATAATCTTAACAACAATAACAATCATTATATAACAGTAGTCAATAATTATTATGATGACGAATCATTACTTTCACTTGAGGAGCAAGGCAGCTAGCTTACGTTCTCGCTGTCGCAATGACTGCATGCTGCTTGGAGTCCCACTGCGTCGATAGCTGCGGCGATCGCTTCTTGTCCGACTAGGACTTCGTGTGCGTCGTCTTCGTGGAGTATCACCATTGCGACGAGTGCTACTGCGACTGCGCCGCAAGTTATCACGTCGAAGAGAAGTTCTCATTTCGGGGTTACGGTCACTCATTTACTGAAATCTCAAAAATTCGAGTGTTAATGTTCATTCATTAATCAAGAAGAAACGTATTTCACTGTTTTTGAAACTATCAGTGTGTATTTTCTCATAAAAACATAAAGTTCACTTAAAATTAGATTTACAATAATTTAGAAATTAGAGTACGCCAATATATAAAAATTAATTATTACATTATACAATTAAAATATTGTCCACATTTTTGTACAGTCAGAGTGACAGTCTAATCTATTAACCCGCCCCTCATCGTACCTGGTGCAAAGGTACCCATGACACTGGCGGCATTGCCCCGTTGTACAGCTATGGCCAACCGTTGCCCCAGGTACGAGCCGGAGCGGGAGTCACCGGTTTTGTCCCTCAACCTGCGCCCTAATTCGCTCACCAGATTCTTGGCGTCGGTACCCCAACTACCCATTGTGTGTGTGTGTGTATTTTTAATAATAATTAATCTCTATTTAATTGGTTACCGAGGCACAACGAGGAGAAAAAGAATTAGCATACATAAATTTGTTTATTTTATTTTGTGGGTATACCTACAAAAGTATGAGACGCAATCAATCGAAAATAAATCCATTTAGATCTCATTGGAATATTCAGAATCTAGTAATATGGTCACTTTTTCTTGATTAATCGTTACATGTGATTATTAAAGTACATACATTTTGCTATGAGATCAATTATCAAAGTAATCCGGATTCATCTGTTAGATACATCTATGAATTGTAAAAATAACGGTATGGTTCTAAGCATACGGGTCTATTTTGTGCATCTCAGCCTGTATTTTAACAAGAAATCATTTCAAAGCACTTTATTTAAACTGAAGGCGGTCGAGCTTGTGGGGTGGTATTTGATATAAATGATTTAATAATCACGACATCCCTCTTCTGATATGTAATCGAGATAGCAGGAGTCGTATAAATCAAACAATTCATAAGCTATTAACAAAGTATAATCACATTTTAATTCGAGTTACAATTATGTGTTTACACAACCTCTGTCAAACGTCGACTGCCTGTAAAGATGGCCGATAGCATTAAAGTCATTCACTCACTGATTTGATATTTTGCGTTGACGTTTTCCACAGATATATTTCAGAGTTATAATTTGAGAATGTAAGTCATATTGACAGCCCGTAATCATATAAATATAATAATCAGTGATCATATAGTAATAATCGTGTAACAATACATACATATAATCACATCTCTATCCCCGGATGATTAGGCAGAGGTGAATAAACACCCACATTCTACCAATCGTATTCGGTCCCATGTAATAAGGGATGATCCTATTGCCTGTCCGGGCACTATTGTTGACTTGAACCATGCATCTGACGCTGAGCCTGTGCTGTGCATATGTATATCTGTCTGATGTTAAACAGCCCTATTCCTTAGTCGCCTTGTACGACACCGCATGAGAAGAGATGGGTGGACCAAATTTTACTCTAGCGGGAACCACGCGATGTATACCTTTTGTTTATACCATTTAGGTGGCAGACAAGCACAACAAAACAAGTTTTATACCAGTTAGGTGGCAAACAAGCACAATAAGACAAATTTTATATCATTTAGTAGCTTCTGCCAGGCTCCTCTCCTGTGGATGTCAGCCATCGCGACCAAATATAGTCTCTTTACGTGCCTAAACTGAATAAATGAAATTGAATCTTTAATCCTAACTTTATACCAAATTTCATTAAAATCGGTTCAGTAGTTTAGGCTTGAAAGCTAACAGAGTTACTTTCTCATTTATTTCTTTGTCTCCACTGTGTAAATAAGACCATTGGCATGCATGACATATTTTATACTTATGACGTGTCGTCATATCAGTAAGGTAGGTAGACCTCACTTTTTTTTTTACGTTCGCAAAATCCCCACGGATACACCCGCACCGGAGCCGGTGGAAGAGGTTATGTCGGACTCGAACCGACTAAAAAGCACGCCGCCTGTGAGTCGCTTTGGTTGCCGAAGGTGAGGTTGACAGGCATATCCCTCGCACTCCGGCCGACCCAGGGCCATCTCTCACGATCTGGCCCTCTTCTCGGGTGTGGGGACTACAGAGTCCCCAACTCGTCCCCGGTAACGGGGAAGCGCGCGAGGTGCGCCACCGCCGCGGCCTGTTTCTGCCAGGGTGACAGGCGGCTCCACCTGTCACCCCCAAGCAGGTAGGCCTCACTAAGCATCAAAAGTTCAAAGTCATTCTCTTCGGGGAAAATCCTTGAAATTCAGTCTGGGTTTGAGTTTGACGTTCTTGGGTGAATTTATTAGTAATGAAGTGACGTAGTTATTATGAACGGGAAATAGGCAGTTTCCTGTAGGTAATTAATTATTATACCTAGAGCATAATGACAGTTGTCATGGCGGCCAGAGGAGACGTAGGCAGTTAGGTATCGTATTGGTTTTCCGTAATATATGTATTATTTTATTTTATTATTTTTATAATGCGTTACTGTGCGAAATTATGGCCGATCCTTTCGCACGTAACGTGACTCGAAGGGAACGGGAGAGAACGAACTATTCTAGGAATGCTTCATAAATATCGTATCTTATTTGCGGGTTTAGCCCTACCATCGGAACTCAAGCAACCTTACCTACAAACTGATATGCATGCTGATTAACGCCCGAGACTCTGGTGCAGGTGGCATCTGGCAGATGGGTTGGGTGTCGGAGGACAGTCGCACACGAAAGTATAGGCGAATAGACGCCGAGCTCACAAGTCCAAGCTTTAGATCCACCGGGACTAACGCTGTGACGGTGATAATGACTGTCTTTTGAATGAAATTTTAAGCATTTAGTAAGCTAACTATTCAAAACAGTTTAAGATAAGTAGATAAAATTAAAACGGTCTAGGCAGACGTTAAACGTATAAATGTTTGGAAGAATTTGGATAGTTTCAGGCGAAGGTTCGGTGGCTTAGTGGTCAGACCGTTCCCCCTGTAAGGAAAAGATCGCGGGTTCTAATCTCGCCTGGACCGTTTCAATTTTTTATACTCTGGCTGTCTTGTCATCTCCTCAGTTACACCTTTTGTGGGCTATCACCAGGCACGCAACTTACGACCCTCAGACGACGTGCGTTTTAGTCGGTTCAAGTAAAACATAACCTCCCCGATCGGCTCCGACGGCGGGTTATCCCATGGGAATTTTTCGCACGATATAATAGAGTATCTGTGGGGATTTTGTGCACGTTAAAAAATCAGGTTAGGTACTACTTTCCTTGCCATATCTTCTATTATAGTTTAATGGCAATACCTAACAATAATTTTTTATCTATATAATGAACCGCAGTAACAATAGCTTTGGAGGTCGTACCTCATCGATCGTGTGAAGGCCACAGTCGTTGGTTTAATCAACAGAACTTCTTTGATGCTACATTTATTTTATTTTTAAATGGAGAGTCCTGTCGTCATAGACTAAGAATACTTTTTTATTGTGCGCAAAATCCCCACGGATACCACCGGAGCCGGTGTGGGAGGTTATGTCGAATTTAAACCGACTAAAACGCACGCCGACTGTATAGGCCGCTGGTTACCGAAGGTCCACTAGGATTCCGATATTCTCGTTAGAACGCGTGGCCACAATAGGTCTAATTAATAATTTTCTTGTCTCTATCGGCTTGCGAGATACCCTGCTCCCCACACCCGTGGGTTAGATATAGACACCGTGGTTCCCACACCCGAAGGTGATGGCCCTGGATCGGCCGGGGTGCGCGAGTTAAAGTCTCCGGCAACCGAGGCGCCAAAGACGGCGTGCGTTTTAGTCGGTTCGAGTTCGACATACGGCTAGAGTCTAGTCGTATGGTAGACTTATACCGAATATTGTTCTTTATTATATACCTTAACAGGACAGCAGGTCTAAAAAGGTCACCATTGAAATCGTATTAGGATAATATTTAATCTTGCGGCAATATTTACACGGTTACTTATACGGTCAATAAATGTCAATTAAATTACAATATGAATTAAAAAAAGGATGGTATTTAAACGTATATCAAAAAGAGTACATTTTGTACGACAAAATAATCCAAATTCACATCAAAAATACTGATTGAGCACCAACAAACTACTGCAAGTAAGTAGTTAGTTAGCAACCAACCAACCAACCAATTATAAAAAAAATATAAATCCAACTCGGGGTGGGTGGTGATCATTCTGAACTTAATTAGATGCACAATCAGTATTTTTACTGAACGCGAAAATATTATCTTTAAAAAAATATTAAAATATTCAGAGCTCAAATACAGAGAGAAAAACAAAAAAAATAAGTTCTTTTTTTTTGTCATATCAATCTGTTATTAGAGTAACTCAAATATTTTCGACCAACAACAGTCATAATTTGACAACCAGTCGACATATTACATTTTAATTACACCAAGCAGTTTCGTAGGAGGATTACAATGATGCAGTATAAGCCTCATAATTTCGAAACACTACATGTGAACGATATCGTTATGTAGTTATAAATAAAACAATAATATGTATCTTTTTTTCTTTTGAACATGGTATAATCTATCAACTTCTCTTTGTTTGTAAAAATCTCTCTAAAAAAAATCAAACAAAACAGTCCTCAAAAGCATAAACAGAACTGACGTCCATCTGTTATCAGTGCATGACGCGTCGGCGACAAGTAGTCAAACTATTTTTTTTTGTCAGGCACTGACAGCAAAAGTCTTGCTTGTTAGAATTCAGCCTAAAAAATACACCAAACTAAAAACGATGTTTTGTAAAATTGCAGTAACTTAAAATTCCATTTTATACATTATAATATTGGTTAAATGTAACACTATCCAAAAAGATTTGGTTCATCGTTACTAGATTTTTTCAATAATAAATAACCATTTCTGGACAACTCCTTTCTTATTCCTTTTTTACAGCTGTCACTTTTCAAAAATGTCATAAGTGTTTGTTAGCTTAATGTTGTCTCATTCATACACAAAAAAAAAATCATAAAATTTGAATTTTTCATTCCTGAAAAATGCAAAAATGTGTTTCCTCCAATTCCTTCAATTTCTAATGGGTTTCCTCCAATTTCTTCAAAAAAAAACGGCAATTTCATATGTATCGACCTATTATTAATAGAATAGTAATAATCACTTCCCATCAGGTGGGCGCGTCTGCTTGTCTGCCATATAATTGGTATTAATTGAGTTATTTTCATTATCAGCCTGGAGCGTACGCCGCATCGGCGGGAGTGGGCGAAGATGGCGAGGTCAAAGGGTTCGACTTCACCGAGCAGTCCATTCGGAGGGGGTTCATTCGAAAGGTAAATATCATTTCAATTGTATTTCAACCCTAAGTCTTTGAGGCTAAGACTGGATTTCGTCAACGGTAAGAGTTGTGATTAATGTGAATTAAACTGCGCTACGTAAAGCTCCACGATCCGAGACTTCACGGACGCTGAGTAGAACGCATGTGCTATGACCAACGTGTTTAATCCTGTACCAACACAACAATCTTCTTATTCCAGGTGTACTCCATCTTGATGTGCCAGCTTCTAGTCACCATGAGCTTTATCGCTCTCTTCCTGTTCCACGAACCGACCAAATTGTGGGCCCAAAGAAATTACTGGCTTTTGTAAGTACTATACATGATGACACTATATATGGTAACAGGCATAATAACATATTTATTTATTTAATATGATCATACATTGTTTTTACAACTTATCCTCATATTTATTAACTTATAGTAACATTAATAATTTTGCATTGGAGTGTCACCCGCTCAAATTCTGCCATTTTTCCGCTATTTAAAATATTTAGGGCTCGCACGTTGAATTAGGCCGCGGTGCGAGATGAGCACCTCCCCATACCCGGGTACGAGATGGGGACTCCGTGTCCCCACACCCGAAGAGGGCCGTCTCCATAAGAGACGGTCCTCGGCCGGCCGAAGTGCGAGGGATATGTCTCAAATAATCCTCCGACAACCTGTGGCCCACACAGTCGGCGTGCGTTTTAGTTGGTTCAAGTCCGACATAACCTCCCCCACCGACATCGGTGGTAAGGGTATCTGTGGGAATTTTGCGCACATTAAAAAATAAGTGCTCGCACGTAAGGAGTATGCTTCGATAAGTTCGTACGGGGTACGGGAACCTTAGTCTGCTCCCTTGGCGCCAACCGCAGCCTTGTGTTAGGAACGCGCAGTCTCAACGCTTGCAATACCTGCGGGTTAATTAGTTTGTTAACAGGGATAGAAAGACATGAAATCCATGTCACCAATGACTTTTCGATGCTTTTCGAAGTTATGTGTGTATTTATCGCAGGTTTATAAGTGCCCGGTTAATGGCAATAGGCTCGCCATCTATTACATTGGGACCTAAACATAAACTGGCGAAATGTGGGTGCTAGCACCTCCGCCTACCCCTTCGGGGATATAGGCGTGAGTTTATGTTATGTTATGTGGAAATCAAATAAATTTGTTTTAATTAAACAAATTTGTCTCAAGTTTCGACCGGGTAGGTACCACCGTGCACTATTGCGAAAAACCCTCCATAGCAATTCAATCTCGGTTGGATTGTGTTCAGGGGTCAGCAAGTGCATAGCCGGGCAGAGGTGGTGGTTGTCGCAGCACTAGTGGGACCAGTGGGTCTTGGCGTAGTCTAGTGGGGATGGCGCGGGGCGATGCGCCGAACAGGGAGACCTGTAGAAACGGTGGTGCCGCTGGCCGCCCGCGGTATAGTACAGGGGCCCAACTGGGGTTAACCACCTTGGGAGACTGCCTCACCAGGCCGCGCATAATCCCGATATGGTTCGTCGTGCCGGTTGGTGACCGGATTTGGGAGCCCGGCGACCATACTCGGGGGGGTACGGGGGCCCTTCCGTTCGGCGCGTCGGCTCTCGCCATGCCTCACATTCATAGATAAAACCAATATCCCGCGCTTTGTCACACGGTGCTGCGGCGGCAATCACCTCTTTTTTCACGCCTTCTCCCACCCAAACTCATGGCAGCGCAATTCAGAGAAATAGGCAACACAGCGGCTCGTCACACTCCCAAAAGCTTGCTATTTGAGGTGGAGTCCACTAACATCTGTGGGCTCCATGCAAACCTCAACGCCGTCCACCAACACCTAGAGACGGCGAAACCTGCCATGTTTTTTCTAACGGAGACGCAAATACACCGCCCTGACGACACGACCTACTTGCTCTACCCTGGCTATGTTCTTGAGGAAAGTTTTCGTGCAAAAGCCGGGGTGTGCGTGTTTGTTAGGGCGGATGTTTGCTGTCGCCGTTTGCGCTGCCTAGAGGATCCATCCTTCTCCGTCCTTTGGGTACACGTAGACCATGGCCCTACGAGTCAGATCTATGTGTGCCTCTACCGTTCCCATTCAGGAGATGCTGAGACAACTCGACTCTTTGAATATCTGAGTCAGGCGGCAGATGATGCGCAGGAGCGATTTCCGAATGCCGAAATGGTATTTTTGGGGGATTTTAACGCCCACCACGAGATCTGGTTGGGCTCCTCCAAAACAGACCATGCGGGAAGAGCCGCCCACGCATTTGCTCTGGCGCACGGCCTGACCCAATTGGTGCACGAGGTCACTAGGATACCAAGAAGGTCGGGCCTAGCACCTTCTCTGCTAGACCTTCTGCTGACGAGTGATCCGGACCGGTACAGTGTATCGGTGCGAGCCGATTTAGGCAACTCCGACCACTGCCTGGTCTGTTCCACGGTGCCTATTATAGCGCCCCCACGCCCCGTGCAGGGGAAGCGGCGTCTCTGGCACTACTCGTCAGCGGACTGGGATGGACTTCGTGACTATTTTGCGTCCATCCCGTGGGTTGAGCGCTGCTTTGAAGGTAAGAACCCATCGGATTGTGCTACTGCTGTCGCCGGTGAGATCGGTCTGGGTATGGAATACTATATCTCATACACCGATGTCACCGGTGACCGCGGGGTGCGCCCTTGGTTCGGGCGCGAGTGCGCGGAAGCTGTTGAACAAAAACAGTCTGCGTACCGCGCTTGGGTAAGGGCGCGCGCCACGCGCCATCCCAATCTGGGCCACTTCAAGGCGGCGTACAACAGAGCCACAAAGGTCTGTAGAAGGGCCTACGTCAGAGCGGATGCCCTGCGCATAGCGCGGCTTGGTCAAGAGCTAGTGATGCATCCCACGGGAAGCCGTGGCTACTGGCGACTGGCTAAAGCCGTGCAAGCTAACTTCTGTCAGCCTTCGCTGCCTCCGCTGCGTAACCCTGATGGATCCCTGGCCCATGAGCCGCAAGAGAAGGCAAATCTGCTGGCTAATCTCTTTGCGGCCAACTCCCGAATCGATGATTGTGGTACGCAGCCACCAACACTACCCGACAGTGACCACGCGATGCCTGATATCCATATCAGGCAACGCGATGTCCGTGCAGTGCTGCAATCACTCGATGTCCGGAAAGCCAGTGGTCCGGATGGTATTCCAGCGGTAGTTTTGAAAAAATGTGCAGCGCAGTTGTCTCCAATGCTTACGCGCCTGTACAGGCTATCCTACAGTTCGGGTATAGTGCCTTTGCCTTGGAAAGAGGCGAATGTTCAGCCGATTCCCAAGAAGGGGGATCGCTCGGAGCCAGCCAACTATCGACCCATAGCCGTCACCTCAGTGCTGTGCAAAGTGTTCGAGCACATAATTAACAAACAGCTCATGCGGCACCTAGAGGATCACTCCTTAATTAATGACCGGCAATATGGCTTCAGACCGAAACGGTCAACGGGTGATCTTCTAGCATACGTTACCCATCTTTGGGGTGAGGCTATGGACAAGAACGGCGAGTCACTGGCAATTAGTCTTGACATCGCCAAAGCTTTCGATAGAGTCTGGCACAAATCGCTTCTTTCCAAGCTACCTGCCTTTGGTCTGCCTTCTAGGCTGTGCAACTGGGTTGCTAGCTTCCTGCAGGGGCGCCGTATTCGCGTCCTTAGTGACGGACGAGCTTCGGAGTTTCTGCAGGTTAATGCTGGCGTGCCCCAGGGGTCCGTCTTATCACCCACTCTCTTTCTTCTGCATATCAACGACATGCTGTCTACCGGCAATGTTCATTGTTATGCAGACGATAGCACTTTACATGGGAGTTATCATGGACATCCTGCGGCCAAGCAGTCAGATATCGCAGAGAAAAGGCAGCTTCTTGTCACTGAGCTTGACGGGATCCTGAATCACATTTCTCAATGGGGCTCTGAGAACCTGGTTGAGTTCAATGCCAAGAAGACGCAGGCATGTGCGTTTACAGCAAAAGTATCTTCTTTCCTTCCCCTCCCCACTCTTCAGAGCACGCCACTTCCACTGCAGGACAATCTCAATATCCTAGGTATGGATGTTCGCTGCAACCTGAATAACAAAAACTACATCGAAAGCATCATCAAAACAGCCTCACGAAAACTCGGAGTCCTGAACAGAGTGAGACGATTTTTCACGCCGGAGCAGCGGTGTCTTCTATACAAGACACAAATTCGCTCCTGTGTGGAGTACTGCTCGCATCTCTGGGATGGTTCAGCAAAGTACTTACTAGATGCTCTCGACAGGTTGCAGCGACGTGCGGTCCGCATCATTGGGAATCCCGAGATCACGAACACCCTAGAACCTTTACAGCTGCGTAGAGATGTTGCGTCCATGGCTGTATTTTACCGTCTGTACCATGGGGAGTGTTCTGATGAGCTCTTCCAATTAGTCCCACCCTCCCCTTTCCTACACAGGACAACACGTGCAGGTCTTAGATGTCATCCGCACACGGTGCAAAACATCCGATCAAGAACCAAGCGGTTCGGAGACTCTTTCCTCTGTCGCACCATTAAGGCCTGGAATTCATTACCAGCTCACGTGTTTCCTTCTTCCTACAGTCCCGGGTCCTTTAAGCGGGGCGTGAAAAAGCATATGATAAGGCCGTCAAGCTGAGTGTCACCATTGTCACACGGTATGTGTAAGTAATGGTGACCCTCTTTTCTGGGACTTTGCCTTCAGCTTACCATCAGGCAAGGCGAAGTCCAATTGACGTGTCCTATATAAAAAAAAAAAAAAAATCCATGTTAACGAGAATTTTCCTTCAAAGGAGAAGTTTTAATATGGGCCTGAATGCTAGTTCTCCAAATCGAATCAAATCATTTACTTGCACAACACAGGTTACAGAAAGCTTAAAAAAAATACATTTTCATTAAATTCTGCTAATTACAAATTCAAAATCGAGTCTCCAAAATTAAAACAAATTGAATATGTCTGTTTGTTTTCTCAGCTGGGTGGCATTCGCCGTGGTGTTCGTATGTCTGATAGTGATGACATGCTGCCACAACGTGAGGCGGCAGGCTCCCATGAACTTCATATTCCTTGGGATTTTCACCGTCGCTGAGAGCTTCTTACTGGGACTCACCTCCAGCGTATACAAAGTTGATGCGGTAAGTAACACTAGATATATATATATAAGGTAGCTTGGTGATTAAGGAGGCGACCTAACGTTCAAAAGTACCCAGGTTCGAATCCTGGCCAATACACTACTGATGTGAACGCAGTCCTCACACAAGCAATTTGGCTTAGCTGTAGGAGTTAGAGAAAATATTAGTAATTTCGGTATCTATACTAATATTATAAAGCTGCAGTTTGTTTATTTGTTTGTTTGAACGCGCTAATCTCTGGAACTACTGGTTCGATTTGAATGATTCTTTCAGTGTTGGGTAGTCCATTTATCGAGGAAGGTTTTAGGCTATATATCATCACGCTACTACTTAAGGGAGCGGAGCATTGATAATAAATGTTAACGAATTCGGCAATTTTTCATACATATTTTGAAGACTAAAACATACGGGCTCAAAGGGAAATGAAGTTTCAAAATATACCCCGGGCGAAGCTAGGGTGGGTCAGCTAGCTAAAAATAAAACTAAATGAAAAAATAACTCTTGGAGCTTTGGGGTGTTGATCATTATCATTAACTATCCCCGAAAAAAATAATAGTCACACCTTTATTTTCAAAAGGTTAGGTAGAGGTAAATTAACACCCACATTTCACTGATCATAGAATTCGGTCCCACGTAATAAGGGGTGCACCTATTGAAGTCTTTATTGTTGACTCGAGCAATGCATCTGAGGCTGACACCCAGTTTCCGAAAGGCTGATCAACGCTAAAATTAACTAATCGGCTGTTAAATCTCTTGTCAAATAGCAATTGGGTTGCTAGAAGCATGATTAAATAGTTTAATTTGATTATCGTGTCAGTTAACATAGCTGTCTAATTAAACTCGAGAATCGTATGTCAACTGCCATTTTGGGTTTCTGAAATGCTTGTCAAGCCGTGATCATAGATTATCTTCCTGTCAAAAGCTTTGTCAACTAATCGGTGCGTATCGGCGAATTAACTTATGTATGCAATTGTTTTACTACGCGAATCTACATTTTCTCTTCAAATCTACATTATTAAGGTATGTCAAAACATATTTATAATACAGTTTTATTTTTATACACGGTTTTATTTGTAAAAATTGTATATTTCGGACATCTTGCTAAGGTTATATTTCTATGTTGCTAAGCATATATTTTTTCTTGTTTTAGATTACAATCATGTCACTTTCGGATATTGAGATGAGTATCAGTACGTCTAGCAGTGATGAAGAGCAAAGAACGCGAACATTCAGGACGAGAATGAATCCTTTTGATTTCTACAATGAAGAGGAATTCAAGAATCGGTACCGACTGACAAAGGCTGTTGTATTGTTGTTGGTAAATTTGATAGAGCCGAAAATAAAACGCTTCACTTTGAGAAATCAGTCTATAAATGCTTTGGAACAGGTGTTACTGACAATAAGTTATTATGCGACAGGAGCATTTCAAATTACTGTTGCTGATCACATAAGGGTGCACAAATCTACAGCTTGTAGAATAATAAAAAAAGTATCTGCAGCTATTGCAGAACTTAGGCCACAGTTTATATCTATGCCCAGTACAGATCAAGATTGCAATAAGGTAAAGAGTGAATTTTATAACATTAGTTCTTTTCCTAATGTAATCGGGGCAGTTGACTGCACACATATAAAGATACAGTCTCCTGGTGGTCCCCGAGCTGAGTTATATAGGAACAGAAAAGGATATTTCTCCCTGAACGTTCAGGTTATATGTGATGCAAATCTAAAAATATGTGATGTGATCTGTCGGTGGCCTGGATCTGTTCATGACACTACAATTATTAATGATTCCCACATTCGGGCAGATTTTGAAAGTGGAGTCTATGGCAGTGACTATCTACTAGGGGACAGTGGGTATCCATGCCGGTCATATTTATTGACACCTTTCCTGCGCCCTTCAACACCCAGCGAAGAAGCATATAATCGAGCACATGTAAGAACCAGAAATACTGTGGAGAGATGCTTTGGGGTTCTTAAGAGACGATTCCCATGTTTGTCGATGGGCCTCCGTGTTAAGTTGCCTACTACTATGAACATTATTGTGGCTTGTTGTGTTTTACATAATTTGGCACTCAATCATAATGACCACATAGAAGAAGTAACTAGTGTATCATTGGATCCAAATGCTCCAGATGATACTGGTACTAGTTCAGTAAGTAATGAAAACACATCTGTGCGGTCATCTCTATTGTTGACACATTTTAATTGTTAAGTTAAATAAAGTAAGGTAAATGTACAAGAACAACCATCATTATCAACATGTTTAATTTTAAAATGATATAACATTTGAAGTAAATATCTTTAACTATTATTATTTCTTAATCATATTTTCGTACTCTTTTTCCTTAATTTTAATTTCCAAATCTAATAACTTGCTGCGTTTTAAAGCTAATCTATATTCTAATAATTTGGTTTTTTTTTCTAAATTTACACACTCCATCTTTGTTTGATAATACATTTTCTTCATAATGTTATTATTCTTAGAAACTAGTTTCTTCTTTGGTACCTTCTTCTTTATTTTTATTTTGTTAGGTATATTTGTTATTGGTGGAGTAACAGAGGTACTCAGAGCATCAGTAATATTGGCTTCTACTGGAACCACTTCGAAATGTGTCACATCTTCAACTAAAAAGATTTAATTAGAATATAAGTGTAAGATTTAATAAATTAATGTATAATGAGTATAAGGAAATTGCATTGAGTAAGAAAGGTACCATTTCGGTAGTAACTTGATGCACTATCACAGGTATTGGAGAGTGGTTTCACCTGATCACCCATTATTGATAATATTTGTGCACCCACAGTGCCAAGGACTGGTTTATAAAGACCACCACCAGTTGCCATGATACCCTTCTGAAAAAGAAAATTACATTAAATACCTGCTCGGTGTAACTTTGAGTTATTGTATTTTAGCAAACTTTTTAATTTATAACCACAAGGTGCAGTTACATACATACCTTATCCGCTATTTCATCTTTTTTTAATTGTTTTAAAAGAGAACCTAGCTCTGATATATCACTGTGCATATTTGCCTGAAACAAAATATATAATGTTATTTATCAAGATAACACTTCATGAGCATCATTACCACGCCTACTTATCTGCTACTCATAGGTTTGCTGGAAGAGAACTCATTTTTGAGTTAAGCTCCCCTTTGTACATGTTCCTTGAAATGTTATATTTATGATCTCTGTACTGTATGTGTGCTGTAAAGAATTAAGAACTGTAAACAAGTAGGCACTTAAATCTTACCTCTTCATTCAATGTGATTACTTGTGATGGTCCTGCTTCACTGTCACAAAGATCATAATTTTTATTCGCTTTATATTGTTGAACCTATAAAAAAATAAATTAAAGTTTATACGAAATGTATCCTGAATATAAAGTTTTATTTATAGACACTTTTCCCAAAATTGTGATGCCCATAATAAATAAAATTGCCTTGATATTAGAATATGCCACTATCAATGATATTATTGGCCTCTATGCAATTATTATTCCTTGAATATATTACCTAGTCAGGCCAAGTAGGTATTCATGTATCCTGATCTGATATATCAGGCAACAGTGTTAGAATATTTTGATGCAATTCTCAGATCACTTGCCAAGTTTAAGCACTCTAAAAAGAATTTGAGATTATGAGAACTTACATTTTTATTGGCTATATTTTGTCTCGTAGTCCTTTTTAAATTTAAATATGCTGTGCTCAGCTGTTTTTGGCTTCGAGGCACTTCTGCATTGCTGTTAAATTCTTGGGTAATGGTTTCCCAAGCCTCATTTTTTTTAACTGTGGATACAGCATTTGTACATTTATTCTCTATTATATGTTTGTATCTGGAATAAAACAATGTATGTAATATAGTCACCACAGCGCAGGATGTGTAATGTAAACAATGATATTAAACAATAAAGATTATACTTTAGAACACAGTTTACGTACTTACTTCTGAACTAGTTCTAAAAGCTTTTGCTTTTCTCTTTCGGTAAAATTCTTTCCTCGTGAGGCCATTTTAAATACAGGACACAAGTTTAGAAAGCACTTGAACACACTGACGCCACTTGAAAATATAAACTTGAACTTGAGATTTGAAATTCCCAGAATATTTCGTCAGTAATGACAGTCCGTAACTTTTTTTCATCCGGCTTGGAACCAGGCATATTGTCGTTTTTGACTCATAAGAATGAACTAATGAACAACAATGAACAGTGTGGCCACAATTTAAAACAAACCGCATGTCAAATCAAAATAATCATAGATTAGTTAATTTTGGCCTGATCAACGTTTCAGAAACTCAAATTGATTTGACATTCATGTTAAATTAACAGCCGGGTTAGTTGATCAATGGTTTGACAGGCCTTTCAGAAACCGGCCGTTAGTCTGGGCTGTATATATCAGTCTGATGTTAAACAGCCCTACACCTTAGTCGCCTTGTACGACACCGCATGGGAAGAGCGGGTGGACCAAATTCTACTCTGCTGTGAACCACGCGGCTGTGGTGCAAATAATTGTGCTGTTCGTGCAGATAATTTGCACAAAACCGTTAAAAATCTATATCAATTTGCACGATGTAGGGCGCCCGCATGCGTCTGCGGACCTTTCGATCCTCGACTACTCCCCATGTCTCTTTGTGCTCCAGGTGATGATGGCAGTAGGTATCACGGCGGCCGTTTGCCTCGCTTTGACGCTGTTCGCGTTCCAGACCAAGTGGGACTTCACCATGATGGGCGGCGTACTGCTATGCGCCGTGGTGGTACTACTCATCTTTGGTACGTACACTACCTCCCTCCCCCATTTTATTCCACTCAGGTGGCAGTCAAGCACACTGGCCACCTGATGGGATGTAGTGACCGTGGCCAATGGACGTGCTGCCGATCCTGTAGTACTTGAAAAACTATATTGTAATCGCTTGAAAATTCCAGAGCAGGGAGTTCTATTCTGGGTGTGCCCTTAAACATAGGCTCCCCCCACTCTCCAATCTATCATCTGTTTTTCCAGCTGCCTCAACCATTTCTTCATTGTATCTACACTAATATTATAAAACTGAAGCGTTTTGTTT
Organism: Eilema griseolum; assembly: GCA_963662185.1. NCBI lineage: Eukaryota > Metazoa > Arthropoda > Insecta > Lepidoptera > Erebidae > Eilema > Eilema griseolum. The sequence continues at coordinate 22,438,267 of OY759243.1, forward strand.
GTTATAACGCGCTAATCTCAGGATCTGCTGGTTCGAATTGAAAAAATCTTTTCGTATTGAATAGTCCGTTTATCGACGTAGGTTTAAGGCTATTTATCAACACGCTACTACTTAAGGGAGCGGAGCAGTGATCGTAAATGTCAACAAATCCGGCAATTTTCCACACATTATTTAAAGACTAAAATATACGGGCTCAAAGGAGGAAGTTTCAAAATATGCCAGGCGAAGCTGGGGCGGGGCGACTAGTCGTTAAATAAAAGTGTTTTAAGCCGGCTTTCCGAAGTTGTATCGAAATGGTTAAAAAAGTTAATGTAATTTTTTTTTATTATTTTAACACTCGTTAATAATTTGATACTCTGATCATTTTTTTTTTTTTCACATAATGCCAACAATGGACAATATGTCACTAGTTAACAATGGCAACGAAATGCCTTAAATTACGTGAATATCACCTGTCAAGGCAAATTACTAATGGGGCTATATTACCCAAAACAGCTGAGATGGGTTTGTCCACGAACGGTGTGGGATGTTCCTGTGACCAGGCAAGGTGATCACGCCTGGCGGGCCACTTACATTTCAGTATGAGAATGAATGATTTTTTAGTATTATTTAATTCACAAGCGTGTTGAAAAACATCGCAAGATACACGTGTGTATTGATAATTACAATTACCGTCTGGCGCCTCAGCGGTAATCACCAACTTTACACACTTGTACCATAATATACTATTATTTACAGGCATCGTCGCAATGTTCCTACCCGGCAACCGCATCGTGACCCTAGTGTACGCGTCCCTCGGAGCGTTGATCTTCTCAATATACCTCGTATACGACACCCAACTAATGATGGGGGGTAAGCACAAGTACAGCATCTCCCCCGAGGAGTACATCTTCGCTGCTCTGAACCTGTACCTCGACATCATCAACATCTTCCTGTACATCCTGACGATTATTGGCGCGGCTAGAGATTAGAATGAAGACGGGACGTCGGTCTAAAGGGAATGAGATTGGGATCAGTCGTTGGGTAGATTATCACTGTAGTGTTTTGGTGGGTAGTTTGAAACTTAAACGGCTGTACTGTTTCAGAACTTGGTAAGTGCTATGCAATAAAATTTTAGATTTGAAGGCTAATTTTTTTTATACCACTTGTTATATATATGTACGTGTGCAACACCAAGGGAGTCACAATCGCGCTGCCGACCCTGTAAGCACAAGAGTTTCTGTGCAGTCAGTGTAAAAGACAAAGCAGGACAAGCTTTTGTTCTTCCCACTGACAGTACAAAAACTTTCCAGTGAGCTCTGGCTACCCTACTCACCGCCGGGGAAACAACACGAAGTTATTATGGCCGCGGTATTCTGAAGCTTGATTGAGCGAAACCCCCCCTCCCCTCTCCGTCTCGCTGCTCACATATCCGAAGCGTGATACAGCGGTTACTGTCAAACTATAATAAAAATCTATTCACAATCCAGTCTCGAGCTTTCAAAATCAAATGAAATAAGAAATAATACAATTTAGAAGAAAGACCACAGTTGTTGAGCTGTTGACACGAGAAAAATAGTTATTACGAGAATTGAATATTTTCTTGTAGTCAAAATAAATTATTTAACTTAGCTTATTAAATCAAGAATGATAAAAGAGCGGTAAAAATTGCGTCTGTTCTTATTTTATCGTTTTTACTTTTAACCATCCACCCACCCTATAATAGTAAACGATTTGACTGATAAATATTATGACGTCACTATAAATTATTTCATATAACTTTCCTTATAACTTACCGTTTTGACGTTTAGTAAAAAGTAACTTATTTGACTAGCCAGTCAAATCCCAATTGGCCCTATTGAAATCATGATAGATTTTGACATTCGGGAGTTTGAGATTAGATCGAGATTGAATTTTATTAGATTTTTATTAGTATCACTGGCCTTTTATCTGGCGTGGTGGTCCGTGGTAGTGCATTCAACTACTACTTGTAGCAAGCAAACACTGATTTTTCTTTGCAGATGTCACTTACTAGGTTTTGAAATTGTACAGCTAAAAATATCTGACAGAACTCGTGTTGTCTCTTTCTTACTTTACAGATTAACTTTGTGAAAGAAAGAAATAACTCCGTTAGTTTTTTGTCTCTCATAGTAGTTTTTGTATCATTCTTACATCGAATTTTCTGTAAACTCAATTACTAAAAAAAATATTAACAGACGTAATTAGCTTTTAAAATAAATAAACGCCAAAACATTGCAGTATTGAAGGAATTTTTAAAAAATTATAAACGAATCATTTTCGTAATGATTCTAAATAATTCTCATTTTTTAACCGACTTCAAAAAAGGAGTAGGTTCTCAATTCGATTGGTATTGTTTGTGGTATTGTGTCTAGTTTGTTCAAGTTGTGATAAAAGTGCATTTACTGCGGAAGGCAAAAAGACCGTTGTCCCTACGTAATAAAAATAAAAAATAAACATTTCGGCATGGTTCATCTAACATACTAGGGGTTATTATTCTGAGTTCATAGCACTAAACATAAAAAAAAACATGAAATAGGTTTTAATACTAATAAGATCCTACACTCCATTTGGTTAGATACGAAACAAACAGTCTTGATGTCTCCTTTAAATATGTTTTAATGTTTTACTTAAAAAACTAAGTTTATTAATATTTTTCACTTTAGAAACACATTTTAAAGATTAAAAACCCGAAATTTGAATTGCTAGTTAGTCAGTTAGTTAATCTAGTTTATTTGTTTAATATGTATAATTATAAAAAAGTTGCTATAATTGTTTAACTTAAGTGGCTGACCGAATGAAGTGTAATAAAGATATTTGTACCTTAATTTAAAAAAAATATATCTTGATATACAAAAAAACTCTCGAATATACTTTTCTGTGGGGTACGATAGTAAAAACATGTTTGGACACGTTTGTAATTGATTCTCATAGATTTATTCTCTCTAAACCTTTTTTTACCTGCCAAAAATCCCCACCTATACCCCCCACCCCCTGCCTTAGCTGGTGGGAGAGGTTATGTCGGACTCGAACCGACTGAAACGCACGACATCTGTGAGTCGTTGGTTGACAGGCGTATCCCTCGCACCCCGGCCGACTCAGAACCATCTCTCTCGATTTGGCCCTCCTCGGAAACCTTCTACCCTCCCATAGTATACAATACATCTCTTGATTTATTTTCTTTTATTTGTAAAAAGGTTTTACTATCTTAATTATTTTGTAATTACATTCACATTTTCATAACTACATATATATTTACGAGTGTAATAGAACATGTTTTCAATACTGAATAGAGACATAAGGCTATTATAAGCTTCTGCATGTATTTAGCTTTCAATGTATTTTCTATAAAGCGTTCACATTAATTAAAAGAAACCTCGTCGACTGTAAGTTCTAACATATTTTATTAGACGGTAATGTTAAACTACATTGACTATAACCCCTTTATCGGACAGTAATGTTAGATGAACCATAATGACTATAACCCCTTTATCGGACAGTAATGTTAGATGAACCATAATGACTATAACCCCTTTATTGGACCGTAAACTTAAATGAACCTCGTTGGCTAAAACCCACTATGTTACCTTCTCAGTAGATTAACGCTGTATATGTCCATGCATTGTTATATGTAATTAATATTCATAATTGTAATGTTAAAAATTGTTAAGCTTGACGGCAACTGTAGTGAAAAGTGACGTTACAAATTATATATTTAAAATAAAGTACAGTCAGATCGATCTCGAATACAGTACTCAAAATGAGTTTAATGATTTTTCCCACTTCCATATAATCACGCCTTTGGCCCTGGAGGGTTAGACAAAAGTGAATTAACATCCACATTTCAACAATAATTGTATTCGGTCCCACGTAATAGGGATGCCGTATTCCGGGTACTATTGTTGACTCGAGCCATGCATCTAAGGCTGTGTCTGGACTGTATATATCTGTCTGATGTTAAACAGTCCTATCCCTTAGTCGTCTTGTATGTCACCGCATGGGAAGAGATGGGGTGGCCCTAATTCTACTCTGCCGGTAACCACGAGGCTTAACGGCTGTTGACTAAAATTTCTGATATTAGGTACACAATTTTGAATGATAACACAATGCAAATAAATATAAAAGTTTTGTTTTGCTAATCGTTTTGAGTCTTGTCAGTATCGTTCTGATGCTTGTACTGTTAGTAACCAAAGCTTATATACCTACTATTTAAACAGCAGAATTGTTACAATAATGTTTCTAAAAATTGATTGTATTGATTAATAGTTTTTTTTTTTGTTCATTGTACTCTAAACGTTACACATATTAACATTTAATAAATTATATATAATAATATGTAACTTAAATTATATATAATAATATATAATTTAAGTTACAATCGAATCGCATTGGTCTTGAAAATAATTAAATATTTTTTTGTACATGCAACATCACGATATAAAAAAAGTTTTAATATACTATTCTATTGTGTGTTTTATCTAGTGATGTATCAGTATTGTATAGATATTCTCAAACGTAGTATGTTTTAAGTATGGATATCTTACTAAACATAGTACAAAGGAATGTATTTCTATATTTCATTGGCCTTTGATCTTGCTGCCTTGGCCGTGCCCTTCCGACGATGATGATTACAATAATAATTTATGATTAGTTAGTTACGTTAAGGTTTTGTTATTTTCCTTTATTAAATAAATGTATAATATTAATACAATATTTTGGTCTTTTATTTTACCTCGCGAAGTAAAGCTTATGGCCGCTACAGATGATGGGTTGTGTCCTAGATTTTTTTTTATTATCGTAACCTGTACATTTTTCAATAATATAATGAACTGTAAAAGTGAAACTTTCTTATGACAAATAGTTTTAAAGATATTTGATTTTAAAAGTTCCAAGTTCTCGAGCCGCCCGAAAACACTCCATAGAAAATCGTAGCACGTGGTGACGTCACAGCTGTCGCTGGCGCGTAGATAAAATGTATGGAGTGCAAGAGAATATCGCATTTATCTCGGTCCACGTTGGGTTTACAAGTATTCAGCGCATAATACGATTGATTTGAAATTTAATAAGGAATCTAAAAATTAGTAAATTGTGTTTTATTTCGATTGTTTGTAAATTGACCTTTTTTAGGATATAAAAATAATGAAGTCATAGTTTCCGTTTAGTTAGGCAATATCTTAGATTACTATGCATATTTTTTTATAAAATAGATAAGATAAGACATTAAGTAGTATTGGTAAGAATTCGATGACTTAGGAAACTGCCCTATTCGATCATATTCGGTATATTAGGTATTCTAAATCAAATGATTATTTATTTTATTTTTGACACACAAACTCAAGATATGATTCTGAACTCTACAGCACGCAACTGTGTTGCACAGTAGCAGACGAAGAGCGTTCCTTGTTTATTATTAATTTTGTTTATTATTTTAATTAATTGCGGTCTCAATGGCGCCGTACCTATGTGATAAAATATAAATGTATAGTTTAAGACAAATGAATGGATTGCGGGACTGGTTTTCCTTAATGTCTGTTGACCATTCATCTGTGGTCAGATGACTTGGTCTCTTCAATGCGGATAAATGAGTCGATGAATTGAAACAATAAACAAAATTGTCATATATAAATATTGTACAACATTCTACACAGCGCTATCTAGACCCATAGTAAGCATAGCTTAACTAGCTTGTGTTATGGGATCTAGAATGCGGATAAACATACTTGGTTTTTTTTTTTATAGCACTTAGTTGGCAGACAAGCACACGGCCCACCTGATGGGAAGCGGTTACCGTGGCCTATGGACGTATACAACCTCAGGGGTGTCACACTCGCGCTGCCGACCATGAAGAAACCTTCTGATGCCTCTCTTGAAGAACCCCTTATTGTAGGCGTTTGGGAAAACCGCAGCAGGGAGGTCATTCCACAGCTTGGGTGTGCGTGGTATGAAGTTTCTTTCATACCGCACAGTACGCACCGTCTCAGGTCGCAATGTGTGAGGATGAATTCCCTGCCTATGGCGAGAGGTGCGATGATAGAATGTAGCTACGGGCATCATGTCAAACAATTCATCTTCATCAACTTTCTTTTTGTAAATGCATACATATTATACATAGAAACACCCAGACCAATGCAAATATACATTTTTGTACATACAAATATTGGCCCTGAACGGGAATCGAACCCGCGCCTCCTGCGTAGCAGTCGCGTTCACTACCGCTACATCACAGAGGCTGTCAGTATATTTCATGGTACGTTCCACGTTTGCTGCTGTTGTCTGCGGTCAGCCTCGGAATCATACCTTCACGCCTTCACTCATTTAATTAAACTGAAAGTTTGATCAAATTACATACATACAGAGATGGGAAGGATTAGGTAGAGGTGAATAACATACATACATACAATCACGCCTTTATCCCCGGAGGGTTGGGCAGAGGTGAATTAACACCCACATTTCACCAAAAATTCTATTCGGTCCCGCGTAATAGGGGGTGAGTATCGCTTTATTCCGGGCATTACTATTGACTCGAACCATGCATCTGAGGCTGAGTCTGGGCTGTATATATCTGTCTGATGTTAAACAGCTATATACCTTAGTCGCCTTGTACGACACCGCATGGGAAGAGATGGTGACCCAAATTCTACTCTGCCGGGAACCACGAGGCTTTATCAAATTATCTGGACGTATATAGCTGGTATTATAGGACTGTACCCAACCGATACTTAGGACCCAAGTGAACCTTACCTGCTAGTCAGTGCACCTGCTAAACAATAGACGAGACTATGGCGCAGGCTATCCTCGCGAAGTTGGGGGCTCAGACGGTAGTCCCTCCCGGAAAAGGCAAAAGACATGCTAGGACATCAGATATTTGACAATTCTGTATTACATTGAAGATTGAACCAGTTCTTGGTAAAACGATTAAGATATAGAAAAAATAAATCGATTCAGGCGGATTTCAATGGTTTCGGGCGATGGTTTTTTTTTTATACAACTTAGGTGGCAGACAAGCACACGGCCCACCTGATGGAAAGTGGTTACCATGACCTATGAACGTGTGTAACACCAGTGGAGTCACATTCGTCGTCACGTGCCGACCCTGTAAGAACTGAGATTTTGTGCCGTCAGTGTACCTAGAGGACAAAGCAGGACAAGCCTTTGGTCATCCCACTGACAGCACAAAACTCTCCAGTGAGCTCTGGCTACCCTACTCACCGCCGGGAACACAACACGAGGTTATTATAACCGCGGTATTCTGTAGGGCGGAAATACCGCCGTGTCCTACTTCCTCAAATTCTGTGGCTTAGTGGTCAGAGTGTTCCCTTGTAAGGGAAAGTTCGCGGGTTCAAATCCCGCCTGCACCCATCCAATTTGTTCCATATCTTAATTGATTTGAATAGTAAATTGAAAGTAAGTACAGAATTTAGTTGACTATTTTATTTCTATTCACTCTTTGATCTCTATTCATCCCGTTTGACGGTACGGATCTAGATAACATTTAGCACAGATACATTATGGTCTAGAATTGAAATAATTCATAGGCTATTTTTGCAAAACTAACTGCAAAACTAATATTGGTAGACAATCCCCTGTGGCTCGTATCTGTTCCGAGTACAATTCACTGTGCGGTAGCTCTGTGGATCTTGATATTTTTGCTGATTCTGTCAGCAAGTTCAAGAAAAGCTTCTTGGCACCATCCGGGGGGCTAATTAACACTGAGGGTTGCTAAAGCTTCGATTTCTATCTTCTTTTTGCATTTTTTTTTTAGAATATTATTAAATTATTGCTCATTTTGTATTGTAATGTGGTTTGAATTCGGATTTGCTTCCGGATTTGGATTTGAGTTTGGATTTGGGTTTTAATTTGAATTTAGTTTGGATTTGCATTTGAATTTGAAGTTGAATTTGGGTTTGATTTTGAATTTGAGTTTGAATTGGAATTTGATTTAATTTAACTATGGATTGAATTCCGTGATTCTCAATCAATTTCACAATTTCAATCAATGTAATCAATTTAGTAAATGTAATCAATGTTCAGTATATCGATGTAATTATTTTAATAATCAAATTGTTTATGATTTCAATGTACCTATGCAAATTTCACACTTTATTCATTCCATTATTTAATTTTAATAGTCAGAATAAAATCGAATCAAATCGATGTATTATTAATAATCAAATTATTATTTGTCTAAATACTAACTGTACTAATAGTTTCACTCTTTTGTCTAACTAAATCATACAAATATTATTTTAATGCATGCGAATGTTGTGTACGTCTCTAATAGGTATGCATATTGGAATATTTCACGGATGCAGCTTTATAGAAAATGTTAATATGTATACTGTTGATGTACCTTAATAAATAAATAAATAAATAAATTACGAAAGTAGAGGACAATGGGTTACCTTATAAGAATGGGATTAGTATTTTACAAGGCAACAGAAAATGTTATAGTAAAACTTAAGCAGTTTTGGTGCCAAAGGGCGAACGGCCTTTCTTCGCCTTGTCACCAGCATGCTCATCATCATATTATAGTATCATTTTATTTAATGAAATTGGCGCAAATTCGACTTTTTTTGGCAATGAACTCAAGAGTAGGAAAGTGGGATGTTACCGTGAATTGTGACATTTTCGTGTTGGTTTTAAATCTCCCTAGAAACCCTTAGTTAAATCTCCATCACTTTACTGATGTAATAATTATCATTGATCGTGATCATCATCATTTTCATTAATAATCATTAGGCGCAGTGTGTTGTGATGTGAATAAACAAAACTAAATTAAGACACGGCTAAAAGGTTTTGTTACCGAAAATTTCATACCAAAAATCTGCATCTATTTAAAAAAGAAGACTATAATATTTCAACATTTTATTACTTACTACCTTTTTTCAAACAATAATTTAATTAAATCAGTTTCACTTAGTAACTAAAATGAAATCCACTTTTTCACTGTCCTTTTCGATGGTAGCAGCAATATTTTCTGCCAGGGACAAATTAACCATTTGGCATGAACATAATGTGTTACAAGAGACACAATTATTTTGATCTAAGGCGCTCTCTTTAGCACCTTTCTCATTGTTAGTGTTAGTTTCTTTAACTGGAGGACTGCAGCAGAAATCGGTATCAAGACCCATTTTCTCGCCATCTTCTAGCGTCTGCGGAAGATGCTGATTTAGAGTTTCTGGCAGAAGTAAGCTAGCTATACCGCCCGCTACGAGTAAAGCTCCCATGATGATCAATGGGAGTACCATGATGTCAGAACCCTGAAACCGTGTAAAATCAAGTAGATTAGAAAACCTTACAAATTTAAAAAGCTTATTGACATGATAAGAATTTAATTTTGAAGTTATACTTTGAATATTACCAGATAATTCACAAGCGGTATGAAGATTGGTCCAAGCATTCCGAGCACCGAGCTTAAACTCATGCCGAGACCTCTGACCACTGTAGGATATAACTCTGACGCCATCAGGGGTAGAACCACGAAGGACGAAGATATTCCCATCTTACCAACACAGTATAAAGCCAAAGTTACATTAGTTTCTGAAAAAGCACATGGTAAATAAAAACACGGGCATTATCTTTCCAAGGTCTCTCGGTCCTTATCGCAGTTTCCCACAGAAACTTCAGATCCTAGGGACCTCGGATACTCACCATGCTGAACTAAAAATGTCGTTAAACATGCTATCCCGCCAACAACCATACTCATACACAAAGTCCATCGTCTTCCAAGCCTCTCCATTGAAGGCCACAGGAACAAATATGTAGGCAGTTCCACAATTCCGGCGAGAAAGAAATTCAAGAACTCATCTCCTCCTAAAACTGGTGCGTAGTAAGACAGGCCGACATAAACACTGGTATTTGTGAACCAAATAAATGTTATAATGATAGTTTTTTTCCTCAAATTTGGTGTTCTGAACAGATCCAATATGCCATATTTTCTAGATTTTGCCTTTTCAATATCTTCGTTTAGTTTGTCAGTTTTGTATTTGCGGTGGAGCTGCACCATGTAATTTGCTGGTAAAGATTTACCGTTGATTCTGTGAAGTTAAAATATAGGCACATATGTCTTTTTCTTTATTCAAATTAATACAGAAAACGTTGATCCTTCATGAACCTACCTAGCCATGTTCCTCAAAATAACTTCCGCCTTTTCAAACTGTCCTCTTGCTAGTAGCCACCTTGGACTTTCTGGCATCGGCCAGAGGTATAAAAAGAAGCAGACAAACGGCAGTGTGGTGGCCAGAGCTACATGACGCCAATCTCTGACTAGGTATACAACTCCAGCAAGCAGGATAAGTCCAGATGAGTAAGCTATGTTAGAGAGAATCGTGCAGAGCGTTCTACTTCGTGGACCTACGAGCTCTATTGCTGTGGATGACAGAGAATATATTAAACACAACAATGAATTGCAGTCAGATATACTGTCTATCAATCAGAATAGCTTTAGAGAATGCTAATAGCCGATATCACAGCACTTGCTGCTGAATATGGTCTTCACTTTAGGGTTCCCTAGGAAACTTTAAGCGTCCTTTAAAGCGGGGCGTGAAAAAGCATATGATGAGGCCGTCAAGTTGAGTGTCACCATTGTCACATGGTATATGTAAGTAATGGTGACCATTTTTTCTGAGACTTTGTCTTCAGCTTACCATCAGACAAGGCAAAGTCTAGTTGACGTGTCTTAAATATAAAAAAAGAAAGAAAAATGATTAATACCTAGGAGTAGTGTTGCAAAAGACATGGGTTTTCCCTCATAATATGATCATCATAAAAATTACAAGTTGTATATCAATAGTGGTGAATCATACTTACGCGTAATACCCACTTACCAAGAACGTAAGGTGTAGTCATGATAGCTGGAACAGTGAATCCCACGCCAATTCTATAAATGATCCAAATGACGTAGTTTTGGGCGAAGGCCGTGGCTACTCCAAAAATGCATTCAATGAAAAGATAGATGAAAAACGAGGGTTTCCTTCCGAACGTGTCTTGTAGGTAGCCGAAGATGTAGTTCCCAACGATGCCTCCTACTGCCAGGAGTACTAAACCGAGCGTCGGGAGGAAATCTCTGTTGCAGACCAGGTCCCACTGCGAAGAAGGTAATTAATTTGAAAATCTGTTTATACTATAGAATGAAATTTTAAAGCATTTAGTATTTAGAGTATGTAGTATTTATTTCTTTATCATTCACTAGCTGACCCACCCCAGCTTCGCCCGGGGTATATTTTGAAGCTTCATATCCCTTTGAGACTGTATGTTTTAGTCTTCAAAATATGTATGAAAAATTACCGGATTTGTTAACATTTATTATCAATGCTCCGCTCCCTTAAGTAGTAGCGTGATGATATATAGCCTAAAACGTTCCTCGATAAATGGACTACCCAACACTGAAAGAATCATTCAAATCGGACCAGTAGTTCCAGAGATTAGCGCGTTCAAACAAACAAACAAACTCTGCAGCTTTATAATATTAGTATAGATGTAAAGATCGTGGGTTCGAATCCCGCCTGGACCGATTAAATTTTTTCTATCTTAATCCATATGTTGATACTGTTTATTTGAAAGTTAATTTGTCAGATTTTTTTTTTATACAACTTAGGTGGCAGACAAGCACACGGCCCACCTGATGGAAAGTGGTTACCATGACTTATGAACGTGTGTAACACCAGTGGAGTCACATCCGTGCTGCCGACCCTGTAAGAACAGAGATTTTGTGCCGTCAGTGTAGAGGACAAAGCAGGACAAGCCTTTGGTCATCCCACTGACAGCACAAAAACTCTCCAGTGAGCTCTGACTACCTTACCCACCGCCGGGAACACAACACGAAGTTATTATAACCGCGGTATTCTGTAGGGCGGAGGTACTTCCTCAGTCGGACTGCTCAATTGGGCGGAAATACCGCCGTGTCCTACCTCCTGAGTAAGTGAGTGAGGGTGAGTGAGTACATACATTTTGGATGTTTGCATTTAGGTGCAAGCTATACTCTACCACTGTGTGGCGTACAAAAATATGTCTTACAATTAAAATTAAATTATTTTATTGATGGTGTTTGGTGGAACCTGCTACACATGTTAATTAAATCACTATGTACTTTTCCACTATTATACACCTCACGGTATTTTCACAAACCTTTGAGAATACCGCGAGCTAAAACCTGTCGGTTGAAAAATAAAATATACTTATACCTAGTGGAGAAGTACAGTGTGAAAGTGCCTCGTGTTATAGGATATGGGCTGCACTAAGATCTTTGGAGCCAGGTCAACCTCATTTGTTAATATATGTACTAGACACTAACGCGTTCTTTTCTCTCGGAGTCGGAACATTAGACAGCAGTCTCTTCCTTAGATAATAGGTGTATAAGCCAAACCAAAGAGAAAGAAGAAGAGTGAGCGGACCTTGCGGACCAAATTTCACCAACTGTTTTTCAGTCCCACGTTATAGATGGCCCAGCCTATTGCCGCCAAGCGGGCACTTTGCACGTCGAATGGAACAGCTAACTATTCAAAATCGATTAAGATAAAAAAAATTTAAACGGTCCCAGCGGGATTCAAACCTGCGATCTTTCTCTTATTCGTTCCCCGTATAAGAGAAAGATCGCAGGTTTGAATCCCGCTGGGACCGTTTAAATTTTTTTAAACGCTCTGACCACTAAGCCACAGAACCTTCGCCCGAAACCATCCAAATTCTTCTATACATATATCCGTCTTACGGCGACGGTGTGAGCCATCTACCGATATTCGTGCGAACTATCGGAGTCAATGATTGATGTTGCAATCATTTTGCAATGTTTGCAAATGTTTAAAAATGATTAGAAGATCGGAAAAATTTGAATAAATTTAAGCGGGATTCTGACCCACGATCTTTCTCTAACACGGGGGATGTACTGACCACTAAGCCACCGGATCCACCCTAAAGTCATCCAAATCTTTCTAAAAAAAAATATCCTAATTTCATCGATTTCAATAGGTTTCTTTTTCTACGTGCGCAAAATCCCCACGGATACCCCCACCAGAGCCGGTGGAAGAGATTTTGTCGGACTCGAACCGACCAAAACGCACGCCGCCTGTGGGTCGTTTTTGGTTGCCGAAGGTGAGGTTAACAAGCATACACCGGCCGACACAGGGCCATCTCTCTCGATCTGGCCCTCTCCTCGGGTGTGAGGATCGCAGTCCCAATAGTTAGCATTTAGCATACCTACTAAATGCTTTAAAATTTCGTTCAATAGGAAAATACTTCTGCTTGATAATGAGTTCTATAAACTTACCTCACTCACGACAGTACTCTTATAGATATTTCTATTGTAATCCCACCCTTTAGTACAAGGTACAATTTCAGCTGTAGATTGTATCTGACTGAGATCATCTTGGACGCGATAGTTTTTGGCGATTTCGCTGTAATTCAGGTTGTACATACGGCATTCTGAGTACTGTAGTGCTCCATTCTTGAGCTCCATAGGAATGCTGGAACATATATACACGTTCTAGGGAAGGCTGGTTTCGTAGAATAGATAGACTAGTCAAGTCGTGACCACGGGTGCTGCAACGCATCCGAAACGTCGGCAGAAATAGTAAGTTCCAAGATACAATCCGCGAGAAGTCCCGATACCTAGTATAAATTATGAATTCACACCGCGAAAGTTTAAAAATAACAGTAGATAGAGTAGTATTAATTAGTCGGAAGTCCATGTTCGCCTCCGCACCTATGGTGTGTATTTTTATTTATTTAATATATTAATAAATAAATATTCTACAACATTCTACACAATGCTATCTAGACTCATACTAATCTTAGCTTAACTAGCTTGTGTTATGGAATCTGGATTGCGGATAAACGTACATAGAATACATACAAATTATACATAATAAAAAAGGAAATTTATCAGATATTTAGAGTTTAAATTCAAACTGTCCCACCTAGCCGACCTCACCTATGAGCAGCGCTGTGTTAATCTACATATCCTACCGATGTACGAAAGAAGAAGAATCTCTGATGTAACTCTTCTTCTCAGTGTTGCTCAGGGTGGGATTGACTGTCCTGGGCTTCTCTCTGAAATTAAGCTAAGAGTGCCAGTCAAAAGATTACGCAAGAATTTCTTATTGTGCAAGCCTCCGTGTCGCACCAATTTTAGAGTGAATAGCTTTCTGCCTAGAATTACTAGTGAATTTAACCAATTGAATGTTGACAGTAACCTGGATCTCTTTAATACCGGTAAACATTCTGCCAGATCTTGTCTAACGAAGTGTTTTGTTGAAAGTGTATAGATGTTGATATTTCTATTGACTTAATTTTATTCCTGTCTTATTGCTCTCAGCTGTTGACAATTTTGTTTTATATAACTGGTTGATATAATTGTGGAAGCTTGTAATTGGCGTGTACCTACTAACCTGAATATTGTGTATATGTGAATGTAGCTGTAAGCTCCCCAAATGAAATAAAATAATAAAAAAAAAATATACCCAAATCAATGCAAATTATACATATTGAGATGATATTCATGAATACAAATATTTGCACTGAGCGGGAATCAAACCCGCACCACCTACGTAGCAGTCGAACGATCTACCGCTACACCACAGAGGCCGTCGGAATTAAAATGCTCCTGTGGTCACCGAATAGATTGTTACATTTTCTTACAATATTTTTTCTTTTAATGGTCTTTTCTGTGTATGCTGGTAAACTGAAAGCAAAGTCTCAGAAAAAGGGTCACCATTACAGACACGTAGAATGTTATAATGGTAGCACTAAGCATGACGGCCTCATCAGATGCTTTTAAACGACCCGCTTAAAGGACTCGGGACTGTAGGAAGAAGGAAACACGTGAGCTGGTAAGGAATTTCAGGTCTTAATGGTGCGACGAAGGAAAGAGTATCGGAACCAGTTAGTTCTTGATGGGATATCTAGTCCTGCACGTGTTGTCCTGTGCTGGAAAGGAGAGGTTGGGTCTAATTGGAAGAGCTCATTAGAACACTCACCATGGCGGAGATGGTAAATTTGTAATCAATAACTTACCTCAGATTCTTGATCACACTGACATCCGATATGACATCCAGTTCAGGCACGCGGCACCAGTGTTCCACGCTAGCTGCCATGAAAAGTTGGGCGTATGCATGGAAACCGCAGGGTATCACAGCCGGTAGTAAAATCAGATAGATGACCAGCTTTTGATAACGGCCGAATGCTCCCACGTCTTCTAAGATTGCGTCGAAATCCATTCTGCCGGAGAAGATGGTTGGAGCGTACCACCAGCCTAGGACCCAGTCATTTACTTAATTAAAAAAGCAAGCTTAATACAGCAAGACTAAACGACACAGTAAGCTCATTTTGAGTGAATAGTAATACCAATAATTCATCGAATTTTTTTGGCCCACCTGATGAGAAGTGGTTACCGTGGCCTGTGTGCAACACCAGTGGCGTTATACTCGCGCTGCCGACAATGAAGAAACCTTCTAATACCCCTTTTGAAGAACCCCGCAGGCGCTTGGGAAAACAGTAGCAAAGAGTTCATTCCACAGCTTGAGAACCCGCTACTGATGTGGCGGAATGCGCCCCTGTGTGTTCCTGGGGCGCATTCTTGAGTATCCCCACTATCTCGGCCTGATTGCCGGGATGGTGGGGCCTTAGATAGCGGGCCCATCAAGGGCGTCCTAAGTCGAGTCGCTGTGAGCATTCTATCCCGCGACTCGGATTAGGCGAAGGGGGAACACCGCGGTGGTTTAGTGGGTAGTCTGGCCTTTCTCCGAGGCCAGGATTCCCACTCGAAGCGAGCCCCCTGCCCCCGCGGAGGGTGAGCGAAGTGTGTAAACGCATTCCACCACGTATAAAAGAAGACCCTCGAACTAAGTATTTATAGATTCCATTAAATTTTATGTGTATGTGTAAGTTTTATAAAAGTTATAAGTACCTAGTTATTTGCTTAGTATTACATGCCATTCTATTTCTAGAATTTTAGGTTGGCAGCGTGACTGTGATTCCTGTGGTGTTACAGACGTCCATAGGCCACGGTAACTACTTTCCATCAGGTGGGCCGTTTGCTTGTCTGCCAACTAAGTGATATAAAAAAAAAAAACAAAAAAAAAAAGAAACCAATTACATAAAATACAAACAGAATTAGTAATATTATAATGGACACTCACCTCACGATTATTCAAAAATCTGTAACAATTATAACAAACGTACTGTCACCATTCTCCAGCGTCTGCCTTCACTGTATCTATCCCAACTGCCAGATTCAACCAGCAGTCACCATCGTAGGTAATCTTAACGGAACAATAAACACTGCTACGAATACAGGTTGATGTTACAATGACATTTTAACTATTTAACTCATTTATTCATAAGAATATACCGCGGTAGCCTAGTGGTATGGGTAATGAACTGCTGAGACGCGGTCTCGGGTTCAGATCCCAGGTTTTACCATGGCACACACCAATGTTTTTCGAAGTTATGTGTGTGTTTATCGCAGGTTTATAAGTGCCCGGTTAATGGCAATAGGCTCGCCACCTATTACATTGGGACCTAATCATAAACTGGCGAAATGTGGGTGCTAGCACCTCTGCCTACCCCTTCGGGGATATAGTCGTGAGTTTATGCTATGTTAATATTTCATGTCATATAGTTTACCAGTGGTTAACAGCTTTCAATTTTATGCAATATATAATATATATCTTTAAGTGTCCAAATGTAGGTATGTCTAGTTCAAGGAGGTAGGCCGTAGGACACGATGGTATTTTCGTCCAAATGAGCAGTCCGACTAGGGAAGTACCTCCGCTCTACAGAATACCGCGGCCATAATAACCTCGTGTTGTGTTACCGGCTGTGAGTCCAGCCAGAGCTCACTGGAAAGTTTTTGTGCTGTCAATGAGGAAACCAAAAGCTTGTCCTGCTTTGACTTTTACACTGACGGCACAGAAACTATGTGCTTACCGGGTTGGCAGCGCGAGTGTGACCCGCTTGGTGTTGCACACGTCCATAGGCCACGGTAACTACTTTCCATTAGGTGGGCCGTGTGCTTGTCTGCCACCTAAGTGGTATTAAAAAAGTTTCAATGCCATACGAATAAGTGCAATATGTACAAGTTAGCGTAAATACAATCTTACGACGGCTGGAACGCGCCACATAAATTCAGTGACACATTATAAAGTCTATAACCAGCGGACGACTAATAAGACGCTCGATATAACGGTATCTCATTTGTCCAGTTCTAATAAGTGGTTGAGGAGCTATGAGGGAACAGATGAACTTACATACATACATTGCCTGTCAAAATCATAACCCTCCTTTTGCTTCGTCATAGTCGGGTAAAAATGATCTGAATACAAAGGTATTAAGATCAAATCAAACTGTTTTATTGATATAAATTGTATTATTGTCCGAACTAAAGGTACCAAATATAAGAACAATCAATCAACAGGAAGGGGGAAAACCAAGGTATTTAGATCATTTTGAGTACTCTACTCCTTAAGATTGATCTGATGCTGAACGTACTTACCTAGACTTTAGCCAATTTTACGAGGCACAAATTAAAAATGTCGGGTTCTAATGCAATACAATAATCATTATCATAACCTCTGCCTTTTTTTTTTGTTTTTACGTGCGCAAAATCCCCACGGATACCTCCCCACCGGAGCCGGTGGAGGAGGTTATGTCGGACTCGAACCGACTAAAACGCACGCCGCCTGTGGGTCGTTTTGGTTGCCGAAGGTGAGGTTGACAGGCATATCCCTCGCACCCCGGCCGACCCAGGGCCATCTCTCACGATCTGGCCCTCGTCTCGGGTGTGGAGACTACAGAGTCCCCAACTCGACCCCGGAAACGGCCTGCTTCTGTCAGGGTGACCGGCGGCTCCACCTGTCACCCCCAGGCCGGCGCTCATGGGGGGCGGAGGTCGTTCATCGACCTCCGACGCCCGAGTTGCCTTCGTAACGCCCGAGTTGCCTTCGTAATAACCTCTGCCTTACACCCGACCCTCTGAAAACCACAGTCATATCAATATCAAACCAAAAAATGACAAAGAATTTTAGACTTTATTTCTATAGTGTTAAAGTTCAAAATTCAATACAAAAGAGTTTCATTACACTTTTTTAATCACTAGGCTAGAAGGCTTTTAATTTTGGACTTAACATCATTGATTGATTGATTACCAGTAAATCCAATGCAAACAATATTCTTTAATGTAATCATTTCTAGGAGTCAAAATTTACAATGTCAGCTAATTATTCTAAATAATATCTATCAATAATATTTACATACATAGATATAATCACGCCTTCATCCCCAGAAGGTTAAGCAGAGATGAATTAATACCCACATTCACCAACTATTGTATTCGGCCGCATATAATAGGGGAAGCACGAGTTGCCGTATTCCGGGCAACATATTTGACTCGAGCCATGCATCTAAGGCTGAGTCTGGGCTGTATATATCTGTCTGATGTTAAATAGCTCTATCCCCTAGTCACCTGTACGACACCGTATGGGACTTTTCTATAGAGATGGGGCCCAATTTGCAGAGAAGAATTTTGGGCGCATCTCCGCAGGCACAAATTCTACTCTGCCGAGAAACTAACCCCTCGTTTTCACCACGACACAAGTTGTTAACTTGTTTATACGAAACTTGTTGAAGACTTGTAGAAGACTAATCAAAACACGTATTGTTGTATACATGTATATTGCAGATACTTTTTCGTTCGCATAGTATGTATAGCACACAAGTTGTAAGAGGGCCAGATCGTGAGAGATGGCCCTGGGTCGGCCGGGGTGCGAAGGATATGCCTGTCAACCTCACCTTCGGCAACCAAAACGGCCCACAGGCGGCGTGCGGTTTAGTCGGTTCGAGTTCGACATAATCTCTCCCACCGGCTTCGGTGGGGAGGTATCCGTGGGGATTTTGCGCACGTAAATTAAAAAACCAGGTTTAACAAATTATTTGCGTTCACACTGTAGCCTGTGACATATTGCAACTTGTCAAATACATGTTTTATACTTATGTTATAACGAGGAGTAATAAACCATTTATTTAAGACCAATAACAATAAAACTAAAAACAAAACACAGCATGTAGATAAAATTGGGATGCGCGTGGACAATTATTTCATTCACCGTGGTCAGTCAATTCGATTAGTGGGATATAATTGAAGCTAAGGACCGTTCCCTGCCCAGCCAAGGTCGGGAGTGATCGACGGGGACTCATGTTTGAGGTCCATAGAGAGGTATGACAAACTAATTTGTGTGTTTGTTATATAAAGCAAGCATTTTTTATTATTATTATATTATATTATATTATTGTATAACGTGCGAGTGGTGTGGCTGGAGTCGCTTTTCTGTGGTACCCCAATTCTTTATCATGGTCATAATATGGTACTTATATTATTAAATTGTTCGTGTTTGATTGGTTGCTGTGCGTTCTTTGCGTTTGGATTTTTATATTATATATTCTAACTCATTCACTAACAGGTGGTTCAATTTTACTTATTCTGAACAAAATAAACTAATCTTTTTTACAAGAATACTAAATAGGATTTAAAAGTTTCAAGTATCGAAAAATACCTCCCCATTGATGTCGACTGGTAACGTGCGCAATAGGCTGGCGGCATTGCCCCGTTGGATGGCAATGCCAATCCGTTGTGCAATGAGTTGTAAATATATAATAGTTTGATTATAAGATTCCAAAAAAATCTGAACATGATACAGACTCTATTCGATAATGTAATTTAATTATTTAGTTACTTGTAAAAGTATTGTAATTTAAGTTGAAGAATTTGTAAATACCTACGTAATATATACTAATATTATAAAGCTGCAGAGTTTGTTTGTTTGTTTGAACGTGCTAATCTCTGGAACTACTGGTCTGATTTGAATGATTCTTTCAGTGTTGGGTAGTCCATTTATCGAGGAAAGTTTTAGGCTATATATCATCAAGCTACTACTTAAGAGAGCGGAGCATTGATGATAAATGTTAACAAATCCGGCAATTTTTCATACATATTTTGAAGACTAAAACATACGGGTTCAAAGGTATATGAAGCTTCAAAATATACCCCGGGCGAAGCTGGGGTGGGTCAGCTAGTAATTCATAATTATACAACGGTTCGGGACGGTTTAAATATGTTCCCGGCATACCTATCGACGCTCGCAAGCTAATCAAGTCGTGTCGTGACCCCGGGTGCTACAACGCATCCGAAACGTCTGCAGAAATAGTAAGCTCCATGATTTTATCGCTAAAAATCCCGAACGGGTTCTAATTATGAATTCACACCGCGATAGTTTAAAAGTAACCCACTTAATAACTTCTGAATATTGTAAGAAATAAATGACGGGCTCATGATGGGTTCATGTCTAACTGCTCACCGAGTAGGTTAACATATTGCAAGTTTAAGCTGTGCTAACCAGGATGGGTCTCTAATCGCAGATAACAGGCGTGAATATAAATATGATGTTTGTTATACCACTTAGGTGGCAGACAAGCTCACGGTGAACCTGATGGAAAGTGGTTACAATGGTCTATGAACGTGTGCAACACCAAGGGAGCCACACTCGTGCTGTCGACCCTGTAAGAACAGAGAGTTTGTGTGCCGTCAGTGCAGAAGACAAAGACAGGACTAGCTTTTGTTCTTTCCACTGACAATTCGAGTATAAAAACTCTCCAGTGAAATCTGGCTCCCCTACTCACTGAACACAACACGAGGTATTATAGCCGTGGTTTTCTGTAGGCCGGAGGTACATCCCCAATCGGAGTGCTAAATTAGGAATCAATGAATATGAATAAAATACACAATACATTTTACTAAAAACATATATTATATCTTATGGCACATTTTTCGGTACCACTCAGGGTCATTCTTTGTGACACTTTCTGGTCTTCCATCCTTATGCCTGTAGTGGAACTCGGAGACGCCCCGCCCAGGTACATTGTTCACGATAAACTTGCAGAACCGCTCGCACATCCTAGCATCCCAGTCTGAAGATACATAGTGTATGGACTCGTATTCCACAAGGACCTGGTGACGAAAATATAATCTATTAACGCTTGATTTAAGAATAGCTTTATTTCAGAAGTTATTAACCCCTACTATGATCCCCTCCCTCCACTCATAAAAACCAATCAATCAATTAGCCCACCGTGGTCCACTGTTGGACTCTCCCAATCTGCATCATTCCTACTGATCCACCGCTTCCAATCTGTCCCAACCACCGTTTTCAGATCGTCAGTCAATCTGACTAGGGGGCGTCCTACCATCCGTTTTGCCTTCTCGCGGTTTCCACTCTAGGACTCGTTTGTTCCAACGGATATCGGTCCTTCAACAGACGTGGCCAACCCACTGCCACTATAGCTTGCTTACTCTATAGATGACATCAGACTATGACGATTAACTTGTAAGTAGTAAGTAAGTACAGAAGTTGATACCTGAACATGGTACTCCTGATCAGCAGCCAGGAAAGTGAACGAGTAGTCCCGAGGAGCGGTTCCGTTCTCTCCGTGCTGGTATAGCTTCAGGTCCACGGACTTTACAGGGTGTACTTCTCCATTCGGCAGGGCTATCCAACCAGCTTCGAAGCTAGAAAACAAAGTCGTTATAGAAGATAGATTTATCGGGCGCTAAGGCCTTAGGCACCAAGTTAAGTTCCCGGAAACCTTCTCCTATTTTTTTTTATCTCCATCCTATGGTTCCCTGTAAGAAATTGCCGCAGAACGATTAGGCCGCAATCTGTACGTACCACAAAGCTTGTATCTCATCTTGTAATGTAATATGTTATTGGCGTACAATGTGGACGTTTATTATTATTATTACATTGCTGATTAATGGATGGTGCATCACTGTGACAAATTTTTATACCACTTGGGTGGCAAACAAACACATTGCCCACCTGATAGTATCTGGCCTATGGCCGTGTGCAAAACCAGGGGAGTTTCTGTGTCGTTAGTGCAGAAGACAAAGCAGGACAAGGCTTGGATCCTCCCAAGACAGCACAATAACTCTCCAACGAGCTATCCCTACTCACTGCCGAGAACACAACACGAGGTTGTTATGGCCGCGGTATTCTGTGGGGCAGAGGTATTTCTCCAGTCAGATTGCTCAATTGGGGCAGGATTACCATCGTGTCCTACCTCCGTTAAGTTGTGTATCGTTGTGACGCACTTCCGCACTAACGTAAGTCGTTCATCGTGATTTTGAGCTTCGAAATTCAATGGGTCAGTCAGGTTTTCCTCTTGGGTCTGTGAGGTCGAAATTCCAAGGATAAAGTCTCGAATGCGATCACTCTAAGATGAGGAATATTTTTTTATAGTCCCTATACATAAATATATATACATATAATCACACCTTTATCCCCGGAGGGTTAAGGAGAGGTGAATTAATACTCAAAATTCACCAATCATGTATTCAGTCCCACGTAATAGGGGGTGAGCCTATTGCCGTATTCCGGGTACTATTGTTCAGGGTACTCTTGTATGTATTGTACTCGAGCCATGCATCTAAGGCTGAATCTGGGATATATATTAACTATCTAATGTATAACAGCACATACATACTTCATAGCCCATACAAATAACACATACAAACAACCCATAAATACATAATATAGTCGGTTATAACTGGCAACCTCTGTGGCGTAGAGGTCGCGCAGCACCAAGACGCGGAGGTCGCGTCACAAGCAGGGACGGTGTAGGAAGACTTCGACACCGCCACTGAGAGGAGCAGGGCGAACAGCCCGGTGGGTCTGCAGACCCGGAAATCTGCACCACGGCGGAAGAGGAACCGCAAGAAGAAAATCATCCCCGCACCAAAGACTGATTCGGATCTGGATCTCACCCTGACCGACTCGTCGTCTTCCAGCAGCTCCGGTGGGGACGAGACGATGCGCCCTCCTCCGCCCAAGCAGCTAGCGGTTAGCCGCCGAAAGCTGCAGGACGGAAGCACCAAAGCCTCCTCCCGGGCTCCGGCCCCAGAGGATGTGAGGGCGCCGCCGAGTTCCTCCACCTCGGCGGCGCTCTCGCCTCGTATCGAAGATACGACGTCTACGGACGATATAACGTCCAGGGAGGTGATAGAGGCTCTGGAAGGGTGGGCTGGAACCCGCACCGATTCTCCGACGCCGGAGGAGAACCGAGTAACGCAGGCGGCGTCGCGACTCGTCCAACTGCACGACCAACTCAAGGCGGAGGTGACACAATCGCGGCTCGAGAGGGCTCACATGGGCAGGAGGCACATTGAGCTCCTCGACAGCTATGAGAGGATGGCGGCCAGTCACCGCAAGGAGATAAGCAAGAGCTGGCCGAGCTTAAAAAGCTCGTCGCTGGACTGCCGGAGGAGCGGGTGACGCGTTCGGCGCGGCGGAGGCTGGGGGCGCAGCCGGAACGGCCAATGCCGTCAACGCGGCAGCTGTCGCCGGTGCGGTCGAGGTCGCCGCTGCGGCCGGAACCGCTGGCGCAGCCGGAGTTTCCACAGCTGGAGCCGCCGAGGTCGCCGGCGCGACCGCTTCGACCGGAGTCGCCGGTGTTGCAGCCGGCTCGGCCTGCGGACCCGTTGGCGCTCTGCATGGCGGCAATAGCCGCCATGGAGAAGCGTCAGGACGCGGCGCAGGCGGAGCAACGGGCGTGGCGGGTGGCGCAGGAGGAGCGCACCCAGAGGTGGCTGGAGGCCATTATGGACTCCAACCGCAGACCGCCCCTGTCGCCTTCGGTCGGGTATGCCGGAGCAGTAAAGAGGGGTCCCACCTGTCCGGCGGTGGCGAGGTCCCCGCAGGAGTCGGCCAGCGGCCCATCCGCTGCGTCTGCCGCTCCTGCCGCTCCGGCCGCTCGGCTGCTCTCGCCGTGGGAGCCGGGAGCCCCCAGGGAGCGCGGGGTGCCCGGGCCGGGGGCAGGGGGAAGGGCAAGGGTAAGGGGAAGACGTCCCCGGCCTTAGCCCCGACCCCAACCCTGGCCCCGGCTCCAGGTTCGGGTCCTTCCTCGGCTCCGACGCGGGCTGTCTCCTCACCAGAAGGGGGCTGGGAGGTTGCTGGAGCCTCCAAAAAGCGGCGCAAGGCGCTCCGGAAGGCAGCCAAAAAGGCCAGGAAGGCCGAGGCTGCTGCGAGGGGTGTGCCGGGGAGGCTGCGCGTTCCCCGCTCAACCGCCGTCGTCCTAACGATGACGGCGGAGGCGGCGGAGAGGGGCGTGCAGTACGCCCAGATTGTTACACAGGCGAGAGCCTGCGTCGACATAAGGGCCCTTGGGATGCCGGGCCCCATCCGGGTGAAACCCACTCGGACGGGTGCTCGGCTACTCGAGATCCCCGGTGCTTCGAGCGGTCCCCAGGCTGATGCCCTAGCAGCTAAGCTTCGGGACACGTTAGACGCAGCCGACGTCCGGGTGTCCAGGCCCAACAAGTGCGCAGAACTGCGCATTTCGGACCTGGACGACTCCATCACGGCGGAGCAAATCCGCCTCACCGTGGCGGAGGCCGGGGGCTGCCCCCTAGAGGCGGTGAAGGTCGGAGCAATCCGCTTCGGCCGCCGCGGACTGGGGGCGGCAGTTGTCGGCTGCCCCATCGCAGCAGCCAAAAAGGCTGCCGACCGAGGGTTCCTCGCCGTGTGAGGCGTGGTGCGGGTGCAGGTCCGGCTCCTGCAGGCTCGACCGACTAGGTGTTTTAGGTGCCTGTCGGTCGGCCACGTGGGGGTGCAGTGCACGGCGGCGGTGACGGTCGGTGACCGCTGCTTCCGCTGTGGCCAACCCGGTCATACGGCCGGTGGTTGCGAAGCTCCGCTGCACTGCTTCAGGTGTGCAGCGGGGGGCAAACCGGCCGATCATAGGGTTGGTAGCAAGGCCTGCACCGGGGGGGAGCCGAAGCCGCAAGGCGGGAGCTCCACCCAAAGATCGCGGCGGGATGCGGAGATGGTTCCATAATGGATCCTCAGCTCCGCATCCTGCAGGCGAACGTGGGCCACGGTGCCGATGTTCAGGGTCTTCTGCTCCAGAGCATGGCACAGTGGTCCATACACGTCGCCGCTGTCGCCGATCCGTACACTCACCGGCCCCTTGGGCCTGCCTGGGTGGTCGACCTGTACGGGTCGGCGGCACTGGCGTACAACGCCGCTATGGGTGCCCCCTCCCCTGTTGTCGTGGCAAGGGAGCATGGCATCGTAGCGGCGCGTGTGGGGGAGATTGCGGTCGTGGCCGTCTATTTCACGCCGAGCCTACACCGACGCATAGGGGAGTACCGGCAGTCGCTGGAGCGACTGACCGACGTCGTCAACGCCTGTCATCCTCATCCGGTTCTTGTGCTCGGGGACTTCAACGCCTGGTCAGTGACCTGGGGGTCCCGGCACACGAACCCACGAGGTAGGGCTCTGGAGAGCTGGGCCGCTAATCACGGTCTAGTTCTCCAGAATCGCGGGACCGAAGCCACGTTCGTGACCGCGGAGCGCAGTTCGATTATCGACCTATCGTTCGCAGGCGCTTCGCTGTCGCACCGTGTGCGGGACTGGCGTGTTGTGGTGGGGGTGGAGACACTGGCGGATCACCGATACGTTCGGTTTGATGTCTCCCCCCCCGCGGGTGATGCGCCGGTCATACCGGCCCCACGCGAGCCACGCTGGGTGCTTGGGAGACTGAATCGGGAGGTCCTCCTGGAGGCCGCCATCGTACAGGCCTGGGCCATTGCGCCGGACAGGCCTGTCGATATCGACGATGAGGCGGTGTGGTTCCGGGAGGCCATGACTCGTGTCTGCGATGCGGGTATGCCTAGGGCACCACCCTATAGTCCGAGGCGTCGGGTCTACTGGTGGTCTGCGGAGATCGTGAGGCTACGGCAAGCCTGCGTGATCGCGCACCGCCAGTGGACCAGACTCCGTAGGAGGCGTAGCCGAACCGCAGAGACGGAGCCCCGAGTGACGGAGCTTCATGTGGGATACAGGGAGGCCAGAAATGCCCTCCGAGCGGAGATTAAGCGGGCGAAAGCCGCGGCTTATAAGGAGCTCATGGAGACGCTGGAGCGGGACGCATGGGGGCGGCCTTACCTTATGGTAAGAGGAAAGCTGCGCCCCCGGGCCCCGCCGTTGACCCGGGTTCTCCAGCCAGCTCTGCTCGGTGGAGTGGTCGAGTCCCTGTTCCCGGCGCGAGCGGAACACGTTCCGCCGCAGATGACTCCGCCACCTCGGTCGCCTGTGGCGCCCAGTGTGGTAGTTGACGACGAAGTCCCCGAGGTCACTTGGGTAGAACTGGAGCTGGCGGTGCGAAGGCTTAGAGCCAAGAAGAGCACCGCCCCGGGACCCGACGGCATTCCAGGCCGCGCGTGGGTCCTAGCTCTGGGAGAAGACGGTCTCGAACCCCGACTGAGAGGGTTCCTCAGCGCATGCTTGGAGCGGGGCCAGTTTCCGAAGATGTGGAAGACGGGGAAACTGGTCCTCATCCGAAAGGAGGGTCGCCCGGCGGACGAACCGTCCGGCTACCGGCCCATTGTGTTGCTCGACGAGGTGGGCAAGCTCTTTGAAAGAGTTATTGCGAAGCGCCTCGTCGAGCACCTCTCTGGTAGGGGGCCGGACCTGGCGGATGCCCAAAATGGCTTCCGCCGGTGGCGGTCCACCGTGGATGCCATCATGCGCGTGAGGACTATGGCGGAGGAGGCAGTTGCCCGGGGTGAGGTGACGTTGGCGGTGTCCTTGGACATCTCCAACGCGTTCAACACCTTGCCCTGGAGTTGCATCAGGGAGGCACTCGTGTACCACGGTGTGCCTCTCTACCTCCGCCGCGTAGTCGGGGCGTACCTGACGGAGAGAGCCGTCATCTACCCAAGTGCGACCGGCGTCGGTCGGCGTGAGATGTCGTGCGGTGTTCCACAGGGATCGGTTCTCGGGCCGCTACTGTGGAACATTGGATACGACTGGGTGCTTCGCGGTGAGCTTGCGGACGGCGCCGCCGTCACGTGCTATGCGGACGACACGCTAGTGACGGCGAGCGGGGCTACACACCGCGAAGCGATCCTGAGGGCCACGACCGCGGTTGCTCAAGTCGTGGAACGGATCCGGCGGCTGGGCCTTGAGGTGGCTTTGCATAAATCCGAGGCCATGTTCTTTCATGGACCTCGGCGCACGCCACCACCTGGTTCCAGTCTCACAGTGGGAGGCACTCTCATCGGCATCAAGCCCCAGATGAAATATCTGGGGCTCGTGCTCGACGGCCGGTGGGACTTCGGGAAGCACTTCCGAAGTCTGGGCCCCAAATTGGCGGGCACAGCCAACGCTCTGGCGCGGCTACTGCCCAACCTGAGGGGCCCGGAGGACTCCTGCAGGAGACTCTACGCGGGTGTCGTGCGGTCCATGGCCCTGTACGGGTGTCCCGTGTGGGCGGACACCCTGAGTGATCGGCACATGCTCCTGCCGCATCATAAGGGGGTACCGCACGATATCATTCAACGCGGCGAGTCTCCTCGCCGGATCCCCACCATGGATCCTGGAAGCGAGATGCCTTTCGGCGCTATACCGGTTCCGAAGGGCGGCGCGGGAGCGGGGTCACGATTCCGAGCCCGAAGAAATTCGGGCCGTGAGATCCCGGCTCCACAGGGAAATGGTGGCGGAATGGGAGAGACGACTTGGGCAACCAAGCGCAGGGCACGCCGTAGTAAAGGCGGTAAGACCCATCATGGGGGAGTGGCTAGAGAGGCCACACGGCAGCCTCTCGTACCGTCTGACGCAGATGATCACCGAGCACGGATGCTTCGGAAAGTATCTGCGTCGGATGCAGAAAGAGCCAACGTCCGAGTGCCATCACTGCGACGCGAGCGAGGACTCAGGTCCGCACACGCTCACCGAGTGTCCGGCGTGGGAGACGCCGAGGCGGGAGCTTGTGGCGGCCCTGGGAGTGAGGGTTCTCACGCTCTCCACCTTGCTCGCGGCGATGGTTCGCTGCGCGGATGCGTGGGCGGCCGGCGCCTCCTTTTGCGAGCAAGTAATGCTCGTGAAGGAGGAGGCGGGGCGGGAGCGGCAGCGGGAGCGACGAAGGATCGCAAGACAAGCTGCCCGCGTACGAAGGCAACTCGGGCGTCGGAGGTCGATGAACGACCTCCGCCCCCCATGAGCGCCGGCCTGGCAGAAGCAGGCCGCGGCAGTGGCGCGCGTGGCGCGCCTCCCCGTTTCCGGGGACGAGTTGGGGACTCTGTAGTCCCCACACCCGAGAAGAGGGCCATATCGTGAGAGATGGCCCTGGGTCGGCCGGGGTGCGAGGGATATGCCTGTCAACCTCACCTTCGGCAACCAAAACGACCCACAGGCGGCGTGCGTTTTAGTCGGTTCGAGTCCGACATAACCTCCTCCACCGGCTCCGGTGGGGAGGTATCCGTGGGGATCACGTAAAAAAAAAAAAAAAAGTGCAAATATTTGTATGCATGAATAAGAATAGGTATTTGCATTGCTCTATTCGTGCCTCGTAGAGCACATTAAGCGGCCGGATCCGGTTGTCGTACGAACATCTATAATGGTAGTTGGAGCCTTGGAATGCATCAATATCGTCATTGCTTGGAGGTGCCCATGTGACCTCCACAAGCCAATGACGATATTGATGCATTCCAAGGCTCGTCGCTTCACGGAAAATATCGAACATCAGTCAAACTGGAAAAAGCGTACCTCAAACTTTAAGGTGAAAGCTTCGGAGGTGAAAGCTTCGGAGGTGAAAGTTTCGGAGGTGAAAGCTTCGGAGGTGAAAGCTTCGGAGGTGAAAACTAAAGAGGTGAAAGTTTCGGAGGTGAAAGCTTCGGAGGTGAAAGCTTCGGAGGTGAAAGCTTCGGAGGTGAAAACTTCGGAGGTGAAAGCTTCGGAGGTGAAAGCTTCGAAGGTGAAAGTTTCGGAGGTGAAAGCTTCGGAGGTGAAAGCTTTGGAGGTGAAAGCTTAGGAGGTGAAAGCTTCAGAGGTGAAAGTTTCGGAGGTGAAAGCTTCGGAGGTGAAAGCTTCGGAGGTGAAAGCTTCGGAGGTGAAAGATTCGGAGGTGAAAGCTTCGGAGGTGAAAGCTTCAGAGGTGAAAGGTTCAGAGGTGAAAGCTTCGGAGGTGAAAGCTTCAGAGGTGAAAGCTTCAGAGGTGAAAGCTTCAGGGGTGACTGGGTTTAACGCTAGGATAATAAAAAAGAATTTATTGCAAGTAAACTTACACAGAGGCTGTACAAGGTTGGCAGATTACTCCAACGCTGATATTGATGCCATTCTCCAGGAAGATATGGTGGAACGCGTACCGGTGCATCAGCGTCCAATCCCGCTTATGGCCTGAAGAGTTAGAAGTATAATTAGTTATAGCCTATATATATAAAGCAGTAACCATGGTAGCCTAGTGGTATGGGTAATGGACTGCTGAGACGATGTTTCGGGTTCGATGCCAGGTTTTACCATGGCACACAAAAATGACTTTTCGATGCTTTTCGAAGTTATGTGTGTATTTATCGCAGGTTTGTAAGTGCCCGGTTAATGACAATAGGCTCGCCACCTATTACATTGGGGCCTAAACATAAACTGGCGAAAAGTGGGTGCTACCCGTTCGGAGATATATGTAGACGTGAGTTTATGTTATGTTTTTTTTACGTGCGCAAAATCCCCACGGATACCTCCCCACCGGAGCCGGTGGAGGAGGTTATGTCGGACTCGAACCGACTAAAACGCACGCCGCCTGTGGGTCGCTTTGGTTGCCGAAGGTGAGGTTGACAGGCATATCCCTCGCACCCCGGCCGACCCAGGGATCGTTACGGGTAGTTAGAGCTCTATAAAGTCCGACTAGTTTATCTATAGAACTTAGACATCGCTGATTGGTTGTGGAGTAGTCGCTTCACGAAAAATATCGAAATTTAGCCGCATCTTTGTCAGGGTAGAAAGCTGACCCCGATTGAGTTGGGAAAAGGCTCAGAATGATAATGGGTAATGGACTGCTTAGACGAGGTCTCGGGTTCGATCCCAGGTGTTACCATGGCACACACCAATGACTTTTCGATGCTTTTCGAAGTTATGTGTGTATTTATCGCAGCTTTATAAGTGCCCGGTTAATGGCAATAGGCTCGCCACCTATTACATTGGGACCTAAACATAAACTGGCGAAATGTGGGTGCTAGCACCTCTGCCTACCCCTTCGGGGATATAGGCGTGAGTTTATGTTATGTTACGTTTTTTTTTATTTGTTCATAAACAATTTTTATATTGTTTGAACTTCTCATAAAACTAAACATGACAAAAGCAAGCATGAAACACTCAATGACCAAGCGTCGGCTTATTGCAAGAACTCATTAACTAGGTACAAAAAATCACTAAATACGTTTTTATTTATAGTGGACTTCATTTGACACATTCTACAAAATGCAAAAACTCACTTATTTCTATCTATTCAATTTTAGGCGTTATAACATTGACATTAAGTCTATAACTGCAACTTTGGAAATCAGGCATTTACAAAACATCACTAAGCTGCACAAATTATTTTTATTAATTAGATAATTATTAAAATAACAACATTCATATTACACAGAACTCATTTTTACCATGTAATTAACTTAATCTAAATAAGAATAGAATAATATCTTAGAATTAGGATCGATAAAGTTCATTATTTGCATTTAATTACTTTCTGTTTTGTATAAATTTGTTCATAAGTACAGAATAAGTAATCTTGATGAATTTTATCGAAATAAATTTTATAAAATATCATGATTTAAATTATTTCAGATATTCCTAAAATCAGTATTTTAATAATTTGTTTTTTCTCAATCGCATAATTTAATCTTAATTAACATCGGTTAATAGCTTCTTGCCAGCTACGTGGATCATCGTTTGTAGTTTGGTGAGTTATTCGTGGTAAGTAAATTACGACAAAACAGCTTGTCTAAGGAACGCGGGAATAGGTAAGGACGAACGCGGGGAAGGGTGGGCACAATCCCGATGCCCTGGACGCCCTGCAGTTCAAACAAACGAGCCCATCGCACCCGCTTAGTTTTCCGCCCGCGCCGGATGCGTCGTTTCTGGCGTTGTCTGTTTGGGTGGAGTGTGTGGCATCAGCTCTGAATAGCTTCTATAGTGAGTCGGCCGCGGGGCTGTGCAGATTTCGATCGGGTCATCTCAAGGAGCTTACTTTCGGCTCCGCAGGGGAGAATAGTCGGCACTTGATGGAATGCCTGACAACGTTGACAAACTTTCTGTTAAGCGGGCGACTTAATTCTGCGGTGTACCCTTATCTTTATGGGGGTTCGCTGTAGCGGGAAAAGGACGGTGAAATCAGGCCTATAGCTATTGGCAGTGTGTTCCGCAGGTTGACGGCAAGGTTGGCTTGTCGGACCGTTAGGGATGTGATGGCGGAATATTTGCAGTAGCACCAGCTGGACTTCGGGTAGAGCCGGGGTGTGAGGCATTTGCTATGGACTCTGAGCACTCCGACAGCGTGGTGCTTAAGCTGTGCATCCGCAATGCCTTCAATAGCTTGGAGAGAGATGTTCTTTTGACCGAAGTTCAGAGAAGAAAAAGCAACAAATTCCATCTCTCTATCCCTTCCTATATCAGGTTCACTATTCTTCCTCTTATCTCTTCTTTGGAGAAAGTTTCATTTCGTTGCAAGTAGGAGCGCTGCAGGGGGGCACGTTGAGGCCTAAGGGCCTTCAGCTTGGCGATACACAGGGTCATAACGGACCTCAAGTGTGAACCAAACTTGTGTATCTTGACGATGGGACCTTAGGGGGTTCGCCACAAGACGTTCAGGATCTGGAGATTCTTATCCCACGACTCACAGCCCTGGGCCTGGAGGTGAACCCCTAAAAATGCGAGCTATTCCCCTGCATTGGTGAAGCCCGCGCACATCTAGGACGCTTGAATTCCCTGCTGCCTGACATCAAAGAGCTGTCCTAAGATGCTGTCTCATCCATCTTTCTTCCTCTGGGTACGCCTATCTTCCCTGATGGGCTGCCGGAAATTACTCCTTTTCGCAGGAATCTTCTATTGTCGGCTAGGGAGCATCTCAGAGTCTTGTCTGCTCACGTGGCACTTGTGCTTCTTCGTATGTGCTTTGCCCTCCCGAAGCTTACATATTTGTTGCGAGCCTCACCTACTTGGCTGTGTCTCACCGAGGTCACGGAGTTCACCGATACCCTGAGGTCGATCACTGAGTCCATCGTGAATGTCGCCCTTGATGGAACTCAGTGGAGACAGGCGACGCTTCCCATTAGGTATGGGGAAGCGAGGGTGCGATACACTCGGGATGTGGGCATGCCGGCTTTCTTGCCATCGGCGCATGGGGTGTCGAACCTTGTCACTTTATTCCTGGGTTCTAATGGTGACAGAACGCGAGTACTTTTCGCGGCTGATGCTGAGTCAGTTTGGGTGGTCCGCAGTTTGGGAGCGGACGTACCTACCTCTTGTAGCGTTCAGCGAGCATGGGACGACACTACTGTTGGAGGGAGCCTCGGGGGATGATCTGGCCAGACTTCGGTGGCTCAGCCGGAGTCAGTGGCATGGCTGCACGCACTACCTTCTCCTCACCTCGGCACCTTGGTGGACGATAGCTCGTTGCGCGTGGCGGTGGCGCTCCGCCTGGGGTACATGGTATGTGCATCCTACGAGTGCACATATGGATCCACGGTAGAAGCCGATGGCTATCACACACTGAGCTGTCGTAGGTGTGCGGGTAGGTTCTCGCGTCACCATGCCCTCAATGACATTGGAGGAATGGCAAGTGCCTACTGGACGCCACGTACGTCAACACTGTTGCTTCGAGTCACCTCGATCGCACGGTCCGGTTTCCAGCCGCTGCTGCCGAGATTGTGGCCGCTGGGAAGCGGCTTAAGTACGAGGCGTTGCAGGGTCGGTATCTGTTCATTCCCTTTGTAGTGGAGACTTTGGGCTGTTGGAGTGTGGAGGTAAAACGATTTGTGGAGGATATCGGACGTAGAATCAGGGAGAAGTTAAGCGACTCCCGCGCCGGATTGTACATGGTCTAGAGGCTGTTCATCGCCATTCAAAGGGGCAACGCAGTCAGCGTGATGGGCACCTTCGCGACAGGTACAGGTCCGGCCGCCCCTATCTTTTAGGGACGAGCGCGAATGCGTGTGATTGTTTTTTTTATTCAATCAATCAATCAATCAGCCCACTGCAGTCCACTGCTGGACATAGGGCTCTCCCAATGTGCGCCATTTTCTCCGATCCTCCGCCTTCCGCATCCAGTCTGTCCCAGCCACCTTTTTCAGGTCGTCCGTCCATCTGGCTAGGGGGTGTTCCTTTTAATTACCTGTTTATTCAAAGACTAAGAGTTTTGGAAGTATTTTGTGATAAATATTTTGTTATTTTGTTTATTTGGAAGAATTTAATTCGTTTTTCATAGGACTAGCACTATTCTGTTTAGGATAATACTGGTTATCCCTTTTATAAAATAAACATTTGATTAGATTTTCGTTGTTTTATTACAAATTTAGAAATAATTAATTCACATACTGAACAGACTTACAGTAGCCAGAAGTCATTAAATTTTATTTTGTGTTATTAAAAAATAAATAACTTTGTCGGATTAGTGACTCTCGCTTATTTTTATTAATGCATTTTTAAGCTAATCAAAAACATTACATTTTTCATCCCCGTCATATAGGATACTATGGGCAAATCAACATAACCACTAACTAAATCGAACTAAAATACTGTTTATCTCAGAATAGTGAATATGTCACATAATGACTTCTTGCAATAAGCCGACGCAAGATTAACCACATTACGTAAAATAAATGTAGTCCGTTTACATGTCTGTCTGGAATATGTATGTATATTTATGTAATAGTAGACTCAAAAAACTCTTACCAAAACTGTGGTCTCTGAACGAAGCCAAGCTGAACTCGTAAGATTCGTCTTCGATCTTCAATTTACATTTTAATGTACCAAACTGCTCGTAATGAGACTGATGCGCTCTGCAACCATAAACAGGGATACTTACAACAGGGATAATTCCATGTAACGAATTACCCGAAACTTCCTTATATTTAATATAGAACACGTCAATTAGACTTCGCCTCGCCTGATCATAAGCAGAAGGCAAAGTCTCTGAAAAGAGGGTCACCACTACTTACAGATACCATTTTACAATGGTGACACTCAGCTTGGCGGCCTCAACATATGCTTATTCACGCCCCTCTTAAAGGAATCGGGACTGTAGGAAGAAGGAAACAAATGAGCTGGTAATGAATTCCAGGCCTTAATGGTGCGACAAAGGAAAAAGTCACCGAACCGCTTGGTTCTTGATCGGATATTCTGCACCGTGTGCGGGTGACATCTAAGACCTGCACGTATGGTCCTGTGTAGGAAAAGGGAGGGTGGGACTAATTGGAAGAGCTCATCAGAACATTCACCATGGTACATGGTATTTGGATGTTTATGACAGTTATTCATTAATTCTATTCTGCTCTACAAATGTATTGCATGTGAATGAAGGTTTATTATACAAACTATTTAAATAGATTAACATAGGAAAAATTTGAATCAGTTCAGGCGGAATTTGAACTTGCCTAGATAGGTAGAACACGGTAGATACATTATAGGTATTTAAACTATCATGGTCACTGACATCAGTATCAGAATAAACGGGATATTTACCATGTTTCATTATTTTTTTGACTTTCCGATATTTCGGCGCTGTTGCAAGCACTATGATCACGGAGGAACGGAGTCGCTAAAGAATATGCCAACCTTGTGCAACATTGTGTGACCACAAACTACTTCGTATACAGAAATGAGTGCCTACTACCTACAGATAGATGGAGTAGCGATGGGCAGTCCGGTGGCTCCAGTTGTGGCAAACTTGTGGATGGAACATTTCGAAGCCATAGCCATACCCACCGCCCCAAGCATCAAAATCTGGAAACGGTATGTTGATGACATTTTTTGTATACTGGAGGGGAGTGAGAATGTTGTACAACAATACGTGGCCCAGTTCCACAACATCCATGGAAAAATGAGCTTTACGTACGAAATGGAAAAGGAAAGAACCCTTGCCTTCCTTGACGTGAAGATCGGTGTCCGTGAGGATGGGTCGTGTAGCCACTCCGTGTACAGGAAACCCACTCACACTGACCGCTACCTGCATGCCGACTCACATCATCATCCGCGCCATCTGAATTCGGTAGTGACGTCGCTTACTGACCGCGCATATAGTTTATGTGACGAGGAACATTTACAAGAAGAATTGAAGCACATAAGCGACGTTCTACAAAAGAATGGATACAATGGACGGATAAGACCACCAAGACTCACCACAAATAAACCCCGGAACTATAAGGTGGAAAGACAGCCAGCCTTTCTACCCTACATCAAAGGAGTGACAGATAAGATCGCTAACATCCAGAAGAAGGTATCTGTCAAAACTATTTTCACTCCTTTTTAAAAGCTGTCGCAATGCCTGCGCTCACCCAAAGATGGCTCCCCATTGGACAGACCGGGAGTGTACAAGATTGACTGTAGCTGTGGCAGTTCCTATATAGGACAAACAAAAAGAACGGTTACATGCCGAATCAAGGAACACATCAGGGCAGTCAAAAACAATGAACCGCATAAATCTGCAATCGCTCAACATTTATTGGAGTCCAGTACGAACCACTGGATCGAGCTACATAACCCTCAGATGCTTTCGACCGAACGCCACTATATACCAAGACTGGTAAGGGAAGCAATTGAAATAAAAAAGTATAAAAATTTCAATCGTGAGGATGGGTTTCAACTGCCGAACGTCTGGCATCCAGTGGTCCGTCTTTGCAAAAACAACCGGGAACAAGCTAAAACAAAATCGCGAGTGGATACAGTGAGCATCGTATGTCGTGAACGTGATCGAGATCGGGTTCGAGTTTGTAGTGAGAGTAAAACCAATAGTAGTGCAGATACGCGTAGTAAAAGAACTCGAAAGAGGGTAGATCGATATAATTACTCCTAGAAGAAAAAACTTTTTCTTTGTTCACCGCCACTACTCCAGTTCCTCCGTGATCATGGTGCTTGCAACAGCGCCGAAATATCGGAAACTCAAAAAAATAATGAAACATGGTAAATATCCCGTTTATTCTGATACTGACGGTAGATACAATTTTTTTAAATGTATACAGTATGTAGCAATCAATTAGCCTATCGCAATTCACAGCTGGATATAGATCCAAATCTTGGGAAGCTTTCTACGTTGGTCAGACGTGTCGATTCAGGGTTTGTATCGAGGTTTCCTTGTCTCGCAGTGATATCGTTTGCGTGTTTTTCTTTAGTCGCCTCTTACGACACCCTTCGGATAAAATGGTGTGGTGATACCTGTATTCTTTCTCCTTCACTACACGGTTAGCATTTTTTGCAACAATGGCTACAAAATATGCCTTTTTTTGTACGTGCGCAAGATCCCCACGGATACCTCCCCACCGGAGCCTCCGTGTCCGTGTATGTGTTATGTCGGACTCGAACCGCCTAAAACGCACGCCCCCTGTGGGTCGTTTTGGTTGCCGAAGGTGAGGTTGACAGGCATATCCCTCGCACCCCGGCCGACACAGCAAAATATGCCTTAGAATATCTATGAATGGCAATTATCCACCTACTTCTCGAGCCCACCTAACCAGTATATTTCTGCTGTGAATAGCATATCTTCACTACCTTTAACAATTCATATTCATACGTTTTAAGTCCTTCGAAGTACTCCTTGCTCCATTTCTCCTTTGCAATAGACCTGATGACGGCAGGTGGGTGCAGGTCACTGTCGAAGTCGAACGGCTTACTGGTCGCGTTCCAGTCACCAAAGAACTTGACTTCAACTAGCTTCTCAGGGTCGTTCTGGTACCTGAAATATAAAATAGTCAACACTTCTAGCTTTACTTCGGGAATAGTTTAAGGCAACATTACGCAGCGGGAAAAACTGGGTGAAAGAATAATTACCCAATTGCCACTCCATTGGGAATATTGGTGCACTTTTGACAACGAATTCCTAATTGCACCCAGTGGAATAAAACATTTTGGGAACCCGAGAATATCGAAATTTGAAATGAACTCTTTGGTCATTTAAATTGAAAGTCGGAGACTACATGTTTCCCACGTGTTGGATATTCTTTTTTTGTAATTTACTACATAAATTATACATACAAACAACCAGACCAGATCATACGTTTTTTTTTTTACTTGCGCATAATCCCCACGGAATCCCCCCCACAGGAGCCGGTGGAAGAGATTATGTCGGACTCGAACCGACCAAAACGCACGCCACCTGTGGGTCGTTTTTAGTTGCCGAAGGCGAGGTTAACAGGCATATCCCTCGCACTCCGGCCGACCAAGGGCCATCTCTCTCGATCTGGCCCTCTCCTCGGGTGTGGGGACCACAGAGACCCCGACTCATCCCCGGAAATGGGGAGGCCGCGGCCTGCTTCTGCCAGGGTGACAGGGGGCTCCACCCGTCACCCCCAGGCCTGCGCTCATGGGGGCGAAGGTCATTCACCATTCATCATACTTGCATACAAATATTTGTAACGAATGTGTTCGAAACTACAACCTCTCATTAGCAGTCGCACGCTCTGCCACTAAACCATAGAGGTCGGCATTCATTACTTACCAATGCGTAATTTATGAATTAATAATACCTGATGACTTAATTACAAAACGCCAGACAGAATCATGTTTGAGACTCACCACATCTGTCCCTTATAAGACACGGTCCATTTCGCCATAGGAACTATTGGCATAATCTTTATGCCTTCGGCTCCAAAATCTCCGATTTGCGCTCCAAACAGAACTGTATCTGGAAGCTTCTTGCTGCACAGCAGTCCTTTGCCTGGAAGCTAATGAGGGTAGAATTAAATTAAACTACTATCAGTAGCGAAGGGTGAAAATGTTCGAAATTGAAGACTGTGGAGTATTTTTTTTAATACAACATAGGTGGCAGACAAGCACACGGCCCACCTGATGGAAAGTGGTTACCGTGACCTATGAACGTGTGTAACACCAGTAGAGTCACATCCGTGCTGCCGACCCTGTAAGAACAGAGATTTTATGTGCCCTCAGTGCAGAACACAAAATTACGACAAGCCTTTAGTCTTCCCACTGACAGCACAAAATCGTCATGGAATCCATTGCGATCCATTAGACTCTACCATCGCTGTAAAGGTAAGCCGGCAGGAATTGTATTGACTCCTCGACATTATACACTGTACACTTATGATACTTACTCCAAGGTAAAATAGTCCATTGCACATGCCAAGAGGACGACGCTCACAGCCGGCGATCACATATATTCCTCCGTCCTTTTCGTTCTTCGATGAAATGAAGAAGACCGCATCGAACGCCTGGAATTAAGATTCACCATAATAGTACTACGGTTTTTTTATACTACTTAAGTGGCAGACAAGCACACGGCCCACCTGATGGAAAGTGGTTACCGTGGCCTATGGCCGTGTGTAACACCAAAGGAGCCACACTCGGGCTGCTGACCCTGTAGGCATAGAGTTTCTGTGCCGTCAGTGTAGAAAACAAAGCAGGACAAGTCTTTAGTCTTCCCACTGACAGCACAAATTCTCCAGTGAGCTCATGGCTGCCCTACTCACCGCTGGGAGTATTGAGGAGACTTTGAACTCTATCATCATCACGCTAGATGACTCGTCCGTCAATGACTCTAGTCATTCGGAAAAGAGTGCCCATTGTTTTAATCTAGAACTTCGATTCTAATACATATGTTCCGCAATTTCATATAATGCCATTTTCCACAGACACTGTAAAAAATAGCTTTAAATTTTGGACTTTATTTCTTAATTTTTAAAGTTCAAAATTAAATGAAAAGAGTTTCATTACACTTTTTCATTCACTCTGCATAAAGCCTATTAATTTTGGACTTTCCTTAGTATTGCTTTAAGGTCTAAAATTAAACAGATTTTTATCAGTGTCCTTGGAGTTGCTTTAGCAGAATCAAGGCCCAGCAGGGCCGTCTTTAAACTATTTGAGGCCCTGGGCACATTAGGATCATGGGGCCCCTAGGACCTTGAGAAAACACTATTTAGTTACAATAGATAAAGAAAGACAAACAAGGTTCTAAATTTATTTTTATTTAGTTACTAACTATAAAAAAATAGGAAATATAAAAAATAATCTACAAAAGTAACTCGCTTAACATAAAATCCTTAGATTAATTCTATGTTGATTGCAAAGGTACCCTTCTAGATTTAAGATGAGCAAAATCGTTAATCACATCTTCAAAATCTATGGTATTGAGAATATCACATTCTATGGACATCAGCGACAAACTAGTTAATCTCTCTTGAAGCATTGTACTTCTTAATTAATTTTTTATTCGTTTCAATTTGGAGAAGGAGCGTTCTCCGCTGCAGTTAGTTACCATCATACTTAAAAATATTCTCAATGCAATTTCTACGTTAGGAAATGTGTCTTCAATTTTGTTTTGCTTTAATAGATTATATACTTCCTGTACACTGTTAGATGCTTCATTTTCACTCTGAACATTTTTTAAGTATTCTTTTAAATGTTGACATTCTATTCCTAACTCTTTTTCATTTACATCTTCGTGATAGATTTGAGAAAATTCTTTGCATCCTTGTCGTATCTCTTCGGAATTCAGAGTTTTTAAGTGAAAAAATAAACTAAAACGTTGACTGACGGTCTCATATGAACTTTGTCGCTGTTTTAGATGAACACTCAAGGTATCGATTATTGGGAGAAAGGTTTCTACGTTGAATCGCTCTTTTCCATTCAATTGGACTGATGGCGCAGAGCCATCAAAAAATATCAGCCGTGAGCTTCTACGTCTTGTTCTTTGAGATAGATCTTTGTAGTCAGATTCTGGGTTATTTTCTTTGGCAGATGACTCGAAGTTATCAAATTTATCCCTGAGGTTAGTAATAAAATCATAAAGTGAAGTCAACAAATTGGTTGCAACGTCCAGTGTTATTGTTTCTTTCTGAAGATAATTACTTGTTTTGTCTATTCTTTCCAATATGGTGCTCCAGATTTCCGTCAGTATAATAAATTCTAGATTTCCCATTTTTCTAGACAAACTAAGGGCTTCGTCTCTTGTTTCTCGTGCCTTTTCAGTATCGTTTGCGATGGTGATTAAAGCTTCTAATATTCTTTTATAACCCCCATGCAAAGCACTTACTGCATCAGCTCGGGCTGACCATCTGGTTTGTGAAAGACTCTTAACAACTTTTTTTGAACCTAAATGTTCTGTTAATATATTCCATCTGTGGGTAGAGCCCGAAAAAAAGTTTTACACTTTCTGAACTATTTCAAAAAACTGTGATGCCTCCGGTACACACCCAGCAGCATGGACACCTACCAAGTTTAGTGAATGTCCTGCACATGGTATAAAGGTGGCAAATTCACATTTTTCCTTGATTCTTGTTTGTAGACCACTATACTTTCCCGACATATTTGAAGCATTGTCGTAGCTTTGTCCTCTGCAATCTTTTATGGGAATATCATGTATCTCTAAAAAATTTAAGATGGTCTCCGCTAAATACTTAGATTTATGCTCTTTAATAGGTATAAATTTCAAAAACCTTTCAACAGGAACACAGTCTTTTACGTATCGAATGATGAAAGTTAGCTGGTCAATATGAGACAGATCGGGCGTACTGTCAACGCTTATGGAAAAATATTTTGCTGATTTAACTTCATTTATAATTTTTTTTAGAACCTGTTTTCCCATTACTTCAATAAACTCATTACAGATATTTGCTGATAAATAAGAAATGTTACCCTTTCCAGGATTCCCAAATTTTTTTAAGTGATCTGCAAGAAATGGATCAAATTCACTCAATAATTCCACACAACCCAAATAATTTCCATTGTTTGGAGATCCTAGGATTTCATTGTCGCCGCGAAATGGAAGCCCTCTCGATGCCAAAAATTTTACAACAGCTACAATCCGTTTAAGTACGTTTCTCCAGTAATCCACTTCCTTTTGATGTTGAGATAATAACTCTATATCTACTCTACCAACCGCTTTACTTCGTGCCAGATAAGTCATCATAGATTGCTTATGCGCTGGGCTATTTTCATGTGTTAAAATTATGTGATTAATATGCTTCCAATCATTACATCCATTCCGAGAGCAAAGATTAACATCATGGGTTAAATAAGCAGCATGAAAAACAAAATACAGAGCATTTGGAAGGCGAATACAGCAACCATTTTCTTTCGACGCTTTCATTGTTCTTTAATTTGCGAATAAATAATGCTTTGTTGAAATATCTCGTCACTAATTTATTACCATCTTTGTAGGTTCTGGATGCCTCGGAAAAGTCAGAATCTTTATTTTGAAAATATACTGGTCCCTTACGAATTAAAATTTCGCGATTTATTTCAACAAACTTTTCGTGAAAATAATCGGCGGGATCGTGCGATATTAATTCTTCTGTGTTGGAAAACTGCTGTTCAATTGACACAGTTGGAGTTGTCGGTTTCAGTGAAGTTACTGAAGTCGTTGCACTTTCGTCGTAGGAATAGTCGCTTTCTGATTCAATCTCTTTTTCAAAATTGGAACATGAAGGTTTAGAAATTCCCGCAATTTGTAATTGAGCTGAGTCATCATGTGGAACATTTATGAGTTGATTGCTACTTACAGAAGTTTCTCCAGTAGTAGTAGTAAAATATGATGTTAATTTTGGTAACTTTTCAATTACTTCTTTCTGATGTAGAGCTTTTTTCCTTTTTTCAGATCCACTAGGATATGACCGTTTCGACATTTTATATTATAATTCAGTATTTAATTAATTTTATAACGAAAATATTCGCTAACACAAAACAGACAAACGACGATTTAATCAAACAATACAATTTTTTTGTCAGAGCTCAAGCACAGTCAGTAACAAACTAACAACTACAAACAAAACAAACGCCACAACATCGCAGACAAATACTTGAAGGGAATTCCCGTTCGTCAAGTCAAACGACGATCGGGAGTCGGGAATTCCCCTTTTTTGTCTTTGGTATTACGAATGACGTTCGAATAGGTTTCTTAAAGACATAAACCACACCGCATCAAATAATTCTTCTTTTTTTAATTTAATAATTTTTCTTTTAATTGTATTCTTATACTTACATATAGGTATTTAAATTAACCTAAATATACTAATATCGGAAAAACTCATTTTTGAGAGAGAGTGGAGTACTTATACCCTGTTTATTTATTAGTTTGATCTTTCTTTTTGACGGATGTCAAATCTGAAATCGATATAACTTTGCAACGACGAACAATATTTTCTTATTTTAATAATATTAAAAATTGATAATAATCATAAGA
This sequence comes from Eilema griseolum, assembly GCA_963662185.1. NCBI lineage: Eukaryota > Metazoa > Arthropoda > Insecta > Lepidoptera > Erebidae > Eilema > Eilema griseolum. The sequence continues at coordinate 22,480,480 of OY759243.1, forward strand.
ATAGACACACAACATAAGAGTACCTGTTAAGGCCCAAGCATTTTCCGAAAGTCTTAAGTGGTTTTTATTGCTTCGAAGTAAAATTTAAATAGAAAAACTGAAAACAATGGTACCTACCCAATGTTTTTAAGTCTAGTGCAATAAAATTGATTGACGAATGAATTTATTTATTTTGAATAGTTTAAAACATACATGCAGCCACATATTTAGCCAACACATTTTTTACACCAATAGATATTTTCTGTTTCCCATCACTGACCCATCTGTCAAAAAGTTCAAGCTATGTTGTACAAGGTATAGCTATCCGCATGCGGCAAACTAAAGCTAATATAATAAGCGTAGGTATTGTAGTAAGTCATTATCATCAGATTTTTCAAAATTAATGTTTTTCGGTAATACCTAAATATCGGTTATCATTTGGTAATCTGGCAGGAACTAGGGGGCCCCATTCGATCGCGGGGCCCTGGGCACGTGCCCATAGTGCCCAGTGGGGAAGAGGGGCCTGAGGCCCAGGATACGTACGAGCTTGCAGATGAGGCTTGGCGACTTTGATCTTAATGGAACCCCATATAAAGAACCTATATTTTTATTAAAAGATCTCAAACTCCACGATGGTTTAAAGCAAAACAGTCCTAAAACCCTAGTAAATAACCACCGTTGGCGCGTAAAGCGCTTTACCTGTCTTCAACTTTATCATGCCGCCCTACAGAATACCGCGGTTATAATAACTTCGTGTTGTGTTCCCGGCGGCGGTGAGTAGGGTAGCCAGAGCTCACTGAAGAGTTTTTGTGCTGTCAGTGGGATGACTAAAGGCTTATCCTGCTTTGTCCTCTACACTGACGGCACAAAATCTCTGTTCTTACAGGGTCGGCAACACGGATGTGACTCCACTGGTATTACACACGTTCATAGGTCATGGTAACCACTTTCCATCAGGTGGGCCGTGTGCTAGTCTGCCACCTAAATTGTATTAAAAAAAATTAAAAAAAACCGTACGTAGGTACTATTAAGATTCACCATCTGTCAATGTGTTTTTACCGGGATAGTAAACTCGCCTCAGAAAAATGCATCCCAATCGAAAGTAGTAAACTCGCCTCAGTCCTCTTAAAATGATTATTCATTTGCTTAAATTCGTCTCACCTTAAAAAGTACAGTTAGCAAGCTAAGTTAAAGTGTTTAGACCGGATTATTTATTAGTCATATTGCAAGCATATCTGTATTTTATAGGGTGTGTAACGGTTTATATAATAACAAAAATCTAACGTTCACTTGAAATAATTTCACTTAATATAATTTTGTTTAATATAACGATCAGTTGTCATAATGAAATTTAGTTATAATTTCATTTTACCTGATTTCTTTTGATATAATGAACATTTCTTTTAATGCACATTTGACATAATATTCATTTAGTAGGTATATTATTGATTTACAATAATATTCATAATCTCTAAGTAACTTTTAATATAATTTAGAATATCTGATACGATTTTAAACGCCTGCTAACATGGTGCTAGCAAAAGTGAATCGCATAAACATTAATTGCTATCATTTGTTTTTATGCTTGAGGTGGGTAGACAGTAAAATTATTATTTTTCTTACTGTCATTAAGTTTTTTGTTCTTCGATTTATACCCTATACATCAGCCACACCCAACTATTGTTACCAGGAGGATCTGGACACAATCTTTTTTTTTGTTTTTATGTGCGCAAAATCACCACGGATACCTCCCCACCGGAGCCGGTGGAAGAGGTGGTTATGTCGGACTCGAACCGACTAAAACGCACGCCGCCTGTGGGTCGTTTTGGTTGCCGAAGGTGAGGTTGACAGGCATATCCCAGGGCCATCTCTCACGATCTGGCCCCTCACGTGGGGGACTACAGAGTCCCCAACTCGTCCCTGGAAAACGGGGAGGCGCGCACGGCACGCCGCCGCCGCGACCTGCTTCTGCCAGGGTGTCAGGCGGCTCCACCAGTCAACCTCAGGCCTGCGCTCATGGGGGGCGGAGGTCGTTCATCGACCTCTGACGCCCGAGTTGCCTTCGTGCGCGGGCAGCTTGGCTTGCGATCCATCGTCGCTCCCGGTGGGATCTGGATACAATCTGGACTTAATTGCACCCCGACTCGGATAGGTTAGGTTAGAATCCTTCGTGGTTATTTTTTTTATAAACCAACCAGAAGAAGGAGCCCCGCAAGGCGAGGCTCCGTCGACCAATTACGTCGAAATAACATTAGGTTAAATGAACGTTACATTAAATGATATTATGTATTTTGAAAATTATATAATATGAACTTTATACTAAATGTTATTATATCAAAGGATGAGTATATCATATAAAACATTAGATCATATGAAATTAGATTATTTGATATTAAACATATGAACGTTATTTCAAGTGAAATTAGAGCATTTGTTATTATATCAAACAACACCCATTTTTTTATACCACTGGCTAACATGTTTACGGCCCATCTGATGGAAAGTGGTTACCGTGGCCTATGGATGTGTTTAACACCAGTAAGTGTACTATTTGCATGAAGTATTAGGCTCACAGAAACTTTAAGGCATTGAACGGATGGTGAAGTAAAAATTAATTTTCTCTGAGGCGAGTTATTACAATCCTATTGTACCTTAGCATGATCGCTAAACGGCTGTGCTCTTTCCATGAGGGAGGCATCACACATCGCCTTCACCCCCTGCCCAGCATTCCCCTCAGAGCTGGTCCCGAAGATCTTGCTTGAATGCTGCAAAAGAAAATTCCTTTCATACATCTAAATATATATAACTCAAAGGTGACTGACTGACTGACATAGTGATCTATCAAACCACCACCCACCCAAACCACTGGACGGATCGGGCTGAAATTTGGCATGCAGGTAGATGTTATGACGTAGGCAGCCGCTACGAAAGGATTCTGATTAATTCTACCCCCAAGGGGATAAAATGGGAGATGAAAGTTTATATAAAACTTTGTCAATTTTAAACTGATCGGGCTACGACTTTGTATGCATAAAGTTACTATGACGTAGGCATCCCCTAAGATAGGATTTTCAGATGTAGGTTATATAAGACTAGCTGTTGCCCGTGACTTCGCCCGCGTGGATGTCGGTTATCGCTAAGTGTTGAGTCAACGCCATAGAGCATAAAAAAATTCTAAATTAAAAGTAGTCTACGTTACTCCTTATTAGATCAGCTACCGGCCAATAAAAGTCCCGCCAGAATAGGTCCAGCCATTTCAGAGATTAGCTGGAACAAACAGACTGACAGACTTTATTGGCAGGTAGCTGATGTATATTATTGCCTGAAATCATCCAAATCTTTCTATATATATCTCTCTTACGGCGATGATGTCTAGCAAGGTTCGCTGGCTTACTGGTTCGAATCCCGTCTATACTAATTCAATTTTTAATCTATTTGAATAGTTAGCAAAATTTCATTCAATAAAACAGTTTGATTTACTCCTAATACCTTGGAATAAAGATAATTTTGGGACTTTGCAGTAATTTTTTTTTTATTTTTTATATAGGACACGTCAATTGGACTTCGCCTTGCCTGATGGTAAGCTGAAGGCAAAGTCCCAGTAAAGAGGGTCACCATTACTTACACATACCGTGTGACAATGGTGACACTCAGCTTGACGGCCTCATCATATGCTTTTTCACGCCCCGCTTAAAGGACCCGGGACTGTAGTCATGATCGTAAGGACGCTGTATAATATAATCTACTGCCGCCGTTGTGTTTGGGGACTTATCAAGTTCGAATCCCGTGTAAAATATTTGAATCAATGATTTCTACTCATATTTAACTATGATTGTTTCTGTACATAATTATCTAAGTCCCTCTTAATCCAACACGTTAATTAGTTGATAACAACTTTACTTCAGCAGAGTATCGTAATGCTATATCTAAATAGATAACGTTTTTACATAACGACATGCCTCAATGACAATTAGTTTATTTATTCCCGGCAGAGTGGAATTTAGACCACCCCATCTCTTCCCATGTGGTGTCGTACAAGGCGACTAAGGGTTAGGGCTGTTTAACATCAGACAGATATATACAGCTCAGACAAAAACTTAAATGCATGGCTTAAGCTGTGGAATGACCTCCATGTTGTAGGTGCTTGGGAAAACCGCAGCAGGTTTTCCCAAGCACCTACAATATGGGGTTCTTCAATAGGGGCATCAGAAGGTTTCTTCATGGTCGGCGCCGCGAGTGTAACACCCCTGATGTTGCAAACGTCCATAAGCCACGGTAACCACTTTCCATCAGTTGGGCCGTGTGCTTGTCTGCACCTAAGTGGTATAAAAAAATAGTGCCCGGAAGACGTCAATGGCTCATCCCCTATTACGTGGGACCGATTCAATGATTGGTGAAATGTGGGTGTTAATTCACCTCTGCCTAACACTCCGGGGATAAAGGCGTGATTATGTTTATGTATTTTACTTTTATGCACACACTTATTCTTCATCCTAGTTCTTCGACGACCTCCGTGGCGTAGCGGTAGAGCATTCGACTGCTATGCAGGGGGCGCGGGTTCGATTCCCGCTCAGTTCAAATATTTGTATGCATGAATATATATATTTGCATTGGTCTGGGTGTTTCTATGTATTATATGTATGTATTTACAAAAAAAAAAGTATCTAAATATGTTTATCCGCATTCTAGATCCAATAACACAAGCTAGTTAAGCTATGCTTACCATGGGTCTAGATAGCGTGGTGTAGAATGTTGTAGAATTTGACTGATGAGAATGAATTATGACAATTTTGTTTATTGTTTCAATTCATTGACTCATTTATCCGCATTGAAGAGACAAGTCATCTGACCACAGATGAATGGTCAGCAGACATTAAGGAAAACCAGTCCCGCAATCCATTCATTTGTCTTAAACTATACATTTATATTTTTTCACATAGGTACGGCGCCATTGAGTTGTGTAGAATGTCGTGGAATATTTATTATATATTATTATTATTATCCTAGCGTTCAATCCAGTTGCATCCGAAGCTTACACCTCGGAGTCTGGGGTCCGCTTTACCAGTCTAACTGCTGGTTTGGCTGAACTTCGATATTTCCCGTGAAGCGACTGCCATCTGACAAGCCAATGGCGATGTCGAAGCATTGCAGCTAGATCAGTTATTGGACTTTTTAAGGATCTAACTACCCGTAATGACTGCCATAGATGTTGGCATGGCAACCGGGGCCGATGTCAATGCAAATACCCATAATTATTCGCACAAATATTTGCACTGAGCGTGGATCGAACCAGCGCCTCCTACGTAGCGGTGGCGTTCACTATCGCCACAACACTCTTATGCATACATTAGTTTAAAATGGGTTCTGAGTCAAATATCAATCTTATGCAACACCCGAGGAGAGGGCCAGATCGTGAGAGATGGCCCTGGGTCGGCCGGGGTGCGAGGGATATGCCTGTCAACCTCACCTTCGGTAACCAAAACGACCCACAGGCGGCGTGCGTTTTAGTTGGTTCGAGTCCGACATAACCTCTCCCACCGGCTCCGGTGGGGAGGTATCCGTGGGGATTTTGCGCACGTAAAAAAAAAAAATATCAATGTTATGCAAGTCAAAATCAGAATCATCCAAGCACCAAACTCGGCTGCATCCAAAGATTGCACTTATGACCCCGGGGATACTTTTGTTTTTAGTGGTTACCGTAGCTTATGGACGTGTGCAAAACCAAGGGAGTCACACTCGCGCTGCCGACCCTGTAAGCACAGAAAGTTTCTGTGCCGTCAGTGTAAAAGACAAAGCAGGATAAGCTTTTGATCTCCCCACTGACGGTACCAAAGCTCTCCAGTGAGCTCTGGCTACCCTACTCACCGACGGGAACACAACACAAGGTTATTATGGCCGTGGTATTCTATAGGGCGGAGGTACTTCCCCTGTCGGACTGCTCAATTGGACGGAGAAACCGTCGTGTCCTACCTCCGCTACTCCTTCTCTTTATCTTTATTTTTAATTAAGCAACTACTATCTGCCAAGTCTACCAAGAGAAAAGCACAAGAGCCTCTTTCGTTAACCCACGGGTCGAGTCTCTTTTTAAATCATGAATGGTTCGGAAAGACCCAAATCTTGCATATTTTCAATCATTCAATAAAATTTAGATATTAGAATGAAATAAATTAATCCATCAATTAATCCATCGCAGTACACTGCTGGACATAGGCCTCTTCCAATATTGGGAGGCTTTGGTTTATTGTTTTCACGGGCAGGCAGGGCCAGACGGGTTGGTACAGAGTTTTCAGAGTTTGAATATATTTCCATTAGTCGCTCTTCATTTTTTCGTGCGAGAAAATCCCCACGGATACCTCCCCGCCATAGCTGGTGGAAGAGGTTATGTCGGACTCAACCGACTAAAACACACAGCGCCTATGGGTCATTGTTGATTGCCGAAGGTGAAGTTGACAGACATATCCCTCGCACCCCGGCTGACCCAAATCCATCTCTCTCGGTCCCTAACTCGTCTCCAGAAATGGGGAAGCGGGCAACTTGGCTTGCTATTTTTCGTCGCTCCCGCCGTTAGTCGCCTCTTGCGACATCCTTCGGAAGAGATGTAGTGGTGATGCTTGTATTCTTTCTCCACACGGATAAATAGAAGTATCGCGGTGTGAATTCATAATTATACAAGGTATCGGGACTCCTCGCGAACTCGCGACTGACATAGTAAGTGTGGTGTCTCGCCAGCCTAACCATTCATTATAAGTATAATGGTGGCTCTTGACGCTCAGACTAGTCAAGTCGTGACCACGGGTGCTGCAACGCATCCGAAACGTCGGCAGAAATAGTAAGTTACATGATTTAATTCGCGAGAAGTCCCGATACCTTGTATAATTATAAATAGAAGTAGTAAAATATAGTGGGGTTGGATTAGGTTTGAGGTTCTTGACAGCGCCTAAACACCGTAAATTAATGTGTGCTTAGTTCGGCACGATCCATATTTCAAATATTTAATTTAAAATATAAACAGTTTTATGAGATGCGATGTGTTCAAGGTTGAGAGACATCAAATAACGTCGAGAATAATCGAGAACTGACATGTACTGCATAATAATGTAACACTTGCGTAACTGTGATATTTACTTAAGCAGATATCTATCTAGAATTTGTATGAGTTTTCACGCTGATGCTATTTAAATAATGTTAAATGAATATTAGTCAAAAAGTCAGCAGCTTTTTTTTTGTAAAACTTGGGTGACAGACTAGCACACGGCCCATCTGATGGAAAGTGGTTTCCGTGATCTACGGACGCGTGCAACACCAGGGAAATCACACTCATGCTTCCGACCTTGTACATCAGAGAGTTTCTGTGCCATCAGTGCAGAAGACAAAGCTGGACTAGTGTTTTTTATTAAAAAAAATTATACCACGTATGTGGCAGACAAGCACGCCTGATGAAAAGTGGCTACCGTGGCCTATGGACATGTGCAAAACCAAGGAAGTCACACTCGCACTGCCAACCCTGTAAGTACAGAGAGTTTCAGTCCCGTCAGTGCCGAAGACAAAGCAGGGCAACTCTTTTTTATCTTTCTACTGACAGCACAAAACTCTCGAGTGAGCTTGGGCTACCCTACTCACCACCGGAAACACAACACGAGGTTATTATGGCTCCAGTACTCTGTAGGTCGGAGGAGTCCGACTGGGGATACTGCAATACCGTTGTGTCTTACACCCGTTAATACACGTAATAGGAGGCGAGCAAATTATCATGAAGTGCACTACACGGTTAACCTAAGAGAAAGTGGCCATCGGCTCTTTCGAGCCTATAAAAGCTCGAAAGAGCCGATGGCCACTTTCTCATAGCCTGTTTGTTTACAGTTTAGCGACTGCAGCTGACCATCCAACCTCGTTAGGAAACCACCCCAGAAGGTCTAGACATGAAAGATTTGCAGTTGCGGACCGATGTTTCGGGTAATCCGTTACATGGAATACATTTATGCTAGAATCGAAACCGAAGACAGTACATAACTATAGAAACATAATAAATAGAAACCTTAAGAAAATCGAAGTGATTACATGATACTTACATGGCTAAATACTACGTCTGATTTCATGGTACCTACAAGGCTAAATGCTACGTCTAATTTCATGGTACCTATGGCAAAATCCTACGTCTGATTTCATGGTACATACATGGCTAAATGCTACGTCTAATTTCATGGTACCTACGGCAAAATCCTATGTCTGATTTCATGGTACTTACATGGCTAAATGCTACATATGATTTCATGGTACCTACATGACTTAGTGCTACGTCTAATTTCATGGTACCTACATGCCTAAATGCTACGTCTGTATTCATGGTACCTATATGACTTTAATCTACGTCTTTCATGGTACCTAAATGGCTAATTACTACGTCTGATTTCATGGTACCTACATAATAAATAGAAACCTTAAGAAAATCGAAATGATTACATGGTACTTACATGGCTTAATGCTACGTCTGATTTCATGGTACCTACATGACTTTATGCTACGTCTGATTTCATGGTACCTACATGGCTAAGTGCTACGTCTAATTTCATGGTACCTACGGCAAAATCCTACTTCTGATTTCATGGTACCTACATGGCTTAATGCTACATCTGATGTTTTTGTATCTACATGACTAAATGCTACGTTTAATTTCATGGTACCTACGTCGAAATCCTACGTCTGATTTCATGGTTCCTACATGGCTTAATGCTACGTCTGATTTCATGGTATCTACATGACTAAATGCTACGTTTAATTTCATGGTACCTACATGGCTAAATGCTACATCTAATTTCATGGTTCCTCCATAGCTAAATACTACGTCAGATTTCATGGTACCTAAATGGCTAATGACTACCTCTGATTTCATAATACCTACTTGGCTAAATGCAACATCTGATATTTATTTATTTATTTATTTGGCACACAAAACAGAAAACAATCAAAATTTTACAAAATATCATTTGAAGGTTCGGTTCCAGATTGAGTTCCAAAACATGTGTACTCAGCATGGTATAATTAAAAAGCGTGCATTAAGTTTAACAATAAAAATACTAATCAAAAACCAAAAATAACAAACAAAACAAAACAATAGGACAATTACAAGATATCATGGTTAAAAAAAAATAAAAAAATTAGACAGTAATTAATCCCTGTAACAAAGCAACAGCAAATTTAAAGCTTGGCTATAACCTTTTTAACAGCATTCTTGTATGTTGAGAAACTAAGGCTGAAAATATCTATTTCATGGCTATGCTCATGTAGGAGTTCATTATATAGACGACGCATTCTAACAATCGGGTTGAAAAAAGATGTGTTGTTAATGTGTACATTTAATACGAAGCTCTTGAGGTGGGGTTGACGATGTCTAAATTTAATATTAAATTCTATTAAGGTTAATAATTCCGGAGAGTCAATTAAGGAATGAACAATCTTATGAAGGCATATAAGATCACTACATTTACGGCGCTCTTCAAGCGATTGCAACTTGAAATGGTCGAGTCTCTCCGCATACGACTTCAGCTGAATGTGTGACCCCATTCTATAGCAAGCAAAATAAAGACACTTCTCCTGGATCCGCTCCAGATACTTAATATGAACCGCATAAAAAGGTGACCAAATGATGGAATTATATTCCAAGATACTGCGAATTAACATCTGATAAAGATATATCAGACTGTGAGGATTTTTGAAGTCTCTAGTTAGTCTAGATATAAAACCAAGTAGCCGCGTACTCCTACCCACCACATAGTCAATGTGTGCCTGAAATGTAATTTTATCGTCAAACAAAATTCCCAAGTCCTTAACGGCACTTTTTCTTTCCAGGCAGTGTCCATCGACGTTATAATTATATAATATCTTTTGTCGTTTGCTAGTGAAAGATATTACACAGCATTTCTGAGCGTTTAAGGACATACAGTTTTTGTGACACCAACTAAGAACCTTTTCCAGATCTGACTGAAGTTTTAAACAGTCTTGGAGATTGTTGACTATTGAGTAGATTTTCAGATCGTCAGCATAAAGCAAACAAGAGCTCTCCAATCTATCTATAAGGTCGTTGATAAAAACGACTAAGAAAAGGGGTCCCAAATGAGATCCCTGGGGAACACCTGAAGTACAGGGAGCGGGAGCAGACAAAGCGCCCCTGATAGTCACAAGTTGACTTCTTCTATCCAGATATGATTGAACCCAACGAAGCAAATTCCCATGTATTCCATAACCAGATAATTTTGCACAAAGAATGCTGTGGTTTACTTTATCGAAAGCCTTTGAAAAATCTGTGTATATGGAGTCAACCTGCGACCTTTTCCCAAATGCTGAGCATAAGTAATTTTTATACACCAATAGGTTGGACAAGGTTGAACGATTTTTAATAAAGCCATGTTGTCTAGTCGAAAGCATTGGACTGATGTGGTGGTATAATGAGCCGTAGACTACTGATTCGAAGATTTTAGCCATTCAGGATAAAATACTGATAGGTCTATAGTTTCCGCAGCAGGTTTTATCACCTGCTTTGTGTATTGGTACTATGTGTGCCACTTTCCATTTACTGGGAAAGGTCCCTGACTGAATTGATTTATTAAACAGTATTGATAGTGGCACACACAATTCCTTACCACATTTTTTAATGAAAAAAGGAGGAATTCCGTCGGGTCCTGAGCCTTTAGAAGCATCTAATTTGTTTATTTTATTTAGAACTTCCTGACTACTCACATGAACAGAATAGAGGGCCGAGACCCCAATGAAAGGTGTGGAATTTTCTTCATTTGCTCCTGTGACTTGTTCAAAAACGGAACCAAAGTGTTTCGAGAAAAGTTCACAAATTCCTTGATGGTCAGAGGAAATAAGGTTACCGTATTTCATTGTTTGAGGAATGGCATTACAATCCCTCTTACTATTCACAAAACGCCAAAAACCTCTAATACTACCATTGAGGGACGACTCAACTGAAGAAATGAATATGTCATAGTCCTCCGACATAAGTTTTTTACAGCGGGTACGAAGCAAACTGAATGTGTCGTAGTCACGGGGATTACCATACTTGCGATATCGCCTATGATAGTTAAGTTTTTCTGCCATACTGCGCCGCAAAGCAGCAGAAAACCATTTGGGGTATCTATCGAAATGCCCTCCCTTAACAGGCGTAAATTGAGCTATGATTTGATCAAGCGTCGTGTAGAAGCCGTGCAGTGATACATCCACATCATCACCAGCAAGGAGACCATGCCAATCGACTTTAGTTAGCTCGGTTCTAAGTGAAGGGTAGTCGCATTTATAAAAGTTGAGCCTTCGGGGTCTTTCCGATTTTATAGATTTCAAAATAAAACTCTTCAGGCACAAGTCGACTACTAGTGAAGGATGATGATTGTCTACCTTGCTTAAAGGATCGGCGCCATACACCTGAACAGTGGTCATGGTCGATAAGATGAGATCGAGGTAACGATTGTTCCTATTAGGAATGCTATTGAATTGATTCAAGCCACAAATAAACAAGGTCTCTTTGAGAACCTTCGCTCTATTATCCAGGGACGGACCAGGTAACAGGGAGTATGAAGAAGGACATCTTGTCCAAGCAACTGATGGAGTATTAAAGTCGCCCATGAGCAGAAATTCACCAGAGGTACGATGTTCTAACATAATTTTTTGGCAGTTATTGTGAAACTTGTAAATTGATTCCATTGGAAGATCAGGAGGAAGGTAACAAACACAAACGTTTAATAAATAATTGTTGGTTCTATCCCCTTTTGGAGAGATAGACAGCCAGAGATCCTCAACATCACAATCCCAATTAATTTGTCGAGTAACTTGAAACTCTTTTTTAATAGCAACGAGTACACCACCACCCTCCGTTTTATTTATATTTGAGTTGTTTCTGTCACGTCGAAATACAATGTATCGCGAGTCAAATAGCTCCGCGTCATATACACTGTCATTCAAATTGGTTTCAGTTAAACATATCATGTCATAATTACAATTCAGAGCGCTAATATAAATATATTTTATCTTAGTTCTAATTCTGTTAACATTTTGGTAGAAAATTAACATTAAATAGTAAAGATTGTGCAAAATTAATAAACCTAAAAACTTTAATTAAAACAAAATTAACTATATATGTATGATTACAACTTGTTTAATGTGTCTGTACTCTTAATATGAATGTGACCATCTCTGTCGTCCTTACGTACGTACACTCTGCCGTATTTAACCCACACATACTTGTAACCAAGTTCCTTCGCTTTCATTCTTGCTGCGGCGTGGAGAGATTTACATTCGGGGGAGATATGTTCGCCGACGTATATTTTGCATTTGTTCGAAGTGAGGCCCATGTGAGAGGAATTCAATTGATCATCTCTGGAGATCCTGTTGTGACGGCGACAGGCTGATATTACTTGATCCCTTAGTCGTGAGTTAGACAAGGTGATAAGAATATTACGCGGACGGTCTCTCGAGGCATCCAACTTCGCAACTCTGCGACATGATATTATATTGTCGTCATTAATCACGGTGTTAATAGTTTTGCACAGATTTTTAAACATTACCATTATATTTTCAGTTTTACTTTCAGGAACAGCCTGTATTTCCAAGTTCTGGCTGCGAGTCATTCGCTCGATAGATGACAGACGACCATTTAGATTGCTTATCTCTTTCTCCAAGCGAAAATTCTCAGTTTCTAAAATCTTAATGGTATGCAAATCCGCTTTAATCGTCGATTTGAGATCTGTTAACTCTGCGCATATATGGTCCGTTGTTTCCGTAAATTCATCCTGCAATTTTTTTACTATAACTTCCGTTTCCGATTTCACTTGATTTTTCACTTCTTCCTTTATAATAGAGCGAAACTTATTCATCCAGACAGACAAAGCATTGTCAAGTTTTTGATCTAATAAGTTACTAATATTATGCATAGTAACTTGGTCCGCAGTGCTGGGTGAAATGATGTTATCGAGTGACATATTTACTGACTCATCCGGCAAAGGTATCTGCGTACTCCGAACGGGTGTGTTAATATTTGATCTAGTGCGCCGAGTAATATTAATACATGACGGGCACTGCCATTTTGAACGATATTCTTTACTTAGAGAGGCAAATTGTTTATCGCTCATGTTTAAACATTGGAAATGATATTTCGCGCAACATTGATAGCATTGCAGACTGCCAGCATCGTCCACTTTGTGGTTACAGGCTAGACAAACCATCTTAAGAATAACAAATTAATCCCAAAAAGTATCTGACGAGGAGGAGGATCGAACGTACGACACGAAGCACACGAACAAACTCGTACGCTTACACGGCTACGCCACGGCTGCCTTTAACAAAATTGGTGAAACTTGTAATCACTATCTTATGTGTGTATCCATCTATTCGAAACAGGTTTCTAGACAAGATCAGCTTGACAATAGATCTTCACTTATACGCAAAATCACAAAGTTTTTAGGGTAGTTCACAAATAAATGACGATCACTTTGTTTTTAGATAGAAAATTACACTGTTATTATCATTTAAAAGTTTGTTACGATAACTTAGCGCAGTTCCAAGTTAGGTAATGTCTATGACAAGGTACTATAAACTCCACACTGATAACTTCTACACTGTTTATAAATAAAATACTATAGAGTTAACGGACATACGTCATGCACGCACAAGTCCCAATTGACAGATGAATATAATGATATGCTGGCCCCATGGAACTAATAAGTACTACGTACAACCGGAATGTGCACTGATCTAGGAAAACGGTCCGAAAGAGATAGCAACTAGGAGGTGCTTGTATCTCACTCTGCTAGGGTGACCAAATATTTTGCAAGAAATAGGAATTAACATCTCTCTTAATTTGCGTTTTTATTTCTTGAAGATTCGATTACTAGTTTTCGAGATATCGACATCGGTCGTAACATTACCCCCCTTTTAGTCATGCTCGTCCCGTGCATCATTTGTTCCATGATGACGCGTCAACCTATCCACATGGACTACCTTTGGTTTTCCCCTAATCCCCTTCCTAATGCGGTAAGTAATGTCATTAATAAATAAATAAATATTGCACAACATTCTACACAACGCTATCTAGACCCATGGTAAGCATAGCTTAACTAGCTTGTGTTATGGGATCTAGAATGCGGATAAACATAGTTAGATACTTTTACTTGTAAATACATACATATTATACATAGAAACACCCAGACCAATGCAAATATACATATTCATGCATACAAATATTTGCACTGAGCGGGAATCGAACCCGCGCCCCCTGCATAGCAGTCGAATGCTCTACCGCTACGCCACGGAGGTCGTCGTCATTGATTCTCGTAATAACCGTATAGGGCCCTTCCCAGCGAGCTTGGAGTTTTGGAGATTTCCCCTTCTTGCGTAGCGGATTATGAAACCATACCAGTGTTCCTTCTTAAAAACCGTTGGTGTTTGCATTTCTATCGTACCGGGTTTTCATCCTTTCACCTGTCTTCAGATTGATTTCCCGGACCATTCTGTGCACCTCGTCTAGTCGGTTTCGAAGTTCACTCACGTAATCCGTCACGGGCTTAGGACTATTAGGTGGCGTACCGGTTATTGCATCCACTGCTAGCCTAATCTCGCGACCAAAATTCACTTTCGCTGGGGTGTGTCCCATACTGTCATGTACCGCAGATCGATAGGACATCAGGAACAGTGGGATTTTACTGGTCCCAATCTCTTTGGTGTTCATCGACAACTTTAGCCAAGTGATTTTCCAACGTCTGGTTAAACCTCTCGACCATTCCGTCTGACTGCGGATGCGCTGGAGTCGTACGGGTCTTGTTCATTCCAAGGAGTTTGCACATTTCTTGAAATAGAGCAGACTCGAAGTTCTGTCCTTGGTCATAGTGGATCTCCATAGGTGCGCCGTACCGGCAGACCACTTCCTGAACCAGTTTCCTTGCCACAGTGACTTCTTCCTGGTTGGGTATCGCAAATACTTCAGGCCACTTAGTGAAGTAATCTTGCATTACTATGATGTATTTGTTACCTTCTTCAGTCATTGGAAAAGGTCCAGCAACATCAATGGCGATACGTCCATCGTAACAATATGTTACATCCTGCCAATGTTTCACTGCTGCAACCTTCAATACACCTTTTCACCATGATAGTAATACAAATTGGTAATAAAATTACTTTGAGACTACGAACAAGTCAGCGCATACACCCTAGGATAACTGATTGCGACGTTAATGTTCAAAATCCTACCATTGTACTACCAAAAGAATTATATGTTTACAGTTTAGAACCTTGCGATGTTTTAATGATCATAAAATGTTACGTTTTTATTTCTACTTCATGTCTGAAACGAGTCAAGAGCACACATTTTTTTTACTATAATATTTAATAATAGTTTCACAAATATAATAAACTACTAAAAAGTATTGTCATGTGTACTGGCAATAATAGAAAGGGACACATTGACCTCGTGCTTGCTGTCTCTATCGGCTCGCTTCCCCGTTCGTTTTAAATACAGTTTTCACCCATTTCATTAAAGTCTTATATTGTGTACACGCTTATAGTGAGTGCACATTCCAGTTGTACGTAGTACTTATTAGTTCCATGGCTGGCCCGAAGTGTCAGATGTTTCATGCTAGTCGGATACTTTGTGCTCACATTAATTATTTTTCATGATGCCCACAGCTACGTTCTATCATCGCACCGCTCCTCATAGGCAGGGAATTCATCCTCACACATTGCGACCTGAGACGGTGCGCAGGCGCACTGTGCGGTACGAATGAAACTTCAACCCCCGCACACTCAAGCTGTGGAATGAACTCCCTGCTGCGATTTTCTCAAGCGCCTACAATATGGTGTTCTTCAAGAGGGGCATTAGAAGGTTTCTTCAGGGTCGGCAGCGCGAGTGTAATGCCTCTGGTGTTGCACACGTCCATAGGCCACGGTAACCACTTCCCATCGTGTGCTTGTCTGCCACCTAAGTGGTATAAAAAAACAAAACAAAAGAGGACATATAGGCTTGCAGTATAGCTTGATAATTCACACCATGACCACAATCGTAAAAATCTAAACCACATTAAAAAAAATACACTTACCTTTCGAAAATAATAAAGGCAGGCAAACAGAACATATTTCAAATAATACCACTTCCCCGGCACTGCGTAAATACCGAATATAGGCTTCGCATCCTTACATTTAAAATTATAAATAAACAATATCACAATAAAACTAAAAATGCACAACGCGAGTGACATTTTGTGGAGGCAGACTGTGAATGCGACGATAATGTACGGACATACGATAAGATTTTGGATATGTAAGTAGCAACAATTTATTTTAAATCATGTAACAAAGTCGTGTTTAGTTAAGTAGATTATCTGTGTAAAGGTTGTTGGACACTAAAGTGTAACAGAGCTTATACAGCATGGATATTGGTAATGAACTAATTATATGTAACTGGTAGTGGTGAATTAACACCCATATTACACCAATCATTGTATTTGGTCTCACGTAAGAGTCTGCCTAACCCTCCCTCATCAGGATTTTCTTGCTGCCGCTCTCAAAAAAAGGAAGAGTGATATCGCTACATGCTATAATAACCATTAACCATATTTATGCATTATTTATATAATTCATCTACATATTTACACTTAATGTATTTTAAAGCTATGCTAATATTGACATTAATAAAAAATAATAATTAAATAAAACAAAAGTTAAAATGCGTCGTGGAATTCCTCCGTGTCGCATGCGTCTTGTGGTAGCGTTCCCAGAAGACTGCCAGCATTGCCACATTGTATGGCAATGCTTATTCTCTGACCTAAGAAGAGGCCAGCCCTCTGGTCACGAGAAGCGTCGACCATATGCTTCGCAATCTCCCTAAAGAGATTAACCATATTGTATCTGTACTGCTGTTCTCATATCTTTATTTGATATTCTTTTGAAGAATTTGGAAATGCTTTCTATTAAGTACATCAGGGTGATATGTAAATTTACTCAGAAAAAAATGCCAATAAAAGTACTATACTTTATTTGGGTCTAAACGAAAACAATGTAGATGTTTTTTTAATACGTTTTATAAAATAAAAAACTCCCGTCACAAAAAACAACCCCCAAAAGTCGAAAATAAGTTGTGTTAGTTAGCCCTTTGATATGCCTAGTAATACATATTTTGATTCAAGCCTTGTCATGTCGGGGAACCCTAACTGGTAGAGCACTATGTCATACGAGTATTATCGGAAGGATCCAAGGTCCCCCGACAGTGACAACGCTTGAATTAAAACACAACTTATTTTCGACTATTTTGGGGTTGTTTTTTGTGACGGGGGTTTTTTAAATAGCCGGCCATCTAGGACCGATTTTTTCATACATAGCTAAGAACACTGCCAACTAATATACCTTTCAAAACAAAAAAAAATTAATCCAAATCGGTTCATCTGTTCAGGAGTTACGATACCACACACACTCACACACACACACACACACACACTCACACACACACACACACACTTCCCCTCAAATTTATAACACCCCGTCATTTTTGCGTCGGGGTTTAAAAAACTCTGTTTATTTATATTTTTCTGTTTAGAAACTCATTTTAAAGACTAAAAACCGAAATTGGTCAACTATAATAGTCTGTTAGTTAGCCTAGTTTATTTGTTTTTATAAAAAGTCGTTACAAAATTGTTTAAACCTTTGGTTAAGTACCTAAACAATAGCCAACAGGTGGCTAGTCTAGTACAAAAACGTTACCAATTCTCACCGTGATTCTGAGTGACCACAGATTACCAGCATTAGGTAATCTGAGCTGTTTAATAATCATCGGCTATTAAAGTGGCCGAAGATTATGAAACAGCTCACAGTGTGTTCAGTGCTTAATACAGCTAATTCAATTTGTATTATCGATATTGATTATAATAGTGTACTGACGTCTACGAAGTCGTGCTAACTTCGGCACAGTAAAAAACCTAAATAAATATTTGTAGTAAAGTTGGTAAATATTAGTAGTAAAGTTGGTAAATAATATTAGTAGTAAAGTTGGTAAATAATATTAGTAGTAAAGTTGGTATATATTCCCGTACACAACGCCATCTAGACCCAAACTATACACTCACTTAGGTATATACTTTTAATTCCTATCAATCCTAAAGTTGCCTGGAAGAAATCACCCGCCCATTGTGCATTTAACTGTAACTTTAACTATGTCTGTATATCTTTAATAATATTGGTGTGCTGTAAAGAATTATCTATCTATCTACACAATGCTTGGAACTAATATGGGTTCTCAGCAGAGTAGAATTAGGGCCACCCCATCTCTTTCCATGCGGTGTCGTACAAGGCGACTAAGGGATAGGGCTGTTTACCATCAGACAGATTTATACAGACTAGGCTCAGCCTCAGATGCATGGCTTGAGTCAACAATAGTGCCTGGAAGACGGCAACAGGCTCACCTCCTATTCCTTGGAATGAAATGTGGATGTTAATTCACCTCTGCCTAACTCTTCGGGGATAAAGGCATGATTATATGTATGTATGTTATTATTATTATTATTTATGTTGAACACACTAGCAGCCAATAGGCTGATGCGTGTGTGTCTCATGATCCGGAGATTTTGTCAAGTCTGTTTTTGAAACTATTCACACTGGGTACCAAAACAACATTTTCAGGTAGGCTGTTCCACTCTCTAACGACACGGTTAGGTAGAGAGTGTTTCCGAGGTTCAAGTCTGGATCGCATTGTACATAGCTTTAGTGGGTGACCCCTCAGGTGCTTGTTCTCGTTGAGGCTGTATATGTCATGGATGTTATCGATATCATAATAGTCGTGGAGTATTTTGTAAGTTTCGATGAGACTTCCTCTCTGTCTCCGTTTTTCAAGTGATGTAAGGCTAAGGAACTTAAGGCGTTCATCATAAGATTTGTACTTCAATACTCCAACCATTTTAGTAGCTCTCCTTTGTACATTTTCAAGGAGTGAAATATCCTTCTTAAAGTAGGGATCCCAAACTACATATGCAGATTCCAGCAGTGGTCTTATATATGTTTTGTATAGTTTCACAAATGTTTTTGGTGTGAGACATCTGAAGGATTTTCGAACCAAATATGTGTAAATATGTGTATGTGGATCAATCAATCAATTAGCAATTATAATATCGCAGTGCACTTCTGGACACAGGCCTCTCCCAATGCTGGAAAGGTTTGGTCTACTGTTTCCACGCTGACCAGACTGATTGGTACAGAATTTTACTTTAAGTTTTTCTTCTCTCGTAGTGATATCGTTTGCTTATTTTTATCTGCTAGTCGCCTCTTACAACTCCCTTCGGATGCGCTGGGAAGAGATATTTGTATTCTTTCTCGGTCACCAGTAACCACACGGATACTACTTAATAAATTAACATTTTTTTGTTTATACTCGCCTTTTATACCTAGAAACATCCATAACGGTGTACATAAACATATTCATGTATGCCTACAAATATTTGTACCGATCGAGAATCGAATCCGTGACCTCTGATGTAGTTAGCTGTCTTCAAAGGTAAAGACACAAAGGTAATGTCACCATTGTCACATGGTATATGTAAGTAATAGTGACACTCTTTTCTGAGACTTTCAGGATACCATCAGGCAAGGCGAAGTCTAATTGACGTGTCCTAGACATATAAAAAAAAAGTCTCGCTGGTCGCTGTTACAGACACCAACAACAATATTAAAATGATGGCCCTCAGCTTGACTACCTCATCAGATGCTTTTACTTGACCCTCTTTTTTATATCACTAATGTGACAGATAAGCACACGACCCTCCTGATTGAAAGTAATGACCTATGGACGTGTGCAACACCAGTTTCGTCACACTGGCGTTGCCGATCCCGTAAGAACTTTCTTGAAGAACACAATATGGGGTTCTTCATAACTCCATATTGTGTTGATAGCATACTAAGTGCTTTAAAATTCCATACGATGTCATTTTTAGTTCCGAGTTTGACCGGGGGATACTTGCGCGGGTCAAACTTGGAACTAGGCATAGTACCTACGCGTTTTTTTGGAGGAAAACTTGAGGTGCAACGGTGGCGGAGAAGCTCAAACCCACTAATCACATTAAAAAGTGTATTGCTGGGTGGTTTCACAACACGCTCCAAGACTGTCTCTTGATACACTTTGGCTGAAGCTTTCACTCCTTACTCTAATACTCTTCTGGAAGAACACAACATGCGGTTCATCACAAATTAGGGTAGGGAGTTCAATTCAGAGTTTAAGCATGCGGGGGATGAAGTTCTTTTAATAATGGATCTGGGACTGCATTGCAGTTGCTGTACCTATAGGTAAGTTGCTATCGTATAGATACAATACTAGATGTGGTATGTGGATGCTCAGGGCCGTACAGGCACCTATGAGGCTCAAGCTACTCAAGCAATAACACTTGTAACAGCAGGAGTTTTGAAGAATTGTAGGAGGTAGAACACGACGGTATATCCGTCCCAATTGAGCAGTCCTGCGTCCTACAGAATACCGGAGCCATAATATCCTCGAGTTGTGTTCCCGGCGGTGAATAAAGTAGCTAAGAGCTCACTGGAGAGTTTTTGTGCTGTCAGTGGGAAGATGAAAAAAGACTTGCCCTGCTTTGTCTTCTTCACTGACGGCACAGAAACTTTCTGTGCTTACAGGGTTGGCAGCGCGAGTGTGATTACCCTGGTGTTGCACGCGTCCGTATATCACGGAAACCACTTTCCATAAGATGGGCCGTGTGCTAATCTGCCACCTAAGTGTTACAAAAAAAAGCTGCTGTATTTTGACTAATATTCATTTAACATTATTTAGATAGCATCAGCGTGGACACTCATACAAATTCTAGATAGATATCTGCTTAAGTAAATATCACAGTTACGCAAGTGTGTGTTTTTGTGCTGCCAGTGGGAAGAGCAAAGGCTTGTCCTGCTTTGTCTTCTGCACTGACGGTATAAAAACTATGTTCTTTCAGGGTTGGGGGCACGAGAGTGACTTCACTGGTGTTGTACACGTCCGGTCCGTCAGGTGGGACTGGGAATGACTGCCACCTGAGTAGTATTAAAAAAGTGCCCAATGTTCACAGGGGGAGGGCGTCGGAGGTCGATGAACGACCTCCGCCCCCCATGAGCGCCGGCCTGGGGGTGACAGGTGGAGCCGCCTGTCACCCTGGCAGAAGCAGGCCGCGGCGGTGGCGCGCCTAGCGCGCCTCCCCGTTTCCGGGGTCGAGTTGGGGACTCTGTAGTCCCCACACCCGAGACGAGGGCCAGATCGCGAGAGATGGCCCTGGGTCGGCCGGGGTGCGAGGGATATGCCTGTCAACCTCACCTTCGGCAACCAAAACGACCCACAGGCGGCGTGCGTTTTAGTCGGTTCGAGTCCGACTTAACCTCCTCCACCGACTCCGGTGGGGAGGTATCCGTGGGGATTTTGCGCACGTAAAAAAAAAAAAAGTGGGGAAGAGTGCGAGAAAGGGGGTCTAAAATAAAACAACTAAAATAAAATAATAGAAAATTCATTTTATTTTCAAAAAGAAATGACTACTTATACTTAAAATAAACTCATTTTTTTAACAAGTACTTTGAATTTTAATTTTTCAATTCAAAATTCATATTTCGATTCTAATAAACGTTCTTTAATCTATGGAAATAATGTTTGTTTATCATAATTTCGTCCAAGGTAAGTACACATAGTCAGAAATGTTTTTATTTGGAGAAATAATAAATGAACTCATGCATCACTCAATGTCTACCTATCTCATTCTAAAACGAAGAAGCAACGTCTAATTTCTTTCTGTATGTGCACAATTTACTTAATTAATCTAGTAAAATTAGTCAAACATAAAACCCATAGACAACAAGTTTTTTGTCTTATAATTCCTTACGTAAATATTACCTAAGTTTTTTTTATATATTAGTTGCTGGACGAATAAACTGATGGTGTTAAAAATAAGCTAACTTGACCCAATAAGTATTAATCATAACTTACCTAGCTTGTGTTATGGGATCTAGGATGCGAATTAGCATGCTTAAATATTTATATTTTTGTAAATAAACACATATACATAGAAACACCCAAATCAATGCAAGCATACATATTTATGCATACAAATATTATTTGCACTGAGCGGGAATCGAACCCCTCTACCGCTACACCTCGTCATCAGTTTCTTATACATTTTGCTGTGTAATTCATACCTTGCTTTGGACGAAATAAATACACAAAGTATTTTTGGTTTTAGTTCAAGTAAATACGTAAGCAGATTTATTAAAATGGTTTAACCCCCTCTTTCCCCTCGTCAGCAAAAGTATGCAAAACTCGGTAAATGCTTACGTAAATATTGGTACCTGTAAATATATTACTTTTCATGTTTGTTTTTTTTACCATTAATGTATGGGTAATGTGTGAAAAAGTTAATAACTACTGCTTACGTAATCATTAGCTAGACCCCCCTACCCCCATTTCATCAATAATATACTATCAATATTTATATAGGAGGTAGGACACTGCAGGTAGGCACAATTGAAAAGTTTGACAGGGGAAGTACCTCCGCCCTACAGAATACCGTGGTTATAATAACTTCGTGTTGTGTTCCCAACGGTGGTAGGGTAGCCAGAGCTCACTGGAGAATTTGTGCTGTCAGTGGGATGACTAAAAGCTTGTCCTGCTTTGTCCTCTACACTGACGGCAAAGAGACTCTGTGTTTACAGGGTCGGCAACGCGAGTGTGGCTTCTCTGGTGTTACACACGTCCGTAGGCCACGGTAACCACTTTCCATCGGGTGGGCCGTGTGCTTGTCTGCCACCTAAGTGGTATAAAAATAAACTACTAGGTTTTTATTAGCAAGGTATTGGTCAGACTTAAAATCTGCCGTGTATTTTTTTCTTTTTTATATAGGACACGTCAATTGGACTTCGCCTTGCCTGATGGTAAGCTGAAGGCAAAGTCCCAGAAAAGAGGGTCACCATTACTTACACATACCGTGTGACAATGGTGACACTCAGCTTGACGGCCTCATCATATATTATGCTTTTTCACGCCCCGCTTAAAGGACCCGGGACTGTAGATATTTTCTACCATTAAGACCTAAACAAACCGCCATCAATTGACTGGCAATCCCTTAAGAGAACTCCCCCGTAAAAGAGCAGCGGCCCGCAACGGTGGCGAAAGTCAGAGTTTGTTATATACTAGAAATGGCTGCGAGAAAACTCGTGCAGCCTCACGGCACCGCGCTTGCGTTTATTTATTTTTTTAATACAATTTAGGTGGCAGATTAACACACGGAAACATGGCCACGGTAACTATTTTTTAGGTGGGTTATGAAAAATGGTTACGTAGGCCTATGGGCGTGTGCAATCTCAAGGGAGTCACACTCGTGCTGTAAGATTCTGTTGGAACAGAGAGTTTCTGTGCCGTCAGTGCAGAAGACAAAGCTGGACAAGATTTTGGTCTTACCACTAATAGCACAAAATCTCTCCTGTGAGCTCTGGCTACCCTACTTATCCACGGGAACACAACACGAAGGTATTCTGCAAGGCGGAGGTACTTCCCCAGTCGGACTGCTCAATTGAGACGAGAATACAGTCATGTACTACCTTCAAATGACTATGACCTTTTTGTCCTATTAATAAGTTTCAAAATGCTTCGTAACAAAAAGTCGTTGCCGGCCGCTACTCTTTCAGTGGGGATTAACTCCAAGACGTCCCTTCCTAACCCCTAGCTGCATTGATGATGATCAGAATGTACAGGAAGAGGTTAATGATGTCTAGGTACAGGTTCAACGCCGCGAAGACATACTCCTCGGGGGAGAGGCTGTACTTGTGCTTACCGCCCATCATGAGTTGGGTGTCGTATACGATGTATACACAAAACACTAACGCCCCTAAGGAGCCGTAGATTAGGTTGTATATTCTGTTGTCACGGATGAAGATTGCGAAGATTCCTGAAAGAAAGGTTAAAGTTTGTATTATGTTATCTGTGGAAATGGTTATAGATAGATCGAACATAACCGCTGTACTGCAATAAAATGAAACCATAAGCTCAACCACAGACTACTTAGAAGGTCTACTTACGTAGTGTATTGCATTGCATCTGTGGGTCTACTATCTAATATGACATTTCTTTTTTTTTATTTTGCTGGTGTGGTGACTGACTGATATGACTATTAGGGATTTGGCATGTACGAATTTATGTAGAAAGGAAACACCCAGTATTTATGTATGTATATTTAAGTGTTTATGTAAGTGTATGTAATTAATCTATAGTATTTGTTTGCACCTGGATTTAAGCGCATAGTGATATTTGGAGTTTAGGACCCCAGGACTGGCCTCGCGCCAGTCAGGCCTCACTATATGTCGGTACTTTGAAAAAAACGTTACCCTTGTTTGTGTTAAAAAATAAGTACTTCACTTCTCTATAAAATTGTTGTATGTGCAACGACGATTAACGCATTATTATATAAATTATTTGTCTACAATTGTTAAACTGTATTAAACTGATATTCGTTGCATCAGTATTTTTTTTATTGAGCTACTAAGCTCCAGTGTATCCTCTGAAGTTACAGTATTAACTACATGCTGTCGAAGAATTAAAAATCGATTTACCTTATTGAACCTAACTTTTCCCTCATTAATATGCGCCTACCACGTACTAGCTCCACACCACTTAATGGTAGACTGGTTGAGAATGTTTACGGCATTAAGTCCGCCAATGTACATCATGCATAAAGAATAAATGAATATTTAGAATTGAAATGGAACCACATTTCCGTTCTGCGTAAACATTTTTATAGCTATACCTACCGCTATTCGACCTAATTTTAGTTATTGTTTGTATTGGCCGTCAACGCTCACGGCGATATCTCGCTCGCTCTTGACACATGCGTACTCTTTGTTTCTCTTTCTTTACTTCGACCCCCACCACACCAGACTTAACTCCACGGTACAACAGTCGCTGTTATACTATAAATAGGTTTCCGAAAAGTTGAGACCTACGGCAGCGTCGTTTACTCACAGGGGAGACACTACCGCCTACGGCTAATTCCGACCGAAGTGGAAGTGACCCTGTAGAGGGTTACTTGGAGAGTCCGAATATGGCAGCAGAGGGCTAACTGGAGAGAAGGAAGTGGCGAGTTGGTCCTCCAAGTGCAGGCGTTGGAGTGATATTGGGTAAACTTACACCCCGGTAATTATGACCCAAGACATGGCCGACGGGGGTGGTAACTGTGGGGATTTCCGCACGAAAAAATGATATTCGTAAAGCCACGTACCGACTAGTATTACAGGCCGTAACATTCGCAGCGAGCGTGAACCATGGATCCATTTAGAACATGTAGGTACTCGATTTTTTGTGTTTATCGAGACGAAGAGTGTTTTTGATGTCTTCACCCAACCAGAAACCCCGACAAACTTACATACATAGGTACGTATAGAAGGAAATATCTATATGCATTTTTTTATGTCTATTATTAAGTAAGTTAGGTATTGTGATCTTGGTTTGTTGTTTGTTATGGAACAAATGCTTGAATATTGGCCGTATAGTGGTAAATAGTTCAAAAAGATAACGTACCCAATATAATCAGTATAAGCAATGCCGACATCAATGTGCCGCCAAGGACGGTGAAGTCCCACTTGGTCTGGAACGCGAATATCGTCAGGGCAAAGCTGACGACTGCTGTTATCCCGACTGCCATCATCACCTGTAATAAAATTGACAAATAATGATAAAATGTGGTACTGAAACCTAACACTCTCGAGATAAATGGCTACTTAATAATTGGAAGGGAAACCACTATCACCATTTTTAAGGTTCTGTACCTCAAAAGGAAAAAAATCGAAACCCTTATAGGATTACTTTATTGTCCGTCTGTCTAAACCTTTTTCTCAGGAATGTGTGAAGGTATCAAACTGAAATTCATACCACATACTCAAATCTATAACGTCTTGAAACTGTGACAAAATCTACATCCTAAGTCAATACACACATACATACATATAATCACGCCTTTATCCCTGGAGGGTTAGGCAGAGGTGAATTAACACCCACATTTCACCAATAATTGTATTCGATCCCACGTAATAGGGGGTGAGACTATTGCCATATTCCGGGCACTATTGTTGAATCGAGCCATGCATCTGAGGCTGAGTCTGGACTGTATATGTGTATATCTGTCTGATGTTAAACAGCCTTAGTCTCCTTGTACGACACCGCATGGGAAGCGATGGAGTGGCATAAGTCAATTCATTCAAAATATATTACTATTTATGTAGTTAAGTTACAGAACCGGAACGTGAATCGCACTCGCAATTGACCGACTTTTTCAATTAATTTGTCTTCAGTTGGTCAACTCATCCGTAGCTTTCAGTTTGGAGCTGTAGAATGATCTCCCTGCTATGATTTTCACAAGCGACTACAGTATAGGGGCTCTTCATAAATGGTATTAGAAGGTTTTTACTGGGTCAATTAGCCCATCGCAGTGCACTGCTGGACATAGTCCTCTCCTAATGTTGGGAGGCTTTGGACTACTGTTTCCACACTGGACAGACGATACAGGGTTTTATTTAGAGATTTCCTTCCCTCGCAGTGATATCGTCTGCGTATTATTCCGTTAGTCGCTTCGCTTCTCACGACCCTTTAGTCGCATTATGTCCAATTCGCAAAATGTCCAACTGTCCAATTCTCAATAGGTCCAGTTCGCAATTGGTACAGTTCGCAGTTGGTCCAGTTCGCAATTGGTCCAGTTTCTAATTGTGTGTGAGTATATGGCTCCTATTTCTTCTTGCATTACACAAGATACCTATGTATCGGTGTCGGGGCGCGCGATTTATGGTTTAAGAACGTTATGAGACTGAAGCGTCAAAAACGCCTCCCGTAATCAAGCACGACTCCTATTTTACAAACTGGGCCAATTGCGAATTGGACATTCTGAGAATTGGACGTTGTGAGAATTGGACAATTTTGAATTGGACGTTGTGAGAATTGGACAATTTGAGCCCGCTGGACATTTTGCGAATTGGACATAATGCGACTAAAGCCTCACGACAACCTTCGGATGAGATGGGGTTATATATTTTGTATTCCTGCTCCGTCACCACACGGATAGAAGTGTTGAAACCTTGAAGGTATACTTACCGCATCGCGCGAGTACACGCTCGTCATCACGCCTAACATAAAACTCATCGCAGCGGTGAAAATAAAGAGGCATATGAAGTTGATCGGAGTTCGCCGCCTGATGTCGCCACAGCACACCAGTATCAGCATCACCACGAACACTACAGCCATAGCGACGTACCTGTGAAAGAAATATACCAAATAAATGATTGAAGGCGTCGGTACCTTAGTGGGCAATACGATTGAGAGGTCTTTCCGTGTCTCGGAGAGCACATTAAGCCGATGGTCCCGGTTGTCATACGAACATCTATTAGGTAGTATCGGGTTATTGGTACCCTTAAAAAAACGACTAGTCTAACTAGTCTAGCTACTGAATTGGAGGTTAGAGGATCCGTGGAGATTTACGCACGAAAAAAGAACAATACTTACACCACCCATGTGTACTGACGAGCCCAATTGCGCGTTGGGTCATGGAAAGCGAAGAGACAGATGCAGCCAAACGTCACCAGCAGCTGACACATCAAGATGCCGTACACCTGAAATGAGGAAGTCACTAAATGTCGGTTATACACGTGCTGATTGATGAACGAGATTCTCATTGCAGGCTTTTCTCTCGGGGTCCCGTGAATATAACAAGGGCATTGTGAGAGCGCCGGCTTGAGGGTGACAGGTGGAGCCGCCTGTCACCCTGGCAGAAGCAGGCCGCGGCGGCGGCGCGCCTGGCGCGCCTGCCCGTTTTCCGGGAACGAGTTGGGGACTCTGTAGTCCCCACACACCCGAGGAGAGGGCCAGATCGTGAGAGATGGCCCTGGGTCGGCCGGGGTGTGAGGGATATGCCTGTCAACCTCACCTTCGGCAACCAAAGCGACCCACAGGCGGCGTGCGTTTTAGTCGGTTCGAGTCCGACATAACCTCCTCCACCGGCTCCGGTGGGGAGGTACCCGTGGGGATGTTGCGCACTTAAAAAATAAAGAGGCATTGTGAGAAATTTTACTATTTAAACTGATGATATTTTCTACAGTCTGGTTTTATGTCTCAACGGCTCGAGTGGGCCACAAGACTGACGATGACTCACAAAGAAGGATCATTTCGAGTTTTATACCTGTATGTTGGTATCGTCGTTGTATTCCAATAGGTAAACTGCATATTTTAACTTAAAGCATTATAATGATTTATCTGCAGTGAAAAGTATAAATAATACAATAATTTTCAATTTCTCCTAGTCGCCACTCCGCTGCCGCCTGTTGATCCGTGTACTCCATCACGTATTAATAGTATTAATTAGCTATAGCCTGCGGTCACACTCGCGTGGCATTCTTATCCCGTTCCAGCAACCGATAGCAACAGATTCCAGATATAAAAGGTACAGATTATTTCTATTTGTTCATTTAAAAATGCCACCAGCCTTTTGGCACGGTGCCAGTAGAGATCGATGGGGAGGAATTCTTCGATGTCTAAAGTTGCAGTCTACTTCTTTTTCTCTATTTCATTTTTGTATATATTGTATAGTTATCATAGTTTTGTATAACTTTATTTATTTATTCAAACTTCATGCACAAATGTACAAAGGCGGACTTAACTTTTATAAGCAATTGCATATATTTTTTCTCACTACTTAGTGTAAATTTTTCAAAATACATATAAATTACATTTTTAAATACATTTTTATAATACTACTAGCTGTTGCCCGCGGCTCCGCCCGCGTGGATGTCGGTTATCGCATAGTGTGGAGTCAACGCTATTGAGCATAAAAAAAAATCTAAAATAAAAGTAGCCTACATTACTCCTTATTACATCAGCTACCTGCCAATAAAGTCTGTCTGTCTGTCTGTCTGTTTGTTCCGGCTAATCTCTGAAATGGCTGGATCTACTTCGACGTGACTTTTATTGACAGGTAGCTGATGTAAGAAGGAGTAACGTAGGATACTTTTATTTTAGAAAAAAATTATGCTCTATAGCGTTGACTCCACACTATGCGATAACCGACATCCGCGCGGGGGAGCCGCGGGCAACAGCTAGTCTTATATAGCCTGCATCTCAAAATCCTTTCTTAGGGGATGCCTACTAGTAGCTTCATGCATGCAAAGTCTCAGCCCGATCAGTTTAAAATTGACAAAGTTTCATACAAACTTTCATCCCCTATTTTATCCCCTTAGGGGTAGAATTAATCGAAAACACTGGACGGATCGGGCTGAAATTGCCAAATTTCAGCCCGATCCGTCCAGTGGTTTGGTCTGTGCGTTGATAGATCACTATGTCAGTCAGTTAGTCAGTCAGTCACCTTTGAGTTATATATATTTAGATTTATACATTACCTCTGAATTGTCTGCGGTTGCAACCGTCACCGAGGCCGTGTACACGGCCTGTTTCAGTCAACTAGCTTAACCATCCGTTCAATTAACGGTCTGAATGATATTCAGCTATTTGATCAAACAGCTACGCAAATGAATTTGTGGTTATTTTTAACCAAATCTATCCCTGTACAAAAAAAACAGCCTGATCCGTTCAGCCTTTTGAGCACGATTTAGTAACAAATATCCAAACATCTTCACAAACTTTCATATTAATCTTCTACTCGTATCTATTATAAACTTTAACACCTACAAATGTAAAGGGTGTAGACATAGGCTGACTGACCTTGCGAATGAATCCCCTTCGTATGGACGCTTCGCTGAAATCGAACCCGCTGACGTGGCCATCCTCTCCCACACCTATCTGCGATGGAACGTATGTAGTAGTCTGGAAATGCCACAATTATTCAATATATATACATCAATAGCGAACTATGCTAGGAGTTTCTTTGAAGGATAGAATTCGCAACAAGATCCTCCGACAAAGAACAGAAGTGTACGGACAAACCTTTTTGGTTTTTGTTACACTACTAAGGCATTAGACCCAATGTATGTTTTTCTAGTTAAATAAATAAATAAAAAAAACATAGCTCACAGAGTAAGTGAGCTGAACGCCACATCTGTCGAAAGAGCGATGGCCGTTAAAGCAAAAGAGTCCTAGAGTGGAGACCGCGAGAAGGCAAATGGAAGGTAAGATGCCCCCTAATCAGGACCTGGATTCTACTAAAGCAAAACCACTGTCATGCCACAGACACTGGAAAATATGGCATACAATTTTAGACTTTATTTCTAATTGGTGAAAGTCCAAAATTAAATGAAAAAGAGTTCATTACATCTTTTGATTCACTCTACAAACAGTTTTGAACTTAAACAGCATTGCTTTAAAGTCTACAAATAAATGGATTTTTTTGGAGTTTCGGTGTTATGACTGTGGTTTTGCTTTAACAGAATCGACGCCCAGATGGACTGACGACCTGAAAAAGGTGGCTGGGATAGACTGAATGCAGGAGATGGAGGATCGGAAGTAATGTACATTGGCCTATTTTGAGACCGCTCATGCCTAGCTGACTGATAGAATGATTCAAAGAAGCAGGCCCAGTGTAAGCTTATAAAAATGCGAGGGTCACGAAATGTTCAGCTGAACCGGTAGCACCGGCGACCGGCTACACGCTGTAGAGTGAAAGTAGCCTTACTGACTACTAATAAAGTTTACTTTAATGTGTATTGAGTGAACTATTGTTATTGCTAAAAAGCAAATGTGAATGATTCAGTACAGTGCACATCACACATTATCGCGGTGAAAGCGTATGATTGAGATTCGTTATTATTTCAACACGTTAGACAGTGTTTTTAAATAATAATGGTCTGCGTGTGTTCATGTTGATTCAGTTGGTGTGTACCATGCATTAGAATTGGCAACCAAACTTAAAGCCGGAACATCACAATAATATCAAATAAACTCCATAAATATTTACCATTACAGTGTTTTACCGTATTTTCACAATCTACAAACTAAACAGACTACTTTTCTCTATTACAGACCACTGAATATTATTTGAGAACCTTATCTGTTGATATTAAAACTAGATATTATAGATTCACACTAGATAATTTTCAAAAATTACCTGAGCCATATATGATACTTGTAATAGCAACACGGACACTGGTTACGAAAAAATACTATCAACGTTATCACTCAACACTGATAAGCTATCCCCTCGAAACAAGTAAGTTAGTCACTGTTAGCGAGCAACTGATATCATATCGCCATGATTTTTCCTGTCTATACTTGGCCCTAAGTATGGACAGGAAAAATCATTCTTGACAATAAAAATATTGGACGTAGCTTATTTCTCTTATTAAATCCGATAACATAAGTAACATATACGGCCTTTATTGATCAGCGCTTATCGTAATTTAAAGATTTTTTTGGGCTCCATCAACTTCACCTAGTTATCGGCATATTCCGGGCTTGCTTTGGGAGCCACCGGAACCGGGACAAATGCCGTGACGTCATTTTAAATATTTAAGATAGTATCAGACGTTCTGAGCGGATGCTAGATAAGAATTATATTATCTTATCAGTGATGCTAGCAGTATGAAAATCATTCATGCCAAAATTTCAAGTTTACAGGGCCAAAGGTTCAGGCTCTGCATTGATAAATCATATTATGGGTACAACTCGTTACATATGTAGAAATAAATAATAGCGGTAGTAGCAGAATATCTTGAGTCGGGTATTCTTCACTGATCGATATTACTATTCACGGATTGGGCGTGAAGCTATTGAAATTAAAAATATAAAAATTCAAATTCAGTGATTAAGATACTGAAATCTAAAAATATAGTGCCTTTAAAAACTAGCATGTGAGTGTAGTGTGTCGCCAGTCTTATTATTCATTATAAAAGTAATGGAGGGTAGGCGCACACAAAATATTCTCCACAGTTAAGTCGTGACCATCTGCTGCAATCCATCCGAAACGTCGTCAAAATAGTAAGTTCCATGATTATAGATCCCGAACTGTTATATAATTATGAATTCACACGGCTATAGTTTAAAAATAACATTTCCCTCAATTTCTCCAGGATCTCTTCATCAGATCCGGACTTCTTTGATATAGGACCACTCTGAAAGTATCCCCTATCCTTTTAATCAAGAATAATAAAAATCCGTTCATAGTCGCATAACAAAATACTTTACAGGTAGCAAAACCTCAGTATCCATAAACTATAAAGTAGAAAAAAAACTGTCGCCGTCTCTTTGATAAAATCAGCTGTCAAGTCAATTGTCAAAAATCCAATCCTGTGTGCGGCTTTTAGATGATTATTCTAATTATTTTGATGAAATAAAGTCCCTAGATCGTGGGTTTTATTATGGCTTTATCATTCTTACGCAGTAATGTGATAGCTCGTAATGTAAAACGACAACTCTACCAAAACAAACGCAATGCTGGCTACGTCGTCCTGTAAGTAATATATCTTTCCTCATAATTTACTGTAGCTTAAAGATAATGTAATATAAAATAATATTTAATATAAATTAAACACCTCAATCCCTATTTTCTACAGTGACTTATGATGTATATTTGTTCGCAATAACTACATATAATAAAAAATACCATGTGTTTATTCATAACATTGTGTACTATTTCGTAATTTACGTAATAAATGTTTTCATATGTATTTTTTGGTTAGGCCTAACCAATGAATGGTTAGCCAATTTTTTTATGTAATAATTGTGCAATAAATGATATTTTTACCTTTCAGTATACCAGAAATTGGTGAAGATGCAGATAATACATTACTCTCAGAAAATGGCTTACCGGAATTCAATGACTTCGCCATCGAGAAATGCATTGCCACTGTCAGCAAACACAGTTTGGAATATGAAAATAGTATCCGTCAAATAGAGCACTCGGCAGAAAATAGCAAAAATGCTTTCAAAGATATATTTAAACCTTTAGAAATGCTAGACAGTCAATTAGAGCTCCCATGGGGCATGGCAAAGACACTGTACTTAGGAAACAGTTCCCTCATGCCCACAAAGTCATATATTCAGGTACACGAGAGAGCCCACAAAGCTAGATCTAGCAAATTCAATAGTATTCCAATCTTTCAAGCAGCTGTCACTGAAAAGAATCGTCATAAAAAGCTGATAGATGAGGAACAAAGGCTTTTAGACAAGTATATTCTTGAAGGGAAACTAAATGGGTTGGATGTCAAAGGAACTAAAAGGGAGAGACTGAATAATATCCTCTCAGGCTTACAAAAAGAAAGACAGGTTTTCAGGGACAAAGTCAATATAGCTAATAAGATTTTCACAAGCACAATTAAAGATGCAAATGTGGTAAGAGAGTTTCCACAAGCTCTCGTGAAAGATATGGCTATGGGAGTTGATCCGAACAAAGGTCCATGGAAACTTACTTTGCTACCTCATATTTATGAACCTTTCATGCAATACTGCTCAGACCGAGATTTACGTTGGAACGTATGGCAGGCACATGTACAACGATGCTCAGGTTATGCGAACAAAGAAATTGAAACAGCCACAAATTTGGAAAATATCAGAAGCCATAGACGTGAGCAAGCTGCAATACTAGGATTTGAAGGTTATGCAGACATGAGTATGGAGACCAAAATGGCAGGTTCAGTTGAGAATGTGTACAATATTTTAGACAGTCTGTTAGAGAGTGCAAGACCAATGCAGGATGTTGAAATAGAGATGCTGCAAAGATATGCACATGAAAGAGGTTTTGACGTCAAGTTGGAACAATGGGATATACCTTATTGGCAAAGGAAACAAAAGTGGACCCTCTACGGTTTTGATGAAAATAAAATCCGAGAGTATTTCCCGTTACCAAAAGTTCTTAACAGTCTCTTTAATTTGTGCAGTACTCTGTTTAACATTCAAATTGTAGAGAGACCCGGTGTCCAGGCATGGCATAAAGATGTCAAATTCTATGACGTATATGATGAGTCTGGTGATGTTCCGATAGCCAGCTTTTATTTGGATCCCTACGTTCGTCAGGATGAAAAGATTCGCATTTATGATGATGCAGGATGGCATGTTGCTATTCGTAACAAATGCATGTCAACTGATACATTACCATTGTCAGCTTTAATATTTAATTTCCAACCGCCAGTGGATGGGAAGCCATCTTTACTATCATTCAATGAAGTTTCAATTTTGTTCCAAAGGTTTGGTCACTCACTTCGCCATTTGTTGACTAAAGCTAACTATTCAGAAGTCGCTGGGCTTTCTAATGTAGAATGGGATTCCGCTGAAGTTTGTGGGCAGGTTATGACACACTGGCTTTACGATCCAAACACTATATCGGCTATTAGCGGTCACTTCAGCACTGAAGAACCGTTGTCGGGGGATATTGTCCAGAACATACAGCATATTAGAGGCCATATGTCTGGCTACAACTTATGTAAGGAACTATATTTGTCTAAACTTGATTTAGAATTACATACTAAAAAAGCTTTTTGGAGAGACATTGTTAGAGAGATGTGGCCGAAATATCACACACTACCGTTTGACAAACTTGACTCACATCCACTTTCGTTTACAAAGATCTTTTCCGAAGAATGGGGAGCGGCATATTATTGTAAAATTTGGTCAAAAATGATTGCAGCAGATATTTATAGTGCTTTTGAGGAAGCTAAGCACGGTGACCAAGATATAGTGGCCGTGGGAAAGAGGTATCGAGACACTTTCTTGGCTGTTGGAGGCAGTTGTCATCCCAGTGAAGTGTTCAGGAGGTTCCGTGGAAGAGATCCCTCACCACATGCTTTACTAAAAAACTTGGGTTTGCCTAAGAAAGTGGTAGAAGAGTAATATATATTTGCCTATTGTAATTAGATTATAATATTTCAATTCTATTCTTCTATAAATAATATTTGTATTTATGTTGTGATATTTTATACTTTCGATTGTCCTTGATTTTAGTCATACCGTTGTTTGTTAGCTTGTTAATTTAGACTATTGTTAGTGAAATGTATAAAAAAGATTTAAAAATGAATAAACAACAACCAAATATTAAACAATTTTTCATTGTTTTAGGAATGTTAACACAATATAAAAAAAAGTGTCGCGATTGACATTCAATTAATCTCCAAATTGTGTGAGGGTGATGTGATGTTTATCGAAATATATATATATATACTGTAGTTTCCTAAGCTTCCATAAGGGTATATAAACGAGCGCGATTATAATGTTGCCATTTACACGGCAATTGCCGTCTTATACGTTTATTTCATCGCAATTGGTTGAGTAACCACTTCCCATCAGGTGGGCCCACCTAAGAGGCATAAAAAAATTGTAAGACGAGATAAGACTACAAGTCGCAATAATCGACATCTTCTCAGGTGGCAGGCTAATTTAATATAAATTAAAATGAACACGGCAATTTTGTAGTTATTTTTACAAAATACGGCAATCCAGATGCCAAAACACAACAACTTAAAATTTCGAGATGGCAACCCTGGCGCGAACTGCCCACCCACATTTTGTCTGTCACCGTCGCTCGCCGTCGCGCCGTGCTTCAAAGAAAATACAATACTACTTAAGACTGGCGTGCATATCTCTTGTGACGATCGATACAATCCATGTCGTGAGACTATTAATTTATCACTAATTATATTAAAAGAAGTGCTAATTGTGTTGATTGTGTTCCTTGATTATAAGTGTAATCGAAATAAATGAGTTGATTTAATTTGTGTACTCGCGACACGTACACGCAAATTTAAGCTCTTGTATTTTTTAAATAATTGAAACTTACTTTATCATTAAAATGTAGGGGTTACCGCTAGTCGCCACGAAGTGCCGCGAATAGAATTCGCTGCATAAGCGACGTGCCTTGTACTATGCACCTACTGTGTCCCTACAAATGTTTTAATTTTGCTTAAATCAACTTACACTTGCTGTACAGTATTATCAAATACACAAGTTCAAAACTTTGCGTGCTACAATTCACTAATATGGACCTCAAACTGGCTAGCAGACTGTGAAGAGAAGCTGCTGAAGGTGACATCTGAGGGGGTACCTACCGGTGCACGCAGATCTTGCATCATTGACCCTTGAGTTCAGTGAGTTTAAATGCCTGGCATGCTTTATCTAACATTAGACCCAGATTGAACTTCTGACACTGGGATTAGACAACCATGAAACTACAATGAGGAGAAAAGTGCTACTGTTTCATGGTTTCCCTGAGGTTCCTAATGAAAAGCTTCATGATTCGATCTAGGGGGGGACAAGCCGGTGCAGGTGCCCCGGGCGGCAGCATCAGGGGGCGGCCTTTCGTCTGCAAGGTCTTATCTTATGTGACTTTACTCTATGGTAAGAGGCAAGCTGTGCCCCCGGACCCCGCGTTGTCCCAGTGTCTCTGCCAGAGCTGCTCGGAGGCGTTATTGGCTCCCTGTTCCCAGCGCGGGCGATAGAACGTGTTAACTCCGCCTCAGTCGCTCATGGCGCACATTGTGGATAACTATGACATGTCCGAGTGGAGAGGTATGAAGATCCGTGGCTGTGTAGGCATCAGGTATTCACTACGGCCCAGAGGTACTTTGGCATCAGGAATTGTTGGTCTATGGCCGGTAAGATTGTCATCCTAACTCCCGATAAAATCCGTCGGAAATTAATATGCAAAGCCGAGCTTGATACATAGATGGCTCAATATCCATCACACACTGCTGCGGACCACGAATCCCCGGCCTTGCAAAGTGAACCAGCTTCAGCTCCTAAGAATACGGCTTTGAAAATCTCAGCGAAGACTAGATCGAATGCGACCCAGTAAGAGTCAAACAAGCGTCATTCATTGACGATCAAAAAGATGTACAATATTGCACGTCTTTTAGAGCACAACAGCGCGCGAGCTTACCATTTCGGGCATAACATGACGCAAAACAAAATAGCATCGAATTGAGAACCTCCTCCTTTTTGGAAGTCGGTTAAAAAAACAAGGCGCGTGTCATGTTGCGGTGAGCTGGTCGTGCCACGTGACGAGGATACTGAGACAGCTTCGCCAATTTTTTTTTATACCACATAAGTGGCAGACAAGCACATGGCCCACCGATCTGATGTAAAGCGGTTATGTGTGCAACACCAGAGGCGTCACACTCGCGCTAACGACCATTCTTTCTATCCATTTTCTTTCTTTTTTTGGTTCTAATGAAAGATTTTGTTCTATTTAAATAATTTATTCATATTATAAGTACATCTAAGAATGATTATTCACCATCATATTTAAAGAAAATATATAATAAGAATGAATTTCTTGCCCTCGCTTCATTAAGTAGGTACTACGTTTGTCACTTGAGCCATATAAAAAAAACAATTACATAATTTTAAATCTGAAAATAAGCGCCATAAGCTTGTATAACTTGGCAGACAAATCTTGGACATAAGTCGCGAGACGAACGAGACCCTGGTGCACGCGAATTATTTTGTAATTATATGTGCTTGATTAATTTGAGCTCCACCACCGTGCTATCCTCAAACAACACCCAAGAAAAATGTACAAACTGCGCTTATAAAGCACATTTTAGGTTCAAGTTATATGCCCCGAATCCTGAGGTATAACAACCATATTAATCGGAGTCAGGATTTTGTTCCCAAGCTCTTTCCATGTCATAGATATCTTTCTTGATGGTCTCATCTTCCGGCAATAGTTTGCCCGCTGCCTTCATTTCGTCAATGGCCTTCTGCAAGCGACCCACCCTGGCGAGCGCGGCGGCGCGTCTAGCGATGCATTTGGCGCGGCTGCGGCGGTTACTTTCACAGGCTGGTTTCATGAGGTCCAGAGCAGTGGAGCAGTCTTGTAGCTGAACAGAAATACTTTTATCAGTATTCAATAGAAACATTCAATCGGTGTACGAGGCCCTTAAAGACCTCCCAACCTCAAGACGAAATTCTGCGTCAATATCACGCCCACCCGAGGCAACCATTTCGACTCCGAAGCGGCCGTTTCAACCCCTAGGGAGCAATTTCGAAGTACCCTGCATCTACTAGGGCATGAGGGACATGTCAGAGGCAATCTCACCCTTGGCAATTGATGAACCAAGACGGCAGTACCGTTTTAGAAGACGAGAGAGTATCCGAGGAGTCTCGTCCATTGTTTAGGAGGTACATCTGCACTGGCCCTTGCACGTGAGTTTGGTTTATGCTCTGGACCCTGCAAAGCCTATACAAATCCTTGACTAAAACATCCCGGTAAAATACGTTACGATAGCATACTTACACACATGCTCTATTGCTGACGCATATTTCCCTCCAGAGACAAGGTCGCATTATGACCTCCGTTCCCCATGAGCGCGGGCCTGAGGGTGACGGGTGGAGCCGCCTGTTACCCTAACAGATGCAGGCCGCGGTGGCGGTGCACGGTGCACGCCACCCCGTATCCGCAGACGAGATGGGGACTCCGTGCCCCACACCCGAAGAGGGCCGTCACATAAGAGACAGTCTTGGGCCGGCTGGGGTGCGTGGGATATGTCTCAGGTAATCTCACCTTCAGCAACCTGCGGCCCACACAGTCGGCGTGCGTTTTAGTCGGTTCAAGTCCGACATAACCTCCCCCACCGGCTCCGGTGGTACAGGGTATCCCATGTGATTATGCGAACAATAAAAAAAAGGTGTTGGCAGAGACAACACCGCGCCATTTGACTTTATCTTCACATTCTTCATTTACATTCTTCATGAGCTTCCTCTACTGTCATTAATCCCTTCATGCAAACCCACCGGTCTCGAGTAGGTAATTCTGAATTACACATACACCGATATTGTAATCTAAACATCACTTTTTTGTACCATATTCAACAAATAAAGAACTTGAACATACTTACACATTTATTAAAATTTCCAAGGGCGAAATGCGTGGCAGATCTGTTTGCATAAAGGCTTGGCAATTTATCTGATAACGTGATGCCGTGAGTGTAAGCGCTGATGGCGCCCAGGAAATTGCCGTTGCGGAAGAACTCGTCGCCCTTGGCTTTGCACCACTCTGGGTCCTGCTCCTCAGGCCGCAAGTCTTCGGACACGAAGCCTACAACAAAGCTAGATTAGGTACTGATGCTGCTATCGCAATTATATTGAAGTCAAGTACTAGTATATAGTATAAGTATATAGACCATATATTGGAGTCAAGCAAAAACTAATATGTTGTGTTGTCAACGTGTCACGTTCTATTAGCGAAGTGACCATATGATAGGATTCCTGAGGACTTTTGATGTGAAACATGTCTGCTCGCTCGTAAGTCGTAATGGACCACGTGATGTTTCCTAAGGTTCTCTTTGACCAATTAGTGGATCTATTATACACTTTCCCAACTGAAATCTCTTTCAAAGATACGTCCTAAGTGGTATAAAAAAAACTCGTAAGATTACAGAATAATTAATCGTAAAAGAAAGCATGACTATCAAGAGCTTAAGTATTTTTACACTATTGCGATGTGAATTCATAATTATACAACGGTTTCGGGGATTTTTCGAACTTACTATTTCTGCCGTCAACCCGTGACCACGGGTGCTGAAACGCATCCGAAACGTCGGCAGAAATAGTAAGTTCCATGATTTAATCGCGAAAAGTCCCGAACGGTTGTATAATTAAGAGCTTAAGTACTTTTTAAAGATTTTAGCTTTTCTTATTCGAGAAATAAGATTCAATTCGGACCTGTAGCTCTCCTAGCCAATGTTATATTCTTCAACCAAGCCTGTTCTTCCTCGGCTTGTGACTCTCTACTCGGCGTCGGGAATGACCGCGGCGTATGAGTTATTTCAAAGTTCATCGTTTCTCTAAGTCTCGGCAAAACTCTTTTAGCTGCTTGCTTTTTCTTACTCTCAACAAATTCAGATTTAACAGGTGTTTTAACAGGTTTTCTAATGGGTGGTTTCCTGACTGGATTGTTTGGTTTCTTTTCAGTATCATCTTTTACGTTATTTTCGTTAACAGCGTTGACTTTTTTATTAACATTATCATTTTCATCAGGAGATGGAGGTAGTTCAGTAATCACGACACCATTTTGTTCTCGTTGCGGGCCCATTAGATACTTTTCTTTGAAGCCCTCATGTTTTGGTCGAGGTTGGTCAGTAGTAGGTTTTTTTATAATATCACTCGTATTGTTAACTCTCCATTCTTCCAAAGCATCCATTGCTTCTTTTCTGGCAGTATCACGCCTGGAATCCATAAGATTATGCTGCTTAGTATCTATATCCATAGCCTGTTGGACGGTGAATCTGTCCAGCTGACTCTTCTTGATTCTTTTGTCCTCAGACTGTTGTTGTGCTTCCTCTTGGCATTTTTTTAACACTTCTTCCCTTATTTTCATTTTCTCTTCCTTTGTCAAATCTTTTTGTAAACTGCTCCATTCTATCTGTTCTGGTTTCACTAAATCTAGTAATATCAGGTCCTCTTTCACTAAACATTTGCTTTTTTTAATATCAACGTCGTACAATAAAAATACTTCAAACAGGAATGGACTGAAATGTGCTTTGATGTATTTGTCAGTAGGAAAAAGATCAACTTTTTCATGGGCCACTGGGTTTAGCGGTATCCTTATGTGCACTAATTCATTTGTCTGGGACCAAGTATAGTCTTTTACCAAGATAGGCATTTTTACTATACGTATACGATTTCCTCTAAATTAAAACTTTTAATACGGTTATAGACAGCTATATCTTGTAACACAATATTCTGGTTGCCATGGCGACTTTTTTTTTGTTTAAAAAGTGCGCGTCTATGCAGGTACGTTAACGTTCCATTTCACTGTACTTACATAAACTACTGATAAACATCAAAACGTTTATATATTTTCAACTGGTATTATCGCATTCATTATGACTATATTTATCTGACCTTATAATATCTCGCTCGCGTTACAGATTAATAAATGCTCGCGTGTCACACAACTTCACACCAGTATGATATAGCGTTTACACTATCAAGGTAGTCTGTGCTCTTTCAGAACAATATTTAGTACATCTCCTTACGTATTTCCAGGCGTTTAGATTTACGATTATCTATACTACTTTATTTTATTGTGTTCTTCTAAAAAATACATAATAGAAGACTTGTTTTCGGTCACCGGTTAATCGTTGGCGACAGTCGTTTGCAAATGTGGGGCTGATTTAACTGATGAAAAATAATATACGAGTGGAAATAACACGATGCCAACCAAAGTACAAACTGGTAAGAATTTATTTATTCGCTGAATTATTTGCATGTTTTTAGATGTTTTATTATTTACCAAATACCTATTTACCTACCGGCAATCTTTAGCATGAACCGGTTATAAAAGTAAGCAATATTTGCAGATGTATTAAATTCTTTTTTTATTATATTCTACAACATTCTGCAACTACGATGTACTTATAATACCACTTGGAAGTCGACCTTAGCCTACTTTTAATTATTTATGCCGTGTTGGTTCCCGGTGGAGTAGAAATAGGATCACCCCATCTCTTCCCGTGGTTACAGAAGGAGGTGCCGGCTGCCCACAAATTCGCGCAGCAACGTTGTTATATATCAGCAATAAAAACGTAAATTACATGTAAATTGATATAGGTACCTGCGATATCTCGAAGTCAAACTCAAATAAAAGTTTGTAAATAAGATAAAGTATTACCGACATTTATTTATAGTACGATAATAAAGATAAAAACATTAACAGCAAGGTATGAGCAAACAGCTCCACTAATTTATACTCGTTACTAAGGTAGCAAACAGGCACAGTCAATCTCATGGTAAATATGAGAGAGGAGCAGATATATTTTAACCTGTGAATATGAAAATAGAAGACACCCGAGGTTCTGCTTGTGGCTGTAAGTGGCACTAGAGCACAGCTACAGATATCATTCGTAACCGTTACTAGTCTCATCGGTGTTGCCAATTTTTGAGTCGTTCCCTAAATTGTGGGGAATCGAAATTAGATCAGGAATTTTAGTGGACAAAAAAGTTAGGGGAATTCTTTCTTTCTTTTTTATTTCTTTCTAACCTAAAGAAATATTGTTTCTACCCTAGTTTTGGAATAGTGACCTTGATTTTCGGAACAATTAAAAAATTATACCTATAGGTATCCACATAACGAGTAAAATTTTCACAACGTGGTTTCTCCCTATAATGCACCTACTGAGTCTTTCTGGACTTCTCGCCATAGGCAGAAAATTCATCCTCACACATTGCGACTTGAGACGGCGCTGTACGTATAAAAGAAACTTCATCCCACGCCCATCAAGCTGTGGAAAGAAGTCCCTGCTGGGGTTTCCCCAAGCACAGCACCTACAATATGGGGTTCTTCAAGAGGTGTATCCGAAGGTTTCTGGTGTTGCATACGTCCATAGGCCACGGTGACCAATTCCCATCAGGTGAGCCGTGTGCTTGTCTGCCACCTAAGTGGTATAAAAAAAAACATCTTTGGTTGACTGGTAGAGAATGCCTATGGAATTAATTTCACGCATAAAGTCTAATAAATAAAAAATGAAAGTTCTTTTTTCGCGATTTCATTTGAAATGCGACGTCTGATATTTTGACGTGGTTTTCTTGGCCAAATGGCCGTGTGCAACGCCAGGGGCGTCAAACTCGTGCTTCTGATCCAGTAAAAACCTTCTGATGCTATTATTGAACAGCCCAATATTGTAGTCGCTTGGGAAAAACACACATCAGGGAGATCATTCCACTTGATTCGTGACCACAGCTTCTAATTCTCTACTCTCTAATTGTGTCATCTTCCAACAGTATTAGGGGACGTGGACCCGTCCGTTCTCGGACGTACCCTCACCCATGAGCACCTCGGAATGGACTTCTCACACTTCTATTCCGAACCGCCGAAGCAGTTAGCTGACAAGTTCCAACGACTGCCGTACACTCTGGACATGATTGGATACATCAGGCAATATCCGTACAGTTCAGCTTATAACTTGGTGTTTGATGATAGTGACGCGAACACTGCTGTGCTTGAAGATTTAATAGCGTATAAGAAGTTTGGTGGAGGTAAGAGGCTCTCTTCTTCATTTGAACGCCAATCTCGCTTGTATCCAAAGCTAGAGGTGCCCAGGATCCGCTCTCGTACTTCTCCTTTTCCGCCGATCCAGTCTATTTTTGACCAAATTATAAAAAGGAAAAGTACTTACGAGAGCGTATTCTGGACACATTTTGGCGCCTCAAAAGGTTAGTGTCTAAGATGCAAACAGTATCATCGCTAAGATAATTATGAATTATCCTCAACAAAGACTACACGATAAATGCTGTACCATTAAAACGGCACCAAATTCATCAAGAGGAATAATTTTTTGGGGCATTTACAAACGCGTTTACCTACTGAAA
Organism: Eilema griseolum; assembly: GCA_963662185.1. NCBI lineage: Eukaryota > Metazoa > Arthropoda > Insecta > Lepidoptera > Erebidae > Eilema > Eilema griseolum. The sequence goes on from OY759243.1 coordinate 22,523,723, forward strand.
GTAAGCAGTTCAATTCCAAGATTGTTTGGCGTTTAATTTAACTTCCTTTTAGGAACTATTGTAAAAACTTATTTATTTCTTCATGATTCCAGGTGCAATTGTAGAAAATACAACCGAAGGTATAAAGAGAAATGTGAACTTTTACAAACGCCTGTCGGAAGCCAGCGATGTGCACGTAGTGGCGGGGACAGGCCACTACATAGCCGACACGCAGAACGATAAGTCCTTACTGAAGTCCACTGAAGACATGTACAATCATATGCTGAAGGAACTGACGGAAGGATGCGTGGAAGCGCCAGGGATAAAGGCAGGGTTCATGGGCGAGATTGGCAGCGTTTGGCCTTTAAGAGGTAAGTACGAATTATTTAATACTAGCTGACCCAGCTAACTTCGTACCTACCGCCATATTTTTCATATCGCCATATTTCTCCTTTCCCGCTGCAACTTCTGTTCAATTTGTTTTGTTTTTTAAATTTCCACAGGTATTCCTGACTCCGTTCCCGCTGCACCTTCTATTCAATTTTTTTTTTTATTTCCACGTGAATTCCTGACCCCGTTCTCGCTGCAACTTCTAATCAATTTGTTTTTTTTTATTTCCGTGTGTATTTGTAACCCTGTTCCTGGTACCCTCAATTTGTTTTATTCATATTTATAAAAAAAATATGCCTTGGCCACATAATAACACAAAACTAAATTAACGATCCAATTTAGTATTGTCATTTTTATACGATTGTTCATTGTGTTTTCTAATTTTGGCGCCAATACATTGTACAATATTTTGCTATATTAAAATGGAGTGGGGTGATGAAGAAAACCGAATCGCTGTGATTGCATTACACAAAGTTGGTATGGAGCCGAATGTAATTTTTAAAACTCTCCATACGCTTGGTATTAGTCAAATGTTTGTGTACCGGACTATTAATAGGTACAATGAGACCTCCTCTGTTTGTGACAGAAAAAGATCTGGCCGTCCACGTAGTGTTCGTACGATAAAGGTGGTCAAAGCAGTAAGGGAAAGAATTCGAAGAAATCCTGTCCGAAAGCAAAAGATTTTATCTCGGGAGATGAAGATAGCACCCAGAACCATGTCGCGCATTTTAAAAGATGACTTAGGACTTGCAGCCTATAAGAGACGCACTGGTCATTTTTTAACTGATAATTTAAAAAGAATAGGGTGGTAAAATAGAGGTCACAGAAAAAAATTGTTAACGGATGAGAAAATCTTTACAATTGAGCAACATTTTAACAAACAAAATGACCGTATTTATGCTCCAAGCTCTAAGGAAGCTTCCCTATTAGTCGACAGAGTACAACGTGGGCATTATCCGACTTCAGTGATGGTTTGGTGGGGTGTTAGCTATGAAGGAGTGACTAAGCCATATTTTTGTGAAAAACGTATCAAAACATCGGCACAAGTGTATCAAGATACCATTCTTGAGAAGGTAGTTAAACCCCTTAACAACACCATGTTCAATAACCAAGTATGGTCCTTCGAACAAGACTCAGCGCCGGGTCATAAAGCTCGGTCCACGCAGTCTTGGTTGGAAGTGAACGTTTCGGACTTCATCGGAGATTTTCGGAGAGTGATTTATGGTCAGTTTTACAGAGTATGGCTTGTTCTAAACGCCATGATAATTTGGAGTCCCTAAAACAATCCATACGATTGGCAGTGAAGAATTTTGCCATGGAAAGAGTGCGTGCTTCTATTGATAACTGGCCTAAACGTTTAAAGGACTGTGTTGCAGCCAATGGAGAGCACTTCGAATAAGCTTTTTATATTTTAAATTGTTTTATATTTATGTATTCAACTAACACACTGTAAAAGTAATAAATATTATTTGCAAAAAAAATGTTTTTTCTTCGTAACAATATTTATGGCTAGACTAGGTACATACATTTAGGGGTTTCATGTTTATTTATTTAGATTTTGTCCATCCTTTTACCACAGTATCTGCCTCTATTCGTCATTTGTCCATATTTTTACTTTGCAAATCCGTTTCTTGCTTCCATTATTAGCATAAACCTCAACAAGATATCTAGCTCACCTAATATTGTTTTTTTTTCATTTGCTGTAGATTTTGAACGGAAAGCTATCGTAGCTGCTGGCGAGCTTCAACCCCAGGTGAAATGTGGAGTGAGCTTCCACCCTCACAGAATACCTGATGCTCCGTTCGAGATAATCCGTCTGTACCTCGAGGCTGGCGGGTCCGTCGACAAAGTCGTCATGTCGCATTTAGATCGTGAGTATACAGGAGCCGCGTGGGTCTCAGCAGAGTAGAATTTGGGCCACTCCATCTCTCACCATGTGGTGTCGTACAAGGCGACTAAGGGATAGGGCTGTTTAACATCAGACAGATATGTACAGCCCAGACTCAGATGCCCCTATTACGTCAGACCAAATTCATTGGTGAAATGTGGGTATTAATTCACCTCTGCCTAACCCGCCGGGGATAAAGGCGTGATTATATGTATGTATGTATACAGGATGTATTTTTGAAACGAGGCAGTAGGGGCAGAGCAGGCATCTTAACCGTTACAGTTACAGCAAAAGGTTCTTAGAAGACCCTTCCTTAACCTTTTGAGATTGTACTTATATCTATTCTTCTAGAATAGTTTCGTTTCGTAGGTACCTAAGTAGTTGGCCGTTTACGGCGAGGTGATCGATTTGGAATTCCCGTAGGTAATATTTATCAATGTGGGCAGAGTTTTTGGTCCTTGTGTTGTTGCTTTTGTAGGACCTCAATTCTGCTAATTGTCAGCCATACCACTGATACTGCAAAGAATGCCATTAAATGGATTCTACAATATAAAGAACTTTGTTGCTCTCTTTATTTGTAACGAGAATGCACATCTAAGAGGACACCGTATGAAGTTGTGCACTAGCTTCTCCAACAACAATCCTCACAGACATTTCATCAGTAACAGAGTAGTCAGGACGTGGAACAAGCTCTCAGAACATGTAGTCTCAGCTGACAGTATCAACCAGTTCAAAAACAGATTTGATACATTTTACCTCAAACTAGAGAAATAGAAGGAAAGAAAATGGTAACTGGATACAGGCATTATCAGTTGTCTACGACTGCCTGCCTGCTAACTAATAATAATAAAAAAATTAGACTTTATCTGTATAGGCTCTTAAAGATCAAAATAAAAATGATAATGGATTCATTACATTGTTCATTAACTCAAGAAGATGCCATTTCATTTTAGACTTTAACAACATTACATTAAAGTGTAAAATTAAATCTCATTTTTGCAGTGTCTATGGTATGGGTGGTTTTTAAAAGAACCGGGGTACATATGTTGGGGCTTTGGGTTATAATAATGAATAGTGGACTGTAAATATTTTATATTTCTTTGTAAAAGCAACAAAAACACGTCAACTCGGTCTGGATGTACTGCGAGTGTCGTGCGCGCCGCTCGGTGATGAAGTGACGAGGCTCCGATCCGTGCCCCCTGCGCCCCTCGCCGTGTCGTTTGCCGCGTAGCTCGTTGCACACGTGCCTCGCGCGTGAACAACATACGTGTCGAAGTAAAAAAACATACATAACATAACATAAACTCACGCCTATATCCCCGAAGAGGTAGGCAGAGGTGCTAGCACCCACATTTCGCCAGTCTATGTTTAGGTCCCAATGTAATAAGTGGCGACCCTATTGCCATTAACCGGGCACTTATAAACCTGCGATAAATACACACATAACTTCGAAAAGCATCGAAAAGCATTGGTGTGTGCTATGGTAAAACCTGGGATCGAACCCGAGACCTCGTATCAGCAGTCCATTACCCATACCACTGGGCTACCGCGGTACGGTACGCGAAGTAAAAAAAAGGCACACATAAAACGATGTCTGGTATATTATACCTTCCAAAAATTATTTTGACTTGAACATACTAAAACTAACATCATATTTCCAGGAACATTACTTCAAGACGAGAAGCTTCTTGAATTCGCTGAGCTCGGCACTTATTGTCAATTCGACCTGTTTGGCTGCGAGGTGTCGTTCTACCAGTTGAACGTAGCAACCGATATGCCCAGCGATGCCCAGCGGATGGACAAAGTTGCCCTACTCGTGAAGGATGGGAGGGAAGACAAGATACTGCTGTCACACGATATACATACGAAGCATAGACTGGTGAGTTTGATAAAAGAAAGGTTTAATAAGCTACGCGAGTGCGTACATTGGTAGGTTTTAGAATTCGTACTGACAATTTTTTTCCATTATTTGGAATTCATTTTGATCTTGGCAACACTGATTAAAGTGCACTTGGACGCCGGCGTTCAAACAAAGTGGACTTGGACTGTGCGCAACTTTTTCTTAAGTGTACATCAACAAAGTAAATTTAACGGGTAAAAATTGGATTATGAATAGGGCAAATAGGGTATTTTTTATTTATTTTAGTGTATTTCAGTACCTAATAATAGCTTTTAGTTTTAAATTTCATTTAAGTATTATTATTTATGTATTGTACAAACCCTTACATAAAGTTACTTAGAGACTACACTCGCCCCTAAAAGTAGGTTTGGATCGCATTCAGCTGTTCGTACCACTTTCCTTTCAAGAATCGTGATAAATTATTGCTTTTGATTGACAATAAAATAGTATGCATTTGAAAGTCACAATCGTAGTTTCTATTTTCGAAATTTCTCGGAATCTTGGTTTTACTGTTTTATTTGACGGTTACGTGGACGTTATTTTTGCCGTGTTTTTAAGAAGTATAAAGACGGGTTAAAATACACGAGACGCCATAATTCCAATGATGATAATAATACTTAATAATAATAAATAAATAAATATTCCACGACATTCTACACAACGCTATCTAGACTAGACCCATTGGTAAGCATAGCTTAACTAGCTTGTGTTATGGAATCTAGAATGCGAATAAACTTACTAGATATTTTTTTATAAATACATATTACATATTATACATAGAAACATCCAGACCAATGCAAATATATATATTCATGCATACAAATATTTGCACTGAGCGGGAATCGAACCCGCACCCCCTGCATAGCAGTCGAATGCTCTACCGCTACGCCACAGAGGTCGTCAGATATCTTTTAACAAAATCTTATTTCCTTTCAGGTTCGGTACGGCGGCCACGGGTACTCACATATCTTAAATAACGTACTCCCAAAACTGAAATCCGTCAAGGGTATATCTCAAGAAGTCATAGACAAAATTACTATAGACAATCCTGCTAGATTGTTGGAAATCAAAAATTAAACCTGAATTTGGCTTATTCTGATTCGCGCCCTTATTGTAGTATGGAATACCTACAACGCGTTCAGGGCAACCATGCCTACGGTCAGTGTCATAACGATCTTAAGTACAAAGTCTCAAAATGATCTTAATGCCAAGGTATTAAGAAAAAATCAAGCTATTTTGTTGCTTTAAATTATATTATTATCCGAATTAAATGTGTGGTAAAAATGTCAGAACCATCAGCCCAGAGAGGAAACCAAGATATCAAGATCATTCCGGCGTGGGAGATGCCGAGACGGAAGCTAGTGGGAACCCTGGGAGGGAGAGCTCTCAAGCTCGCCACCACACCGAGCGGCGATGGTTCGCTGCGCGGATACGTGGGCGGCCGGCGCCTCCTTCTGCGAGCAAGTAGTGCTCGTAAGGAGATGGATAATCTCACCTGCGGCCCAAACAGTCGGCGTGCGTTTTAGTCGGTTCAAGTTTGACATAACCTCCCCCAACGGCTCCGGTGGTGGGGATTGTGCGCACAATAAAAAAAAATTTGAGAACTTTATGCTGACTGAACCATAAATCTTCGAAGAGGTGGGCAGAGGCACATTTCGCTAACTCGGTCCCACATAATAGCGGGGAGTCTATAGCCGTCAAGCCGGCACTTATATACCGGATATAGACTTTAGTAGGGTTATGTATTAATGGTGTACAATTAGGTATATTATAAATATGTTAACTATCAGAGGAAAAGCAGCCTTACTCCTAGTAATACTAAAGTACTATTTCACTCGCACTCATGCACGCACACAATGAGTGCGAGCGAAATGGCACGACTTTAGTATTACTTTCGGCGGCTTCATACGGTAATTCTATACTCTATTGTTCTTTTAGTCTGAGTCTAAGCCCTTAGACTCCGTATACCGTAATCCCTAACAATTTGTATTGTAAAAAAAAACTTGTTTAAGTAAAATATGTTATTTTATTTACAGATACAATATATACGTACCTACATTACTTTTATTTTAAGGACAATAATTTCTACAGAACGTTACATTTTCATAAATGTTTTCAAATCATTTATACATTATGATATGCGTAAATAAATATTTAGTGAAAATTTGTTTTTTTTTTTTTATTTATACCACGTAGGTGGCAGAAAAGCGCATGGTCCACCTGATGGAAAGTGGTTACCGTGGCCTATGGACGTGTGTAACACCAGAGAAGACACACTCGCGCCGCCGACCCTGTAAGCACAGAGTTTCTGTGCCGTCAGTGTAGAGGACAAAGCAGGACAAGCCTTTAGTCATCTCACTCACAGCACAAATTCTCCAGTGAGCTCTGGCTACACCAACACAACATGAAGTTATTATAACCGCGGTATTCTGTAGGGGGCGGCGGTACTTCCCCAGTCGGACTGCTCAATTGGGCGGAAATACCGCCGTGTCCTACCTCCTTATTTCTTTATGAGCTAAACGACTTCAAACTACCGGAACAAGATATCGTGCTGCGGTATTAACCCGACCATAGACCGATAGAATGTGAGTTTAAAACATACATAGTATATGTATGTTTTAAACTCACATTCTTAAGAATAACTATGATAACCAATCTACTCAACCTAAGACTGGATTCATAATGAAAACCTGTTTAATCTGGTTTAACTAAACCGAGTTACAAATTTTCAATCATTGATTATATTATCATAGTAATATCTATCTCAACGATGTCTCATGTTATATCAATTGTTAATACATAATACATACAAAAGAAAATAATAATTGAAAAAGTAAGTCTATGACTGCTAAATGTGGTTTTAAACTAAAAATCAATTACGAACAATCAACCTGGACCCCAATTCTGCTAATTGTAAACCACATACTACGAAAAATGCAAAAAAATCCATATAATTATGGACTGGCATCTTGTAGAGCAAAAAAAATTAAATTCTTGTTTATTAGATTTTGAACTTTAAAGATATGAAGATGAGGTCTAAAATTTAATGGCATTTTGTTTTGAAATCAGTGGTGGTTGCTAATTTAATTCCACTTTAGCTGCCCTCTGCAGTTTTTAAATGATACAATGTCGACACTAGTGTATATGTTAGCCTGAACAAACGAGTGTGGTGTCAGCTGCTGAGGTCAATGACCGAGCTATTCCAGCTGATGTCAGAATCAGTTTTGGTGTCACTGACCCGTGCTGGATGTACTTCCTATTATGAATTCAATATTAACTTACAGCAAAATAGAACTATGTTTTCTTTTTATACCACTTAGGTGGCAGACAAGCACACGGCCCACCTGATGGAAATGGTTACCGTGGCCTATGGACTTGTGCAACACCAGGGGCGTCGCACTCGCGCTGCCGACCCTTAAAAGACTTTACTGTAATGCTGTTAGTCTACAATTAAATGGCATCTTGTAGAGTGAATGAAAAGATTTAATGAACTCTTTTCCATTTAATTGTGAACTTTAACCTCATATTAATAAAGTCTATAACTTGAATGTCATTTTTACAGTGTCATTGCTGTAACAGTGGTTTTGATATGACATAAATTTGGCAAAATCGGGGGCCAATTCCTTTTCCCTAGACGCCATCTACGACCCTCACGGGATCCCCTTGTTTTCTACTTAACCTTGCCCTTACTTGGAGGACACATGCCTCAAAATTGTATATGTACTTGAAAAGCTAGTCTGAGAAACTCAAGGCATCTATTAGGGTAGCCAGAGCTCACTGGAGAATTTGTGCTGTCAGTGGGAAGACTAAAGGCTTTGTCTTCTACTGACGGCACAGAAACTCTGTACTTTTATTTATTTATTTATTTATTTTTTCACTACATCACTATCTTTACAGGCTAACAAGGTTGGCAGCGCGACTGTGATTCCTCTGGTGTTACAGACGTCCATAGGCCACGGTAACTACTTTCCATCAGGTGGGCCGTGTGCTTGTCTGCCACCTAAGTGGTATAAAAAAAAAAAAAAAAATACGCAGTCGGGACTATAGCGCTTAAAACAAAAAGCATGAGAAATTCCCCCAAAAAAATAATAACACAAAAAACACAAAATTAGTCCAATAATAGTGTAATCTTTAGATAAATCCACATTCAACAATCAAACTAATAGTTCATGATATGACAATGAAAGTTAAAACAAAACCTACTAATATCCTAGTCTTCTAGATCAAGATTCTGCAGCTCCTCGTCTAAATCTTCATCTAAGAATAGATTCTCATTGATAGGGACATCCCCGCCCGTGTCCTGGGCGGTGGGGGATCCCTCCTTAGACGCGTCACCCTCGGAGCCTCCTGTACCATTTTCTAGTCCGCGGTTCAGCTGTTGGAGTCGGTCTTCTGTTGCCTTCGTACCTGAGTCGTCCACCTGCAGATAAAGTAAGGTATGGTTATGTTAGGTTATTGGTCAACAAATTTGAATAGCATGTAGACCTGCTTTTATGGGTAGCGGAAATAGTAGAAATGTATTAAACTATCTCTGTTCTAAATTTCTTCCAATTGCGTTCAGGTGTTCTGGCATGATTGAGTGACATAACGATTTCAACGTCACACGGCAGAATCTGCTGTACTTATGAATATTATAAAACCTGTTTTGTGACCATTTTATGTGAAATTAAGTTTGATTTGATTTGAGAAAACAATCCATTCATCTACCACTATCGGGGCACCAACCACAGTATCCAAAGTTTGCATTTTAGAGCCCGGAGTTTATTTATTTATATATTGGTCCACCAACAGTTGTTTACATGGTACATGTTTAAACAAATATTATAAAGGTAACAATTCCTTATGTAACAACCACTTTTATGTAGACACATCACTCAAAAACAACATTTAAAAATAAAGAGCTTACATACTATCACAGCAACACAATATGATTGTCCGTGTTAGAAACTCAGCGGTAGTAACTTCTTTTATACAAAAAAAGAACAATAACAAAATAAAATAAATTAACAAAAGAAACCTATAGGTAACAAAAAAAATAAGAAACTAGGTTAGTTCTGGCAGCGAGTCATAAATTGACTTCTGTTTGCGATGTGAATCGAAGTGGACGTCAACCAGATGGCTACAACAGTTCATGATCCCACTCAACCTTGCATAAGGAGAATTTGCACCGAGAACGGTTCGTCTTAAGGGTGGACACAGTAGTGTGACTGGTTTGCGTGGGATCCTAGAGGGTACGCGAAGCCTGAAAAGGCCCAGTAGAGGGGAGCTGTCAATTTTGTTGTTGAGACATTTAGAGGCGAATACTGCATCATTAGATTTCAGTCTATTGGAATGATGTTTAATATTAAAATGTTTAAGCCTACGATCATAGGAGCGGATTCTTTTTGCCACGCCATTAGAAAACGCTAGATGATAGAGAAAACGCTTTTGTACACGTTGCAATTTTAACGATTGTGTCGCATAGTGTGGCCGCCATACCACACTGCAGTATTCAAGGATGCTGCTAATAAGAGTGTTGTATAGTAGGATTTTGGTCCAATTTTTGTGAAAGCTCTTGCATGTTCTTAGAACGAAACCAAGCATTTTAGAAGCCCTTTTTACAGTATTATCTATATGCGGCGTAAATGTTAATTTTGTGTCAAATAGCACTCCAAGGTCTGTAATGGTGTCTAATTCATAAATTTTTGTGTTTTTTATGTAACAATCAAAGCTAACAATGTTATGATTTCTTGTGTATTTAATGTGCTTTTACATTTGTCTGAGTTTAGTTGCATTTTGTTAGAGTCACACCAAGTCTATTTATGTCGGACTAAAGAAATCTTGCGTCTTCAATGGACCTGATGGAATTTTAAATCGTTCGCATATAGATAAGCTTGTGAGTGCCGGAAACAATTAGGAACATCATTAATGAAAAAATTGAACAAGGTTGGGCCCAGATGGGACCCTTGGGGAACCCCAGATGTATTTTTTTTTGTTGACTATCCTATTGCTTCTGAATTTGGTTTAATTAGCTTTTAAGTCAGTTAGTAAGACGCTAAGCGGGCTATGGAGCGAGCTATGCTTGGAGTTTCTCTGAAGGATAGAATTCGAAACGAGGTAATCCGACAAAGAACTAAAGATACCAACATAGCTCGCAGAATAAGGAAGCTGAAGTGGTAGTGGGCTGGTCACGTTTGTCTAAGGATCGATAGCCGTTTGAGCAAGCATTAGTCGCCTTGTACGACACCTCATGGGATGAGATGAGGTGGTCCAAATTCTACTTAGCGGGAAACTACGCGGCTATTTAATACCTGTTGCAATACATAATTTGCCCGTAAAAGCTTATTGTACGGTCTAATTACCGTACATGTTAACGCGTCAGCATGTTTGATTGCCTTATTTTAAATAATTATAAAGTCAATCGCAAACAAGTCGCGCTGTATAACTCGTGTATCTAGCAAGTAATAAATATTTTAGAATCATCAATGATTTATCATTTATCGATACATCAAGATCTATCAAGCAGGTCATACGGCAGCATCAAGGCAAGCCCGTACATTGTGGTCCTTCGAGCCGGATTATTAATTAGAAAAATAAACCATTATAAATAGAAAAATACCCATTATTATAAAGAGAAAGTCTTACCTCAGAAGCTTCCATGCCTATCAGCTCAAACTGCACCTCTCTGTACTCCGTCATGTCCTGTTCCTCATTGTCGTAGGTGGCCAGGTCAACAGCCTCATCATCATCATCCTCATCCGCGTCAGCCGCCAGCGCGGGGTCGAATGAGAACATCTCTCTGCCAGACAGACCGACAGCCCGACCCGCCTTGTAGTCACTGCGCCGTTGTTCATCTGCTTGGTTTAGAGCTTCCTGAAAATAGAAATGGATTGGTTAGGGCGAGATATTTTTTTTTATACCACTTAGGTGGCAGACAAGCGCACGGTCCACCTGATGGAAAGTGGTTACCATGGCCTATGGACGTGTGTAACACAAGAGAAGCCACACTCGCGCTGCCGACCACAGAGTTTCTGTGCCGTCAGTGTAAAGGACAAAGCAGGACAAGCCTTGAAGAATTATTTTGATGATGTTTGAGGTGTCATCCAATCTTTGGGTAACAAGCCAATCAGTATCTTGTTTTGATTCATGAACGAAGCGTTATGCACACAGTCTCTCCCGGGGTTCGGAGGTCAAACTCCCGTCCCTCTCATAAAAGATAGTCCTATGCCTGTGCAGCCCCTCTATGGCAATACAATAAAATTGTAGAATAGAATAGAACAGATTATATTATATTATTTTTTTATTATATATCTTTATACTTTTTTTTATATCTCTTAGGTGGCAGACAAGCACACGGCCCACCTGATGGGAAGCGGTAACCGTGACCGTCTTACGGCGACTGTGGGAGCCATCTAACGATACTCGTATCGACACCAATGAATGATATTACAATCATTTTTAAACATTGATTTTTCCTGACTCCGCGCAAACTATTGATTGAAATTTTAAAGCATTTATTATGCTAACTATTCAAATCTATTATGATAGGAAAATTTAATAACTGGTTAAGTAGAACAAAGTCATCTCGACACGAACCTGTTTCTCCTTAATCTTCTTCTTCTTCCAAGCCAAGAATGTTTCCAGCGTAATCTTAGTTTGATTAGGTCCTAGAGCTGCCCTCTCCCTCTCGATAAGGTCTACAAGAGAAATCTCATTCTTCCTCTCCTCCATTTTCTTCTTGTCCCTCTTGAGCACGAAGCCTGGTGGTAGCGCATGCCTGTATATACATTTGGTTCCCGATGGACACTCCCAGAACCAACCATACTTCGATTTTTCTACGGCTTCTAAGAAATGTCTACAGATCTGGAATATAAAGGAAATATTTTTTTTAATCACTAAGATATGTTATAGTCCTCTGTACGAGTCATATATCGTACATGGCACGCGGGCGTTATTCACATCAGCACTTTTCTGTCACCATACATAAATGGTACATTTTCGTGACAGTACGCATTCACAGCTCATAATACGTGGTACTCATTAATCCATTTTAGCATACGTTACGTGATCAATAAACGCATCTCATTTTATCTATCCATGACTTGTCAATTCAAATCACAAAGTTTTGTGTGCGTCATATTCAGCAGCGCAGACATATTTTTGTCTATGATTTGATATTGAATTTAGAGTTATAGATATGATTTTTATTTTTTAATATACTTATGTTTCAGTCAAGTACACGGCCCACCTGATGGAAAGTGGTTATGTTAGCCTGTGGACGTGTGCAACACCTGGTCCTCGATTCTATTAAAGCAAAACCACTGTCATATCACAACACGGCAAAAAATGGTATTAAATTTTGGGCTTTATTTCTATACACTTAAAGTTCAAAATTAAATGACAAGAAATATATACATTATTTCATTCGCTTTGCAAAAAGCCTTTTAATTTTTTAGTTTACACACATTGTTTTGAAGTGAAGAAAATTTAAATGGATTTTGACTTTAAAATCACACTCTATAAAGTATTTAACAAGAAAATATCATGGATAGCAGTGGTCGTATGCCACTTTGCCCTAGGATGTATTCTTTTATTAGAATAAGCGGCTTGTTAAATATGTTTTAAAGCGTGATTTTTCCGTAGTCGAGTTGCAGTTTTAAACTTATTTTTTTATTTACTTATATTATTTTGGCGCAAGCAATAGGTATCAAATTTATACATATTTGAATTGTGCCTTTTCAGTTGATACCAAACACGACATATATTTATATCAAATTTATTTTTTAACACAGTACTTTATAACCGCTAGAGGGCACCATATTAGATTTAGTAACACGTAGCCAGTGGCGGGGCAACAACTAAATTTGATGTGGGCAAGACAGATTTCGCGAGGCCCTGTTCTATGGCGACCTGAAGACGGATTTTATAAAATAATAAAAACAAACAAAACAATTAACACTGCCAAGTTTTTATTCATAAAAATACAAATTAGATTAATAAGTATTAAATGAAAAATTACAAATCGTTAATATAAAGGTGGAGATATACATTTCTTAAAGTGTATCTTAAAAAACATTAGATTTCTTTATTAAAGGAACAGAAATTACCTGCTTTTAACGTTACTAAATTCCTTAATTATGGTATCGTAATTCAGCCTAGATGCCAAATCTGATTCAATTGATAAAACAGCCAAAGCTGAAAGTCTTTCTTGGCTCATTGTGTTTCTCAAATAATTTTTTGTTAATTTTAATTTTGAAAAACTTCTTTCAGCAGAGGCTGTACTTACCGGAATTGTTAATAAAATTCGGATGACAATGTAAATATTTGGGTAAATTTCTTTCAAGCTATTTTCTGTTATGTATGACAGCAGCTGTTTCACGTCTTTAATGAAGTTGGGTAAATTCGGGATCATTGTATTTAATTCTTCATATAATTCAAATGGTTGGAAGTCACTGCTCTCACCCACACGCAGGACGTTATGTAAATCGTTACAGTGTTTTAATATTTGCTCCTGTGGCATATTTTTTAGCGCGCTTAAATCATAGAGAAAACCAAAGTCTTCAAAATGTTGATTTAAAGACGTAAATCTTAATTCCATATTGGTTATTATAGAATCAATCATGGCGTAAAAAAAATCTGTTTGATACCGGATTTTGGGAGACTGTATAGGTTCATCGCTGCTTTCATAATCGAACATCCTTTTCTTTTTGGCTACTCTTTTATTCTTAAACTCTTTTGGCAGGTCATAACAGCTTTTCTCAGTAAATTTCCGAACATCAGACGGATTTCTCAAATCCAGTTTCCCGATACTCTTTTATCCATTCACAAAATGTGTGTAAATGTTCAAGAGCAATGCTTAAATGAATTTGTACTGATTGCCATAATTTACTTATTATATTAACACGCAATAATATCTCATACCACACATGTAAAGATACGATAAATTCTAAACTTAACATTTCATTTAGTATTGAATCGCAATCACTGAGAGTGTCTGATTCCTCCGTTTGATTTTTTAAGTTTTTTATGCATTTGCCTTTACTGCTTCGACTCTACTTTCCCATCTTGTGTCTGATAAAGGTTTTATAGTAAGTTTTAATTTTCCTTTTATAAAATCCCAGCGCTTGCTTGATCTTGAAAATAGCAAATAAATTTTTTGTATGAAACCAAAAACAGTTTTTGCTACCATAGATGAGTTCGCTGCATCTACCAATAGTAGATTCCAACTATGACAGCCACAAGGTGTGAAAAATGCCCTAGGGTTAATATTCAATATTCGAGTTTTAACTCCACTATTTACACCTACCATATTTGCACCATTGTCGTATCCCTGGCCACGGCAGTCTTGAATATTTAAGTCATATTTTTCTAGGTGTTCCAGTATAGCATTGGCTAAATATTCTCCAGTTGTCTGAGTAACAGCTAGAAATCCCATAAAATGTTCGACTATTGTACCAGTTGACGTATCACAAAATCTTAAGATAACCGACATTTGTTCAACTCTATTACAATCTCTAGTGCAATCGAGCAAAAAAGAATAATACTTTGCTTCTTTAACCTTACGAATAATTTCATTGACAACTGTTTTTGACATCAATATGATCAATTCATTTTGAATATCGTGACTTAAATAATGGTGTGAAAGTTGTTTGTCACTAATGCGTTTCATGTGTTCACGTAAAGTAGGATCAAATTTTGATATCAGTTTAAATAAATCTATGAAATTACCGGAATTCTTAATACCGTCACCTGTCTTGAGAGATTCTCTGTGACCTCTAAATGCAAGATTATGAGAGGCCAAAAAGTTTATTATGTCAATTATTCTCTCTAACAAGTTGTGCCAATGTTTTTGTGATTCACGTATTAGCCTTTCGTTTTATTGGTCTATTGTTTTGCCTTGATTTATTCCTTTCTCTAAATTTAACCATTGGAACATATGTGCCATATGTTCTTTGGTATTCTCATGTCTATGTAAAATGCTACTTAAATGTTTCCAGTCACAACACCCTCCTTGCACCACCTGAGTTTGTGAATTGCTAAATAGTCTGCATGGAAAACAGTAAACTTTATTTTGGGAATTGGAATACACTAACCAGGGACGATGTTGAGTTTCACCATTATTTAGTTTTCTCGAGAAATAGAAATTGGAAAAGTGTCTGTTATCATCACCTTTGGGATAATATTCATCACCGCTATTTAATTGCTGTGTGGGGCCGCTTCGAACTATGTCACGACGCTGTGTATCCGTTATGGGAAACGTCCACAATCCCGGATCCGAATTAACAAGTACTTGCTGAACTATGGCGCTGGCGTCGTCGCTGCGAATTGGAGAATCTATGTCAATCTGTTCTTCTTGATTGCTTGATGACAGCACAAGAGTTTCAGCGTCAATTTTTGATTGGCTAGAAGATGATCCAAGCTCTACGTCTAACTGACGTTCGCTCTCGGTATTCAGTGCATCTAGAGCATTTTCCAACGGTATCTCGGACGTTTGTTGTGTAGAAGTCGAAGCTATCGATTCAGAAGGTTCTGTACTACCAGATGCAGTTTGGTTGAGGAACTTCATCAAATTTAAACTCAAAACTTGGTTGGTTGCAGTTCTTTCAGCTTTTCTTTTTCTTTTTGCTGATCCAGACTCCCATTTTCTTCCAATATCTCTATCTCGGCCGGACATGTCGATAACGTCGTATCTATACACTGTAAACGAAAGCAATAGTTAACATTTTTTTGCAGTTTTATCTACATAATATTGTAAAACCTAAATTTAAATTAGTTTTCAAATAAAAATCTTTAAGATAGCTTTTACTACCTGCTAGTTTTAAAAACTTTACTTTACCTAAAAGCTACTTTACCTTAAAGCTTTTTTGGTTTCCTTCAAGAGATATTATAAAGCGTATTTTATATACAAGTAATTACTGCGTTATATACTTATTACCAATTAAATATTTCTTACCTTATGTAAAATAGACGAGTACAGGTACCGGTGTGTTACAAATCACAAAGAAAACAAAAAAACAATTACAGTCCGTCAAATCTAAGAAGTACCGTTTGACAGTTCTGACAATTGAATGATAGGGATGGGATGAAAAAATCGATTACTATAATATCCGAACTTTAAGAGATCGATTACTATAATATCCGAATTTTAAGAAATCAATTGTTATAATTAAATAAAAGAAATGTTTAGGATATTTTTTTATTCACTACTAGTACTAGTATCGTCGTCTTCGTCATCATCGTCATTTAAATTAATGACCAGTTGATTGTCCATTACATTATCAAAGTGTACGTCTCTTTCGAAGTCGTCCATTATTATTTTCTTTGTTTTTTGTACTACTTTACTCCAATCTTCCTGTGTAACTTGAGCACATGCTTCCTTTAATAAACCTTCCATTTTCTTGACACTGAAGGGTGGTTTTGTGTTGTGTCTTGCTGCATAACCTGTAAAACAATAATGTAACTATTTGATAGCAGACGAAAACCATTGTTTAAATTATAAATGTTAGAAGTACTCGTGTTATTATTATAATATTATAAAATATTACCTTTAACTTGGGCCCAAATCAGTTCAATGGCATTATATTGGCAATGGTACGGAGGAAGTCGTATGACTTTGTGCCCGTGCTCTTCGGCCAATTGGTCAATTACATATGTCGGTTTTGGTGGTTTATGCAATTTCACTAACTGTAATAATTCAGCTTTTAATAGTGACATGTCGGCATCCACTCCTTTTCTTTGCAGCCATGCCACCAAATCTGCTTTCTTATTGGCTGACGTAGGTGCTTTATCAATTTGCACAGAGTGGTATGGGGCATTATCCATTATAATTGTGCTGTTAGGAGGGATATTCTGTAATAAATTTAAGAACCACTCTCGGAACCTTACTGCGTCCATTTCTTCATGATACTCTTTAGTGCTTTTGGATTGGAAAGCTAATAAAGAGTTTTCCACGAAGCCTGTAGACGCTGACCCAGCATGGCATATTATGAGGCGTCCACCTTTTCCTATCGGCACCTTCGAGCACGAAGCTTCAGAATCATCAGTCCATGTTTTCGGCACAGAATGGTTGGAATTTAGCCAAGTTTCGTCCAAAAATATTACATTATCCCAGTTTATAATTTGTTTAACTTCGCGCAGGAATGTTAGTCGCTGCATAATTATGTCATGTCGCTCCATAACAATTTTTCGTTTGTCAACTTTTTTGTATCTGAAGCCAATTCCTGTTATTACCGTTCTCAACGACTCTATGCTTCCCTTATACAGCCCGGCATCTTTTAAAGTTGCACATAACTTTGCCAATGTTGGAAATTCGCCTCTTGTAAAATACCCGTATATATGGTTTCTAATAGCATGACTATCGAATTCATCGATGCCTGTCACAGGTTTATTTCTTTTTCGTTTTTTCGGTGTGTGAAGTACGTTACTGTCACTCCCCGAAGGCCCATATTTTTCACTTAATATTTTGCCAACGGTGCGGCTACCAATACCGAGAGCTTCACCGACGCGATCCCGAACTTGTGTAACTGGCAGTAGAAGTCCACCATTTTGAGATTCACGCTCAAAATACTCGTGTAATTTCACCACCAATTCACGAGCCTGGCTGTTCAAAGTACGTCCTCTTTTCGACATTATTAATAAAAACTTGCTTAGTTCGGAGTCCAGTATAAATATTGCCAAGGTAAACGGATAAAGAATGATCAGTCCAGAAAAGTAATAGCCAAGTCACAAATTGTAAAACACAAACGAGAAAGCAAGTACGCGCACAGTCAGCTTCCAAGATGGCGAGAGACTGCTGACGCCGAACCGACCGAGCGGACCGCGTGCGCTTGTAGTTGGCAGTGTTGCCAGAAAAAAAAAATTGTAGAGACTTGGACACCTGCGATTTTGCCTATTGACCTAAAAATAATTAAATTAATTTATTTTAGGGTATCTGTGTATTCAGTGCATTATGCGGTCGCGCAGTAACGTCGTTAATTTATAACATCAGGCAACAACATTTTTGTGAATGGGTTCTACATACCTTATTTTTATTAGTTTTAGACGTAGAAATAAGACTTAGAAGAAAAAATTGTAATTGTAAAATCAATGGATGTGCTTGTTAAAAATTTGTTTATTTCTCTGTAATATGCAAACCCATACTATCATACACAAAAATAAATGTAAAAAACACTATCCCTGACTCCATTTACTATTTCGACAGCGTTAGCGCGAGAAACCCCGACTTATTTGGGCGCGAAAATCAAAAATCGACAAATCGCTTTCGACAACTTTTTAAAGAAGCAAATATATTTGATTTATAAATACGTATTTTTGGTGAATGGGTTTTATCTCATATTTTACGATTACATAACTATTTAGTTATGTAATCGTAATATGTGAGATAAATCCCATTCACATGAAAAAATATTTGTTTGGTTGTCAAGTGTAATTTGTAAATAATACATTCGATTTTTCGTATATGTAAACGATTTTTTTGCATACAAGTGTATCCGAAGAGTCGCAACACTACGTGCAGTGACCTAACTACGTAACTTTGTAATGCGGTCAAGAATATAACTATTAGAAATTATTTACTGTGTAAATATGTGTTATTTTGCTTTGTTTGAAAGTTTTCAATTACATTTAGATATTAAGAATTGTACATTTTTAGATACAATAATGAAATCTTTCTAAATTCATGGTTTTATGAAAAAGGTTATCGAAACTGAATAATGTACGTATGAACAAAGTTGTTTCGGTTTGAAAAATATGAAACGTCAAACGGTACCTCTTAGATTTGATGGACTGTAAAAAAGTCACTGTTTTAAAATTTTGGGTCAGTTTACAGGAGCAATCAATATACCTAAACACTATCTATTTATTCACTAAATATTATTAAAACATTGAACACACTATTCTTATCAAAATAGGTACGTACAGTCATAAAAATAAACAATATTGAATAACACAATTATACGTTTCTATTGTTATGCGCCTAGCGACTGCGTTGCGTACTTTGATTTGATTGGTTGACTTCCTAGTAAAGAAAGTAAACAAATAAACCGGGGATTCCCCGCACTCTGGTCGGCGGCAAATGTTGCCAGACTAAGAAAACATGTTTCACAACAAAATTGATTTATATTTTTTTTGTTTTATTCTCGCTTTAAACATTTTTGAGTCGCGAGGCCCCTTGTACCGCGAGGCCGTAGGCGGTGGCCCACGTCGCCCACGCTTAACGCCGCCTCTGCACGTAGCCTATAACCAGCAGATGACTAAGACGCTTCTAACTATACCTCCTTTATCCAGTTCTAATAAGTGGTTGAGGAGCTGTGTGAGACACAGATGAACCTACATATGTACATACATAGTCCGTCAAAATCATAACCTTCCTTTTGCTTTTTTTATACCTCTTAGGTGGCAGACAATCACACGGCCCACCTGATGGAAAGTGGTTAACGTGGCCTATGGACTTGTAAAACCAAGGGAGTCACACTCGCGCTGCCAGCCCTGTAAGCACAAAGAGTTTCTGTGCCGTCAGTGTATATGACAAAGCAGGTCAAGCTTTTGGTCTTCTCAATGACAGCACAAAAACTCTCTAGTGAGCTCTGGCTATACTACTCACCACTGGGAACACAACACGAGGTTATTATGGCCGCGGTATTCTGTTGTAACGACGCGCTCTGCGAACGTCGTCACACCGGTTTTAATTCTATTTTTGAACGAAAAGTTTCGGACGCGGAGTGAATGACATTTTGACGTATACCTGTCAAAGCACCTTTCTTCCTAGCGTGGAGGCTGGATGGTCGATATTCATGGCTTCGTAACTTAATTTCAATAAATCTCATAAAAATGAGAGTATTTTGGCCTAAAGGATAATAGTTTGTGTCTTCACAACTATCCTCTTGTGGAATTATAGTTTATTTCTGGTGAGTTGTCATTTTTTAATAAGATTCACTTTGATGGAATTGCCACGCTCCTGATTTGAAAAATAATTGTTAAAATTCTATTGTTTCAGCTCTTAATCTGAAAATATTATGATTTCTTTTGCTATTGGCATTGTTCCAGCAAATTAAGGCGGTAAGTTGCACAAATTTATAAAAAATTAGGACCTCGTGCCCATATTGGAGTTTGTTCTAATGACATGCAATTTTGTTACAGGTTTCCAATTGGAACCGCCTTTGTCTTTGCCTTTTTCTTTTTCCTTTGGACTTTTTCTTTGGACCTTTGTCTTCGGTCATCTGCATTTCTTTATGGAGGGTTTGGACTTTTCACCTCAAACATGGATGTACCGCATGGGCTTAAACTGAAAACTTCGCCTGCTACGAGCTTTCTCGCTGCTGTGTTTACATATACTCGCCGAGGGATGCCGTGAGCTTACTTTAATTATATTTTAAATCTAAACTTCAAAATAACCTAAAAGTGCATTGGTGACATAGAATCATATTGACATAAGATCATTTTGACCTAGCTTATAAAACTCTAATTTTAAATTTAAGGTTAGATATACATTAGGAATGTATCCTTGCAACTATTTCTAAATGCACACTGGAGTGGACAATAAAACCTTAAACCTCACAGTTTGGTTTCATTTAGCTCACCTCCGGAAGATTAAAAGTTTCCAATATCCGCTGATTATCTTAGGCATGTGTATCTCCAAGGCGCCCGAACTTTTATGGTAATGTACTTACAAACCAATTTTATTTATATTTCTTTTAAATAGGAGATTACACACTTACTTCTTTCATTGTCATATGACACATATTCTTTTATTATTACATCTGACGCTTGCGAACCAATTTTTTTACTTTGTAATAACAACATATTTTTTAATTATTACAATTGGCACTCGCGAACAGGGACATGACAGTGTGCATATATCTTTATTCTTTGTCACCTTTGCATTATTTTTTACCTTATCATGTTAAGAACAGTGTTTTCTTCATGTATTTTACTGTTACATAACTGTGTATTACAGTAAATCTTTGTTATTGTTTACTTTGCAAAACTAATCATACTACAAGTTAGTACTATTGTTTGTATCTCTCAATTACAGGTGAATGTTTCAATTTGTATAACATGGTTATTGTTATACTTGTTTTATCTTATATAGCTTTTGTTTATTACAGGTAAGATTTTCCACTTAGTAATATTATATAATTACTAGTTCTTAACCTTTATTCACATGTGTGAAAACATAGTAATATTTGAATATTTGCTGTTTACCTTAAGTAGACATAAATAATTTATTTTGTGAATCACTAATGCATTTTTATCTTTATAGGCATTTGACCTAAATAATTTTTGCAACAATAACATTCCATTCTATGAGTTTGTTGACTTTTGAGTTTAGCGTTTTGCTATCAATGCAATTAACTTCATTCATAATTTAATTAACTTTAATTAGAAACTTTAATTGATACTTTAATTAGAAACTTATAGTGTATTTAATACAACTTTTTATTAGATTTTCACATCCTTTTATAAATCAAACATGGATAAGGAAATACAGGTCCCGCCTTTGTTTGAGAATATTGTTAATGATGTTCCAGTTGGTACTTCTACTCATGGGTTGCCTCATGTCATGGCTGATTTATCTGAAGTTGTTGATCCATTTTCGAATAGTCGAGGAGCTGGTGATCATAGTCTGAGAGCCGCATCTTCATTTAATATGATGAATGTTTTATTGAATGATAATTTGAAGAAAAACTTGCCTTCTGTTACTAAGTTGCCTGATTTAAAACGAAGTAAGCTTTTGTATGATGGTAAATCGTGCGTTAGGGAATTTATTACTCAAGTGGAAGAATATTTCTTGTTTAAAAATTTTAATGAATGTTTTTTGGTTGGTTCATTCTCTGATCTTTTGTCAGGCACTGCGCTTAAATGGTTTCGTAGTGTTCGTATTCGTATTGCTTCTTGGCAGGATTTGAAGGCTGCGTTGTTGAAACGTTTTGATAGAGTTGAATTTGATTATCATTTGGAACATGAACTCCGTACTCGTAAACAAAAGATAACTGAGTCATTACCAGATTTTATTACAGACATAATGGATATGGCTAGCCGTTTGTCTATGCCTGTTTTTGATGCTACCCTCATAACTATTATTAAACATAACATGTTGAATATTTACACACCTTTTGTGTTTGGTAGAACTATTTCTTCTATCGACGAATTTATTAACCTCAGCAGAGAATTAGAGAATTTTGTGTCAAGAAAGAACTTGAGTGAGAATAAAAGTATTAAAAAAGAAAAATATTCTGCTCAAATTAGTGCTGTTAAATCAGATGATTTAACTTGTTTAAAATGTAAGTCCTCTGGACATTCTTATAAAAATTGCCCTACATTTCCAGGTGTAATTTGTTTTAAATGTCACAAGCTTGGCGTCACTACGAGGAATTGCGAAGTTTGTAATTCAAATACTGTTCAGTCAAAAAACGTATCAGGTCCCATCGAGCCCTAGTTTTTGATAAAACCTCTGGTGACTCGATGTTGAAAAAATTTAGCAATGCTCCGAATGAAGCCACTTGTAAGAAAGAATTTAATGAATGGTTGGATTATTTGAAAGTTTTCTTTAATAATATCAGGGCTGCTCCTATTTTGTTTGTTAAACATAAAGACACTAGACCTTATTTAAATTTTAATATTAATAATAAATTTTATTCAGGTTTGTTAGATAGTGGAGCTTGTAGTTGTGTACTCGGTTCTAATATTCATCAAACATTTTTGCAATTAGGTTATAAATTTAAACCTTATAAAGGTAACGCTGTTACTGCTGATGGTTCTGCACACAATGTTATTGGAACTATGGTTTTACCTATCACTTGTGATAACTTAACTAAAAATGTAGATTTTTTGATAATACCTTCTTTTAAGCCTTCAATTATTTTGGGATTTGACTTTTGGTTGAAATTTAATCTTGCTAAAGACTTATGGAATAATATTACTTTTGAATATGAATCCACTACTTGTGTAAATGCAGTTACTTCTGTTTCTGAACTTTCTCCTTCTGAGAAACACGAGTTAAATAAAATTATTTCACTTTTTGAAAATATTTCTTATGAAAAGAGAGGCTTAGGTCTTACTCATTTAGTTAAACATAAAATTAATGTTACTGGTGAACCTTTTAAACAACGTTATTGGCCCCTTAGTCCTGCTAAACAAAAAGAACTTTATGATGAAGTGGAAGCCAATTTACAGCTAAGCAATTTGTAGATTTTCTAAAAAGTTATAATATTAGTAAAATATTTTATAATACTTTATATACACCTCAAAATAATCCTGTAGAGAGATATAACAAAACAGTCGAAACATGTATTTCTTGTTTTGTTAAAGATGATCATAGAACTTGGTCAAAATATTTGCCTCATGTTCAATTAGCTTTGAATAGTAGTGTGAATCTAGCTACAGATTTCACTCCTAATTTTCTCATGTTCGGTAGAGAACTTATTTTTGATGCTTCATTGCACCGTTTTAGTAATTCTTTTGATAACCTCAATCAACTTGATGTTGTTGATAGGTCTTCATTTGCTTTTTCACTTAAATCACTTAGTGATATTTTTATAAAAGTTCAAGCTTCATTGCTTAAAGCTTATAAGCGTAATGCGCGTTATTATAATATAGGAAGGAAGGTCATTTCTTTTGAAGTGGGAGATATAGTGTGGAGGAGAAGTTTTGTGCAGTCTAATGCTCCTGCATTCTTTTCGGCTAAGTTAGCACCTAAGTTTGTTAAGTGTGAAATAATAGATAAAATTTCCTCTAATGTTTATGTTTTAAAAGACCTTAATAAAAACTATACTGGTCGTTATCATATTAAAGACATAATTAAATATTAAAATTATTCTTGTTTTGACAATGTCTATCTTTGTCTTTGGTACTTTGTTTGAAGTATAATCCCATTGTAAGGTGATGTTTGTGAGGCTAAGGGATTTTGAAAGGAGATGTATGTTAGGAACTTCACAACAATTTATTAATTTCAATTTTAGTTTCCTTCAAAAATAACTTAGGTCATTTTAGGACTTATTTTTATGTAACTCTACTCCATATTAACAAATTGTTCCACATCAAAAGATCTTATATTTTTATTTATCTTTGTTGTATAGGATTATTTTCCTGTATATATTTTTATACACTTGTATATTTAATATTGTATATTTTGTACAAATTTAGGAATTTAGTTTCTACTCTAATATAGGAGTGAAATTTAATATTCATTTTCTACATTAAATTCACTTGACTTATTTCCACTCACTTAGGGAATGGAAAATTAAGTTTCTTGAACTTTATTTTTGTACAGTTCTGGGTTATTTTCTTAGTATTAAGATTCTCGGATTGGACGCATTTTATGCATTTTTTACACACCTTGTTATACCATTTTTTGGGAAACTTGTGTCTTACTGGACTTTACAATTTTTTGTGCTATTGTGTTTCATACACATAGTCACACCTTACGCTTTGCGCACGGGAAGCTGGTGGTGTTGAGCCGGTCGTAATTGTCGTTTTTCTCTTTTTGTACGATTGTGTTTTTATACACATTGTTACATTTTTTATGCTTTGCGCACGGGATGTCGGTGGTGTTGTGCCGGTCGCAAATGTCATACTTTTCTTATGCGGTTGTGCTCAGAAAGTCAGTGGTGTTGTACTGGTCACAATTGTCATATTTTCTTTATATTTTGCTTGTGCTCGGAAAGTTGGTGGTGTTATGCCGATCACAATGCTTATAAATATATTATTACGACACTTTTGTTGTGATTTTGTTTTGACGTTTTAGATGTTGGAATAGGAATTTGAAGTCGGCGGCTTTTCAACCTAACCGACAGTGGGAAAACTTCATTGTTTTTACCGATTTTCTTTCAGATTCGGCAGCGTTGGTGCTTAACCGATATCTTGTTAGTTTCATATTTTTGTTTCAGGAATAGCTGGTATAGAGTCGGTGGCGTAGGAGCTCAACCGCACTTTTGTATTGATGCTAGAAGGCTGGTTAAGATCAAGGATTAGATTCGACGGCGTTGGTTGCCTAATCGATATCTGGAATGGAATTGAGTAGGGATTGTTTAATTTGTTTTATTGAAGGATTTATTTTCACTTTTGTGTTGAAATAAGTTTTTACTCTTTTCTGAGTTTGGTTTCGGTTATTCCATTAAGTTGGATAGTGTCCTTTGTTTCCATTTGAAACTGGAAATTCTTTTTCAACTTAATTCTTTACTTTTCGAGTGTTTTCACATTCTTTGATTTTTAAGAATGCTTTCCCATTCTTTAATTTATAATTATTTCTGCAATACCCAATGCAAGATGCTTTCGCATTGCCTTTTTTGTTAATTGAAAAATGTTGCCAGACATTTTGTCTTTTGAGGTTTTTTTTGGAATTTTGTTCTGGACTCTCATAATTTTCATTAGAAAAGGAAGTTTCTTTCTTTCTTTTTTCTTTTTGGGGAGGGATGTAATGTAACGACGCGCTCTGCGAACGTCGTCACACCGGTTTTAATTCTATTTTTGAACGAAAAGTTTCGGACGCGGAGTGAATGACATTTTGACGTATACCTGTCAAAGCACCTTTCTTCCTAGCGTGGAGGCTGGATGGTCGATATTCATGGCTTCGTAACTTAATTTCAATAAATCTCATAAAAATGAGAGTATTTTGGCCTAAAGGATAATAGTTTGTGTCTTCACAACTATCCTCTTGTGGAATTATAGTTTATTTCTGGTGAGTTGTCATTTTTTAATAAGATTCACTTTGATGGAATTGCCACGCTCCTGATTTGAAAAATAATTGTTAAAATTCTATTGTTTCAGCTCTTAATCTGAAAATATTATGATTTCTTTTGCTATTGGCATTGTTCCAGCAAATTAAGGCGGTAAGTTGCACAAATTTATAAAAAATTAGGACCTCGTGCCCATATTGGAGTTTGTTCTAATGACATGCAATTTTGTTACAGGTTTCCAATTGGAACCGCCTTTGTCTTTGCCTTTTTCTTTTTCCTTTGGACTTTTTCTTTGGACCTTTGTCTTCGGTCATCTGCATTTCTTTATGGAGGGTTTGGACTTTTCACCTCAAACATGGATGTACCGCATGGGCTTAAACTGAAAACTTCGCCTGCTACGAGCTTTCTCGCTGCTGTGTTTACATATACTCGCCGAGGGATGCCGTGAGCTTACTTTAATTATATTTTAAATCTAAACTTCAAAATAACCTAAAAGTGCATTGGTGACATAGAATCATATTGACATAAGATCATTTTGACCTAGCTTATAAAACTCTAATTTTAAATTTAAGGTTAGATATACATTAGGAATGTATCCTTGCAACTATTTCTAAATGCACACTGGAGTGGACAATAAAACCTTAAACCTCACAGTTTGGTTTCATTTAGCTCACCTCCGGAAGATTAAAAGTTTCCAATATCCGCTGATTATCTTAGGCATGTGTATCTCCAAGGCGCCCGAACTTTTATGGTAATGTACTTACAAACCAATTTTATTTATATTTCTTTTAAATAGGAGATTACACACTTACTTCTTTCATTGTCATATGACACATATTCTTTTATTATTACATCTGACGCTTGCGAACCAATTTTTTTACTTTGTAATAACAACATATTTTTTAATTATTACAATTGGCACTCGCGAACAGGGACATGACAGTGTGCATATATCTTTATTCTTTGTCACCTTTGCATTATTTTTTACCTTATCATGTTAAGAACAGTGTTTTCTTCATGTATTTTACTGTTACATAACTGTGTATTACAGTAAATCTTTGTTATTGTTTACTTTGCAAAACTAATCATACTACAAGTTAGTACTATTGTTTGTATCTCTCAATTACAGGTGAATGTTTCAATTTGTATAACATGGTTATTGTTATACTTGTTTTATCTTATATAGCTTTTGTTTATTACAGGTAAGATTTTCCACTTAGTAATATTATATAATTACTAGTTCTTAACCTTTATTCACATGTGTGAAAACATAGTAATATTTGAATATTTGCTGTTTACCTTAAGTAGACATAAATAATTTATTTTGTGAATCACTAATGCATTTTTATCTTTATAGGCATTTGACCTAAATAATTTTTGCAACAATAACATTCCATTCTATGAGTTTGTTGACTTTTGAGTTTAGCGTTTTGCTATCAATGCAATTAACTTCATTCATAATTTAATTAACTTTAATTAGAAACTTTAATTGATACTTTAATTAGAAACTTATAGTGTATTTAATACAACTTTTTATTAGATTTTCACATCCTTTTATAAATCAAACATGGATAAGGAAATACAGGTCCCGCCTTTGTTTGAGAATATTGTTAATGATGTTCCAGTTGGTACTTCTACTCATGGGTTGCCTCATGTCATGGCTGATTTATCTGAAGTTGTTGATCCATTTTCGAATAGTCGAGGAGCTGGTGATCATAGTCTGAGAGCCGCATCTTCATTTAATATGATGAATGTTTTATTGAATGATAATTTGAAGAAAAACTTGCCTTCTGTTACTAAGTTGCCTGATTTAAAACGAAGTAAGCTTTTGTATGATGGTAAATCGTGCGTTAGGGAATTTATTACTCAAGTGGAAGAATATTTCTTGTTTAAAAATTTTAATGAATGTTTTTTGGTTGGTTCATTCTCTGATCTTTTGTCAGGCACTGCGCTTAAATGGTTTCGTAGTGTTCGTATTCGTATTGCTTCTTGGCAGGATTTGAAGGCTGCGTTGTTGAAACGTTTTGATAGAGTTGAATTTGATTATCATTTGGAACATGAACTCCGTACTCGTAAACAAAAGATAACTGAGTCATTACCAGATTTTATTACAGACATAATGGATATGGCTAGCCGTTTGTCTATGCCTGTTTTTGATGCTACCCTCATAACTATTATTAAACATAACATGTTGAATATTTACACACCTTTTGTGTTTGGTAGAACTATTTCTTCTATCGACGAATTTATTAACCTCAGCAGAGAATTAGAGAATTTTGTGTCAAGAAAGAACTTGAGTGAGAATAAAAGTATTAAAAAAGAAAAATATTCTGCTCAAATTAGTGCTGTTAAATCAGATGATTTAACTTGTTTAAAATGTAAGTCCTCTGGACATTCTTATAAAAATTGCCCTACATTTCCAGGTGTAATTTGTTTTAAATGTCACAAGCTTGGCGTCACTACGAGGAATTGCGAAGTTTGTAATTCAAATACTGTTCAGTCAAAAAACGTATCAGGTCCCATCGAGCCCTAGTTTTTGATAAAACCTCTGGTGACTCGATGTTGAAAAAATTTAGCAATGCTCCGAATGAAGCCACTTGTAAGAAAGAATTTAATGAATGGTTGGATTATTTGAAAGTTTTCTTTAATAATATCAGGGCTGCTCCTATTTTGTTTGTTAAACATAAAGACACTAGACCTTATTTAAATTTTAATATTAATAATAAATTTTATTCAGGTTTGTTAGATAGTGGAGCTTGTAGTTGTGTACTCGGTTCTAATATTCATCAAACATTTTTGCAATTAGGTTATAAATTTAAACCTTATAAAGGTAACGCTGTTACTGCTGATGGTTCTGCACACAATGTTATTGGAACTATGGTTTTACCTATCACTTGTGATAACTTAACTAAAAATGTAGATTTTTTGATAATACCTTCTTTTAAGCCTTCAATTATTTTGGGATTTGACTTTTGGTTGAAATTTAATCTTGCTAAAGACTTATGGAATAATATTACTTTTGAATATGAATCCACTACTTGTGTAAATGCAGTTACTTCTGTTTCTGAACTTTCTCCTTCTGAGAAACACGAGTTAAATAAAATTATTTCACTTTTTGAAAATATTTCTTATGAAAAGAGAGGCTTAGGTCTTACTCATTTAGTTAAACATAAAATTAATGTTACTGGTGAACCTTTTAAACAACGTTATTGGCCCCTTAGTCCTGCTAAACAAAAAGAACTTTATGATGAAGTGGAAGCCAATTTACAGCTAAGCAATTTGTAGATTTTCTAAAAAGTTATAATATTAGTAAAATATTTTATAATACTTTATATACACCTCAAAATAATCCTGTAGAGAGATATAACAAAACAGTCGAAACATGTATTTCTTGTTTTGTTAAAGATGATCATAGAACTTGGTCAAAATATTTGCCTCATGTTCAATTAGCTTTGAATAGTAGTGTGAATCTAGCTACAGATTTCACTCCTAATTTTCTCATGTTCGGTAGAGAACTTATTTTTGATGCTTCATTGCACCGTTTTAGTAATTCTTTTGATAACCTCAATCAACTTGATGTTGTTGATAGGTCTTCATTTGCTTTTTCACTTAAATCACTTAGTGATATTTTTATAAAAGTTCAAGCTTCATTGCTTAAAGCTTATAAGCGTAATGCGCGTTATTATAATATAGGAAGGAAGGTCATTTCTTTTGAAGTGGGAGATATAGTGTGGAGGAGAAGTTTTGTGCAGTCTAATGCTCCTGCATTCTTTTCGGCTAAGTTAGCACCTAAGTTTGTTAAGTGTGAAATAATAGATAAAATTTCCTCTAATGTTTATGTTTTAAAAGACCTTAATAAAAACTATACTGGTCGTTATCATATTAAAGACATAATTAAATATTAAAATTATTCTTGTTTTGACAATGTCTATCTTTGTCTTTGGTACTTTGTTTGAAGTATAATCCCATTGTAAGGTGATGTTTGTGAGGCTAAGGGATTTTGAAAGGAGATGTATGTTAGGAACTTCACAACAATTTATTAATTTCAATTTTAGTTTCCTTCAAAAATAACTTAGGTCATTTTAGGACTTATTTTTATGTAACTCTACTCCATATTAACAAATTGTTCCACATCAAAAGATCTTATATTTTTATTTATCTTTGTTGTATAGGATTATTTTCCTGTATATATTTTTATACACTTGTATATTTAATATTGTATATTTTGTACAAATTTAGGAATTTAGTTTCTACTCTAATATAGGAGTGAAATTTAATATTCATTTTCTACATTAAATTCACTTGACTTATTTCCACTCACTTAGGGAATGGAAAATTAAGTTTCTTGAACTTTATTTTTGTACAGTTCTGGGTTATTTTCTTAGTATTAAGATTCTCGGATTGGACGCATTTTATGCATTTTTTACACACCTTGTTATACCATTTTTTGGGAAACTTGTGTCTTACTGGACTTTACAATTTTTTGTGCTATTGTGTTTCATACACATAGTCACACCTTACGCTTTGCGCACGGGAAGCTGGTGGTGTTGAGCCGGTCGTAATTGTCGTTTTTCTCTTTTTGTACGATTGTGTTTTTATACACATTGTTACATTTTTTATGCTTTGCGCACGGGATGTCGGTGGTGTTGTGCCGGTCGCAAATGTCATACTTTTCTTATGCGGTTGTGCTCAGAAAGTCAGTGGTGTTGTACTGGTCACAATTGTCATATTTTCTTTATATTTTGCTTGTGCTCGGAAAGTTGGTGGTGTTATGCCGATCACAATGCTTATAAATATATTATTACGACACTTTTGTTGTGATTTTGTTTTGACGTTTTAGATGTTGGAATAGGAATTTGAAGTCGGCGGCTTTTCAACCTAACCGACAGTGGGAAAACTTCATTGTTTTTACCGATTTTCTTTCAGATTCGGCAGCGTTGGTGCTTAACCGATATCTTGTTAGTTTCATATTTTTGTTTCAGGAATAGCTGGTATAGAGTCGGTGGCGTAGGAGCTCAACCGCACTTTTGTATTGATGCTAGAAGGCTGGTTAAGATCAAGGATTAGATTCGACGGCGTTGGTTGCCTAATCGATATCTGGAATGGAATTGAGTAGGGATTGTTTAATTTGTTTTATTGAAGGATTTATTTTCACTTTTGTGTTGAAATAAGTTTTTACTCTTTTCTGAGTTTGGTTTCGGTTATTCCATTAAGTTGGATAGTGTCCTTTGTTTCCATTTGAAACTGGAAATTCTTTTTCAACTTAATTCTTTACTTTTCGAGTGTTTTCACATTCTTTGATTTTTAAGAATGCTTTCCCATTCTTTAATTTATAATTATTTCTGCAATACCCAATGCAAGATGCTTTCGCATTGCCTTTTTTGTTAATTGAAAAATGTTGCCAGACATTTTGTCTTTTGAGGTTTTTTTTGGAATTTTGTTCTGGACTCTCATAATTTTCATTAGAAAAGGAAGTTTCTTTCTTTCTTTTTTCT
Organism: Eilema griseolum; assembly: GCA_963662185.1. NCBI lineage: Eukaryota > Metazoa > Arthropoda > Insecta > Lepidoptera > Erebidae > Eilema > Eilema griseolum. Next base: position 22,555,028 of record OY759243.1, read on the forward strand.
TTTTGGGGAGGGATGTAATGTAACGACGCGCTCTGCGAACGTCGTCACACCGGTTTTAATTCTATTTTTGAACGAAAAGTTTCGGACGCGGAGTGAATGACATTTTGACGTATACCTGTCAAAGCACCTTTCTTCCTAGCGTGGAGGCTGGATGGTCGATATTCATGGCTTCGTAACTTAATTTCAATAAATCTCATAAAAATGAGAGTATTTTGGCCTAAAGGATAATAGTTTGTGTCTTCACAACTATCCTCTTGTGGAATTATAGTTTATTTCTGGTGAGTTGTCATTTTTTAATGGGATTCACTCTGATGGAAATCGCCACGCTCCTGATTTGAAAAATAATTGTTGGAATTCTATTGTTTCAGCTCTTAATCTGAAAATATTATGATTTCTTTTGCTATTGGCATTGTTCCAGCAAATTAAGGCGGTAAGTTGCACAAATTTATAAAAAATTAGGACCTCGTGCCCATATGGGAGTTTGTTCTAATGACATGCAATTTTGTTACAGGTTTCCAATTGGAACCGCCTTTGTCTTTGCCTTTTTCTTTTTCCTTTGGACTTTTTCTTTGGACCTTTGTCTTCGGTCATCTGCATTTCTTTATGGAGGGTTTGGACTTTTCACCTCAAACATGGATGTACCGCATGGGCTTAAACTGAAAACTTCGCCTGCTACGAGCTTTCTCGCTGCTGTGTTTACATATACTCGCCGAGGGATGCCGTGAGCTTACTTTAATTATATTTTAAATCTAAACTTCAAAATAACCTAAAAGTGCATTGGTGACATAGAATCATATTGACATAAGATCATTTTGACCTAGCTTATAAAACTCTAATTTTAAATTTAAGGTTAGATATACATTAGGAATGTATCCTTGCAACTATTTCTAAATGCACACTGGAGTGGACAATAAAACCTTAAACCTCACAGTTTGGTTTCATTTAGCTCACCTCCGGAAGATTAAAAGTTTCCAATATCCGCTGATTATCTTAGGCATGTGTATCTCCAAGGCGCCCGAACTTTTATGGTAATGTACTTACAAACCAATTTTATTTATATTTCTTTTAAATAGGAGATTACACACTTACTTCTTTCATTGTCATATGACACATATTCTTTTATTATTACATCTGACGCTTGCGAACCAATTTTTTTACTTTGTAATAACAACATATTTTTTAATTATTACACTGTAGAGCGGAGGTACTTCCCCAGTCCGACTGCTCAATTGGACGGAAATACCGACGTGTCTTACCTCCTTCGCTGTAGTCGGGTAAAAAGTATACTTACTATATCAGTAGTAGGTCTCTCCTTATTTCCTTCTGCATGCTTCTTCTCCACCACCTCCTTGAGCTTGTCTTCGTCCCAATTGTCCATGTTATCTTCATCATCACGCATGTCCACGTAAAGGGAACGCTTCTCAGCCTAGAAATAGAAGTGAGTAGTATTAAATTTCCGATTTTCAGTTATGTTGTCACTCCTGGTGCACCAGTTTATTTTTATTTTTATTCTTGTAACACCTCGTTTACTGGTGTAAACACGTAAAAGGTTGAAACAAGTTGTAAAACAAGTTGTAAACTTGTTTATAAAAATCTTATTGAAGACTTGTTAAAGACTAATTAAAACACAATACTTTTTTTATACATGTATCTCAAATACTTTTTTGTTCACAAAGTTTGACAAGTTTTGTTTGAAAAGCCCGTGACTTTTTCTAACTTATCAAATACATGATACTTAGGTGTAAACGAGGGGTTAGGATAACTTTTGTATGAAAGAAAAATATATTTTAGTTAGTCCATGCATAAGGAAATGACTCTGCACTTGATTTTGATTTAATCATTAGAGATAAATAACTAAAAACTGAAGTTGTAAGAATATTTAAAGTATTATATGTATTTTCTCTGCTGTTGTACACTTGTTTTTTTTTTTACTATTTTTTTACACTTTTAATTCTCCAAAGGTTTGCTGGGAGTAAACTCAATATTGAGTTAAATTAAGCTTGCTTTTATACACCAAGATGTATTTGTGGTTGCCTGTTGATGTATTTTTTTCTTGTGTACAATAAAGAATTAAAGAAGAAGGCTACCTACCTTCCTTTCAATAGTCAAATCGTGAGAGAACTTGCATCTATCTCCCTTAGTACACTGACCCTGCTTGAAGAATGCACACACCACAGACTTGGGATCCGTTCCTGTGAAAAGAAAAATTGTTAAAACATTTTCATACTTCAAATATTTATAAATCGTTTATTTGTTAAAAAGGCAATAGATCGATATCTCATACATATTTAAAACTGACTGCAAAGTTCTGAATATAGATTAATATTATTTTTTTAAAATAATAAACTCATAGCAATTTAAACTAATTGCACAATCCTACTATGAGCAGTTTTTGGGGCCGTTCAAGTATTACATTAGCAGATTTACTACAATTATTTAACCCCCCCGCCCCCCTTTTCAGCAAAAGTAATCTAAACTCAACCCCCCTCCCCCCATGTTTAAGTAAAACAATGGTACCTATATGCATAATTCTTTTTTTTTGTTTTTAATAAAAAAATAAATAATTACTCATACATTGTCCGCACATAATATAGCCTGCATTAGCAGGCTATATTATGTGTGAAAAAGTATAAATATACTGCTAACGTAATCATGATCTAGACCACCCCACCCCCGTGTCATCAAAAATAAGCAATGCAAAGAACCACCCCCCCTCCCGTTATTGCTTACATAATACATGAATGGCCCCTTGAACCCCATCATTCCTTTTTAACCCCCAATAAAAGATGTTACAAGATTAAGCTGACTGTGAATTTACTTACTTAAAAGAATCCTAAAAGAGAAGAGAGAGAGATATAGAGTAATAGAAAGGAGAAGTCAAACATTTTCAATTCCATCAAGAACCAAGCAGCTCGGAAACTCTTAACTAGCACACATGTTTCCTTGTTCCCCCAGTCTCAGGGCTGCTAGGCACAGCTTCTGTAACGGCTGCCAATAGTCTTTGGACTGCGCCATAGCTCACCACACACAATTAACGTGACAACCGATTTGTTAAAAAAACGGTACACAAGTAAATGGGCACATTCTATTATTAACTTCACCTTTCTCCACCTTCTGAGTCTGCACCGGCTTGAACAACAATGCCAGTTCCTTCTGCTGGTTAATCTTGGCTTCCTTGTCCTTCTTCTTGTCATCCATGGGCTTTGCCGGGTGGATCCCACCACTTTTCACCTGTTTCTCAACCTGCTGGATGAATTTTTGTTGTTTGGCACCCTTTTTGTTCTTGAGGCCAAAGGTCTTGTCCTGAAATAAATAATAATTTGATATTTAAATTCTTTAAGTAGCAAACTGGCTAACTGCAGTCAAGTGGCTTGCTGTATTGAAAGAATTATGAAGTAAAGTAGAATCTCTCTTTTCTAAGAGTTTACCTTCAGCTTACCATCAGGCAAGGCATCAAGGAAGTGAAAGATGTATGCTAGGATTGTGGCAGGAGGAAAACTGTAGTATTTGCCTACCCCACTGGGAAAAAGGTGTGACTGTATGTATATATATTAAGTTCTTTACTCAGAGATACCAAAAACTGATGTGTTCGCTTGAAAGGTTTTCATCAGTTCCATTACCAGATATTCCCAATTCCACTTGCTGAAACTATGGGAGGCTCACCATTCTCTAAACAGTAGATGACACTCATGAGGTGTTATAAGACAGATGCTAATGGACGGAGAAAGATGTGTTATTGTGATATCAGTTTACAGCAAACAATTAGCAATTAAGAAAAAAATCCTCATCATATCCATTCACACATTGTACCAGCCAATAATACTTCATACATAATTTCATAATAAAAGTGTCCAATGTTGACCTACTGATAAACCGCTTGATGACCACTACTATAGGAATATGTACATATATACATATAATCACGTCTTTATCCCTGGAGGGTTAAAAGGGTTAGTTTTAGGCCCGTCTCTTCCCAAGTGGTGTCATACAAGGCGACTAAGGGATAGGGCTGTTTAACATCATACAGATATATACAGCCCAGACTCAGTCTCAGATGCATGGCTCGAATCAACAATAGTGCCTGGAATATGGCAATAGTCTCACCCCCTATTATGTGTGACCGAATACAAACTACATTATTGGTGAAATGTGGGTGTTAATTCACCTCTGCCTATAGGAATATCTAATCTAAATCTATACTAATATAATATTATAAAGAGGAAAGATTTGTATTTTTGTATGTAACGAATAAACTCAAAAAGTACTGGACCGATTTTAATAATTCTTTTTTCATTAGAAAGCTACTTTCTTAGTGAGTAACATAGGCTACTTTTTATCCCGATATTCCCATGCGATCAGGATTTACGCGGGTGAAACAGCGGCAGCTATATATAATATGGGTAATCCAAGTTTATATTTTGATTAAAAGTTGATATTCTTAGTAGATTGATATTGACTGTCAATGCTATGGGTAATGTAATCGTATGATATGTATGTTGTGTTATTACGTACCTCAATGACTTTCTCCTTTTTCTTCTGTTCAGTCTTTTTACTGGCGCCGCCACCGCCGCCGCCGCCGCCAGAGCTTGCTTTCTTCGGAGGCATGGTTATGTTAGTTGGCCAATCTTTAAGTTTCCAACCAACAACACTAGTAAGATCTAAATATATTTATCACAGGACACGAAACGTATTTTATTTGGTTATTCTACTTATTTTATAAAAATAAATATCTACCACGGCGCACAGCATGCATATGTGCAAAGGAAATATGACTTCCAGTAGTTCCAACGTTACCGATGACGTGCCAAAGTTAGTTATTTCTAGATTATCTATCTCTGTTACTCTTCATGAAAGGTGTATCTCCTTACTCTTGTCTATGTAAATATAATGCTATTAAACTCACAGGATGGTAAGCATAGTAACGCTTCTGAAACGACTCGATTGACACTTGAAGCTGACACTGACTGTCATCAGTAGCAACCTCGGCATTGCATAGTGCTTGCACAGAACAAAGTACTCGACCGACCACAATAATCACAATCGACTCGACTCGAGTTTGGGCAATAAAATGTCAAGGGAATTTTTAACAAACAACCCCATTTCACTGGCTACAGGCTACGTCTATTATTGAGACAAATAGGTGCTTACTATATTTAAAAGTTCTACTTACTTAATGACATGAAATGACTGACATGTAGATTCTTTACATGAATAAAAGTTACTAAGAATATAAGAGAGTACCCTAGAACTAAAATAAATAAAGTATTTACATCTGTCGTGAAACTCCACCACATCATAACTAACCGGTAACATTCCCAGAAGACTGGTGGCATTACCGTTGCCGTTGAACGGCAATGCTTGTCGCCCGTGCAAGATAATAACCAGCGTAGACTCGATCAGACGCTTTGCCAAATCTTTGTACAGTAAATGGGCACATGGATCCCACATCCAGTATTATATTAGTTACAGCATTTGAGCCGTTTAAGGTTTTCCATAGATGCAGCAGAAGCGCCAGCACAACCAGAAAATTTGAAGGCGCCAGGATGTTGACACACGTTGCGTCCTAATCCCATACCAAAGGCCTGCCTGCCTATCTTTAAAGGTAACAACGACACACCATCCGGTCTCTTGCTATTGTCACGCACCAGCCTATTATGTTCACGAATTGCTGGCACGCTAGCGGTGGCAAGTGCATAGTGGTAATGTCATTAAAGTAGATGTGTCATGATATACGTGCGCCCAGCGCTTCTGCCGCATGAAAGGCCATGCTGCCCAAGGCTATTGGCTATCGATAGCTTCACCGCAGTGCTAATGATGGGGAGAACCTAAGTGAAGACAAATGGCAAGGTGGAAAGTAGTATCGTCCAACATAGTACCTATGTTAGGCGCTGAAAGTGCTTGAATCCAGTGGTCTGACTCCATTCCCCCACTGCCAGCAGTTGCGCATGCTCTGAAACATGGGAAGATGTATGTAATAAACAGTCTTTTACCAGCTTGCAAAGCGGCGCTTCTCACGAGGAAAAGGTTCATCATCATCATCATCATATAATCACGCCTTCATCCCTGGAAGGTTAGGCAGAGGTGAATTAACACCCACAATTCACCAATAATTGCATTCAGTCCCAAATAATAGGGCGTGAGCCTATTGCCGTATTCCAAGCACTATTGTTAACTCAAACCATGCATCTAAGGCTGAGTCTGGGCTGTATATATCAGTCCGATGTTAAACAACCCTATCCAATCCAATATCCAAAAAAAATAATCCAAAAGGAAATGGTTACCATAGCCCGTATCTTAAATGTCAAATCGTATCCACTATCGTTTGATACTTATAACAACCACAGGACATCCCTAGTGCAGAACCGCAGAATTTTTTTTGTTTTTGACATTGCTTGTCAGAAAAATTTTAATATAATTTTTAGTCTGTGACTATTGCTCGCGGTGGTTTGTTGTGCAAAGAATTTGATCTCTCCCGTGCGTGAATGTGAAATAAACAGTCGCTCGAATTAGACCATGGGGAACGATACCCTGTGTAAACATAAACAGCACGAACTGAAATAATCTGTGTTTAATTTTCTTAATAGAAAGTCATCATGGAAATTGTCGACGTTGAAGAATGCCAGTCCGACCCCGTAGCGGTCACAAGAAAGAAAGGTTTATGTGCTAAAATTAACAATAAGACAACGTATAGTTATTTATTTAACATTGTAATATCGATACTATTGCTCACATGTCTGGTGTTAGTGCTCTATTTCTTTAAAGAATATTTAAAGACAATTTTATACTGGGTTGACGCTCAGGATCCCTGGATAATATTTTTGTTATTCATGGGTTTATTTTTGTTGGTCAGTTTCCCAGTGACTATTGGTTATTTAGTGTTAATAATTACTAGTGGATATTTATTTGGAATTATCAAGGGTTTGGGTACTGTTTTAGTGAGTGCGAACTTTGGTGTGGCAGTTGCTCATTTTACATTAAAAGCTCTACGGAATTACCTGCCGTTGGACCGGCTTTTGAAAAACGAAACGGCCAGGGCGCTGTTGAAGGTGATCTCGGGCCCACAGGCGTTTAAAATCGTGTTCTTCGCGAGACTGACTCCAATACCCTTTGGATTGCAGAACACAATATTCGCCGTGAGTACTTTTTTTTTAATTTATGCAAAGATATCATCTGTTTGAGTGTTATAAAGTGTTGAATGAAACCTTGATCTGAAACTAAACACTAATCTTATCACTGGCTGTTGAAACATAAAAGTTTAACAGCATTCATGTTCAGATGTAATGATTTATACACTCATGCAGTAATTATGGGTTTAACATACATGTACACTTGGGTATAACTCAGAATAGTGTCTTTTTTGTGTCAAGCTAAGAAAGCCAAGGCAGTTTGCTGTTGTTATTCCTAATAATTTAGGGATTTTATTTTACCTGACATAGACTATTTATTCATTATTTACTGTACTGTTTAATTATTTATATTATTGTTCAATATTACTTTTGCAGATATCTGTGTCAACTCATATTTATGTGACATAAAACCTTTAATTGGTATTTTGTAACAAGTAATAAAAAATATCTTATAAGTTTACTAAATAGTGAGATGCCAACTTTTCTAGATATAATCATTATAATTTTTTTTAAACCTAATGAGATCCTAAACATATAAGATCTAATTTTCAATATGAAAAAAAAAATTAGATCTTTCTTTATCATACCATAGATAAAGCACCATTTAGTTTCTAAATAGAAATTCTTAGAACAGTACCAGAAACAAATACCTAATAAAATATTTCATACACCACTAATACCACAGTAGGGGTGTTCTTGAAGGTTAAGGCCATTTTAAATACCACTGTGGTTATCTTTATAACCTGTTCTACTGTTATTGTTACCTTTAACATTTTATATTCTGTTATGAAACAGATTTTAACATTTTTGTGTGTTTTTTTATGTAGAGGTACACTATATGTTATATACTTTTGTTTACTATTCAGCATGGTCAATTAAAATGGTCATGACCATTTTTGATGTGTAAGCTTTTGGCATTTTTGGCATATAATTCATCATCATCACCATCATGCTAGTATTAGCACAGAATATATAATAGTGTATTAGTCCCAGTTGACTCCAAAGTTTTCACTTTGGGGCTTGTGAGGCATCCTTCTTCTTTCCATTTCACTCAGTTTTTGACATAATTTTGATACTAAGGCGATTGTCATGCAAGGCAGCCCTGTTTAACAAATATTAGCTTCTTAAGATGTCCTACTGATAATTGAATGTTAGTTATATTAGTAAAGTCAGTTGTGTTAGTAACGAAAATTGAATTAGTTATCAAATGATTACTAATAAAACAAAATATGTATTTATTTTTAAAGGAATACATCCTCCAACCTTATCCTCTGTTCTTTTAAATATTATTATTCAACATCACATTTGCAGATATCTGTGTAAACTCATATATATATGTGACATAAATCTTGATGTGATTATTATGTATATGTATGTACAATATATGTTCGTAGGTCATTACATTATCTTCTGTTGATGACTAACTTATCAGAGCAGACATTTATATGACGAAAATATTTAATCACAGTCTTATTAAATGCCCATTGAAAAATACGACTGACGTAGTCCGCGGTAGTCGGTATGTTACGGTAATTACTTGTCGTTGTTGGGTGCTTGTTTGCGCCTCATTAATATAAAATACATAATACGATATATCCGCGTGGTGACCCCATCTATTGATGGGATAGTGATTCGTGTATTCCTTCTCCGTCGCCACACGAATGTAAATGACCACTTTGGATGACCAAAGGGTGTCGTAAGAGGCAACTAACGGAAAAATACACAGACAATATCATTGCGAGAGAAGAAAAGCTCGAAATAAAACCCTGTAGCAACTTATCTGATCAGCGTGTAAACAGGTCAGAGTGTCCCAAGAGGCATATATCCAGCAGTGGACAGCGGTATGCTAAGACTTAGCCACTAATTGATTGATTGAAGTACAATACATTACAATAAAAACCGTCAGGGCACTTTTTGATCTCATACGTTTTAGCGCCAAAAGTTGCATCATACTTTTTTCTTCAGTGACTCTCGCGCATTTTTAGGTGAATAAAATGACATGTTATTCTTCAAAATTGGTTCAGCCGTTAGCAGTTACTCGACTCATAACATACGGGGTGGCCCGTAAATTATAACATACAAGACAAACTCATTACGCTCTTTTCTTGGCGTGGCCGCAGTCGGCTAATAAGTGCCACCCGGGAGGCGTTCACTATACGAACAGTAGACGTTTTAACAAAGACAACAAAGTGTATAATTATAAAAAGTGTCAGTGCGATTCTCAGAAATCCGTGTACAACATGTGATATTTTCGTCACAAAATGAAATCAACAGAATGCGACGTTTATATATTTTCGTACTTAGTTAGTACTAAAAATACTTTCTTTGTGAACTCCGAATTCTATGTTATGCTAGTATATTTTACATTGTTTCTTGTTACTTTGTTAGCGAGGAAAACTTTAAATACAGTTTTTATTTGTCTAGTAAAATAATGCCAAGTACACATCAGCAAATCGAAGGCGAAGCTGCTGAGCACATATCAACGGAAGCCTTTGAATGAGGCATGAAAAGTAGGCTATTGAGGCCGTTAAAATGAAAACCACTATTTGTTTCAAAGATTATTTATTGTTGGCATCTATAATGGTGGCCTTCCTTTAGACATCTGGCGGAATGTAGTCGTATTGACGTGTTCTGTAATAAAAAAGCGAATGCAAACGGATGGTATTTGTCTTCCACTAGCGTATTTGCATTGAAAGATCTCTCAGTTTCACTTGGTCTAGGCCTAAGTCACCGTATCCGGTGTAGTGTGGTAAATTATGGAGCCTTGCCTGAATTCACCACAGTACACCGTGAAACCGTCTCGTGTTCTCTTCATTGCAATCTCATCCGATAGCCATGGTCCGCTCTCGTTCTTTTGGTGTATACGCAACATATGCTTACCACTTGATCGGTCATACGCGCGTCTCTACCTGAGGGAAAAGAGAGGAGGATAAGAGACACTACAGAAAAGAACGAGAGGCTTTATCAGTTACGCCAAACCGTTGGAATACAGCATGATGCGATATCGACGTCATTCGAGGCATGAACGCCGATAGAATCATTATGAAGAAGCTACAAAAGATGCGATTAATTCAGTAGGTAGGTACTGTAGGTATTATTAAAATATGGTGTCCATCCTTGCTTTGATGAAAGAGCTCACTTCAAGAACCTTAGACTACCATTAGCTATGCAGATGACATGGTACTGCTTGCCCCAACTGCTGGGGCTATCAATGTCATGCTCAGAGTCTGTGAGATCTATGCCGCATCACACGGATTGATCTATAATATTAAGAAGTGTGAATATATTGTTTTTAAAGCCCGCGGTGGATCTCCTGGTAATGGAACACTTAATATTACTTCTCACCGAGGACCTTAAAGACAATTTAGATATAGAATGGGAGCGTAGGGGCGCTAGCGGTCCGAGGTAACATACTGGCCCGTAGATTCTATCGTTGCAGCAAAGGTGTCAAGCTAACACTTTTTAAAGCAGATTGCCAGGGCTTTTACACAGGGAGTCTATGGGTCAGTTATACTATACGGTCGCTGGACGAGCTGCGTATCCAGTACAATAATGTCTTTAGGGTGATATTGGGACTACCACGTTTCTGTAGCGCGGCGGAGATGTTTGCGCAGAATAGGACTGACGGTTTCCACGCTGTCATTCATAAAAAATCTGCATCGCTGCTACGCAGAATACGGGATAGTGGCAACAGCATCCTAAAAACACTGACGGAGAGTATCGATTCTCCAATTATAAAATTCCTTGTGAGAAGGACAATCAGTTAGGAGCACAGTACTGCTTGGGGTCCCCCTCGCAAAATGTTTTTTGAGATAAGTGCTAAATGTAAAAATAGATGTAATAAATAAATCAATTAAAATAAAATTATAATAATGTGCACTAACCATAATCTAAGTCGTTACTAACAATACTAACACAATGGATCAATGTTATCTGAGAAATAAATGATTTATTATAGAAGTTCCAGAACGCCTCTCGGCCGCCTGGATTGGGCCAGTGTGTTTGATATGATAACTTCAATAGCAAGGTCCGTTCCCAAGTACACTCTGTTGCACTGCACCTTCCTTTAGGAAAGTTTCACCCATGAGTGAGAGAACAGTAATCACCCAATTGCGCTCAAAAATTCATGAATAGTTTAGCAAAGGAAATATCGGAAACATTTAAATGGATATCGGTCTTAATTAAATCACAACAATAACTAACGGACTGAAACTTAAATACCTAACTATTAGTTTGTCGGTTACCTTATCAATGTTTACGTAACGCATGGTAGATAAGACCATAAATAGCCGTGTTGAATTTCAAACTCACTGATCATAGGGGAAGTCCTGATATGGTATGTGACAGTGAAATATATTTTTATTAACACACTTTTATTAGTTTGTAATGTTTGTTTGTAACGGAATCTTTAAACTTTTTATTCTCTTGCGCAAAACCCAAGGATACCCCTCCGCATGAGCGGGCTTCCTTCGGTCGAACTGGCTACCTTAGGCCAGAATCTTTGAACTCAATTTGAATGCACATCAAAACGCCGAAAACATTTGAAATTTTAAAAATAAACTATGCACTGGTTAACACTGCTAATCTCTGAATGTGATAATTCTTAGTATAATATTCCCTTAGGGGAGAAATTTCCAACAATTCTACCTTTTTGGATGCTTACAACACACGTCAACTGCTACAATTTGACTTTGGATTACTAAAAGGAAATTGTAGCCCCTGTAAAAATGCGGCTTGGGGTCTGGCGTTGATGGATCAGTTAGGACAAGATAACTAGACCGGATTTAAGGAACAAAAAATGGTATCGCAATGACCATCAACCAGCCATCAGCTACGTGCAACTATCGGTACAATATAACTAAATGAGTTCATGACTTACAGCCACTTGGTTGCGTTCAATGACTTGGCTGGTCGTTCTTCATCCATTTTATTGCATGCCGACATTTAATGAACTAGCCGTCCAATTAACTGGTTAAGTCAATCAGTTTACTGCGACCTGCGACATAAATCCACATAGAAGTCATTAGTCTATGTCATGTTTGTTTGTTTGTATGTAACGCTCTAGAGACGAATCGGATAAACCTTTTGCTGCGAAGTCTTACGTCGATCGATGCGTCTCAATGTTGTGAATAACGTAAAGGACATAAGAGCAAGCGAAAGCGAGGTAAGAAAATTACAAAGTGGGCGATAAACATGTTGTCTGCTACCTAACTAAGGTAAAGTCCATAAAAAGCGTTACAAGTTTCACCATAAGACTTACTAGTCTCGATCACGGAAGTCAATAAGACATTTTGCCGCGTAGTTGAGCTATCTAGTGATCATATAATGAGCTTTTACATTCGACCGTTACGCTAGCAAGACCAGTCTTGCAACTAATAGAGGTTAAAGTTTGAAGTTACTTTAACGTAAATACCACTTTGCATTGCATGTCCCAAGATTTGTGGTATTTAACCCATTCAATCAATTTCCTATCGCAAAATACTACTGGATATAGCTCTCTCCCAATGTGCGTCGATTTCTTTTTCAGGTTGTCAATCTGGCTGTGGGGCATCCCACCTTCGTTTGCCGATAAGCGATCTTTTTTCTAGGAGTTGTTTGTTCCAACGGCCATCGGTTCTTCGACATATGTGACCAGCCAAAAACTAAATGATTGCCCAAGAACATACTAAATTCAGACATTCTTCACGTCCTTCGTTTTATGTAAGCGTCGAAGGTCCAATTATATTCGCCACTGTCACACTGACCGTTCAGCCACGGTTGCCACTTAAAGTCAAATGACTGTACTACTTTGAATCTTCTAGTAAACGGTATTCCGTGTAATTAATGTACATACTAAGTGTACAAGTACCCCTTATGCGCTTGCCAACCGCGTAAAGCACGCGGTTGGTAAAGTTAGATAATTACCGTAAATTTAATAAAATAACTTAATAGACTGGGTGAACGAATGAGTGACGTGAACCTACGAGTAATTTTGTGGGTTAGATTAAAGGGTAAACCGAACCATACTAGTATTACTGTTAATTATTCGATTAAATAAAAAAAATGCTATATGTAATTTTACAATAAAGTTAAATTTAGAAAAATTACAGTTTCATGGTTTCTGTAATGTATGTATAGTGTTGGCGCGATTGGCCACGTGCGCTAGTGGACTGTATTATGCGGGGATGAAGATAACTGTTCCATTGACGCTTTACACACAAAAAGACAGGTGATCGGGTTGCCGCGGACATGATCCAGGCAATGAATGCAACCCGAGAAATTAGGAGAGGATGCACTAACCTTCACGACACCACGTGTTTTCATCACAGCCGGTACACGGATCTTCTCTTCCTTGCTCAGGAGCTGCCGCCAGCATCACTAAATCACTTGAGGGACACACGAGAGGCACAATCCGATCGGTAAAAGTCTATGAAGCGGTAAAAATGCAACAAATATTATTCATTTTTGAGAGACGCGAGCGCGGTCCGCCTTTACGCTGGCTAGTTCAAAGAGGGAGTAAGTGTCTATATATCACAAATGGCGGACGGAAACTATATCTAGTACTATACTATGGTTAGTGCGGGAGGGGAGACGGGTATAGAAGGAGTGTGTTTCCGCGTCAAAAAATACAGCTTCTACATCGGCGCAACCATTCCCCCCGGCTTGAAGGGTTACCTTCGAAACGACAAATGCGAAACAAATCTAAAGTCTAATCTAAATCTAGGTTTGGGAAATAACAACTAAAATATAAACCTAGATTGGAGCTCGTGCCTACTGCTGGCTAGGCAGAGGGCAGAGGCGAACAAACAACACAACGCAACAGTCTCGACCAAGACGAGACGCGATTAGCCAACAACAAATAAGGGTCTCTTCACGTGGGACCGATACAACAAGCGAGTGCTTCTTCTCCTCGGGTGGTTCGGAAACCGTAGTGGGATTGAATTGACTAACTGGCCACTTATCTAACGCGGCATGAATCCAGGACGGTCCACTAAACCATAACGGGTGATCTAAAATTTGCGAAGGAAGCAATCCACGAGAGAGACAACCGGCTGGGTTGTCGGTGCCAGCAACGTGAAAGAGATTATGTGGCGCTAATTCAGATTGAATTTTTGCCACTCTATTAGCGACGAATGTGTCCCAACGATGGGGCGAAGAGTGGGCCCAACACAAAGCGACTGTTGAGTCCTAAAAGCTAAAATTCTACTAATATTAATGCGAAAATTTACAATTATGTCAAATAAATTACCTTAAAGATTCCGACCACAATACAAAATGTCATTAAGCGACACGGAAGTGCTAGTCTTAGCACTGCCATCCAAAACTACGCGGAGTTTTAGTAGTAAGCTTATCTTCTCTAATAACTCCGCGGTGCGGGATAATGTACGAAGGCTGGGTCCCGCCAGTGTCCGCAGGCGCAGGTGAGATGTAACCTTTATCTAAATATTCGTTAACAACCTCATCATAGGCCCGCTTCGACTTTGGGGACGCCTGCATCTTTCGTTCCAAACAAAGAAAGCGTTTTTCAGCGGATACACGGGAGCCACCGAGCGAAAACTTGCGGATGGTAGACTCCAGTGGCGGCTCGACGGTGCAACAGAACGAAGCAGTCGAGTGACTAAAACTATCTATAGAAGCGGGTGCGGAACCAATTATAACAAAACCAAGAACTGTTTCCAGTGCGTGCGGAGCGGGGTACGTCGGTCCCCCTTGAACCTTACGTGATAACTGGAGGTGCGGGAGAATCGAAGCGCCGATCAATATATCGACGACTCCAGGAACAGCGTAAGTCTCATCTGCTAAAGGCAAGTCTTTAAATTTCGTTAATAAAGACGTGTCAACCGGGACGGTAGGCAACTGTTCAGCTATTCTATCTATAACGAGCGAATCCATGTCAAACCAAATATTATTATTAAAACGAGATCTAAACCTTGTTTTAACGGTGCCACGAACAGCTGACTGTAAGCTTCCAAAACCCTTCACCACTGAGCGGGTTGAACGCTTATCAACATTGAAACCAAGACGCCGACAACAATCTTGAGTAATAAAATTACTTTGCGAAGCGCCATCTAACAGCGCTCGAACAATGCGCGGCTTACCTAATGCATCAACAATAACAACGCGAGCGGTCGCAAGACACACAGTAGTGAGTGCAGCACTAGCGGAGAACGAACACAAGGTGACGTCATCCGTGGTCACCGGGCGGGCCGGAGCGCGCGCGAGCGCGGGCTGCGGTGTGTCACCGCTCGACGAGCCAACTGTGCTCACATTGGATGCGGCATTACTATTCTCAAAATGAAGTAAAGTGTGGTGTCTCGCTTGACACTTGCGACAACTATTTCTACTATTACATAAAACAACGCGGTGTTTAGTACCGAGACAATTAAAACAAAAGTTATTAGCGCGAACAAATTTATAACGATCACTAGGCGACAATTTTAGAAAACCAGGACACTTGTACAGTTGCGAATGATGAGTACTACACAAAGAGCAAACAGGTGATTGTACATGTGCTGGTGCGGTACTAACATAAGTATGAGTTGACCTCAGTGACCTCGATGACGCATCTATTTTGCGTGCAGAACCAACAACTATCTTCGCGCCTTCATGTTTCGATGAAGAGCGTTGCAATACCTTTATATGCTCGCGAACAAAACTTTCTAAGTCTTCGAACTTAGGAATTTTATTGCCGCGATGATCCGACTCAAACAAACGAATGGTTTCGGAATCTAATTTCTTTAAACCCATATACAAAAATACGAAGTCGCAGAGGTCATCGATCTTTAGGTTCTTTACGGCGCGAACAGCTGACGCGAAAGTATCTAGAAATTTCTCTAAGTTTTGATAGTTACATGCCGTAATAGATTTCAAATCAAACATCTGATCTAAATAGGCGTTAGCTACCGATCTTTTATCCTCATACCTAGCTTTCAAAGTATTTAAAATTAAATTATAATTCTCGGCACTAAACGTAATTCCAGCGCAAACGGTTATAGCTTTACCAGTCAATTTTTCAACGAGATAATGCAATTTTTCGTGATCTGTCAACGAATCGTTCTTATCTATTGTATTCTCAAAACTATCTATAAATAGACACCAATTGCGAATGTTACCATCAAATTCGGGTATTTGAATTGGTGGCAACTTAGGTCGGTCGCGAGTGGGGTTGGGTAGGTCAGCCGGTTTCTCCAAACTCCTAGCGACGCGTTTGATACGACAATACAAATCGTCAAACGACGACAAGGCTTGATAACTCACTGAGTAATCGGGATCCAAATTCAACTCTAAAACGTTGATGTCATGTACTAAGGTTTCGAAATCCGCGCGTAGACTATCTAAGTTTTCTATAGAACACAAGAACGAATCTCTAATGGCCAAATCAGAGATTTTAAGTGCATTATCATAAATCGATTGTACGCGAGAGTAAATCATTTCTCTTTTAGCGTATAAAAGTTTCAATTGAACTTTACCGGTCTTATCAACCTTTGGGGACATGTTTACAATTAAATCTCAAACTAAAGTGCGGTAAACAACAAATATGAAATGACTTAATCTTAGCGGTACAGAGCAGCGACGCGGCGCGAGCGATACTCGGCAGGTAGGTAGGTATTTACAACTGTGAATGCACGCTTGAACAAACGCGCATAGCAACAAGGTCGTACCTACGCGATGGTCGCTGTCTAGGTTCAACTATTATTTCAGAGATTAAGTATTGCGTAATATCTATTCAAATTAAAATACTTTCGTATGAATTGGAATGAGATGCGAGCGAGGTAGGTACAACCACGTGTCTACCCACGTAGGTATTAGGTAAATACGATGCGAGCTAGCGGCGAGCGAACAACGTAATTGAAAAAAATAAAACAAAGCCAAATGCGTTAGGTATTACACTGTGCCTATGCACTAGGGTGTCTAGTATACCTAAGATCTAAGCCTAAATGCCTAGATGCGGGGTTTTCTACTAAAATAACTAGGTATTTAGGCGCGGTGCGAAAATTGCGAACTACGATTAAGTGTTGATACGATACCTAACCTATGTATGTACTAGGTAGGTACTATGCGAGCCAGCGGCGAACGGACAACAAATCTAATCCTAAATGTCTGGATGCGGGGTTTTCTACTAAAATAACCAGGCATTTAGGTGCGGTGCGCTTATTCCCATTAGAATAATAACAAAACTACGAACTACGGCTAAAATCCGGCTCGAAGGACCAGAAAATGTTGGCGCGATTGGCCACGTGCGCTAGTGGACTGTATTATGCGGGGATGAAGATAACTGTTCCATTGACGCTTTACACACAAAAAGACAGGTGATCGGGTTGCCGCGGACATGATCCAGGCAATGAATGCAACCCGAGAAATTAGGAGAGGATGCACTAACCTTCACGACACCACGTGTTTTCATCACAGCCGGTACACGGATCTTCTCTTCCTTGCTCAGGAGCTGCCGCCAGCATCACTAAATCACTTGAGGGACACACGAGAGGCACAATCCGATCGGTAAAAGTCTATGAAGCGGTAAAAATGCAACAAATATTATTCATTTTTGAGAGACGCGAGCGCGGTCCGCCTTTACGCTGGCTAGTTCAAAGAGGGAGTAAGTGTCTATATATCACAAATGGCGGACGGAAACTATATCTAGTACTATACTATGGCTAGTGCGGGAGGGGAGACGGGTATAGAAGGAGTGTGTTTCCGCGTCAAAAAATACAGCTTCTACATCGGCGCAACCATATAGTATATGTTCGTATTGACGGTAGGTTTGTAACACAGCTACCCTCTTTATTAAGACAATCATACCTGTGTAATTAATAAAATAAACTTTGAGTCTTGCTATGTAGGTACTTCGCCGAGTTTTATTGTGACCTGCATCAAAACTGATCTTAAGCGAAACAACACAGTTTCCAATAAGCTGAACCGAGGGTCTTCGAGTCTTAGTGAAAATGTTACTTCTAGGTAAACGTGTCCCATCAATGACCACATTATCACTTACCAGATAAACAATGATCAAAACACAAGCCTACTAAAAAAATACTTTAAAAAAATAACACACAATCTGGCTGAAATAAAACAATGGATACAGATACAGGCTAAACCTTGTAATTTACGGTTCTTGCTTCCAAACATTGTTCTACCTTTATCAAAGTATCCTATTCTATAAACCACATCCGACCACCATAGCATCACCACTAACTAGCCAGCACCATCACGGTCCGTGAAACTCGATTATATTTGGAGTACATCGCTCTGGCTTCGTTAGGAGATTAGCTAACCATAACGGTGAGTATAATACAGCATTTATAATGTGGCTTTTGTTTTGTGTTAAATAAATGAACACCTCTTGTTCATTTGAAGCATACCACACTTAAAAAAATTGGTTTAAATGAATGTTTTACCTTTTATGTACGGACTGAATATGACTTTCTTTCGCTTGCAGTAGCGAATTTTTTGAAAAATTTCAAAAGGGATGCCAGAAGCCAGTGGGAAAGGTATCATACCTTGATCTATGTAGTTTCTCATACACCTTGCGACCCATTTGGGAAGCCGATAGGAACCCCTCGCCACTGCTCGCTTGATCATCCATCTGACCTTCACATATCACGATCCTCTGATCCATTTCTTAACTCAGTTGGGCTGGGTCGATTTTTAGTTAACAATGAAACGGTTGCACTTTGATATTATCTGTGAAGCGACTGCCGTTTGACCTTCACAGCTCACTGGCGATATCGGAGTTCCTTGGTCAAGCAGGTTATCTGACTAAGGATTCTAACTTAGCCAATGCTCAAAATGTTCGTACTGCCGATACTGAAATCATCGACTTTAAGTGCTTGCTTATAAGATCTTTATATCTAACCTATGATCCACTAAAGCTGGGTCCACATTTGTAGCATTCCTGTGTATCGTATCTCCTTTGCGTGGCCTCAACGCGTGTCATGATCGCTAGATTTTTTACATAGGATGTATACCCAACAAGTTGTAAACAAGTATAAAACACATTTGCGTTCACACTGACATATTGCAACTTGACAAATACATGTTTTATACTTAGGTGTAAACAAGGGGTAACCCGATTAACTTATCTCTGAAATCAGTTTCACCGATGCTGTAGTCTCTCCTTCTGCTTTCAATTATTAGTTATTTTAACAGAAAATACGGAATCCCATCGTTGTACCTACACTTGTTCAGTATTCTTTCGATAAGGAAGTAATTAGGTACCATGGCCAAGGCAAAATGTTTAATCAATCATTAACGATAAGACTGCAAGTAGCAGCAGATACTGTAGTTATTTCAATTATTATATAATAATGTTAAATTGTTTCGATTTGATGATATAATTCTTATTCATAATTATATAAAGGTTCGGGTCTTTTCACGATTACATCTACATACATAAACTCACGCCTATATCCCTGAAGGGGTAGGCAGAGGTGCTAGCACCCACATTTCGCCAGTTTATGTTAAGGTCCCAATGTAATAGGTGGCGAGCCTATTGCCATTAACCGGGCACTTATAAACCTGCGATAAATACACACATAACTTCGAAAAGCATCGAAAAGTCATTGGTATGTGCCATGGTAAAACAATATGTATTGATTAAATCTATCTAAGAATATTGAACAGGAGGTAGGACACGGAGGTATTTCCGTCCAATTGAGTCCGACTGGGGAAGTACCTCCGCCCTACAGAATACCGCGGCCATAATAACCTCGTGTTGTGTTCCCAGCGGTG
Source organism: Eilema griseolum (assembly GCA_963662185.1). Taxonomy (NCBI): domain Eukaryota; kingdom Metazoa; phylum Arthropoda; class Insecta; order Lepidoptera; family Erebidae; genus Eilema; species Eilema griseolum. Next base: position 22,574,863 of record OY759243.1, read on the forward strand.
AGTAGGGAAGCCAGAGCTCACTGGAGAGCTTTTGTACTGTCAGTGGGAAGACCAAAATCTTGCCCTGCTTTGTCTTTTACACTGACGACACAGAAACTCGTGCTTACAGGATTGGCAGCGCCAGTGTGACTCCATTGGTGTTGCACACGTCCATAGGTCACAGTAACCACTTTCCAGCAAACTTATCATTTTTGCCCCGACGTTTCGGATGCCTTTTTTTTTTTAGGTTCGTAAAATCCCTACGGATACCTCCCCACCGGAGCCGGTGGAGGAGGTTATGTCGGACTCGAACCGACTAAAACGCACGCCGCCTGTGGGTCGTTTTGGTTGCCGAAGGTGAGGTTGACAGGCATATCCTTCGCACCCCGGCCGACCCAGGGCACGTTTCGGATGCCTTGCAACAGCCGTGGTCATAACTTGACCGTCAACGACTTAATAAACTTGTTATATGTTATACATATAATTACGAATTCACACCGCGATATTTTATACTGTAGATTGATGGCACTTGGTGGAATTTGTTGTTACACATATAAACCTTTGAGGCTGCCGTAAGGCGAGACCGGTCAGGTGTAATAAGCAATAAAGTAATGTGGAAAAGTACAAGTGAGTTATCAATATGTGTCACACCGCGATAGTTTAAAAATAATAATTCTTATTAATCCAAATGTTCGCACAATGGTCGACCATGGACCACAAAATAATAATTATTGAAACTTTGAAGAAAACATCTGCAGAAATCCGCCGGTCTGAGCTGTTTAATCAGCGTGGAGAATGCGTTCACTCTTGTATTCAAAGCTATGACGTTGTGTACATACCCAATTAACCACAGAATATACAGTAGGTAATTAGGTATAGATACTATGACATACTTAGTTCTGAGTTAAGTCGAGGTTATATGCTAAAAGAAGCTATATACACGTACCTATTGTTAAGATTAATGGTTATTTGCACAGTCGGTATGTACATTTTTTCGTGAAGATATACCCTCGGATATTCTCCTGGCCGCTGGAAGGGGGTGGTTATGTCGGTCTTGAACCGACCAAAACTGCAAACCGCCGTCCTATCAAATAAAACATGGCTTAAAGGAAATTGAAAATAACTAGAATCCAGCACAAAAAATATGGGTAGATTGACGACCTGAAAAAAGTATCTTGATTTTGAATTTTACAAGGATGTTCTATTCTTACCCATACCGTTTAATATCTTAGTTTTTTCTGGAAAAAATTATCTTTCAAAATAAAATATTTCCTAACCCAACCGAAACTATGACTTTTCATTATTTTTAATTGCTAAAGTAAGTCAAAATATAAACAATTAAATTCAGTCCCAATTTTCAACTTTTTAGTTTCCTCATTAAATTTCAAATTACTTTTATTGTTAACTATTCACAAGTAAACACAACGTGGACCGATATAAAAAAGTATTTAAGTATGTTTATCCGTATTCTAGATTCCATAACACAAGCTAGTTAAACTATGCTTACCATGGGTCTAGCTAGATAGCGTTGTGTAGAATGTTGTAGAATAGGTATTTATTTATTATTATTATTTGCACTACGCACATGAAGCGCATGAAGTCACCCCCAAGTACGATGTTGTATGGAGCGTTTTCAGCGTTTCAAAAAAAGATATTAGATGTTTAAAACGAATTGTCATAAGAAAATTTCTCTTTTTTTTTACGTGTGCAAAATTCCCACGGGTACCGGAGCCGGTGGAAGAGGTTATGTCGGATTCGAACCGACTAAAACGCACGCCGCCTGTGGGTCGTTTTGGTTGCCGAAGGTGAGGTTGACAGGCATATTCCTTGCACCCCGGCCGACCCAGGGCCATCTCTCACGATCTGACCCTCTCCTCGGGTGGGCCTGCTTCTGCCAGGGTGACAGACGGCAAGAAAATTTCTCTTAAGCGGTTCATTATATTATACTAATGTGATCATATTTCGACAATAAAAAAAGATTGACAAATAGCCTATTGCCTGACTGATAAAAAAAACTGAAAGTGAGGTTATCAGATCCTTGAGACGCGAGGACTCATGGGTATAAATATGTAAACATTTAAACATACAAACTGATCTGACGCTCGCAAATACATCCAATCTGTCAGTATATCGATCAGGTCCGTTGCATATCAACAGTAGGTCTCTTGAGTCTGACTGATAACACGAGTTCAAATCCGTCTCGTATTCCTTAATTATGGGTAAATCGATTGGTTATCTATGGTTATCTGATAAATAATGCGGTTATTGCGTTGCGGCTGGTGTGGAACCTTGAGCTTTTTTTAAATAACACTACACATACCGTAAAGGACTATTCAAATCAGGTGGAAATATGCTCTAGCAGGTTTTTAAGTGGTTTGTGGTAGCCTGGTAGGAATGAAATATCAACCTTATACAGTTGTTAAACTTCGTCATTGGGAAGATCAAAGACTTGTCCCGATTTTGTAATCTGCACTGAAGGCACATAAAATCTCTGTTCTTACAGGATCGGCAGCACGGCTGTGACTCCCCTGGTGTTACACACGTTCATGGGTCACGGTAACCACCTTCCATCAGGTGGGTCGTGTGCTTGTCTGCCACCCAAGTTGTATAAAAAAAGCTATTTTCAGCCTGGTGTAAACGGAACAAGGTTAACATTTAATTAATACTTGAAAAGTGCTTGAGCACTTTTCCGCCTGATCCGAATTGTCCCTAATACTGCGTTTCAATAGACGAGGAAAAAGGAAACACGTGTAGCGGTGACGCGCAAAATCGATCAATCACATTAGTTAAAACCTATGGCGCATCCCTAGCATATTACTGTGATTGGTTGATGGCCCGGTTATTGGCAATAGACTTCTATTATCATTTACCATCTTCATCAGAGCGGAGCACTAATCCCGGGCACAATGCGCGCAAGACTTTGGAAAGCGGAGTCCGCTCTCATACTCACTCCATCTCTCCATTTGATTATTTTGGTTTTGACTGTGGAAATGACATTTGACAGAAATGTGTAGAGAGGGGAAGGACATGTCTCACCGACCCCGAGTAATTAGTACAATGATGGAATTGATTGCCATTTGACCCCTCAGAACCTCGTCCACCAATTGACAAGTATAGCGGCTTGCAATTAAGATTGGTTTGAAACCTTAAGATCTTGGTGGACCTTGTACATCCCTATAGAATGGAATCTAGCATTTGGGAATAAAAATATTTAGTAAAATTCCTCAGGATTTAATTAAGAATGCCACTAAATAACTTTAAAATAGAAGTGAAAAAACCTTTAATGAATAAAGATTACTATAAAGTAGATGAGTATCTTGATGATGTAAAAGCATGGTCAACATAAGTCTCTTGCTTGCTCGCACAAAATAATTTGTAAACCAAAGCAAATTTGAAAAAGAAAGATAATCTAGTTCTAATATAGTTCTCCGAGTTTCTTGCTGGTATCTTCTCAGTAGAACTAACCTATCGAACCAGCGAAAAAATCATTTTCCAATGGTTACTTTTTCATTATTTAATATTGTTATATTGTTTCTTGACATAATTGTAAAATTTTGACGTGTTGTGCTCTTTGTGTGCCTAAACTGAATAAATGAAATTGATTCTTTGATTCTTTGATTCTTTGATTCTTTGATTCTTTGATTCTTTGATTCTTTGATTCTTTGATTCTTTGATTCTTTGATTCTTTGATTCTTTGATTCTTTGATTTTTTGATTCTTTGATTCTTTGATTCTTCCATTCTTTAATGGAAACATCGTTGACAAAATTTGAATGTTAATACAACTCTACCTACCTCTTCGTCGCGATTGCAAGAGTTATAATTAAAGACAAGTATCTTGACCTCAATCACGTCATAAAATATACTTCTACATGCGTAAGACGCGTTTTTTGGGTGTCTTTTGAGGATAGCACGTGGTGCTACGGCGGTAAAGGAGTTCAAATCCACCAAATAGATTATAACAAACTAATGCGCGCGTGTCGGAGCCTCTTTTCTTTCGCGACTTGGGGTCATAATATGTGCCGTTAACTCATCACTACCATACCATTGTGTCAATCCCGGTCGCATCTCGGGTCTGGGGTCCTTCTTCTCCACTTTGCACGTTCTTGAGCATCCTTGGCAGTGAGACCATTGGCTCGCATGTGACCCTCCACGACTCCAAGCCAGCACTTCTTGAGTCTATTGCTGCTACCGGGTATTTGCAGTAGATATATACACATTAAGAAAACGCAAGTCATGAATAATATAATTTAACAAATTCGGTGCGCGTACGCCGATTCGCTACTTGTTTTTGTTTCACTGACGTCACACAAACCGGTCCTGATTAGCTTTTTACACTTTTTTTTTAATTTGTTCCATAATTAGTGTGATAATAGGTTTTTTGCTTTGATTGTTTGTTTCAATTCTAAGTGCTTTTTTGGTTAATTACGATTTTTATTGCAATATACAGTGCAGGTTAAGTATGCAATCTGCCGCCACGTAATGTAATAAAACTTAGAGATATACAAAATCATCTTCGTTATAATATTGGTCCCAGTTTTATTCAAAGCCTGTCCTGAGTTCCCACTCTTACTTCTTTCCATGATTTGGCGTTTATGAGAGCGACTTCCGTCTAACCTCCACTCCTAAAGAGGAAAGTCGGCGATAGAGCTTCCTTCGTATAACATGTTTGAAATAAGTTGAAGACCCGTATTCTAGAATGGTACATATTATTATATTGATTAGGCAATTTGTAAATCTGTGTATACAATCTGTCTTCAGATAAATCGTGGTTCATGACTGAGTGTCTTTCTAGGAGGAAAAGGCTCAACAGTAAACGTCAGTACTCCTAGCATGAAAAACTATCGTAAACGTAACGAGAGAACAGAACATTGCGATTGGCTGACTCCACTCACAAACAGGTTCACAATAGACAGGCGGCCAATCGCAATGCTTGGTTCTCTTGTTACGTTTACGATAACTTTTCATGCTAGGGGTACATTACGCATCAAATTGCGAATCAAATCGCTAACCAAATTGCGAATTATGTTGAACATCGCACACAAACTGTAATTGTTTATATTTTCTCTTGATTTTCTGTTCCGAATAACTACTACTACTTGATGATGATTAAAAGGGCCTTAAAAAGGACGTATACTATTAATTAAACAATTCTTTTGATAGAAACTCTAGTATAAAGCAGATAACCTCATTATGAAACGTAAACATACGCAGTGATTTATGATTCTAACCAGGTCAAGATTGTAATTCAAGTATTTATACACTTGTAATGCGACAAGTAGACTTGAATTCGTCGAATAGGAGGTAGGACACGGCGGTATTTCCGCCCAATTGAGTAGTCCGACTGGGGAAGTACCTCCGCCCTACAGAATACCGCGGTTATAATAACTTCGTGTTGTGTTCCGTGCGGTGAGTAGGGTAGCCAGAGCTCACTGGAGAATTTGTGCTGTCAGTGGAAAGACTAAAGGCTTGTCCTGCTTTGTCTTCTACACTGACGGCACAGAAACTCTGTACTTACAGGGTTGGCAGCGCGACTGTGACCCCTCTGGTGTTACAAACGTCCATAGGCCACGGTAACCACTTTTCATCAGGTGGGCCGTGTGCTTGTCTGCCACCTAAGTGGTATAAAAAAAAATTAATACAATATGGAAGTATTAGTATTCCATACAGAATCCCCTTTCCTACACAGGACAACACGTGCAGATCTTAGATGTCATCCGCACACGGTGCAAAACATCCGATCAAGAACCAAGCGGTTCGGAGACTCTTTCCTCTGTCGCACCATTAAGGCCTGGAATTCATTACCAGCTCACGTGTTTCCTTCTTCCTACAATCCCGGGTCCTTTAAGCGGGGCGTGAAAAAGCATATGATGAGGCCGTCAAGCTGAGTGTCACCATTGTCACACGGTAGGTATGTGTAAGTAATGGTGACCCTCTTTTCTGGGACTTTGCCTTCAGCTTACCATCAGGCAAGGCGAAGTCCAATTGACGTGTCCTATATAAAAAAGAATCGAATTTTTTGCTGCACCTACCTCAATGCATCTCTGCATCACCCTAAGGTAGACTGTCAGATAATGCCTTTGGCATTAAGTCCGTCTTTGTGCAATAAACTGTGCATAAAGTTAATAAATGAATAAAAAAAAATGGTCTTCTGGACTTTTACCGTCTAACGGAGTGCAATCAAATGACGGACTAAATATTAAATAAAAGACGCGTGCTATGCTCACTTCCTCATTTTCCAACCCGGTTGCATCCGAAGGAGCCCAGAGCCCGCTGCTGATCAGTAGGTGGACCACTAGCAGGTGTGGTTGGTCTGGGATCTAAAGATACACTCAAGAGATCAATGATCCTATCGCAGTTCACTGCTGGACATAGGCCTCTCCCAATGTTGGGAGGCTTTGGCCTACTGTTTCCACGCTGTCCAGACGGGTAGGCACAGGGATTTTGAGTTTTCCTTCTCTTCTTATAATCAGACGATATCAATATTATATAATATTCGGGTATCTTTCCATTAATCTCCTCTTATGGTACCCTTCGAATGAGATGAGGGGGTGATACTCGGATTCTTTCTCTGTCATCACACGGAATGGAATGGAATGGAAAGGGACTCCCTTGTCCGCACTTAGCCTCCTTTTTGGGCCATTGTGCGTGCAGAGTACTGGCTAGAGTAGCCAGCCTAGCTCCGCCCAGAAGCGCAGAAGCTTACTGGGGGCTTCACAGGCTTCGCGGAGGGACCTCACTGTACCGAGGATTTGTGATCGTTGATAGGCTACTGGCTCGCATTCCAGTATTACGTGGGCGGCCGTTTCCTCGGGAGCAAAACATCCCCTGCAAAGGGGACTGTCCGTGACACCAATGGTGTATAGATGCTTGTGGAGGGGGCAGTGGCCCGTTATAGTCCCCATTATTGTTCTTAGACTTGTTCTGTCTAGTTTTAGGAGACGTTTCGTAAGTCGTTTATTTACTGATGGCATAACCACTTTTGACTGCCTGCAGTCGGTGGCTTGTGTCACCACACGGATTAAGGGAAACTCGGTGCATGTTCGAGTCACTTTGGCACTCTTAGGGACCGGGCAATACGAATCGATGGCAATAAATAGGCGGGCAAAACTATGAGGCCCATTGAATGTAAATAATAAAACATACTATTGCTATAATTTAGTTGATATGGTACATTAACAGCGCTTTATACGTTCTAGTCCTAACGTGTGCGCGACATGAGACAATTACAGCGATAAATACATAATTTCAAGCGCGGAGATAAAAAGTCGTGTCAGTCAATTAACCCCGTTTTGACTGACATGATGACATTACGAGTGGAATCCGCTTTGCTTAACGAATGAACTGTCAAGAGTAATGACAGTAATGACAGGTGTAGTTTGATTGAAGCTGGTACATGTATATTTATTTTTTCTTGCGAAATATCCCCACGGATACTTCCCCGCTGGAGCTGGTGGGAGAGGTTATGTTGGACTCGAACCAACTAAAACGCACATCGTCTGTGGGTCATTGTTGGTTGTTGAAGGTGTGGTTGACAGGCATATCCCTCGCATCCGGGGACCTCAGAGGTCCCGATCCAACGGACAACAAAGTGATCCTATATGGGTGCCGTTTTTTTCCTCTTGAGCTACGGAACCCTACAAACTATAAATAGAAATAAGATATTATTTCTCCATGCTCGAGTACCGCATAGCTTAAAGCTATAATTATTAATAATTATTGGCCATAATTCGATTCACTACACCACCTACGTTTTGCTCCATGAATAAGTAATTTAAGGAAACATGGCTAGCCTCGATCATGACGTTATGCTTGATTTGTTAGGCAAATAGTTTACGAACGTCAAACAATGGTTAGCCTCACGTGCTGAGTAATTTTCGCTGAGAGTTCTTAGGGTTGTCACTAAAATCGCGTCTCCGGCGTCTCTACCATGGTGAGTGTTCTGATGAGCTCTTCCAACTAATCCCACCATCTCCTTTCCTACATAGGACAACACGTGCAGGCCTTAGATGTCACCCTCACGCTGTGCAGAATATACGAGCAAGAACCAGGCGGTTCGGAGACTCTTTTCTTTGCCGCACCACCAAGACCAGGAATTCATTACCAGCACACGTGTTTCCTTTTCCTACAGTCCCGGGGCCTTTAAGCGGGGCGTGAAAATACATCTGATAAGGCCGCCAAGCTGAGTGCCACCATTGTAACACTTAGTGTCTGTAATGGTGACCCTCTTTCCTGAGATTGCCTTTAGCTTACCATCAGGCGACGTGAAGTCAAGTTGGTGTGTCCTATAAAAAAAAAAAAAATTGGTTGCCTGTAAAGTCGGTATACGGGCGAAAGTTTTACGTGACAACGACTTTGAGTGGTAAAATAATTTTAATGTGAATATTCATTCGTATAGTAGGAAGAAGGATGAAATAATAGTAACAATTTAAAACATTTATTTATACAAAGAATTATATTTAAAACATTAATTTATACAAAGAATCTCGCACTGAATTTCATATTAACAAAATTTTATTTTTACCTTTACACATATTGGCAATTCATTTACACTCAGTGTGTATGCCTATCTCTCTCACTCTCTCTCTCTCGCTCTGTCTCTCTCGCTCTTAGGCGGGCTAACTGTGCTCGAGTGGAAGGGACGCGTGCCTTTCACTTTTTATGTCTGTCTCTCTCGCTCTTAGGCGGGCTAACCATGCCCGAGTGGAAGGGACGCGTGCCTCTCACTCGCTCTCATTGTGAGCGCATAACGTGAGCGGAGCGTAACGCAGTTTCTTGAAGTGTCACCCGGCAAACCAATTTATAAGACGTTGTCACGTCAAAAAGTATGCAAGAATCCTGGACATTGAAGTGGGTTTACAGGATCCTATCAATAAGTTAATATCTCCTGCTTATCGGTGAACCTGCCAAACGAAAGCCGAGGCTCTGGCTTAGGGTTTCGCTGTTGCACCAGGAAAAGTTATCATTCCTTTCCTTCTGCTTTGACTATTAAAATGTTGATGGATCGCACTTGGTTCTTAACTGACATTGTATGTGAACCTTTCAGGATGCCGTAAGGCGCGACCGTTCAGGTTCAATAATAAATACGTGGAAAAGTACAAGTGTGTCCTCAATATGTGTGCCTTCTTTTGTTTTTTTATTTTGCATTGTTTTATCTAGTGGAGGAAGTAGGACACGGCGGTATGTCCGCCCAATTGAGCAGTCCGACTGGGGAAGTACCTCCGCCCTACAGAATACCGCGGTTATAATAACTTCGTGTTGTGTTCCCGGCGGTGAGTAGGGTAGCCAGAGCTCACTGGAGAGTTTTTGTGCTGTCAGTGGGACGACCAAAGGCTTGTCCTGCTTTGTCCTCTACACGTCCTTTTTGGGCCATGGTAACCACTTTCCATCAGGTGGGCCGTGTGCTTGTCTGCCACCTAAGTTGTATAAAAAAAAAATTGTATCTAGCACGCGGTGTGTTTAGTATGAATTCATAATGACATCTAATATTTACAAGAATTGACAAAAAAAAAATTGTATCTAGCACGCGGTGTGCTTAATATGAATTCATAATGACATCCAATATTTACAAGAATTGACAAAGTATTGTATTTCCAGGCTTATTTTACCTTTACAGCAAGCCGAGAACCACTGATCCGATTTATATAATCGGATTACTAAGAACCTTGACTACTTCGGTGCCGCAGTGGCAACGAACGTCTGCGGTTCATGAGATCACATTCAATTCCCAGATCAGTCAATTTTCTCGGATTCTTTTGTTTTTATACCACTTAGGTGGCAGACAAGCACACGGCCCACCTGATGGAAAGTGGTTGCCGTGGCCTATGAATGGGTGTAACATCAGAGGAGCCACACTCGCGCTGCCGACCCTGTAGGCACAGAGTTTCTGTGCCGTCTTTCCACTGGCGTCACAAATTCTCCAGTGAGCTTCTTGACCCCTCACTATACATTTTAAACGGGAATTCATATGAATACATTCAAGAAATTCCTTGCCTAAGTCAGTATTTCGGAACAGCTATAATCGTCAAAAGAAAAGGTTGCTTCCGAGCAAATTCGTTTCATCGTGGTGTCTCCAGTCACATAGTAGGTGAGGTAGTGGTTACTTGGAGGGCACCCGGATACATGCTTATTAATATGTGACTAAACACCGTGAGGTTTTAGTCGGTTCATGTCCGATATAACAACCTCCGCCCTACAGAATACCGCGGTTATAATAACTTCATGTTGTGTTCCCAGCGGTGAGTAGGGTAGCTCACTGGAGAATTTGTGCTGTCAGTGGGATGACTAAAGGCTTGTCCTGCTTTGTCCTCTACACTGACGGCACAGAAACTCTGTGCTTACAGGGTCGGCAGCGCGAGTGTGATTTCTCTGGTGTTACACACGTAACATAGGCCACGGTAACCACTTTCTATCAGGTGGGTCGTGCGCTTGTCTGCCACCTAAGTGCTATAAAAAAGAAAAACCTCATCATTGAATTGACTCTGGTTAGGTGACGTCAGAGGGGGTCCCCTTACGCAAAAAAGATCTATTTACTTTTTTCCTGCTCTGAAATTTACGCGGTCTGTCCCTTCGCCTTGAAAATAATGTAATGTTATTATGAATCATTTATATAAACAACACAACTGCTTATATTTGAGAGTTGAATCGATTATTCTAGATTACACTTTTAAAATAGCTTGTTTACGCACGGACAGAATGATGTCTGAGTTTTAAATTGAGAAGTACCATAAAACATTCCTCCAACTTAGGGTTGTCAGCGATCCAAATTAATTTCATCCGGAATTAGTCTTCTTTTTTTTTATACCGCTTAGGTGGCAGACAGGCGTACGGCCCACCTGATGGAAAGTGGTTACCGTGACCTATGGACGTGTGTAACACCAGAGAAGCTACACTCGCGCTGCCGACCCTGTTAGCAGAGTTTCTGTGCCTTCAGTGTAGAGGACAAAGCAGAACAAGCCTTTAGTCATCCCACTGATAGCACAAATTCTCCAGTGAGCTCTGGCTACCCTACTCACCGCTGGGAACACAACACGAAGTTATTATAACCGCGGTATTCTTCGCGTTTATTTTGAATTTGAAAACTGTCAACTATTTTTACACTGCTGCTAAAATAGTAACACGTTTTAAGAAATGGCAAATACTGGACAAAAAGAAGCTATATCTAAAAACCCATATAGTTCTCAGTAGTACTAACTTACCGAACCAGCGAAAGAATCATTTATCAATGGTTTATTTTTACATTATTTAATATTTTTATATTATTTCTTGACATACTTAATTGTAAAATCTTGACGTTCATTATGTGTTCTTTATGTGCCTAAACTGAATAAATGAAATTAATTCTTTGATTCTATATACGTAATAATTATATTGAAAATATATTGATTCAGCCAAATTCGCAGTTAGACTAAGCTTCAGATGCGACTAGGATTAACTCCGAGATGAAGAAGAAGATAGTAAAAAAATATCTAAACTCGTGACTGTTTGAAATTCTAGACTAGTTTAGGTATTTATATTTCTGGATTTGACAACCCTACCTATTCCTAGTTATTGCGTAAACTAAACTGGTTTATATTGTAGCTTGCATACTTTTCCTTACATAACTACATGAAATAACGTATCTTTCTAGGAAAATCGATAATAACTATAATAGGGAAGCTATTATTGATATCCGGATGTCGCATACACTTTAACAAAGGTTTAGTTTCCGGCAAATATCTATACCTCGTCGCAAAATGTTCTCTATATGCGCAGTACGCATTTTTGGTTGTATTTTGAGGGCAGCATAAGGTGCTATGGCGGTGAATGAGCCCAATTCCACCATACATAGATTTATTAGACTTGAGCAGAGATATATGCCTGTAAATATACATACATATAATCACGACTTTATCCCCGGAGGGTTAGGCAGAGGTGAATTAATACCCAAATTTCACCAATAATTTTATTCGGTCCCAAGTAATAGGGGGTGAGCCTATTGTTTATATATCTACACTAAGTATCGAAATAGTTGCTTGTGAAAGGTTTTCATAAGTCCATATTCTTCCTTTCTGTCATAAAAAGCTGGGTATGTGCCGGCGAGCATATTGAATAGCAGTCGGAATTTATAGTTCGCGCATGTCAACAATACGGACCAATACATACATATAATCACGCCTTTATCCCCAGAGAGTCCATTATCATAATGTCTTTTTTCTACCACTTGGTGTGCAGACAAGCACACGGCCCACCTGATGGAAAGTGATTACCGTGGCCTATGGACGTCTGCAAAGCCAAGAGAGTCACACTCGCGCTGCCAACACTGTAAGCACAAGAGTTTCTGTACCGTCAGTGTAAAGCAGGACATGCTTTTGGTCTTCCCACTGACAGTACTAAATCTCTCCAGTGAGCTCTGGTTACCCTACTCACCGCCGGAAACACAACACGATGTTATTATGGCCGCGGTATTCTGTAGGGCGGATCAGTCAGACTACTCAATTGGACAGAAATACCGCTGTGTCCTACATCCTATATATTCTTACAGGGTCAGCAGCACGAGTGCGACTCCTCTGGTGTTACACACGTCCATAGGCCATAGTTTTCATCAGATGGACCGTGCTCTTGTCTGCCACCTAAGTGGTATAAAAAAAATGCCAGTCATTATAATCCAATTTCAAGTTCAATACCCTACTAACATCTTATCTTCCTTCATCACCACATGCCTAGCATCCATGAACAACATAATTGCGACAATTGCGATAACCGTGAAAGAAAATGTCGTTCACTCCTGACTCCGAGTGAAAGCTAGACGGATTATGGCGACGCGTCCTAGATACGACGCCATATCAAGAACAATGGTTATGGCTATAATGTTATAGTGTTCATTATTACTCATGTCATACAGCTCACTGTTCGATAAACAATAAAAGTTGAGCTACCAAGACGTGTTTATATTTGGATGGGTGACCGCTTAATGATATTTCATTTGAGCGCATCTGAGGCACGCTAAAAGTCGGTCCCAGCTGATAATAGTCGTTAAGTCAAGGCTATATAGATAACCTGAATAAATCAGCCAGTGGTTGACCAATAATTATAACTCAGACTGGAAGGTCATAATAATATGACAGTCGCTTCCAAATTAGCTGAAAAAAAAAACTAATCCACATGATATTTAACGGAACACGAACTCCGAAGTGAAAGTCTCAGATGTGACCGGGAAATATTGTACGGTTATTTATTCTGTGGTAGTATTATTTATTACCCGACTATGACGAAGCAAAAGGAGGGTTATGATTTTGACAGGCTTTGTATGTATGTAGGTTCATCTGTTCCCTCATAGCTCCTCAACCATTTATTAGAACTGGACAAATGAGATACCGTTAGAAAAGTCTTAGTCGTCCGCTGGTTATAGGCTTTATAATATGTCACTGAATCTAATATGGCGCCCTCTAGCGGTCATAAAGTACTGTGTTAAAAAAAAAGAGACAATTATGACGTGTTTGGCATCAACTGAAAGGGCTCAATTAGCACATTTCAAATATGTATAAATTATACGTATTGCTTGCCCTAAAATAATATAAATAAAAAAATAAGTTTAAAACTAAAACCCGATTACTGAAAAAGGGAAAAGTGGCATACGACCACGGCTATCCTAGATATTTTCTTGTTTAAAACTTTTTCATTAGTCGGGTTTTAGTTTTAAACTTATTTTTTTTATTGTGGTAGTACTATTATTTAAAGTGTGGTGATGATACTGTGCTACACATACAAGTGGGTATGATGTAATTAGTCCGACGACCACAGCTGTTTACTCTTTGATAACGCGTACTCAGATGTTTGTAATTGATAAAGAACCTACAATGACCGTCGACTTAAAACACATAGCTATTGTCTGCAGCCTACAGCTCTACGCCCGTTAAAATCTCACCCCGTTCCCTCTACCTTTGGGGACCCATTTCATTACATAACATAACATAAACTCACGCCCGAAGGAGTAGGCAGAGGTGCTAGCACCCACATGTCGCCAGTTTATTTATTTATACTTTATTGTACACACATATAATACATTAATATAAAAAGATGAGATGTAATGTACAAAGGCGAGCTTAACTCAAAGTTGAGTTCTCTTCCAGCAAACCCGGGAGTGCACAGAGGAATTGCAATACGAGAGGCAAAGTCTAGTGCACAAGTGTAAAATTAATATAAGAAGGTATAAAATGTGTATACCCCCGACAATAGGCACAAATATACACATACACATATACATACTCACGTACATATATACATACAGTTTATGTTTAGGTCGTAATGTAATAGGTGGCGAGCCTATTGCCATTAACCGGGCACGTATTAAACCTGCGATAAATACACACATAACTTCGAAAAGCATCGAAAAGTCATTGGTATGTGCCAAGGTAAAACCTGGGATCGAACCAGAGACCTCGTCTCAGCAGTCCATCCCATACCACTAGGCTACCACGGACCCATTTCAGGGTAAAAATTTGCCTATGTTATTCTAGATATAGTCTATCCCTGTACCGAATTACAGCCATATCAGTACAGCCGTTGCCAAGTGATTGAGTGACAAATATAGGAAGATCTTCACATACTTTCACTATTATCGGTAATATTAGTGTAGTAGTAATAGTATGGGATTGGGGCTATCCAACCCTAATAAAATTGCAGCAATTTATTCTGTCCAATTGAGTCGTTCGACTGGAGAAGTATCTCCGCCGTACAGAATACCGCGGCCATAATAGCCTCGTGTTGTGTTCCCGGCGTCGAGTAGGGTAGCTAGAGCTCACTGGAGAGTTTTTGTGAAGTCAATAGGAAGACCAAAAGCTTGTCATGCTTTGTCTTTTACGCTGACGGCACAGAAACTATGCTTACTGGGTTGACAGCGTGAGAGTGACTCCCTTGGTTTTACACACGTCCATAGGCTAGGTAACCACTTTCCGTCAGGTGTGGAATGAACTCCCTGCCTTGATTTTCCCAAGCGACTACAATATGGGGTTCTTCAAGAAGGGCATTAGGAGGTTCTTACAAGGAAGCGTAGCGAGTGTGAAAAGGTGTTGCACACGTCCATAGGCCACGGTAATCACTTTCCATCAGGTGGGCCGAGTGCTTGTCTGCCACCTAAGTGGTATAAAAAATAATAGGTCGGGGGCTTGTCTGCCACCTAAGTGGTTTAAAAAAATTGTTGTTAAAACTAGCTCACAACCTACACCACTGGTTTTACCCACTACTAGTAAAGTAGGCGCAAAGAAAATATTGTGTCCCTCTCCCTACCTATTCGAATTTAGAAATCTTTACCTACCTACGTGTGAAATCACAACAAATTAAAATATCTGATTCGGGGGCATCAACAACAGGTGCGCGGGCAGACCAGGAATCTAATTATTTGAATTACAGAACAAAAATGTCTTTCACGAATATAAGTTTTATTTGAACGTGAAAGTACACTCGAGAGCAATGAATCCGGGTCACTTAAAGAATCCTAAAAATCTCGGAAACTAAAAATGCTAGGTTAATGCAATAAATTGTATTTAATAGACAATGTAATACTCCTTAAATGAAGGTATTAAAACTTCTTAGTTATTGTAAAGTTATATCATAAAAAAATCAAATTTGAAAAAGGGCCACTTTCGAAGATGGAACTACGAAATAACAGCATTTGGTGTTGCTTTTGTTTGTAATCTGTCATTTATGTGGGTACATAAACCATGTTGATAGTGCTCTATATTCATTAATCAAGCTGAAATTATGTCGCTTACGCCTGAAGAATGCACCAGAATACTTACAATGCTGGAAACCGGCCGGAGTCAGCGCGATACAGCCAGGACTGTCGGTGTGTCGCTGTCAACAGTACAAAGAGTTCTCCGACGTTACGAAGAAACTGGTTCTAACCTACGCAGACCAGGAACGGGCAGAACCAGGTGTACCACAGCACGAGAAGACCGATACTTGGTGAACACCATGCTTCGAAATCGCTTTCTCACAGGAACTGAACTCACCAATCAGTTTCGACGCCTCGGAGGAAGTAACCCAAGTGCATGGACAGTAAGACGTCGGCTTGCTGAATCTAACTTAAAACCCCTTAGACCTGCAAACGGCCCTAAACTGGAGCGTGGGCATCGTATTTCGAGACTAAGTTATGCCCAGAGCCACGTAAATTGGAGTATTGAAGATTGGTCAAAAGTTATGTTCTCCGACGAATCAAAATTTATGCTCTACAAGCACGATGGAAGACACAGAGTGTATCGAAGACCAGGGGAAAGATTCAAGCAAGCATGCATCGAAGAAAAAGTAGCCTACGGTGGTGGGTCTGTACTTGTGTGGGCCGGAATTTCTTCTGAAAGTCGCACAGAGCTGGTGATCATAGAAAACGGCTCTTTAACTAGCGTAAGATATGTGGAAGAAATCCTCAATGATCACGTTGGTCCATTTATGGTCAATTTAGGTGAGGATGCTATATTTATGCATGACAATGCCAGACCTCATACAGGTAGGATTGTGAATGACTACCTTCAAGAGATGAACATTACTCGTATGGAGTGGCCAGCGCGCAGCCCGGATATCAACCCGATCGAGCATGCTTGGGACGAGCTAGGCAGATGCGTAAAACAACGAAACCCTCCCCCAATCACGCTTCGTGAGCTCAAAATTGCTCTCACAGAGGAATGGGAGAATATTCCCCAAAATCGTATAAGGAACTTGGTGTACAGCATGCCAAACCGCGTAAACGCAGTAATGGAAGCACGAGGAGGCAATACGAAGTATTAAAATTCAAGAAAATCGTAATAAAGTTCAAAAATTTCATGTTTCCTATTTTTGTTTTAAGGAGAGATCAGCAGTTTTTTTCTTTATGTAATTTTGTGTTAATAAAATGTATGGTGACTCATATTTTTTTTACTTTCATTTAAGGAGTATTACATTGTCTATTAAATACAATTTATTGCATTAACCTATCATTTTTAGTTTCCGAGATTTTTAACATTCTTTAAGTGACCCGGATTCATTGCTCTCGAGTGTATAATCTTCACTCTAATCATAATAATTGTATTGTAAACATTGATTTTAGTCGTTTAATTTAACAAAATAAGTACAAAACAAGAAAACGTTTAAACTCGTGAGAGGAGAGGCCTCTTAACATTTCACAGACTAGACGGCTGATGGAATCTATTTATAGATGTAATAAATATTATATCACGAGAATTTTTGAACTGTAGACTTATATTATTTTTAGTCTCGATGAGCATTTGTCGTGGATTTTTTTTCGAGATGGGGAAAAAAAACATAGATCTCACAACACTGATACCGACACCTCTTGTGACAGATTGTGACACCTTTAAATACATTATTAGCTACTTTTTATATCGCTTAGATCCTTAGGTAGTACCTGTACCTGTGTCTGGGGAAGTACCTCCGCCCTACAGAATACCGCGGCCATAACTTCGTGTTGTGTTCCCGGCGGTGAGTAAGGTAGCCAGAGCTCACTGGAGGGTTTTTGTGCTGTCAGTGAAAAGACCAAAATCTTGGCCTGCTTTGTGTTTTACACTGACGGCACAGAAACTCTCAATGTTTGCAGGGTTGGCAGCGCGAGTGTGACTCTTGGTTTTGCACGCGTCTATAGGCCACGGTGATCACTTTCCATCAGGTTGGCCGCGTGCTTGTCTGCCACCTTAGTGGTATAAAAAAAACATCTCGCATGATGGATGTGTGGAAAAGGACTATGTTTAGTCACAATACCACCCGAAATCAACAACGACGGAGCCGCAAGCAACAACTAGTTTTTAAAGAACGAACATTATAGTGATATAAAAGTCTGAATAGTCTAATTGTCGAATTTCGATCGCCAGTTGGTTAAGGAGGACAGACGTCAGTCGATTTGAGGATTTGACGAAGTTCAATCCCAATTGAGTTAGGAAAAGGCTGAGATTAATGATAATAGTGATGAGCATACACACATGGGGCGACAGCGTTCATTTGTTTGCAGAAGACTGTCTTAAATAAGACAATGACGCTATTGTAATAAAAAAAGCGATTGCCGTCGTATAATCTAATCACGTATTAAAATATCGTGGAGCAGTTTTACTGCGTTCTATGTGCGTCGAACTGTGAATTGAAATATGAATTGTTTTAATTATGGCACATTAGACTATGTGCTTATAATTAGCTAAGGTTCGCCCGCATGGTAGTTAATTGTCGTGACTTTGTTTTTTTTACTTGCATAAAATTCCCATACCATTCCCTCCGGACCTGGTGGGAGAGGTTATGTCGAACTTGAACTGACTAATTCGCACGAAGTCTGATGGTCGTTGTTGGTTGCCGAAGGTGAGGTTGACAGGCATATCCCTCGCACCCCGGCCGACCCAGGGCCATCTCTCTCGATCTGGCCGTCGTCGCGTGTTGGGACCACGGCGTCCCTAACTGTTAACGGGGGGCACACAAGGCATGCCGCCGCCGCGGTCTGCTTCTGCCAGGTGCCTCCACCCGTCACTGCCAGGCCTGCGCTCATAGGTAGCGAAGATCATTCATCGACCTCCGATACTCAAGTTGCCTCAGTATGCGGGCATCGTGGCTTGCGATCCTCCTTCGCTCCCGCTGACGCTACCGCCCCGCCCCCTCCTTCACTTGCATTACTTGTTTGCCGAAGGAGGCGCATATTTCCGGTTCTACTCAACCGATTGCCATAAAAAAGAAGTTACATTTTAGGTCTGACTAAGAACTTTCAAACGAAAAATGCCGCATCAAAATCTGTTGCGTAGTTCTTTCGTCTATCGTGGACAAAGAACTCCAATTTTTTTTTTGTTCAGTATCGTCCATATAATATAACCCAAGTATTTTTTTTTCAATATCTCCAATGCTGTACATTTGTAAAATTGTATAATAATTTAGATATACGGAAACGTTCAGAAGTATCTACCACACACTGGTGAGAAATTAATGCACGTGGTAGGTAACACTTGTTTGTCCATTTGACTTTTGACATGAGCTGTCATTAGGAAATGATTACTACAAGTACACATGTCCATACTTCCTAGATAACGGTGGCGAGAAGAACGTAACTCGTTTTAGTCTTAGTAGAGAAATAAGTTACTAGACTTTGTTTTAGTGTTACCTGCTAAGTACGTGGTTTATAGGTACCTATACTAGGTGTTAGCCATTCGATGACGGCGGACTAAGTTACCTGACTATTATTTTTTTTATTTGCCGAGATGTTTGACCTATTTGATAGGACACAACATCATTATTTTTTTTATTTTTTTATAAGCTCACGCCTATATCCCCGAAGGGGTAGGCAGAGGTGCTAGCACCCACATTTCGCCAATTTATGTTTAGGTCCCAATGTAATAGGTGGCGAGCCTATTGCCATTAACCGGGTGCTTATAAACCTTCGATAAATACACACATAACTTCAAAAGGCATCGAAAAGTTATTGGTGTGTGCCATGGTAAAACCTGGTATCGAACCCGAGACCTCGTCTCAGCAGTCCATTACCCATACCACTAGGCTACCGCGGTTATTAGATAGTTAAAGTAGATAACATACATTAACCTTCAATAAGTTTACTCTTTGTAGTTTACGCCCTTCTACTCCTTTCTATTATTTTTATTTTGACTTTTACGGGAATGACTGCCGGTTGACCTCCCAATTGAGGTTTGTTCTGAATCTGGGCAGGACTCCGAAAACTTCTTAATCTTCACATACATACATAAAATCACGCGTTTATCTCCGGAGGGTTAGGCAGAGGTGACGTGTCGCCTTTTACGACACCGCATGGGAAGAGATGGGGTGGTCCAAATTCTACACTGCCGGGTATCACGCGTCCAATTCTTAATCTAATTCCGTGTTAGTAACCGTTCCACAACAGACACAACTGCATCAATTGTCGTGATTGCTAGTGATGATAATTTATCTCTACACTGTAGTAGCCACACCACAAAGCGGTCTAATAGTTTTCTTAACGATATAACAAGATGATTGGTTGGTATCACTCACTGCCATACGGTGGCTTGTTGCCACTTTTTCTTATGATACTAGGCGGCCGCGTGCACAAACCTTTTAAAGTTCTGTGGTCTCTTATATGAATGCAAGAACATATCTTGGACCTAAGTCGTGAGATAAACGAGGCCCTGGTGCGCGCCGATTGTTTTGTAATAATATATGCTTTTTTTAATGTGCGCAAAATCCCCACGGATACCCGTGGGAGATTATGTTGGACTTGAACCGACTAAAACGCACGCCGACTGTGTGGGCCGCAGGTTGCCGGAGGTGGAATTATCTGAGACATATCCCTCGCACCCCGGCAATTGAAATAATCAATGCTTGATGAATTTGATCTCGACCACCGTTGTACCACCCCGTACTTTCTTAAAAAGACAACCAAGAAACGTGTACTGTTGTGCAATTTTCTAAGCGAATAGTGTCGAGCACAGCGCTGCGACAGCCTTGATATATATTTTCATTGGTCGATCTCCAGTGACGTCAACCAATCCGACCAATAGCAAAATGTATCAAGGCTGTCGCATATACATGGATTATTACACAGCCTTGATACAAATTGCTATTGGTCGGATTGGTTGACGTCACTAGAGATCGACTAATGAAAATCTCATCAAGGGTGTCCCAGCGCTGTGCTCTACGCTGTAAGCTTAGAGAATTGTACAAATGTTTTTTTTTTTATAAACTCACACCTATATTTCTCGCAGAGACCTCCGCCATTACCCTTCTAACCTATATCTATCCGTGTCGGGGCGCGCGGTTTAAGGATAATTGAAAGATTTGATAGGCTGTTGAAAGTTGACCATTTCGCGAATAAGTCTTTTTAAGAATTAGTCCTAGGACGAATTAGTCATTTTCAGAAATAGTCATTTCGCGATTTAGTCTTTTTAAGAATTAGTCCATTCGCGAATTAGTCCTTTCCAGACTCGTGTGCCATTTCGCGAATTAGGCATTATGCGACTAAACGTTTGGAGCCACAAGCCAAAACTAATCGACAGGCGGCATTTCTTTGGAAACCCAAGCCAATTTCACGTGCGACCCAGTAAATCTGTTGAATTACAGATGCGACTTTGGTACTGGCTAGGGGTCAGACAACAGTCAATCCTGTAGAAGTAAAAATAGCTACACTAAGATGAAAAAACGTAGGACAGCAGACCCCGGGCTCCATAAATAGTGCAAGATTTAGGTGCAGCTTGGATTAATCAGACAAGGAAATGACTCATCTTGACATACATAATAAAATAATTAATGACATAAATATCTTGAATTAATCAGCATTAATTATATGTTTAATCACTTCTAAGATAATAACCAAATTTTAATACCCACACTCATTATCACTAAGTACTCCTGTGATTGTGAAAGACTTAGAGTTATCTTGATAGCAGCTCGTTTTGGTCCTAAAGGCTAACAAACTTTGCCGCTATATTCTTGATTCAGTGCCAAGCTTTTATTGTTTGAGAATAATTGCACTGTCCACCGAGATCGTGGTCCTTTTGTCCATTGTCAGTGAAATATTTCGGGAATGAAATCGTCTCTGGGGCAAAGACCGACGTATCATTGCTTGCGAACCTTTTTAATTTGTCGAGCGTCGCCTTTAAATTTTTGAATTAAACGGTCAGAACTAAACGACAACTATTCGTAAATTTATATTTCGAACGAGTTTTTATTGTTTATAATTTGATGTAAAGAGGTTTATATAATTTGATGTAATGAGGTATATACCGTCGCCGTAAGACGGTTATATATAGGAAGTTTTGGATGATTTCAGGCGTGGTTCGGTAGCTCAGAGCATTCCCCTTGTGAGTGAAAGATCGCGGGTTCGAATCCCGACTGAACTGATTCCTATCTTATTCGATTTGAATAGTTAGCATACTAAATGCATTACAAATATTACAATTTCATTAGGGAATGAGGTTTGGCGCTTTTAATTGAAATTGAATGCAAAATTGAATTGGTGCTACAGTGATGATGAGATCAATGAATATTATGAGTGAGTTAGATATTGAGGAATGGGTTTCCTTTAGTATTCGATTTCTAGAAGAATTTACAAAAGGAAAAGGGTATAGGAAATAAATTCACTTAGGTATTGGAAGCGATATTAGCGGTAATTACCATTACTGATTAGGATTAACGTGTTACTTATTGCATTCTAATACTTCATCCAAGGTCATGTGCGGAAGACACAAGGAAAGGTTATTTAGTACCTACCTAGTTTACTAATATATTAGGACAAATTGCAATACAATAGGGCCATCTCACACGCGAAAGGTCACCATTACAGACTCGTACCATGTTACAATGGGGGCACTCAGCTTGACGACCTCCTTCTCATCAGATGCTTTTTCGCGCCCTGCTTAAAGGATCCGGGACTGTAGGAAGAAGGAAAGACGTGTGCTCATTAGGAGAGGCTAATGTTCAGCAACGCAATGAGCCAAGTTATTTATTGACATCACTCAAATTTTGAATCATATCCGGGAATGGAACCAGAACGCTCTCTTGCACATGGACTGCATATTTTATAATGTCGTTGCGACACAAGACAGAAAGACTTTCTTTGTTAAGAGAGGTATTTGTCATCAAATCATCAATAAATATGAATACGCATGTAAATCTGTCAAGATGTTTACCCGCTCGAATCTGTTTGAGATCGCCGGTATTTTTAGAATAGGTATTTAACGTTGCGATGTAATGAAACTGCATTTCGAGGTAACGGACCGAGAATGTTCCTTGAAATAAAATCCAGAAATTTCCTTAATCCGTCATTAGAGTTTGTCGGAATCGGCATGTTGAACTGGTTCTATATCCCCATTATGACCTTTGTTGTGGCCATCATCATTTTAACGTTGTTCCCGTTTGGATCGGATGTCTTCACCTTGTCCGGGATCTGCTCTCTCTCTCGCTCTCTCTTCCTCTCTTTCCATCAATCAGGAAGCACTAGCTGGCAGGTGAGGTTGGCCTAGCCAGGGGTCTTGGTAGGTCATCTTGTAACCGGATATAGCTCAGTGAGAGCCAGGGTGACCAGGACGGCGTGCGGTTTTAGTGGGGATGAGTCGTCCTACTGTAAATCTCTTGGTGTACAATAAAGAATTATCTATCTATCTATCTATGATGTCCGAAAGGATTTCCGCTGGAAATAAATATGCATATAGGCAATGTTTATGTAAGCATAGGGGGAATAGTTTTACTTACTTTTGCTGACAAAGGGGAGGGGGGGGGGGGGTCAATATTGTAATAAAACTGCTTACGTAATACTTGAACAGCCCTTATTGGAAAAACATTATGTACTTACCCATTGTTAGATGTATCACGCTAAAGTGCAGGATTTATGATATTCGTGTATGCGCTCACGAGCTTCACGGATATATTTGGAGCGGTCAATGCCACATGTAGGTACATGTACAAACTACAGTTTTCCTCAAAATACGATCGTGAACAACAATTTTTCAGAGCGGGATATTCCAACAGTCATAAAATTGTCTCGACGTCCTCGTACGTTGTCATAAAAAAAAATTGATGTCTTTTATAAGCTAGTCAATGTGATATCAGTCTGGAAACTTGAGGATGTGCATTACAAGTGTTAGTGTTTTCGAGATATTGTATGCGCACATTGGAAGAGGCCTATGTCCAGCAGAGGACTGATTGATTGCATTTGGTAAAATTAATAATAAATATGTAAATAGTAATGATTGTCACTAAGTACTTTATAAAATTTATGAAAATCAGAAGCTAGGTATAATATACTCTAGCGCTACGTAAAAAGCGTTTTTGTTGTTGGTTTTAAGCGTAAAAGATATTTTTTGACATTATCTGCAGTGACAAAAAGGAAGCACAAGAGGAGAATAAGACAGTTAACACTTTTTTTATGTGCGTAAAATTTCTACTAGTATCCGTGGTACCACTGGAGCCGGTAGGGGAGATTATGTCGGATTTGAACCGACTAAAACGCACGCCGACTGTGTGGTTTTAGTAATGATTGTCACTAAGTACTTACTTAACATTTATGAAAATCAGAAGCTAGGTACATAGGTTACACTAAAAGTTTCCGGAACTGGCCACTTACATAAACAATATTTAAAAATTTATTACAACATTTGAAAATAGAACTCTTTGGCTGTAGAATACAGTTTGTTTCATCTGACTGTCTTTTGTTTTTACCTTGTGGCGCCATTTAAAAAATTGTGTGTCTGCATCAACATGGATTTAACTCGGGAAAATTTTCGTAGTATGATTTTCTACGATTTTAAGTGTAATTTGACGGCTCAACAGAGCATCGCTCGGCTTGAAACAGCTTTTGGCGATGAAGCTCCATGCAAGACGACTGTTTATAGCTGGATTGCAGAATTCAAGCGTGGTCGTATCAATCTCAGTGACGAATCTCGCGATGGTCGGCCGTCCACCGCTGTGACCAACAAAAACATCGATGCTGTGCGCCGTATGATTGAAACAGACAGGCATGTGACCTACCATGAAATTCGCGCATCCTTAGAAATAGGCATGAGTCAAATACAATCAATCCTACACAAACATTTGGGTGTGAGAAAGCTGTGCTCGCGGTGGATCCCACATAACTTGACCGAGGATCAAAAAACGGACCGCGTCACTTGGTGCAGTGCCATGCTTACCAGATTCAACGAAGGTGCGTCAAATTTGGTGTGGGACATAGTAACAGGTGACGAAACATGGATTTATTGCTACGATCCCAAAACAAAGCAGCAATCGAGCGTATGGGTCTTTCAAGATGAGCCGAAACCAACCAAAGTGGCGCGCGTGAAAAGTGCATCTAAGCGGATGATTGCTTCTTTTTTTAATAAAACTGGACACGTGGCTACTGTTGCTTTAGAAAATCGTCGTACTGTGAATAGTGACTGGTACACGACCATTTGTTTGCCGGAAGTTATTGACGAACTCCGTAAAAATAACCGTAAACGCCGTATCATCCTGCACCACGACAATGCTAGTTCTCATACGGCCAGACAGACAAACGACTTTTTGAAGGCGAAAAATGTAGAACTCATGAGTCATCCTGCATACAGTCCCGACCTGGCACCTTGTGACTTTTATCTGTTTCCAAAAATTAAGAACCAATTACGCGGCCAACGATTTTCATCACCAGAAGAGGCTGTCGAGGAGTATGAAAAACACGTTTCAGAGGTCACCACAGAGGAGTGGCACAAAAGTTTTCAAAACTGGTTTGATCGAATGAAAAAGTGCATAGACGCCAAGGAAGATTATTTTGAAAAACAATAAATTAATTTTGTACCTTTAATAGTATTTTTTCATATTCATTCCGGAAACTTATAGTGCGCCCCACGTATAATGTACTCTGGCGCTACGCAAAAAGCGTTTTTGTTGTTGCTTTAAGCGTAAAAAGTATTTTTTGACTTTATCTGCAGTAACAAAAGGGAAGCACAAGAGGAGAATAAGACAGTTAACACTTTTCTTTCTTTTTTATTTGCGTAAAATTTCCACGAATACCCTCTCCACCAGAGCCGGTGCGGGAGGTTACGTCGGACTTGAACCGACTAAAACGCACGTCGACTGCCGGAGGTGAGATTATATGAGACATATCCCTCGCACCCTGGCCGACTCAGTGGTGTGTGGGGACCACGGAGTCCCTATCTCATCCCCGGAAATGGGGAGGCGCGCATCGCGTGCCACTGCCGCGCCTTACTTCTGCTAGAGTGAGAAGTGGTTCCACCCGTCACCCCTAGGCCCGAGAGACTGTCAATACTAGATACCCATACATGTCATATCTATTCTTAAGCTCTTCTCTATCCAGAGTATGTAGAAACCGCAGCCCTACACTTGTTACTGACATTTCATACAAGTTTACTTCCTTTTTTATTTCAAAACATCGCTAATGATGTCAGTGTACGTTTTATGACGTTAACCCCATTCGACTAGCCCACTTATTACACATACACTTATTATTCAAAACATGAATTCGTCATTCGTTCGGCACTCATTCGGTCATTGCTCAAACCAACCCTAAAATTCATACATGTATGTTTGTGAAGCGTTCTTGTATCCACACAGCAAATATTTGCATAACCCGTGTTTAGTCTATTTTTTCATCGCAGACTAATATACAAAGTAATTGACCTATTTCAAACGCATTCATGTCGCCAGGCGCCGGTCTCCAAGGCCAATGTTCAATTTAAGAAAGTAATCGAACAATATTCCTGTTTCATTCACTCTCCTTCATCTCAATCGATGTCGAATTAACTGTCATAAAAATGTCAAATCGTGAACTAACCCACCTTCTATCGGAGTTTTTTACTTTTTTTATACCACTTAGGTGGCGGACAAGCACACGGCCACCTGATGGAAAGTAGCCACACTCGCGCTTCCAACCCTGCAAGCATTGAGAGTTTCAGTGCCGTCAGTGTGAAAGACAAAGCACTACAAGCTTTTGGTCTTCCTTTGCAGATGCGTAGAGATATTGCTTCCTTGGCTGTATTTTACCGTCTCTACCACGGTGAGTGTTCTGACGAGCTCTTCCAACTAATCCCACCATCTCCTTTCCTACATAGGACAACACGTGCAGGCCTTAGATGTCACCCTCACACTGTGCAGAATATACGAGCAAGAACCAAGCGGTTCGGAGACTCTTTTCTTTGCCGCACCACCAAGACCTGGAATTCATTACCAGCACACGTGTTTCCTTCTTCCTACAGTCCCGGGGCCTTTAAGCGGGGCGTGAAAAAGCATCTGATGAGGCCGCCAAGCTGAGTGCCACCATTGTAGCACTTAGTGTCTGTAATGGTGACCCTCTTTCCTGAGACTTTGCCTTTAGCTTACCATCAGGCGAGGTGAGGTCAAGTTGGCGTGTCCTATATAAAAAAAAAAAATAAAAAAAAAAAAGCACAAAAACCCTCCAGTGAGCTCTGGCTACCCTACTCACCGCCGGGATCACAACACTAAGTTATTATGGCCGCGGTATTCTGTAGGGCGGAGGTACTTCCTCAGTCGGACTGCTCAATTGGATGGAAATACCCTCGTGTCCTACCTCCTACGAAACGGACGGAGTTGTAGAGGGTTGGAAATAATCAATCAAAAATACAATGGGAACTAGATGTATTCCTGATAGTGTTACAAGATCTAAAATTCTACAATTTAAACCCCCAGATGTATGTCTGAAAACCATATTACTTTGGCGACAGATAAATCACACTCAAATACATTCACTGAGCAACTACGTGAATTTTAGGTAATAGTGCCTAAATAGTATATCAAAATGATACGACAAGCAATGCTTAGTCCATGTACTATTCAAATAAACCGCCCCTGATCGCTCCCGGTGCAAAAGTGCCCATAACACTTGCTGCGTTGCCACGTTGAATGGCGATGGACAGCCTTTGGAGTGCCTAAATGAATTTGACATCGTCAATCTGTAGTATAACTGTGTTGGACCTCCTCAAATCTTCGAATTGGAGCCATTCAACGCCCAGGTATTTAGTAACAAGCGCGTTTTAATTAAGTATAATAATTATTTATCTAAATAACACTAATTTTAACTGATTCTATATCCGTCAATCTTCCCTATATATATAAAAATCTATCCCCGAAATGTAGATTATAATTATTAATATCTTCATCGGAATCTTCAATAAATTCTAACGGCAAACGAAATATTTTTCATTTAGTTTAACTAACGTTCACAAACTCCCAGGCGATCCATCAAACTTTCAACCTATTTAACTCCATCGCGTGGCCAAGTCCAATCCTTAACATTAACACGAATTTGTTTCAAATGTAAATGCTTGAAAATTGTTGTTGAATTTAAAGTCGGTGGCGGCGTTAATTTACAAAAGCTTTACAGTTTGTGCCTAAGCAAAACTACCTGTCGTGATTCCGTGCTTTGAAAAAAAGCGTGCGTGTACATTGTATAGGTACGATAACGCCGCTGCACGTAGGCCGTGTACACGTGTGTACGAATGCATGCCGGCACTTGTTTTGGTGTATAGAAACTGACCTAACATCGTGCAAGTTATTTGCACAAAATCATGCAAAAAAAATCATACAATTTGCACGACACGATGAATGAGTACCAGCATGAGAACACACATGAAGCAGCGCAAGCTTCGACTTCCAGTATTAACATAACATTAAAATCTACCAGTGTGGTGCGTCAGCTCAGTGAAATGCATGCATAAAGACACGTAGAAAACTAAATCAGTACCGCGTTTACCGCACCAGTCATGAATGCTCCATAGAAATATGGGCGTTGGGTAAGCTTTCAGTACCGTATACCGAGTATTCTGATGTCGCACCACTGCTGCACCGACTAATAAAAATGGGGCAAATATCGCAATGAAATTGCGACGCGGTAGCGGTGCGACAGCGGTGCCCCGTATTGTATACAAGTGTATAAGCGCGCTAACGCTGTAAATACGAGGGTAGTAACAAATATAATCTTATTATTACTACCAAACACTAGTTTATTGTACTCACGAATGCTAATAAGATTGACGTGTTCCAGTTTTCTATTATTTCTTTATATAAATCTGCTGAATGTATTGTCGCACGCAAATATCAAACGTTTAATACCTTCGTGACATACGGAGAACGAGGTTAGAGTTTAAACGGTTTAACATTTTTATTAAAGGGTTTTTTCCATCGCAAGTCACAAATAAATGTAAATATTATAAGTAAATTTTAGCCGTAAATTTTTGACGTCTTGATTAAATGTGCTATACGTGTTGTCGCCACAAGTGTTCGAGAGCGAATGCCGAGAGAATATGCAAATCGTCACACGACTACCCTCTATTGTGCGCACACGATTTTATTCACTACGTCACATTATACAATTTCTTATCTTCCTGATAATATAATGGGAATATAGTAATGTTTAATTTCTCTACTGACGACCTCCATGGGGTGACGTACACGCAAGCAACGCAATTCATAACACAGGCTAGTTAAGTTATGTACCTACCTTCCTAACTATATTTTTATTTAAATAATGTATTATCTTTTGCCAGGTAAGCGACGTTGGCGGCTGCGGGTACCACCTAGCGACGATGCTGGGTCTGCTGCCTGCCCAGATCATCAACGTGTACCTTGGCTCAACGTTGAGGTCCATGCACGATGTGCTGCACGAGTCCCATGTCACGGGGTACATCGTGTTCGCCTTTCAGGTAATTGGCTACTGTTTTTTTTAATATTTTTTTTTTTAGAGGCTTTTAGTTCATATTAACTATGTCAGCCCCATCGTAACTCATACAAAATCAATATTAATCCATGAGAGTAAGAGACACCCCCCTAGCCGAGAGAATCGCATACAAATTATATCTTTCTGGCTTCTACACTGCCCGGATTGGATAGGATGCTTTGGTAAACATTGGCTACTGATATTAACGATAATTTACATATGAGGTGTCTTAGTTAGGACATGTGGCATCACTTCATACAATTTCAGTCTCAATTGTATGAATTTCTTGGGCCGATAGGTAATACCTTCCAAACCAATAACTTTGGACCTTGGCTTCCAAAGTGCTCTTTGGACTCAACTCGGAAAAATGCTGTAAGGATGGTGATGCTCATAAGTAGATACAGTTACGTAGATAAGTAACATAAGGATAGCCTCTGTGGCGTGGCGGTAGTGAACGCGGCTGCTACGCAGGAGGCGTGGGTTCGAACCCCGCACAGTGCAATTATTGTTCTGCATAAATATGGGTATTTGCATTGGTCTGCTCGTGACTCGAAGAGCACGTTAATCCTGGTTGCCTTACGAACATCTATGGCAGTCGTTACTGGTACTTGGTTCCCTAAAAATTCCATCAACTGGTCTAGCTGCAATGCTTCGATATCGCCTTTGGGTTGTGGAGGTCAGATAGCAGTCGCTCCACAATAAATATCGAAGTTGTGCCACATCCGCAGTTAGACTGATAAAGCAAACCCCAGACTCCGAGGTGAAAGCTTCGAAGGTGACAGGGTTTAACGCAAAGATGAAGAAGAAGGTAAGTAACATAAGGATATCCTTCCACAAGGTTTGGGACTAACCTTACAAGGAAACATTCTAATTGCTGTCGGAGATTGTACAAGTATTTAATCAGTAGAGTACAGAAAGAGTGGTGAAAAAGTGTGATTCCGAAGGCGACCGCAAACTTCAACTGCAGACGCGGAGCGTACCGTGAAATACGCTTGACATGATAATTTTGCTAATGGTTTTAATTCATTGCGGCTTCTCAATGGTACCGTTCATCTGTTTCGAAGTTTAACAAGTAATGTATGTGAAAAAACGACACTTAAACCGACCGCACAAAAATATTCCATAGAAATAAAAGACAATCAATCTCGCAATACGCTCATTTGTCTCGAACCGTACATTTATATATTTTCACATACATTACTTCTTAAATTTAGATACGTATAAACGGGATCATTTAAAAAACCGCAATGAATTAAAACATTAAACAAAATTATCATATCAAGCCTATTTCACGGTACGCTCCACGTCTGCAGTTATCGTATGCCGTCGCCTTCGGCATCATACCTGAACCTTACCTTACCTTGCTTTTTATTTTTGTTAAGAGAACAAAGCTGCAGAGCTAACGCCATCTATATTTCAATTTATAAATTAGACTTAGTTTCTCAAAGGATTATACAATTCTCAAAGATTTTTAACTGTATACGGACTTCTGCAGCCCACTGTATATCGCCTAAAAATACTAGTAACCGAAATGATTGGGCTCTCGCTACTTTAGGTCACTACCGGCCAGTTTCCTTAATAGGTCGGTTTGTCTAACTTTCCATAATATCTAATTGCTAATACTACCCGCCGCGTGGTTCCCGGCAGAGTAAAATTTGGACCATCCCATCTCTTCCCATGCGGTGTCGTACAAGGCGACTAAGGGATAGGGCTGTTTAACATCAGACAGATATATACAGCCCAGACTCAGCCTTAAATTCATGGCTTGAGTCAACAATATTGCCCGGAAGACGGCAATAGACTCACACCCTATTACGTGAGACTAAATTCAATGATTGGTGAAAAGTGGCTGTTAGTTCACCTCTGTCTAACCCTCCGGGGATAAATGCGTGATTGTATATATGTACTACTACCATACTACTTGCCCTTCCCCCAAACTTGTCAGCTTACTACGTATCGTTTCCTTCATATATGAATAAAAACATATATTTATTAATGGTACGTAACCCTTGGTACGCGTGTCCGACTCGTACTTGGCGGATTTTATGAACCTACCTACGTATTTTCCTGCTCGCCTAACAAAATCAATTGGTAATTTCCTCGATAACATCCACGATAAGTTATTTATCAACGTCAAGTTTACCGTTCGAGTGTAGAATACATTTTTGTTATACTACAGATAGTAACGTAACAGATAATAGGACATTACAATAGTAGTATCTTTAAAATTGAGCTATTTGGATTGTAGATACTTGATACTATTTGTATTTTGTTGCTTATCTACCTGATCGAGTGTAATAACGACATATCTTGATAAATCACTGAAAGATATAATGATTGTTGTTGGACTATGTCATTGTGATACTTTAGATTTTATTTATACTTCTAATGATTTTTTCGATGCTTTTCGAAGTTATGTGTGTATTTATCGCAGGTTATAAGTGCCCGGTCAATGGCAATAGGCTCGCCACCTATTACATTGGGACCTAAACATAAACTGGCGAAATGTGGGTGCTAGCACCTCTGCCTACCCCTTCGGGGATATAGGCGTGAGTTTATGTTATGTTTATATTTTTACTTGTTAGTGCACGGGACTTTGTGAAGAGTAGCGGCACAAATAATTATAAATAAAAAAAGACATGTGGCACTCGGGGACTGCCGCGGTAAAGCTATTGCATAGCATTTTTTATGAACTTATGCAATTATAATAAATAATAATATAATTTGAATTTGAATTTGAATTTAAATCTGAATCTGAATCTGAATCTGAATCTGAGTCTGAGTCTGAGTCTGAGTCTGAGTCTGAATCTGAATCTGAATTTGAATTTGAATTTGAAAACTAACAACTTATGCAATTATAATTACTTACGTTAAGCGGAGCTACTTCGGAGCAGCTCGGCTCGATTCGTGCGAGCTCGGAGTTGGGGGTGTTATGTTTTTTTCGTTACGGAATTTCTGGATTCGGTCCCCACGCTCAAGGCCCGCGATAAAAGCTATGCAATAGCTTAAAAAAGAAATTTGTTGCTAAAGAAATAACTTAACCGTGTTTATCTGACTACGATAAAACTAATAACCTTAAACCTTAGCCTCAAAGTAATCGGGATATTTACCATGTTGTATTGTTTTGAGTTTCCAATATTTCGGCGCTGTTGCAAACGCTATGATCATGGAGGATAGTTCCTCCGTGATCATGGATCACTAATGTGAGTGACCAGGATTGTTTAAATACTTATATAAACATAACATAAACTCACGCCTATATCCCCAAATGGGGTAGGCAGAGGTGCTAGCACCCACATTTCGCCAGTTTATGTTTAGGTCCCAATGTAATAGGTGGCGAGGCACTTATAAACCTATTTACTAATACCTATATATAATACCTACATTATGAACCTTTTCATGATTATTTCTAGCAACAAATTTCGACCGCTGCCAGCCGTTATTCTTTCATTGAGAATGAACCTGGGACTAGATGGGGACTTCATTGTATCCGTGCATTGAGTTATATGTACTACGTGGTACATATACGTCAATATATCCATGAGGATTTGGCGCACGACAACAAGAGAGAATTGACCTTAATATTAGTCAACCTTAGTGAAATAAAACCACTTTTTTAATGGATTCTATCGGATTCCGATAGTTCTTTTTTATACCACTTAGGTGGCATACAAGTACACCACCTGATGGAAAGTGGTTACCATGGCCTATGGACGTGTGTAACACCAGAGGAGCCTCACTCGCGCTACGGACCCTGTAAGCACAGAGTTTCTGTGCCGTCAGTGTAGAAGACAAAGCAGGACATGCCTTTAGTCTTCCCACTGACAGCAGGAATTCTCTATATTTATATAGCAGTTTCATATTATCATATCATCATTATTCTCTGAGCCTTTTCCCAACTCAAAGTCGGGTTTCCAGTCTAACTGAGATGCGGTTGAACTTCGACAGTTTCATCAACCGAAAACCGACAGTAACTAGTAACTATGACCTTAGCTTAATGCACCTTATCTTAATGTTCAGCTTCAAATTTAAAAAGTCAACATCCGCGACGATATTATCTAAGTCTAAGTAATATGTAGGTACCTATGATAAGTAAATTATATGTACATATTTTATCTCGCCGCGTCGTGCGACGAGGTCGTTTTTTTTTATATAACTTAGGTGACAGACAAGCACACGTGATAGAAAGTTGTTACCGTGACCCATGAACGTGTGTAACACCAGGGGACCGTGCTGCCGACCCTTTAAGAACAGAGATTTTCTGTGCCGTCAGTGCAGAAGACAAAATCAGGTCAAGCCTTTGCTCTTCCCACTGACAGCACAAAACCTCTCCAGTGAGTTTTGACTACCCTACTCACTAGTAATACGAGTTTATTATAGCTATGGTGGCGTGGAGGTCGAAAGTACCTCAACGCCACCACGTCCAGTCGGACTGAGCAAAAGCTATTCAAAATAAGATCAAGAAGTTTTACGAGTTACAAAGGACATACAAACACGAACAGAGATTCACAGCGTATAATTATATCTGCATACAATGCTCTAATGACAATGTGTCATTTAAATGGGACGTGGAGGGCTAAATCCGAAACTATACCTAAGAAATAGCGGAAACTATTAAAAGGAGACTTAAACTGCATCTCTTGATGGAAATTCATTGGTCCTCCATCCTCATTGGTTTTTTTAATCAACCAGGAATCGAACCTAATTATTTATTACACTGTTAGATAGTATCGCTAGTATGAATCTAATTCTGGAAAGTGTATTCACAGATATTATTAGTATTAACAAAATACTAAGGACTTATTATTTTTCTTTTTGATTCAATGCTTGGCTCCTGAGGTTGTAGCGTGATATTAATATACTACTAGCTGACCCACCCCAGCTTCGCCCGGGGTATATTTTGAAGCTTCATATCCCTTTGAGCCCGTATGTTTTAGTCTTCAAAATGTGTATGAAAAATTGCCGGATTTGTTAACATTTATTATCAATGCTCCGGTCCCTTAAGTGATGATATATAGCCTAAAACCTTCCTCGATAAATGGACTACCCAACACTGAAAGAATCATTCGAATCGGACCAGTAGTTCCATAGATTAGCGCGTTCAAACAAACAAACAAACAAACAAACTCTGCAGCTTTACAATATTAAGTATAGATAACTTTCACCAAGACCTATCAAATACAAAAATATTTTATCAAATCAGAATCAGAATATTTCCAGAAATTATATAATGCGTACAAACAAACATTCAAACAAACTCTTCAGCATTACTGTTTAATAATATGATGACGACTTAACTGAAACACGATTGTCGTGATCCTAATATTAACTGATGACGTCATACGTTGTACTCGACTTATTTTAATAATAGCTTATCTACCTGGTGCTATTTATCATCCTTATACTTACGTAATAAATATGCCTTCATCATACTAATATTCGCGTGGTGACGTTCAAAGAATACAAGTATCACCACCTCATTTTATCCAAAGGGAACTAACGAAAAAATACCCAGATGATATCACTGCGAGGGAAGGGAAACTTCAAGAGGGGCATCAGAAGGTTTCTTGTGAAGTGTGACCGCTAGTGTTGCATACGTCCAAAGGCCACGGTAACTGCTTCCCATCAGGTGGGCCGTGTGCTTGTCTGCCAACTAAGTGGTATAAAAAAACTCGAAGTAAAACCCGGTACCAACCCAGACGGAAAGCGTGGAAATAGTAGGCCAAAACCTCTCGACATTGGGAGAGGCCAGAGGCCTATGTTTAACAGTGGACTGGGATAGGGTAATTGATTGATTGATGACTATGACACACTAATAACTTAATTATATTAATATGCTCAGTTATTTTTTATTTATTATATACTTTATTGTACACAATATCATTACTAAAGTCGTAAACTAAAGTTGGCTAAATAGGGTCTTACTAAGATATACACGCATACATATAATCACGCCTTTATCCCCGGAGGGTTAGGCAGAGGTGAACTAACACCCACATTTTACCAATCATTAAATTCGGTTCCACATAATATGGGGTGAGCATATTGCCTTATGGGGTGAGACTTCCGGGCAGTATTGTTGACTCTGAAGACACAATTAGGACAAGCCTTTGTTCCCACTGACAGCACAAAAACTCTCCATTGAGCTCTGTCTACCCTACTTACCGGCGGGAACACAACAAGAGGTTATTATAGCCGTGGTTTTCTGTAGGGTGGAAGTACTTCCCCAGTCGGACTGCACAATTGGGACGGGAATACCGTCGTGTCCTACCTCCTGTAAAAATATGCCGTCTCTGCCTACCCCAATGTGTAAGAGAAATATTATCTCTATCAGCTTTGGTTCAGCTGTCTGAAGGACTATTAAATGTATGCAACTGATAGGTATTCATTGATATTCTAGTGGACTCTCATAATTTAAAGGCCGTCTATCGAGTGGCCAATTGTGATCGAGTGAAGTGGACTGCGGCAACGCTGGCCTATTTTGGTTTTACTAAAAGGAATCTTAACTACGTACTGTGTGATACTGTGGGATGAAAATGTGGCGGCCTCTGTGCCGTAGCGGTACTGAATGCGACTGCTACGCAGGAGGCGCGGGTTCGATTCCCGCTCAGTGTAAATATTTGTATGCATGAATATCAGGTTTTTTTTATACCACTTGGTTGACAGACAAGCACACGGCCCACCTGATGGAAAGTGGTTACCGTGGCCTATTGACGTGTGCAACACCTTGGTGTTGCACACGTTGCACACTCTGTGCTTACAGGGTTGGCAGCGCGACTCCATTGGGAGTCGCGCTGCCAACCCTGTAAGCACAGAGTTTCTGTGCCGTCAGTGTAAAAGACAAAGCAGGACAAGCTTTTGGTCTTCCCACTAACAGCACAAAAAATCTCCAGTGAGCTCTGGCTACCCTATTCACCGCCGGGAACACAACACGAGGTTATTATGGCCGCGGTATGCTGTAGGGCGGAGGTACTTCCCCAGTCGGACTGCTGAATTGGACGAAAATACCGTCGTATCCTACCTCCTACTACCTCACGTACCTCTGAGGACCATAAACCGTCGGTCCCGGTTGTCATACGAACATCTATGGCAGCCGTTACGGGAATTTTTTTTTTTTTTACGTGCGCAAAATCCCCACGGATACCTCCCCACCGGGGCCGGTGGGAGAGGTTATGTCAGACTCGAACCGACTAAAACGCACGCCGCCTGTGGGTCGCTTTGGTTGCCGAAGGTGAGGTTGACAGGCATATCCCCCGCACCCCGGCCGACCCAGGGCCATCTCTCACGATCTGGCCCTCTCCTCGGGTGTGTGGGGACTACAGAGTCCCCAACTCGTTCCCGGAAAACGGGGAGGCGCGTCAGGCGTGCCGCCGCCGCGGCCTGCTTCTGCCAGGGTGACAGGCGGCTCCACCTGTCACCCTCAGGCCGGCGCTCATGGGGGGCGGAGGTCGTTCGTCGACCTCGGACGCCCGAGTTGCCTTCGTACGCGGGCAGGTTGGCTTGCGATCCTTCGTCGCTCCCGCAACTTCGTCGCTCCCGCGGGGTAGTTACTACTTTTTTTTTTTTTTTTTTTTTTTACGTGCGCAAAATCCCCACGGATACCTCCCCACCGGAGCCGGTGGAGGAGGTTATGTCGGACTCGAACCGACTAAAACGCACGCCGCCTGTGGGTCGTTTCGGTTGCCGAAGGTGAGGTTGACAGGCATATCCCTCGCACCCCGGCCGACCCAGGGCCATCTCTCACGATCTGGCCCTCTTCTCCCCAACTCGTCCCCGGAAACGGGGAGGCGCGCCACGCGCGCCGCCGCCGCGGCCTGCTTCTGCAAGGGTGACAGGCGGCTTCACCTGTCACCCCCAGGCCGGCGCTCATGGGGGGCGGAGGTCGTTCATCGACCTCCGACGCCCGAGTTGCCTTCGTGCGCGGGCAGCTTGTCTAGCGATCCTTCGTCGCTCCCGCTGCCGCTCCCGCCCCGCCTCCTCCTTCACGAGCATTATTTGCTCGCAGAAGGAGGCGCCGGCCGCCCACGCATCCGCGCAGCGAACCATCGCCGCGAGCAAGGTGGAGAGCGTGAGAACCCTCACTCCCAGGGCCGCCACAAGCTCCCGCCTCGGCGTCTCCCACGCCGGACACTCGGTGAGCGTGTGCGGACCTGAGTCCTCGCTCGCGTCGCAGTGATGGCACTCGGACGTTGGCTCTTTCTGCATCCGACGCAGATACTTTCCGAAGCATCCGTGCTCGGTGATCATCTGCGTCAGACGGTACGAGAGGCTGCCGTGTGGCCTCTCTAGCCACTCCCCCATGATGGGTCTTACCGCCGTTACTACGGCGTGCCCTGGGGTAGTTACTACTAGTCTAAATGCAGAATGTTGATATAGCCTTGGTTGTGAAAGTCAAATGGCAATCGATTCACGGAGAATATCGCAGTAGCATCGCAGTTAGACTGAAAATCAGACTCCAACTGAGTTGGGAGAAACCTTAGAGAATGATGACAACACTCTGCCTACCTCGCGTACATTCTTAAAATAACTTGCATCATTTACTCACTAGTTTCACCTCGCATAGTAAGTCTTACCGACGAGCTATCGAATTATTGGGCTCGTTAAACTAACGAGATTGGCAAAGAGGGGGTAATAAGTAGTCCCCTCTTGCCGCCATGTTTGTTGCGTCGACCCACTCCCAGTATGGGAACTATAATTCACTTTTATTGTACATGGAAGATAAATCTATCAGACTTCTGTTTGTACCGGGCCTAGATTCTACTTAAGCAAAACCACTGGCAATATTGCTGAAAAATCCATTTAATTTTAGATTTTAAAAGCTATGGGTCGTGGGAAGCCTAAAGGCTTGTCCGGCTTTGTCTTCCATACTAACGGCACAAAAACTCTGTGTGACTCCTCTGGTGTTACGCACGTCGATAGGCCATTTTAACCACTTTCAATCAGGTGGGCCGTGTGCTTGCCTGCCACCTTTTTCTTTTTTTTTACGTGCGCAATACCTGAGAGCTCTGGGTACCCTACTCACCGTTGAGAACACAACATGAAGTTATTATAACCGCGGTATTCTGTAGGGCGGAGGTACTTCCCCAGTCGGACTGCTCAATTGGGCGGAAATACCGCCGTGTCCTACCTCCTCATAAAGTTGAAGAGTTTGTTTTTAGAAACGACTTAAACTCTAGCACTACATGTGCGATCTGAATAACAGTTTTGCATTTGCTAACCCAGTTCTTGGATAAAGTTATAGACCATATAACATCGCGCTGACTTTTAGGAACTGAGCAATAATAAAAAAATGTTGAAAAAGACGCGAATGTGAGTTGTATATTGTCGGTTGGTAGGTACTCTAAATCTTTCCTATTTTGTCGTCAGCCGGGCTCATTTCAAACTGTCGAGTAAGTAGGAAGGAATCTATAAGAACTCATGAAAATCACGGGCAACGAACCTGGACTTTTGGCATAGCAGTCGTGCTTGCTGCATTAACGAAGCTATGTCTGTACATTTAGACCTTGACAGAATAGGACACACCGAGTACAATCCACTTACGTCGAATTACGCCATCAAACATTTGCCTTAATGAGTTAGGTCAGGAGGCAAGACGCTAGGTAAATTGAATTATAACGTTAGGGAACAGTTAGGGATTCATTTGTAATATGACCTCAATCGTTCAAGACGTCTATGTCGTCTCATATGTTCAGCGACATCTAGCGAAATTATGCAGAACTACTTTAAAACTATAAATTCTGGATCGCGCAATGAAAGTTTTCGCGTAAATGAATGTAAGAAATGGAAGTAGTACCTATAGTTAAACAGTGGAGTATTTAATTATAATAATATATAATGGGAAACATGTTCGTTATATTATAACTCACTTCTCAGAAAGTATATATTAGTCATCATTATTTAACTGGATGCATCCTGCTTTTGGTTTGACTTATACGGCTTTATGTGAGCGACTGCCGTTTGACCTCTCAACCCGAAGAGGAATCCCCCTTACCCCCATTTATATTATTGTAAAAGAAGAGGACACGCAAAAGTTGCACCAAAAGCGATACAGTCGTTTATGTAGATGTGCAAACAGGCATTTTCTTATACCGTTGACGATGGCGACTTATGTAACCGATCCAGTTGGGGCACTTCTAGTGATTTTCCATATAACTTTAACTTTCTTTAATGCTGGTACACACTATCCAAATGCAACAACGTATATGATTTAAAAGTACCCTTAGAATATATAAAGAGTGCACACACCAGGGGAGCCAAATTCGCGCTGCGACCCTGTGCACAGAGAGTTTCTGTGCCGTCAGTGTACAAGCCTATAGTCTATCCACTGACAGCACAAAAACTTTCCAGTAAGCTCTGGCTGCCCCACTCACTGCCGGGAACACAACACGAGGTTATTATGGTCGCGGTATTCTGTGAAGTGGAGGTACTCCCCCAGTCGGATTGCTCAATTGGACAGAAATACCGTCGTATTCTACTTCCTTAGTACCTTAACTTATGTATGTCCTAACGTTATGCGAAATGACGTCTTTCCTAAGGAAAGCCCCACATGTGAATTGTGATGTTTGTTGAATCTGCTACAGGAAAAGTTATTTTCTAATACTTGTAGTTCATTTAAATACATACAAAATTTAATGGAATTATGACTGTTATGTACAATATCACAAGTATGCAGCAGTAGGGTAATTACAATTTTATTGAAAATAATTAATCGCGTGGTTCCCGGCAGAGTAGAATTTTGCTAACCCCATCTCTTCCCATGCGGTGTCGTACAAGGCGATTAAAGAATAGGGCTGTTAAGCATCAGACAGATATATACAGCTCAGACTCAGGCACAGATACAAGCCTCGAGTCAACAATAGTGCCCGGAAGATGGCAATAGGCTCACCCCCGTGTTCAGTGGAACTGAAAACAATGATTGGTGAAATGTGGGTGTTAATTCACCTCTGCCTAACCCTTCGGGGATAAAGGCGTGATTAAATGTATGTATGAAAAGAATCAATCTATGAGCGAGTCTGAAGATTTTTTAATCATCTCAAGAACGAAATTGGCAGTAGGTAGGCAGTGTAGGCACGACAGATTAACAAGCTCTCCGAGGTACATCTAAATACTAAGTCAATATCTGCACTTAATTTTTAGGAATTTCGTTAAATTTGGATCTAAAGGTTTGACAAACATTATCTTAGGTGGCCTGCAGTTCACAGGTTTGTCACTTAACAGTAAATCCGATTCCTGCTTCACCATTTCTGGATATAAAATGACTATTTATATGCTAAAAATTGTATCCTATAAGACTTAAAACATAACCCTATAATGTAATGTCTCAAGCTCAAAGCTTATCATGTGACATTTGGTAGAATATCGTCATAGTCCCGATTGTCCATTTATTCGTAATGGCTGCCTATCATCTGCGGGCGGTTACCTTCGAGGTCAATCACTGTATCGCTCCGTTTACAACAGGTCAGGGTAGCTTGAGAAGCCAGCTGCATATATTCAAGTAACGTGTATGGTGTGTACAAACCATTTCGTATTATTATATCCTCTGAGAGATGGGAATCCTCAGATGACAGCATTAGGGATTTCCATTTTCTCAGGAAAGTACTCAAGTCTACAGTAGTGACATGAGTATTTTCCTACATGGACATTTTTCAGCGAATACATTTCTGCTAGGCGGCTATAAATGTTATATTGCTTTAGCAAAATAACCTCAAAAGGACCAATTCGCGACTGGACTAATTCCCGAAAAGATTAATTCTCAAGAGGATTAAAAATAGTATAATGCCTAATTCGTGAAAGGACTTATTTCATAAAATCAATTTTCCTTCTTCCTACAGTCCCGGGTCCATTCCCCCCCATCTCTTGAAACCAATGACTTCTAACCCTAAACAAATTGTTAACTTGTTTGATACAAAACTTGTTGAAGACTTGTAGAAGACTAGTCAAAATACAATACATACACTATAATACACTTTTTCGTTCACAAAGTAAGTATTGCCAACGAGTTGTAAACAAGTATAAAACACAATTACGTTCACACTGAAGCCTGTGACATATTTCAACTTGTCAAGTACGAGGGACAAGATTACTAACGTCGTCGTGTTGTTGTCTGATAACGACCGATATACACATCATTCCAACTACTAAACACATTACTAAATCTAAACGACTACCTACTAGGCAATCTGACTTCCTAATCTACTCATATCTGTTCTGTTCTTTGCTACCCATCCAAAGATTGCTTGTAAGAGATCGCCGTTGGTGATAAGACCGCCCATTGTAAAAACTACTGTTTATTTATGTCCATACTGCTAATTTCCTGTCTTATTTTGTACAGTAAAAAGTTACCTATCCCATCTATCCTACAAATATTATAAGAAGAAGTTTCAATCAATCTCCTACAGCTTAACGCTGATTCAACGGAAAGTACAGGGATCGATTAAAATTCTTGCCCACACAGTCTGCGTTCTTTTTAGTTAGTTTAAGTCCGACATAACCTCGCCCACCGGCTCCGGTGGTGAGGATATCCGTGTGGATTTTGCTCACAATAAAAAACACTGAATCGATTAGAATCTGAAATAACACAGGCTACTTTTTACCCCCGAAATAGTTCCCCAAGGGTTAGCGGGATCATAATTCTGCGCTGGTGGAGTTGCGGGCTGCTAATCTACTCAATGTCAGTACAAGTCTTCAATCAACAAGTACTGATTGTATAATATGCATATAATTTGCTTGGCTATTTTGAAACTGTTTATTGAACGAAACCGTTATATTCTACCGAAAACTATTTTATGTGGTGTACGTTGCCAAGAGACACAAGCTTATAACGCCAGCACTGTTGAAAGTTATCAGATCTGCGAATTTCTGACTGGAATATTCTGCATATTTAAATTTTTATGGGACTTCAGGACCCTAGATCTCAGGTTCTACTTCCGTTTCAAACAAAGTCGAAGGGAAAACAATATTTATTCTGTACTTAGGTATATTGAAACGAAATTTACACAATGTGAAAATAAAAAAATACTGGACTTATTTAGTACTCTTACTTACTTATTGAGGCCTGCTTCGTGTTGGTGGTGTGGTGACTATGCGTTTGCATCACAGCTGAGCACCGCACGAGCCGTCCCTTACGTATAAGTTACCTACCTTTATTTTGTTATGTTATAATATAAGTATGTATAATAGAAAAATAAAAAGTTTTGTTATAGAAAACTGATTATCCTACACAAACCTTATCTGGGTGTACAAGATATTACTAAATTTATGTAAAACATTGTAATAACAATTATTAAATAAATAAAATAAATAGTAAATGGTCCACTGATGAGTTTTACGAAATTTTCCTTTATGTAACTTCGTAGGAGAAAATTTCGGAAATGAACGGGTCAGCCAATAGTACCCGTACAAAAATGGATAAAGGAACTTGCACATTGTATACAATCTGTCTGTTACTATAAAAGTAAAAGTTTACCCAAAATAGCGTGCCGCACATTTGCTTACGAACATTTTGTGCAACACACCAGCAGTGCATGTACTAAGCTGGTAGCGCTTTTGACTTCTGTCTCTACTGGTTAAGGTTGTGCGTAACTATTGTGAATGCACAGTTTGGCACATTTGTACACAAATATGTTCACGAGCAGAATGATCAATTTATACGCATCGACGCGAGTCCACTGTATGTACGTGTGCGCGCACAAAAGTATACAGATGTGCGCGAACATTTCTAGAATGATCGCGCACAATTTGTTGTTTAATGCTTTAGTGAGTCGACCAGAATAAACATTTGTGTCGCAACATTGCAGTGCCACACTGTTCAACACACTGGTGGAGTTCTAGCTTTACTATTAGATTTGATATTTGAAATTCATAATACAATTCTAGAAAGTTCATGGACAAGACATTTCATGTGGTAGTTTCTTCAACATTACCGTATTTCAACTCAAAAGTACCACTATAACCCTTAATAGTATTCAAGAATTCAAGCATCGCGTGCGCTTCTGTATGTACATTATTTTGTTCTACCATCAGCTTCAGTCGCCCTAGTTGACGGTGGCCTTCCATGGATTTAAATATGTATGGGCTACGAAAATATTGATTCTACCCTCCACACAAGAGGAGCAAAGTTTAAATACTATCTTAATTAAATCTAATTAAATAATTAACATTTTTCAATAAAATAAGTTGCAAATAGCATAAGTGATATCTACTTACGTTTGCAAAAGTTAATGTAGCAGTAATTCAGAATACACCACCTGCCAGCACATACTACACTATGTCTCAACTTAGCAACATTGAGGCCACTCAGAAATCCTTGGAGGAGTGCTTCACCAAGAGGATGGGGGAGTTGGAAACACAGCTTCAATGTGGAAGTGCAGCTAAAGACACTGTGGCGAAGGTGGCTGAGGAGTTCAGGACCTTCCGGGAGCTGATGTATAACATGCTGGGGCTGCTCCGCAAACAGATCTCTGAATGCTCTAGGGCCATAGACTCAATGGAGACAAGGCACCGGCGTAAAGCTATGCTATTTCTGGGAATTGCGGAGTCTGCGAGCGAGGACTGCGGTGGGGCCGTCCTGGATGTCATACGGAGTAAGCTGGGCCTCAAGGACTGCACAAAATCTTCAATCACTACGTGTCACAGGCTTGGAGCAGTGAGTGAGGAACATCACCGGCCTGTTCTGGTGCGCTTTTCCAGTCTACAAGTAAGGACAGCCGTATGGAGAGCAAAAACAGCATTAAAAGGCTCGCCCATCTCCATCCGAGAATTCCTGACGCGGGCCAGGCAGGCCGTGCTCACCCAGACACGGCTGCATTTTGGAACTCGGGCGTGTTGGACGCAGGACGGCGTGATTGTAATTAGGACTTCAGATGGCAAGAGACATAAAATTACTGCTGCTGAAGAGTTGCAGTCTCTAGCTAAGGCGTATCCTAAGTCTCCCGGTGTTGTCTCATCCAATGGAAATAAGAACATCACCCGCAAGGTGTGATTACATAAGTTCATAACAATTGTGTGCTTCACGTATTCCGTCGGACTGGCACTCAGGTATGCAACATAGGTATTATTAATTATTTGCCTTATAAATTGTAAAATACCTCACATTGTTGTACTATTATCGTCCTAGTACTATTATCGTCTTACCACCTACTATGATCTTTACAAATCTTTCAATATAGGTATACTATATTCTTCATACTACCTACTT
Organism: Eilema griseolum; assembly: GCA_963662185.1. NCBI lineage: Eukaryota > Metazoa > Arthropoda > Insecta > Lepidoptera > Erebidae > Eilema > Eilema griseolum. The sequence continues at coordinate 22,619,176 of OY759243.1, forward strand.
ACTAAGATCATTACAAATAGTAACTATTTCATAAGTATTTCTATTCTTAAGCAAGATGTTCAATTCTTGATCTTGAAATAAATGTTTGCACCTGAAAATGACAATCTGCTGTCACTATTGCCCAGTCACAGTCAAGTCAGTGTGACAGATAGTACGAGTGACAGTTCGGCGGGTTGCGTTCCGGGGCACGTTTTGTTATAATGATATTTTAAACTTTTTCGTATGTTACACGAGTGTCTTTGCTTTGTTACTGTTTTTGTTTTGTTTTTTTTTTCCATTTAATGTGTTGTTAGCTGGCGGGTGGTGCAGAGATACAACGCTGCATTAATTTTTATTCTTTCTTAAAGAAACCTAGCATATATATACCTTAGTTCAGTCTTAATAATATTCCTATAAATATTTACTGATATTTATTATTCTACATATTTATTTTATTTTTATTTATTCTTATTTTTATTTTATATTGTATTTATTTAATTAAATGTTATATAAAGATAATGTCTCATACAATTTCGATAACGATTTGTCTAAGTCATCCAGTGATGCCAGCGACAGCTCCATTCCTGAAACTCTAGATGACCGCCTGCGACGGACTTTTGTAAATGAAACAAAGAACTTACTGAATGTGTGTCATATAAACGCACAGAGCGTACCCAGTCATCACAGCGACCTGCTGGCAGCCTTCGCCAACCCTAACATACATGCCATCCTGATCTCTGAGAGTATGCTCAAACCTGGATTGCTGTCTACTTCCTATTGTATTCCTGGTTTCATTCTAATTCGGAATGATCGTATCAATAAACGAGGAGGTGGTGTTGCCATATACCTCCGTAGTTTTCTACACTATAAAATTCTAGCCTCCTCGTGTCCAGACTACAATGCAGATGCTGAATTTTTGTTTCTCGAGGTTTGTGTCAATGGAACCAAACTGGTTCTCGGGGTTGTTTACTGTCCTCCTTCTGTCAATTACTTCTCCAGTCTGGAAACAGTTCTGGATTCTTTAGGGTCACCTTATATGCATCACATCATCATGGGGGATTTTAACACGAACTTACTAAATGCGCAGTCCCTAGAAGCCCGTAAACTTTGTCACATTGTTGAGTCAGCCAGTCTTCATATTTTACCCTTACAAGCTACTCATCACAACATCCTGGTCGAGGACACCTGGCTTGACCTTATAATAACCTCATCCGCTACCCACGTTCATAGTCACGGCCAAATTCCTGCACCATGCTTCTCACACCACGACCTGGTTTATATCTCTTATAACGTGAAACCTCCCAAACCTCGGCCTAAGGTTGTGTTTGTGCGAAGTTTTGGACGCATGGACATGGATAGGCTACACCAGGATGCTTCTTTGTTGAACTGGGATGCGTTGGAAGCTGCAACCACCGTCGATGAGAAAGTTGCTGTATTCAATGACATTGTGCTCAACCTTTACGATGTTCATGCTCCTGTCCGAAGGGTAAAACTAAAACGTCCACCGGCACCTTGGCTAACACCGGAGGTTCGAGTGGCAATGGGGCGTAGGGATTGCGTCTATAGGAAATTTCTAAAAAAACGTAATGACGAGAATTGGAATCTCTATAAGTCAGCGAGAAATCGCTGCAACCAGATGATACGTAACGCTAAGCGCCGACATATCCACGATAATATCTGTTCATCTTCACCTGCCAATATATGGAAGTTTCTTGGTACTCTGGGTATTGGCAAACAGCACGCAGATTATCAGTTGACAGTTGGCTTGGATGATCTGAATCAACATTTCTCTTCTACTACTCCCATTGATCACCAAACCAAATGTCATACATTAAATTACGTTGCGGGTCTTATAAGTCCTGATATAGACCCATTCAAGTTTTCTCCAGTTGCAACTGAGGACATCAAAAAGATAGCCCTCTCTATTAAATCTAATGCAGTTGGCTGTGATAAAATATGCCGTCGTATGATTGTGCCAATAATTGACCATCTGCTTCCTGCCATTTCTCATATAATAAATTTTTGTCTCTACTCTAGAATGTTCCCCTACCTTTGGCGTAAAGCCTACTTGATCCCTTTACCTAAAATATCCAACGCTACACTTCCCAATCACTTCCGCCCCATTTCGATTCTCCCTTTTATGTCCAAGCTGCTCGAGGCCTGTACACTAAAACAACTCTCTTCGTTCATTCATCGGAATAACCTGTTAAGCCCGCTACAGTCAGGCTTTCGGCCTGGCCATAGCACTACTACTGCACTTCTAAAGGTTACAGGTGATATAAGGACTGGCATGGAGGCTACAAAGGTAACAGTGCTTGTCTTGGTGGACTTCTCTAATGCATTTAATACAGTCAGTCATGATATCTTGCTAGCTATACTTTCCCATCTAAAGATCTCAGCTGATGCACTGGAATTTTTCTCAAATTATCTTCGGGGGCGCCGGCAGTGTGTTCGCATCGAGGAATCCACTTCTAACTGGTGCGATCTCATTGCTGGTGTCCCTCAAGGCGGTATTCTCTCTCCCTTATTATTTTCTATTTTTATTAATCTTATTACTAACAATCTTCGATGTGCGTATCATCTGTATGCAGACGACCTGCAGTTATATGCCCAAGCACCTGCAGATGACATTTCTAGTGCTATACACGAGCTGAATGAGGATCTGGAGGCTTTGGGAAATTGGTCTACTAATTTTGGTTTAACCATAAACCCATCAAAGTGCCAGGCCATCATACTGGGCAGTGGTAGGTTGCTGAATGAAGTCAATACCACTACACGTCCACCAATTATCTACAACGGAACAATAATTCCATTCAGCTCATCAGTAAAGGACCTGGGACTCTACCTCGATTCCAACCTCGACTGGCGCGTGCAGGTAATGAACTTGAGCCAGAAAATTACAGGTAGGCTTAGAGTTCTGTACCGCCTGAAGAACTTCCTCCCAGCAAGGACAAAAGCTATGTTGACTCAAAGTTTAATCCATCCTCTGATTGACTATGGTGATGTGTGCTATCTTGACCTGAATGCAGACCTTCTCAACAAACTTGACCGTCTTCTCAATAACTGCATTCGATTCATCTTCAATCTTCGTAAATATGACCACGTGTCTTCTTTCCGCTCGCAGCTTAATTGGTTAACTATTCGTCCTCGCCGTAAGTTACGCACACTTACTACTCTCTACAATATTCTCAACTCTCCCTCTATCCCTACTTACTTAACGTCTTATTTTCAACTATTATCTTCCAGGAATGACAGAGATCTTCGTTCTACAGACAATCGGCTCCTTGCATTCCCAACTCATAGAACTAACTTTTTAGGCTCTTCGTTCTTTGTTGAGGCCGTTCGTCTGTGGAATGCACTTCCTCAGGAGATCAGGAAGAGCACAAGCCGCGATGTGTTCAAGTCCAGGGTACGGCAGTTGATCATCGCGGAATTGGCAGAGTTATCGGCTCAACAATGATGTTTTTACCACTCTTGTATATTTATATATATTTATTATATATTTATATTGTATTTATGTTATATTTGTATATTAATCAGATATGTATGATTTATGGTATGTAAATATATGTACTGTTTATGTAAGTGTATGTAATTAATCTATAGTATCACCTATCGAACAATCAAATCCCTAATTAATATGCGCCTACCACGTACTAGCTCTGCATCACCCAATGGTAGACTGGTAGAGAATGCCTACGGCATTAAGTCCGCCAATGTACATCGTGCATAAAGAATAAATAAATAAATAAAATAAAATAAAAATATCCATGTTGCTTTGCTAGCACGGAATGCAAAGTACACACTGATATGCTTATAAATTTAAATAGGTGAAGGTCGTATAGGACCCGTGCGGCAACGTGTCACCGGAAATGCGCAGCAACCTGCGGAATTAAAAAATACCAGCCAAGTGTGAGTCGGACTCGCGCATCAAACGGTTCCATACAAAATTGGATTCAGGGACAAACTTTTGATTGCGTTCACTTGGAAGTCTGATTTTTACACAATTTCAAGACGGTTTAGACCTGAGTATGTGGTATAAATTTCAAATTGATGCCTCGCCTCCACGCAATTTTGAGTAAAAGGTCTTGACAGACAAACAGACGGACAACGAAGTGATATACTATAAGGGTTCCGTATTTTTCCTGTAGGCACGGAATACTAAAAAATATTTTTTATACAAATTAGGTGGCAGACAAGTACACGGCCCACCTAATGGAAAGTGGTTACCGTGAACTATGAATGTGTGGAACACCAGGGAAGTCACACCGGTACTGCCGACCCTGTAAGAATAGAGAGTTTTTGTACCGTCAGTGCAGAAGACACAGCACAAAAACTCTCCAGTGAGCTCTGGCCACCCTACTCACCGCCGGGGACACCACACGAGGTTATTATAGCCGTGGGTATTCTGTACGGCGGAGGTACTTCTCCAGTCGGACTGCTCAATTGAGACGGGAATACCGTCATGTCCTACCTCCTCCTATTATACACATGATAATAGATTTAAACTGCAAAAGTATATGAGTCAAGATCCTTAAGCCAGAAGATAACTCTAGCGTGAAATAGCTGCATAAGCTTAAGCTTATTAACATTAATTAGTTATTACTAAGCTTCTTCTCCTTCTCGTATCAATGATTCACGGTTTATTCCATCTCAACCGCACTGTTAGTGCCTTTATTCAAATCATTTTTAATTTTGGACACATGACACAAGGGACACGAAACCAAGTGCGCCATGTACTGGATGGAGGCCATCAAGCTAAAGACCACCATTGTTGAATTTTGTACTTAAACTGATTCAGATGAGACTGAAGAAAATCTCTTTAAAATTTTCATTCGACGTAGGTAGTGGATGAATGGATATGGATTCCGTAGTGGTATTTACGGAATCCATAAACGGAGCTAGCCCATTATTTTTGCTAGCCAAGTCATATTTTTTTTAATGTGTAACCTAACGACTTAGCAAGTAGTGTTCGTGTTAATTACATTACTAACGTGAGCAATTATTTGTATACTTTGTTTGCCCACTACTATGTTCTGTTGGATGTACCTGCTTACGAACACTAGGTACATAACTTTTACTATGTTAACTACAATAAGCTAGCAGGCTTTACACAGCGGCAGCGGGAGCGACGAAGGTTCGCAAGCTAAGCTACCCGCGTACGAAGGCGTACGCTCGTTTCCGGGGACGAGTTGGGGACCCTATAGTCCCCACACCCGAGGAGGGTCAGATCGGGAGAGGTGGCCCTGGGTCAGTTAGGGTGCGAGGGATATGCCTGTCAATCTCACCTTCGGCAACCAACAATAACCCACAGGCACCGTGCGTTTTAGTCAGTTCTAGTCCTACATAACCTCTCCCACCAGCTCCGGTGGGGAGATATCCATGGAGATCTTTTTGACGTAAAAAAGACTTATTTCTATTAAGTGTCAGCGAAAATACCACCGTCTCGTTAAGTAGCAATAGAAAAAAAAAGAAAAATGCGATTATCTTTGCATAACTGCAGCACATAAAAACGTTTCATTACAGTATACTTCAACTTCACTAATAAAAAACTTAATTAGTAATAAAAAATTGTAACGGCAACACTAAACAACCCGCCCTTCTCTATCTGCAGCCATTACAATTACAACTCTATGGCTATGACCTATTATTCCATTCTGCTCTAATCTATGGTTCATCTAATTATTATTTATAAACAACAACAAAATATGCAGTGCGTTAGCCTAATTTTTAAAGAAAAGTAGGTATATGAAGCACGATTTTTGAGAATAATAAAGCTTTTTAATTTTTTAAATTTTTTTTATCTAGGACACGCTAATTAGACTTTACCTCGCCTGATGGTAAGCTAAAGGCGAAGTCTCAGGAAAGCTAGGAAAGAGGGTCACCATTACAGACAGTAGTAAGTAAAGTTACAATGGTGGCACTCAGCTTGGCGGCCTCGTCAGATGCTTTTGCACGCCCCGCTTAAAGAACCCGGAACTGTCTGTGACTTTTGTCAGCTATCTAAAATTAAACGCTACTAAGTTCACATTGAGTCAGACGGCAGTACTTTTCCGGTCGAGGAAATGATATCAAATACTGTCACAATTATATCTGGTACCAAATCTGATTACGCTCGTACCACATGTCTTCACTGTTTTTTACATTGCTCTACTACCTAACCCACCTGGGTCTAACACTTACTCTACCTACGGAGTACAATCAACAAACAAGACACGGTCGCATTTTGTTGTTAAAAAGTTATATAAAGATGCAACCGTATCTTTGTCAACTGTACATTGCTCTACAATCTACTACATATCTCTAGTTTTATAGATTGCTGTACGGGTTCGACAATTGTCTACATGACTCTACATCTTACCATTTCCTACCTTATTCATTTCACTGAATTTAACCACTAAATATAAACTTTAACACTTCCAGATACTGATCGGCATCACACTCATGGTGTGGGTAGTCCAGAAAGCGCGAAAGGAGCTCACGATAGCAATCATGGAGGCAGAGCTCGGACGGGAGACGATATCTTCATCCAGCAGCTCCTCCATCAGCTAGCCAACACCCCGGGCTTCCACCGACGTGGACAGCGTCTCCGAGGAACGGTCCAGCTAGGGCACAATCCACCCCTGCTTCAGACACTTCACGAGAATGTCCGAAGCTGAAGAAACCTACGTTTGAGGGTGATCACCCTGTGATATTAAAGATAATATTATTCGCCATGTTACCTCTAAGAGGATTATTGAGGATAGAAATAGTTTCTTTCTTATAGAGTGGTTCGAAATCTCGCTCAGGAAACTCTGTGACTAAAATGTTTCGTACACTACAAGTCGCTTCAGAATACACGTTTAAAATTAATATGAGTTTTGAATACGATTGTACTTAAATTACTAATCTACTTCAAGACTCGTGTAGTTGACACGATTCTTGGCTTTCTTTTTTAAATGATAATTATGCTTTACGTTTTGCATTTGGTGATGAATGAGTTTGCCTATTGATATTTAGAAGTATAGTTACAGTTCGATTTTGGAATTGCAATAAGGTCAAAAAAGGAAAATATTAAAAGAAAGAAAGCAAGATATTGGATTCCGGCTTTATTATGTAACGAATTCGGGTAATCCATGTGGGTGTTGTTGATGATAAACAATGTCAATAGTTACCTTACGAATAGTAACTGATAATTATAAAAAATAATTGACCAGAAAACCAAATAGATGCGTTATCAGAGGTTATAATTCGCTCAAGGGAGGATAAATAACTAAGGACCCACCGCCAGAACTGAATACTGATTCAACTCGGCCCTCTACAACGGTACAACCATCAGAATAATATGGAAACTGGCCGCTCTGGTAAGCAGTAATGAAATAACCTAAGCTTTTATAACTGCAGTGGTTACTCGCGGATTAGGAGAAGAAGAAAAAAACTTCTGGCACTCTTTCAAACTTTACGAAATGTAGAATATTTCGTATTTACAGTCGATATTAAATGGAAAACTGAAACTTAACGATTACTATCGACAGAATCGATAATAAATTCTGCTCTTGAGCAAGTGCGCCGATCGAGTGACGGCCCTTCAAGTTTGACAGTTGACTAACTGCCAAAACATAATATGCGGAGTTCAGTTACTACATTCCTTTTTTAAAATGTAGCTGAAATATTCGATTGCATTGAACTAAAAATAGGATCGCTGCTTCAGAGCTAACACATTTGAAAATAACATAGGAATATTTTATAAAAATGCTAGTTGACCCGTCAAACATTGTTTTGTCATATAAGTGACACCGGTAGACGCTTGGATGGGGGGGGGGGGATATAACTCACCAAGTGATAATTGATCAGTTATCGACCGGGGTTGAAAAATATAAAATGCTATCAAAACATAGGGGTCGCTGGTAGGAGGGTAAAAATTTAGGACTAAATGTATTTTTCAATTCCATAAAACAAAAAAATAGCAAAATAATTTGTCCAAGAAGTAAAAATAAATGTTTTAGGTTTAAGCACCCTTGAAACTTATGGGTGTGAAAATTAGCTATAAACCTATTATCATACCTACTGAATATACATATAAAATTTCATCAAAATCGGTCAAGCTCTTTCAGAGGAGTATCTAAAACTGTGACACAAGAATTTTATATATTAGATGTACGGCACAAACACTAGTATGGACCGGGTCCGGGGTTAAGAGGGGGACACGATTTTCCTTCACCCGAAAGAGGCCGAGTCAAATTCGGAGATGTCCTTTGGGTCAGCTGAAGTATGAGTTATAAGTTTGTCTCAGGCAAACATACACCCCGGCATCTACAGACCCAAGATGTCGAGTTCGACTTAGCCGCCTAGGATATCCGAGTGGACTTCCTCACGAAAAAAAAGTATTTCGTATTACCCGGGTATTACTATTCCTGGTCATTACTCAACCGACGTAAACTCATACCTAAATCCTAACACAATCAATTTAGCTTAGCTGGGGAGATCGACGGCAATACTGATAACATAAATTTTTATTACTTACTCTTGAAAAAATTGTATTGTGTATACTTCTCTCACTGTCAATCACATGTTAATGGTGATGTGCTAACTAAGTACGTCATTTTATTATTCTCACACAATACAGTAGGTAATATTGTTACTTGTTTGTGCGTATGATAATATATTCTAATGCACTAACTGACGTACGAAACGCTAGGTATGAATATAATATGTTGATTTTATACCAATCTAGTTTTAGTTATTAAAATTAGATACGGTTTTCAGATAAAAAGATTTACAAGTCAGTTGAAATGTTTTCGGGCACATTTTTTGTCTTGTCACGTGTTTTGTTATAGATTCCACGTGCATAAGGTATTCCATTTCAAACATAACATAAACTCACGCCTATATTCTCCCCGAGGCGGAGGTGCTAGCACCCACATTTCCCCAGTTTATGTTAGGGTCCCAATGTGGCGAGCCTATTGCCATTAACCGGACACTTATAAACCTGCGATAAATACTCACATAACTTCGAAAAGCATCGAAAAGTCATTGGTGTGTGCCATGGTAAAACCTGGGATCAAACCCGAGACTTCGTCTCAGCAGTCCATTATCCATACCGCTAGGCTATCGCGGGTACTCCATTTTAATAAGTATATTTTACTTTATTCAATCATTACTTTTCAAAAACTTGTTCATGGACTTAATGTTTTGGTCAATACATACATTTATTACAGTATATATTTACTGTTATAGTCAACTAATTAGATTCTAGAGTCTAGAACAGTGAAATTACTGAAGAAAAACTCTTCGTTAAATATCTGAAGTAGTCTAACACAAACTATGACGGAGATCTAACAGTCCTCCGCCATACCCTTCTAACGTAAACCTTCCGAGTTGGGCGTGCGAAATTCACAATCTCGCTTCGCTTGCTTCAGAGCAGTTTAACGCACTTCTGAATATCAGTCGTGATTAATAAGTTGTGATTAATATACTAAACTATGCTAAATAATTTATTTACATTAATCCACCAGTATTAGGTTCGTACAAGATCGCCTACTTGGTCATTTCAATATTATACAAAATTATACCATTGTCATTTCAATATTACACAAAATTATACAATAATACAAAATGAATCAATATTGGATTTTTACTACAAAATAAGGTATCGAATACTGGTTTTATCAAAACTAGTTATTGTTAAAATATTTATAACCGAATGCAGACATGTGGATCATAATATTTTTAATAATACATTTCTAGTACAATCGTAGTCAAAAGCCATAAGTATCATATAAAAAAATGCTCAAATTAATTATTCTTTCTATCCACAGTGATATTAAATACAACAGTATGTAAATAGCAATTGATTACTGATTGGCAATCTGTTATGGTGTAGTATAAAACGTGACAATCATCCACATAGCACAACAAAACGGCTAAGCCTCCAAGAACCAAATAGCCTAAGCCTCCTAAAGAAATGTACATTTAATTGTGCAATCTATCATATATATAGTTATATATAGAGTTTAATAGAACTTAACACTGAAGTAAAATGCTAGCTGAACAGAGATAAGTGGAGATTACTCACTATTCACTGATAAATATTTTTTTAATGAAGCGATAACCTTAACCCGCAAGAGAATATTTTGTATCTTCGCTTAGATATTACTTTGCAGAAGTTTCACTTTGTTCTCACTTGCACTTGCTGATTAATATATCTGCTGTTGGACTCTAGTTTGAGTGGGGTCAACTACCTATTTAAAAACACATGTATACAAATTACACAATTTGTATACATGTGTTTTTAAATAAAATAATTGGATGCTCATATCTTTCTCTTAATTGATTTTTAGTTGAAGTGAGTTTTCGCCACTTATCTCATCTACTCTACAATAGTTAAGTAAATCCAAATAATATGTGAATTCCAGATACGATAGTAGATTGCCGGACAGGTGTGAATATAGACAATTTATTTTTCAACGAAATATTCAGGATAACTAAAATAATTTTCGGTCTTTGTATTGGTAGTGTTTAGTATTAAAATTGTTGCCAAATTTTATCACATGCAAACGAGTTTAACATATAATTTAGACCATTTATCTCTATATAATATTATTGCATATTTTAAAGTGTACACTTGTACAGACGCCCTCAATATTTGCTGAACACTTCTTGACTTCTGCATTAAAATAAATAAATAATATTGATAAAAAAGTACAGTTTCATAATCTTTAGAGGACAAGTTGAATTTATTAAATGTTTGTCCAATGTTTTAGAACTAAGGGGTTTTCTAATTTGAAATTTATTAAACCACTTTTGAGCACGATAGTACGTATCTCTGTAGCCTCTTTTATTGTAAGTTTACGAATAATTGCGAGCCAATTTGCATATAAAATGAATACATTAAGTTAAAAGTGGTTCCCTATTAAACGTAGTTATTGGACAGACTTATAGCCTTTTTAACAACAGAAAAAATGCAATGACCTGCATGCATATCTACATTTTTATTCTGCAACCTATTTCTTGGTCCTGCTAAGGAGTTTTGCGTGACTACAACTGCTGTATTTCAAAGCATATCTATGTTTATTATCTCACTTTGCAGTCATTTGTATAAACCTATCTAGACAAAAATAAATATTTTACTTTCTTTTACTGAGCTTCCAAGTTAGAAATCTGTTCAAGTCTGTAAAAAATTCTGATAACTTTTAGAGTAGTTAGTAACTTAACTCAACTCAAATTACTAACTCGTAACAAAACTCTTCTCTTTCACGTAATACATAATTCTTTCACAACTGTTCTCATTTAAATCACGTTACTACTAACTTTATACTCTGAACCCCGATTCTACCAATCGACTATTGTCATATCGCCGACACTGCAAAAAATGCCATTAAATTTTAGACTCAACTGTTATGCATTTAAAGTCTAAAATGTAATGGCATCTTGTAGAGTGAATTAAAAAGATAACGAACCTTATCTCATTTCATTTTGGTCTCTATATCAATAGTCTTAAAATTAAATGGCTTTCTGCCACGTGCCAGTTGTATAAATGCAGGCACTTAATTTCAATATTTTGACGTGTTGTCTTGGTAATTGAATTTTCTACTGTATTTTTAGTGTTTCCCTCTCTTAAAATTCAAGATGTACAGATGGGAAAGAAGACAAGTATATATCTTTAAGTACAACTTTATATGTGTACACTTATCTCCTTGCTACGTGTACACTGGCAACCTCTTGTATGTATTTTTTTTTATTGTCCCATTTTGTCTTATTCCTATTTTTATCAGTACAAATGATCAACGTGATTAATAAATAAATAAAGAAGCTAGACACGTTTGCATGTGACAAGTAAGCATTCTTTTGATGCCAATCCAGTATATTAATAAAAGAGGAAAATTATTTGGCATTTATTCTTATGAAATGGAGACTAAATACCATCGCAAATAGCGATTATTTATTGAGATATGTGTAGCTAATTTGTATAATATATGTATTGTTACATATTACGAAATGTCATGTACATAGTTGGAAGTGTAGGTAGCTAGGTAATTTATATTTTTAATGTAAGAGAATGTTCATCTTTTATGTACTATTGGCTATTTTCACTTGAGCGTTTGTCTATAGCAGCTGACATTTCACTCACCTCCATCTTGTTTAAAATTATAAAAATGGCGGTTATAAAATGCTCTATGGTATTTAAAAAAAAACGTTCAAAGTCGGTAAACGAATTGTATGCAAAATATGAGCATTCTGTGATACGTGTGTCTTGTTCACCGTTGTTTTTAAGAGTTTTAAGTAAAGTTGCGTTCATACTAATCTAAAACAAACCCATGACCTTTTTAATAATGAAGTACTATGTGTAATTGTTGAGATTATAAACACAAACGTTTTATTATTGCTCTGTATTCTGTTTTTACTAATTAAATGGCTTGCAGCATGATTATTGCAGATCTGAGCCAAGTTCATTTAAAAATAATTGTAAATCAGTAATTTTGTTATAAAGTTTTAACTACTGTTAATAACTAATCAAAAGTTACAAATAACCAACGTAAAAAAATCAGATATTCTAACCTCGACTACCATTATTACGCAGCGATATTTCCAATTTTGTTCTGAAACGTTATTTTCTATTTTGATGCATCAGCGCCATTGTGTTCTTTTTTGGAACTATTATTTTAATTTTAGTGAACGCTTGGTTAAAATCGTTTTTTTTTACCGCCAATACTCCAGTTCCTCCGTGATCATGGTGATTGCAATAGCGCCGAAATATCGGAAACTCGAAACAACACAATATGGTAAATATCCCCATAACTTTAATACTAATGTGAGTGACCATAGTTTCAATACCTGTATTGAATTAATCCTCCTTGCATGTTACTTTTACAATATTTATTATAATAGTTACATCATAGTATTATATTTTGTCAGGGCGCGTTTACGAGTTATTGCTGGTCAAACTTTTATATCTTATCTGTGTATTTATTTTATTATCTGTATATAAATATTTCTTTGTTTATCGTTTATGCGCTGCTATATCAGTCATCCGAAAAAAAAAAGTTATGTGAAAATGCGTAAATGTTCCTAACACGAAAACTTTACAATAAAGTTAATTATTAAATAATAATATATGCATAAGTACATTAAGTTCCAAATTTTTTACTTTTTAGAGTGTAATCCTACCATGAAACATCCCCAGTTGTGGATCGAATACGATCTCCTAAGGTTGGGTTCAGGGATCGAAGTGGAATAGCGATTCCATTTCCATCCCCTGAGGGATCGAAATATGGGGATCCTAATGGAACACCTGGACGCTGCGAGCAATCTGTTCCATGAAACATGTAACACCTATGTACATGCCTAAATGCTACGTTTTTCGTTTCTTTCATGCGTGCCCAAAGATTTGGATGTTTTATGGTAGGCTCTAGCTCTAAGGATTTAAAAAAAGTATAATATCGCATACTTAGAAATATCTTCTATTCTAATAAACTTTTTAATGAAACTATTCCACGATTATTCAAATTCTTTATCCAAGTTTCTAAAGTGAAATTCAAATATTTTTTGTTATAGTAAAATCAGTAACAACTTGTGAATGCGTCCTTGTTCCTCTAAAATGGTTCTTCCTTTACGATCTAAAGACTGACAATTATTTGTAATAATTCTGTTTTGCACTCTGTACAGAATAGCAGTTACCAACACGTTAGGGAATAGAAAAAATAAAGTTTTTTTTAAGTGATGTTTTATAACGATATATTGCGGGAACATAAAAACGTTTTTGTAAAAAATCTTAATTTAAATTTTGTATATATAGCAATAATCGTTTATATATATATATATATAATAAATTATTTATTATTGAATAAGTACATTGGGTTTTATAAAATGTTTAATGTCAATATTTTTTGTGATTTTCTTTTAGATGTTTCAAAACTGTTAATTGTAAAGAACTTTAAAAGATTTTAACAAATAGGATTTGATCTAAGTTTTAGTTCCAGGTCAAAAAATCTCAAAAAGATGTAAAATAAGTCCTATGCCATTATATATTTACTGTTACAACGATTAGTGCCATTTATTTCCTGTTTCTTATTATTTCTAGTTATATTTATTATATACCTCGCTTCATGTTTATCCTAAGTAACTTCCAAATGTTATTTATGTATGAAGAAATATACAATTTCCTCCATTATCCATAGACAAGATTTTTACTCAAATACTACGATCACGAAACATGAGTCCAAATGTCAATTGATTTTTTATTTAATAAAAGTAACAGAGAAATCGCCACAGAATTCCAGGTCAATAGAACATAGACCTTAATAAAAAATATTCTGTAAAGTTGGCACAATTCTCCTTTTTTTAATCAGTAAAAAATAAAATGGTGTTTGTGTACATGTTTCTTGACATTTTATATACTCGCATCCAACTTTCCATGTAAGATGAATTAGCTGTTTCACCGACACCGTTAATATCGAAGCCAAAGATTTTGGTTTGGCTCATCAGGAAGAATGAGAGTCCGACTAAAATAGGCTTTGTTTAATTATAGCGCGTTCTCTCTCGCACATCAGGTTGCCAGTTTGAAATAAAGGATACCGAAATCGATGTACGAAAGAGAGGGCACGCTACAAAGCCGATCTTGTCCGACTCCCACTCTTCTTTTGGACAGACGAGCCAAACCAAAAACCCGGAAATTCTAGCCAAAAAAGTTTTTTTGCAAAGATTCTAAACCCGTTTACTTGATCATCATGTTTTTTATTGTAACCTTTTGTGTTACAATAAAAAACATGATGATCAAGTAACTAAAATAGGCTTTGTTTAATTATAGCGCGTTCTCTCTCGCACATCAGGTTGCCAGTTTGAAATAAAGGATACCGAAATCGATGTACGAAAGAGAGGGCACGCTACAAAGCCGATCTTGTCCGACTCCCACTCTTCTTTTGGACAGACGAGCCAAACCAAAAACCCGGAAATTCTAGCCAAAAAAGTTTTTTTGCAAAGATTCTAAACCCGTTTACTTGATCATCATGTTTTTTATTGTAACACAAAAGGGAAGAATACTATATAAGAGAAGTAATACAAAAGATAAAGTCAACTCTCTCACTTTCTCTTACCTCTTACCCCTCGTATTCGCCAAGAAACAAGTTATAAACTTGTTTGATACAATACTTGTTTATGACTTGTAGACGACTAGTCAAAACACAATACTTGTTTTATACATGTATTGAGACTGTCTCAGATACTTTTCGTTCACATAGTATGTATAGCTAACAAGTTGTAAACAAGTTGTCACTGGGACAAATTGCAACTTGTCAAATACATTTTAAACCTAAGGTGAAAACGAGGGGTAATTACTCACTCACTTGTGCTAAGAGTACACATTAATCAATCCGAGTGCTTCAATAGGTGAAACAAGCTGTTAATACATTTAGATGATTTTATTTATAGTGCAATATGGTCGTATAAAGCATTTAACTTGCTACAATGTGTACATTGTTGTTATTTATATTGATGTGTGCCAAATTATTTTAAAAGTCATTTATTTTCGCTAAAAATATTGTAGTCGAGTTTTAATATTTTTTTAAATTAGCCTGTACCTCGATTATGCTATTGTCATATCGCAGACACTGCAAAAAACCTATTTAATTTTAAGGTGCGCCTGCAGCTCATACTTTTCGTAGCCATTTTCACTAAAAATACTCAACAAAACATTGAAGAGATTTCCATCTCTATGGTTTTTAAAAAAAAAACTTGAAGTTTGGCACTTTAGAGAAAGAATACTTTCTCTAAAGGGCCCCGTTAACGATCAAATTAGTTTGACAAATTTGTTTGTCAAATTTTACGTTTTCATCAAACAATAGCTTAAACGAGCTCAATAGCTCAAACAAGAGCTTAAACATTCAGTTGTCCCTTTTTGTAACATAACGTTGTGTTGTTCTTTTTCCGTGGGTATACTATTCTCCGTATAGTCATGTACGGTGGCCGTGACGTCCTCCATTATGTCAACACAAAAACCACAGACAGTACAAATGAAATTATGTTTGATAAATACCGCCGTACACGTTCAAACTTGTTTGTCAAACGGGTATTCAATCAAATTTTTTGTCAAACACATAGATTGTTTGACAAACACTTCAAACATAACAGCACACTATCAAATAATTTGACAAACACGTTAAATTTGTCATAAACTTTGTCATTTTAATCGTTAACGGGGCGCTTAAGGTAAACAACAAGTACCTTAGATATCTTTTTCTGATCTGTAGACGCACTTTTAGACTTTAATGGTATGTTGTTAAAGTCTATAATTTAACGGCATCTTCGCATGTGACTGAAAAAAATTAAAGGACTTTTAATTTTGAACTTTATGAAAATATCAATAAATTCTAAAATTTAATGACATTGTCAGTAGGATGTCATTGGTTGACAACTAGCCGATCCGGGGTCTTGGATGTTTGAATGATTTTAATGCTAATTTATATATATGTGAGAATTATGTACAACTGTACTGAGTGATCTAATTCATTAATGTTTCAATTAACCATTAGAATTAGATTTCCCGATTAAATGTACCATACTATCTGTTCTACGATTGGGTTGAACTCGATTTTTTTTTCTCGGCTGTACAACCAACATAGGAGATACGGTTGCACCTTTATAAAAGCGCAAACATATCTTCTTTGTCGACGACTGTACTTACATTTTTTATTATGCAAAACAAACAAAAAAGTAGGCTCGAGTACCTAAACATACTCAAGTAAGTGTGTTAGTAACACCATTTCTACCTATACGCATCTATTTCGTCACAATATTTTATACTTTATTAAAAAAAATCTTTATAAAGAGATGCTCAGAATCCAAAAAATCACTTCACTATTTTTGTAAAAAGTACTAACTTAATATTAAAGTGTAATAATATAATTAATGCATTTATTGTTAACGAATTTATTTTGTGTTATTTTATTAATAAAACCCACTGTTATTTTAATACTTGTTAAGTGATATGTAGAGAAACATTTCTATATTATTGTACAATATGGAATGGTAAAAGGAGCCTTATAATAGATAAAATAAAACATTCTCTATTATCATAATAGTTTCATTTACTATAAAATTGTGCCAAGACCATCAGTTACATTATTTACATTTAAGAGAACTCACGAATAAAATATTGTCAATATTTTCGCCTTTGTTCTCGTTTCCACTGGTCACCGAGTGGAGACCGTCTGAGTACTGAAATCGGCTTTATGAAAGAAGATCGCCGATCCGTGCGGTAAATAAGTTTACTACATTAAACTGGGGCCAAATAATCACAAAGTGACCAGAGCAACCAATAAGTAGTTCAAAATGGACCGTTTCACCTGCCAGTACCGACCCCAGAACCACCCAACTCTTGGCTAACGGTCAAAAAATAAAATTGTTCATACAGCCTACTCAGAGAGAAATGAAAGAGAAAATATGTTCATTTTGAAGAACTAGTCTAGCCTGAACCTGAAAATGATCCAGTTGAACCAGTTTCTGTAACCTATATACATATATTATAATAATCTATGTCTGTAACACTAACCAAACCTATAGTAATTTATTGCTAGAGTAAAAAAACATTTATTTCGTTTCGTTTTCTCATTCCATGCGCTAAAAAGTAATCTAAATTACAATTTGTTACATTTTTCTATTTTTATTTTGCTAAATTATTGCATATTTAAATAATTATTCATTTTCCTGTAAAAAAATTAAACTTCACTACTTGAAGTTTAATTTTTTTTATTTCATGTTCCCGAACAAAGAAAACGGAATCGGTTTCTGAACGTTAGACAATAACATTACGAACTAACCGCGTTGTTTCTGAACGCCATTTTCAACTGTCATTTTTCATTATCATGGCGGAGGACGAAGATGGTGTTTCGGATAAGAACTCGCCTCAAAATTCGAATAATGCTGATAACGCAGGATCCTCCCAGGAAAACGAACAAAATGCAGCTAAGCCAGATCTAGGTATTGAAGAAACGAAGTACAGTAGCAATAAAAACGGTGACGCATCGTCTACTGAGGCGGAATGTTCTTCTTCCAGTGAGTTTACTAAGTTGTTTTTTGTCCTAAATTTATAGGCATTCTTCGTTCACTTGTCGATTTTATTACAGAGTCTACAGGGGCGACGCGGAAAGATGAAAATCCGTTTTCGTTTCGGCATTTCTTGAAGCGGGATCTGTCTCTGCCGGGGAATTCGACGTACGAAAACACAGGCGCCCGTCCTAAAGTGTACGCAAACACGGTGCAGCATTCCCCGACCAAGATAGACGTGCACGCCGACGCGCGGCGGGACAAGTCTCGCTCCAGTGACTCCCAAGCCAAAGAGAAGACTATCGAAGGCGTCAGCCATCGTATAAGTGAAAACACATCCTCAAGTAGTTCCGTAGAAATACCTTTTAGTGTAGTGGATAACTCTGAATCTAAGCATAACTTTTACGCGGACAATATTGACGTGCCGTTTTATCACAGACCAAATTTGGCTTCGGAGCCTTTAGGAATGCCTTCGTTACCAGATTTTGTGCAAGACCACATTCTGGTTGAACAGGCATATTTGAACTTTAACGGACCAATATCGGTGGATTTGGATAATTTACCGGACTTTACATTTAATACTAGTTTCAATGCGGGTTCGTCATCTTCCTTGGGTAGGAGGAATAACACAAATTACGGTGGCAGGGGGTATGACTATGAAGCATATATGGGAGCTGCGTCTACTTCACATGAGTCAGGGCAAGCTGGAGGGAGTGGAATCCCGCTGGACTTGCCCGTGGGTGCTGAGGCGGCTGGACCGCTACCCTTGGATCTGCCTCCACATCTCAACTTGGATCTGACCGAGTCTGTAAACAGTGCTGATAGAAGGAATATGTCACCAAGGAGTACCTTCCCTTTGGATCTGCCACCTAATGCAGGTGAGTTACTTTTTAATTTTTCTTTCAATCTGTTTAATATCGCCAGATATGTTTGAAAGAACAGAATCAATCTATGATATTACTGAAATACTATCACACCATCACATGCTCAATAGTATTTAGTGTCGCCTCATGGTTCAACCGCATAATTCTTGATCCTGTGAGAACATCAGGATAAAAAGTAGCCAATGCTACTCAAAGATAATCTCAATGGATTTCAATGGTGGAAGAGTTTTTAAATATGAACCTCTTTAAAAACTGTTCAACTGTTCAATAGCTTTTGAGTTTTAAAATACAAATCTTCCATCTTAATTATATAAGTATAGAAAGACAGGGATGGTTATGAATTAAAGTGAAATCCATTGTATTAACATTTTCCATTGTATTTGCTTATGGAGTGTGTGCAGCGTTCCGAGCTGAGAGGGTGTTACTGATAAGTGACTTGAACCTGAATGGGGTGGATGTGGATTGGGTTCAGTCTGTGCTCTCCGAGCTAACCTCCGACAAGGTCAAAAGGCTATGTCATTTGGTCACATCTGCTAACACTTCCCAACAGTGAGGTTTGGAGTACCTTAGTAGTGATTAGGTTAGGTTTAAATTAGGCATGAAAAAAGAAACCAAAGAATGTGTTACTGGCTCAGGGTATGATGGGGTTGACATATTTGTGTAGATAATAACTTTATTATTATTAAAATTATGAACGAGCAGCATGTTTGCTGATATGTCCACTTTTCACAACTTTCCAGTATATATGGTATACATACATACATAAAACCACGACTTTATCCCCGGAGGGTTAAGCAGAGGTGCATTAACACCCACATTTCGGTCCCATATTCGGTGGTGAGCCTATTGCCGTATATCGGACACTATAGTTGACTCGAGCCCCGCATCTGATGCTGAGTCTGGGCTGTATATATTCTGTCTGATGTTAAACAGCCTTAATTGCCTTGTATGACACCGCATGGGAAGAGATGAGGTGGCCCAAATTCTACTCTGCCGGGAACCACGTGGCACACATATAGTATATATGGCTATAATAGGTTTCTAGTAATAAATAAATATTCTACAACATTCTACACAACGCTATCTAGACCCATGGTAAGCATAGTTTAACTAGCTTGTGTTATGGAATCTAGAATACGGATAAACATACTTAAATACTTTTTTTTTTTTTTATAAATACATACATATTATACATAGAAACACCCAGACCAGTGCAAATACCCATATTCATGCATACAAATATTTGCACTGAGCGGGGATCGAACCCGCGCCTCCTGCGTAGCAGTCGTGTTCACTACCGCCACGCCACAGAGGCTGTCCTGACCACTATGCCGATCAATGCTCTTTTTAATTGGACGTAATTAACTAAGACCGTTAAATTGGTTTGGATTCTGAGTAATAAATTGGGGTAATTACTGTTCAAACACATGTTATACTTTGTACAGTTAATAGATTAATGATACTTGACAAGAACTTAATTAGTTTTTGTTTCAATTCATATCTGTCGTCAACCTTTGACTTTTACCGGATGCGGTGTGGAGAGGTTCATCTTGAGCGTGTCTTTTCACATATTTTCTTTTGAGGTGCTTGTAGTAGATAGGTGTTAGCAGCTTTGTTGCCAGTGTATTATGATGATTTTTGAGTCTCTGTTTTTTCTCTTGTCCTTGAGATTTCCTCCTGTACACTCGTCATCTCCAGTTCCTCGTGAATTTCCTTGTTTGTTATGAACCAAGGAACATTGGAAATATATATATCCAATGTTAGGAGGTAGGAAACGGCAGTATTTCCATCCAATTGAGCAGTCCGACTGGGGAAGTACCTCCGCCTTACAGAATACCGCGGCCATAATAACCTCGTGTTGTGTTCCCGGCGGTGTATAGGGTAGCCAGAGCTCATTGGAGGGTTGTTGTGTTGTCAGTGGGAAGACTAAAGGCTTGTCCTGCTT
Source organism: Eilema griseolum (assembly GCA_963662185.1). NCBI lineage: Eukaryota > Metazoa > Arthropoda > Insecta > Lepidoptera > Erebidae > Eilema > Eilema griseolum. Next base: position 22,640,002 of record OY759243.1, read on the forward strand.
TGTCTTTTACACTAAAACACGGACGGGCCAGAAACTCTGTGCTTACAGGGTTGGCAGCGCGAGTGTGACTCCCTTGGTTTTGCACACGTCTATAGGTCACGGTAACCACTTTCCATCAGGTGATCCGTGTGCTTGTCTGCCACCTAAGTGGAATAATAAACAAAATTATTTTGCATGCTATATTCATGTTACATGGACTTCCCCATAGCTGGATACCATATAGCCAGACAGGTTTTAGTCCTGACTTATAAATTGGGAGCTTATTGTTGAGAGATAGTTTACTACCGCCATATTAAGTTTGTATAGCGCATCTTGCTTCATTTTTATATGTTGGGGCCATGTTAGTTGACGGTCGAAGTGTAGGTCTTGGTATTGCACAGTCTAGGTGAAGCAGTAGAACATAAATAAATAGTAAATCCTGTTCTCTACCTAATCACGGGATATATCTTTATTGAATATCTGAGCGTCAATCCCTATTGCATCCAAAACTTGCAGTTTGAAGTCCACACTTCTATTTTGTCGTTTGGAGAGACTATTATCAGACCTTTTTTTCTATTTTCCTGCGGTAATACTCTCGGGTACCCTCCGCTATCTGGCGGCGTACGCCGTCCCTGATCTTCAAATGCTAGGATATAAGGTGGCCCAAAACGTATTTCCTTCGCGCCCTTCTCCAGTTTCGATATGGAGGCTATCTCGAAACTGGAGATGGCTCTCGGTCCTCACGCCGAAAGAAAAGTAAGCGCCAGAACCCCGTCAGTCGATCAAAAGGTGTACCACACGTTTACAGATGAACTTGACTTGTAATCCACAAACCATGTCTAATCAATTGTATTCTGACCTAATTACTCTCAGGTTGATAACCAATTAACAATGAAAAGGTGACATGTAAAATTCCCCAAATTATTCACTGCAATCTCCAAATGAAACACCAAATTTTTAGTAATGTATTAACACAATGTATATTTCATATTCATTAGCCGATTCTTTTAATTTGAACTACGGCTGAACCTGTCGTTATTGCCCAATGGATTGCTGCTTTTATAAATTCAATATTATATTTTTTATTTCTTGCTCACATTGACGCTTACGAAATTTGAATATAACCAGAGCTGCGGTTGCGAAGTCAGAGGCGAACGGGGCGGCAAGCCAAAGAGCATTTATATCTCTTTCTTCGACGCAAAACTACACACAGCGAAAGTTTTATGCCGGAATCTAACTAACTAAAACTGCACACCAACTCAGGTCTCCAATGCCGGAGTGTAAGCTGGACCATTAAAAACAGTACATCACCCCCCGCCTTTGGCCATATACGGCTTTGAGATGTCCTCGTCATGTGTGGGAACCTCGGTATCTCTATCTTGTTCAGAACGAGCCCACACCCTTACTTGATTTCCACTGCGACGTCTGCTTATCAGAGGGACACGTGGAATGTTTCCAAGCAACTCGCAACAGGACTGCTCCCGTCTCGGTCATAGTTGGCGATAGCGTCTATGCCATCTTGAGAGAGGCACTGCGGTCGGGAATTTCGATGCGATGCACCCTGGGTAACGAAATTCTCATCCAAGCATCTCACGTGCCGCTCCCTGGATCTGTTTCTGCTTGAAAAACAGTTAGCCTCAACTTCTCCTGGCGCTAATGGAGGATTCCGTGATCTACACCGCCCGGTGCACCTTCTGTGGAACGAGAGAGTCACCACTTTGGTATACCGGTACTCTCGGTAGTGGCATACCATCCACTTTAGCTGCATTTATTGTTCGCAAAATCCCCACGCATACCCCTGTCTCTGGAGTCGGTGGCGGAAGTGTCGGGCTTGAACCGACTAAAACGTACGCTGACTGTGTGGTACGTCTCAGGTTGCCAGAGGTGAGATTATCTGAGACACATTTTGATAGATTCACAAAAAAAAGTACCGCCCTTTGTTCCGAGCATACAACGCCGCCAACTTAAGTGGGCTATCAATTTGTCAGAAAATAAATAAAACAATCCAATTAACTTCAAAATATGTGTTTACAGTTCTTTAACTTTTATAAACCGCGGTAGCCTAGTGGTATGGCTAATGGACTGCTGAGACGAAGTCTCGGGTTCGATCCCAGGTTTACCATGGTACACACCAATGACTTTTCGATGCTTTTCGAAGTTATGTGTGTATTTATCGCATGTTTATATAAGCGCACGGCTCGCCTATTAGAAGACCTAAACATAAACTGGCGAAATGTGGGTGCTAGCACCTCCGCCTACCCCGTCGGGGATATAGGCGTGAGTTTATGTTATGTAACTTTTATATAATCTTTGATGATTTTTTTACCTTCTCTGAAGTCCCTGTTAATTTTTAGTGTTGCAAAATTTCTGAATCTTACAAATAATTTTAATAAATATTCTGTCGGAAAGCATGTACAAGGTGTAATGAAGTTATTATATAACAGCGATAATAGAAGTCACAAGACCGACTACAATTATTATGTTTGTTCAAGTCGCATCACGCGCGTGCTCGCAACCGCGTGCAAGCCTTGACTGCTCTTGCAGCCTGGGGCTGTACCCCGCCGTAGGTACTTATTTCCGTAGTTTGTGCGAGTGACGGATGCCTGCTTTCGCCTTCACTTATAAGGAAGATAGTTTTATATCCCAAGCTCCTACTAATAATGTTCGAATCTTGTCGAGATTTATACAGGGTTCATGACGTCTTATTGTCCCCACAACTAGTGACGCCACCGTTTTATGAGAAAGTAACATCTTAATAGCTTATAGAACAACATTATGACGTCAGTATGCCTTACTGAACAGATTGAAATGGTTAATGACACAGCAAATTGTATTGACTAAATTAGGGGAGCTATTTATAGATGCATGGGAACATTGTTTTTTGTTTATACCCATGATGTACTTTGAAAGATAGTGAGAAAGTTATATACTCGTACCTTAAGAAAATGAAATTTTGTCAAGAAATGAATCGATTTGATCGTATGCCCCGTTGCAGAAATTCCGCGAATTGTCTGGTAAATCGTTTCTTAGTATTTTCAGTTAAGAAATCACACGAATTTACCTCTTAATACCATTCGATTCGTCTCGTGTATTTTTTTGTCTGAAAAATGCAATAGTCTTGGCAAAAACTGTCGAGAAATCTGAATCTGTTCCTAATGTTGTGGTGGTTCTGTGAGTGAACTCGCCAAAGATCATGGGGAAGTTTCTGTACTAAAGGGTAGCGTTTAACGATTATAGAATAGATTTTTTTCTACCGCTACCCCACAGAGAACTTTTGACTGCTACGCAGGGGGCGCGGGTTCGATTCCCGCTCAGTGCAAATATTTGTATGCATGAATATGTATATTTGCATTGGTCTGAGTGTTTCTATGCATAAAATGTATGCATTTAGAAAAAAAAGTATAAGTTAGTTTACCCTTATTATAGATTCCATAACACAACCTAGTTAAACTATGTTTACCATGGGTCTAGATAGCGATATGGAGAATGTTTTAGAATATTTATTTATTTATTTAACCAACGCTTCTGTGGGAATTGGCCGTGGGCAGCAGCGTCTCCAATGTGTGAGAGAGGCACCGCCACCTCTGTTGCCCAGGGTATACCGCGGAGGTTTCCGGATCTATGACTATTCCGGTTCGGAGACTTTCCTTTGCCGTACCATTAAGACCCGGAATTTCTTACCAGCTCACGTGTTTCCTTCTTCCCACTGTCCCGGAACCTTTAAGCAGGGTGTGGAAAAGCATCTGATGAAGCCGTCAAGCTGACTGCCACCATTTTTACATGTTACGTGTGTGTAATGGTGACTCTATTGCCTGAGATTTTGCCTTTAGCTTACTAACAGGCGAGGTTAAGTGAAATTTGCTTGTCCGATATTAAAAAGTAATAACGACCTGTGTGTCGTAGACGTGAAGCATTCGACTGCTAAGTCACAGCTCGCAGGTTCGGTTCCCGCTCAGCGCAATGTATGATTGTATAAACGAACCAGTTATAAGAAGGGAGTATTGCTTTTACAGGTGCAGAGTCGATGTGTCTTCCAGACTTCCTTCCTGTGCACCCAGGGAGAACCTCGCCAGAGCCTGAGCACCAGGATGAACAGATGCAACAGATCATGGCTGAACTGGAACGGACCAGGTTTGTTTAAGAAACATAGGACAGATTTTCATTTTTCAACAGGAGGTGGGACACGACGGTATTCCCGTCCTAATTGAGCAGTCCGACTGGGAAAGTAGCTCCACCCTACAGAATACCACGGCTATAATAACCTCGTGTTGTGTTCCCGGTGGTGAGTAGGGTAGCCAGAGCTCACGGGAGAGTTTCTGTGCTAAGTAACAGTGGGAAAACTTATCCTGATTGTGTCTTCTGCACTGACGGCACAGAAACTCCTTTCTTACAGTGTCGGTAGCATGTGTGAGACTCCTCTGGTGTTGCACACGTTAATTTGCGGTACATGTTCAGTTGCGGTAACCACTTTCCATGCCGTGCGACCTAAATTGTGTAAAAAAATCACCTAATCGGGTGCTCTATAAGCCGCAAGGCATAACCAAAGCAAAATCTACGAACGTTCATTGCCTTATCCATGCCTTACGCGGATGTAATATATATGTATAGAAGATTTTTTTGGCTCAGTGGTTAGAGCGTTCCCCCCTGTAAGAGAAGAGAAGGTTCGAATCCCGCTTGGATCGTTTAAATTTAAATTTTGAATATACTAAATGCATTAATATTAACTTCAATTTATATAGTAATTGCTATGACTAGCTATACTAGGAGGTAGAAAAAAGATTTCATCTACTATTTTCCTTTATTATTATTATTATGTAGGAGTTTTATTAATAATAGAGGGATGTTTTTGACATTTCATTTCTACAACATTGTTTATATACATACATATAATCACGCCTTTATCCACGGATGGTTAGGCAGAGGTGAATTGACACCTACATTTCACTAATGCCGTCTCCTGGGCGCTATTACTGACTCGAGCCATGCATCTGAGGCTTAATTTGGACTGTATATATCAATACCGATACATTTAAATCGATTAAGATTAGAAATCGCTTGGGGCGGGATTTGAACCCGTGATCTTTCCCTTACAGGGGGAACGCTTTGATCACTAAGCTACCGAACCTTCACCCGAAACCATCCAAATTCTTCTATACATTTATCCGTCTTACGGCTGTCTGATGTTAAACAGCCCTATCCCTTAATCTCCTTGTACGACACCGGCTGAGAAGAGATAGGGTGGCCCAAATTCTACTCTTTCGGTAACCTCTCGTTCTTTATCTTAGCGTTAATCCCAGTAGCATCCGAAACTTTCACCTCGGAGCCTGGGGTCCAATTGCGGATTTTGCTGAACTTCGATATTTTCGACAGCTATTTGATCTCCACATCCCTATGGCGATATCGAAGTGAAGTGGTCAGGTATTTAGATTTTTGTACCTAGACCACTTGCTATATATACGTGTAGCGAGTATACTAGAGGTAGTAATAATATACAGTTAAAACTGCATTATGTTTTCATCACTCGCAGGTCCCAATGTAATAGGTGGCGAGCCTATTGCCATTAACCGGGCACTTAGAAACCTGCTATAAATACACACATAACTTCGAAAAGCATCGAAAAGTCATTGGTGTGTGCCATGGTAAAACCTGGGGGATCGAAGTCGAGACCTCGTCTCAGCAGTCCATTACCCATACCACTAAGCTACCGTGGTACAAATATTTGCTGCGCCTTCTGCATTGCGACCGCTTTCTCTTCCACCACGCCATAGATGTCTGAACGCGGCTATTGTGTACCAGGGTTCAAATCCGTGGGTCAATATTAGCTGTAATGTTACTGTATAATAAATTCGGGCATACCAAATTTAGATTACGAGTAGCGACCTATTTGCCTTGTTGTGTTAATGTTTATTTAATAAATCATGAATAAAAACTACGCACATATTGTTATGTAGTGTTAGTTTTGGTAATACTTATAGAATGTAGCGAGCATTTTGGAATGATATGAAAAGCGAAAAATATACCTTTTAAAGGGTTCCGGTAGAGTAGAATTTGGACCACCCCATCTCTTCTCATGCGGTGTCGTACGAGGCGACTAAGGGATAGGGCTGTTTAACATCAGACAGATATATACAGCCCAGACTCAGCCTCAGATGCATGGCTTGAGTAAACAGTAGTGCCCGGAAGACGGCAATAGGCTCACTCACAGGGCACGTAATCGAGGCGCGATACAGCGGTTATAGTGTCTAGCGCTGGTTTGTATGATGGGTGGTGTGTGGCAGGTCGGAGCTGTTCGCGGAGCGCTCGCGCCGCTGCCGCGCGGAGGAGGAGCTGGCGTCCGCGCGCTCTGCGCTGGGCGCGCTCCGCGCCGACGCGGGCCGCCGCGCGCGCCGCCGCGACGAGCGGCCCGCCGCCCCCGACGCGCCCCACGCACGCGCCGACTGCGACGCGCAGGTACTGCTCGAGACTTATCTCTTGAATATAAAATGTGCTCTACACGCGCAAAGTATTGTTTCTTGGGTATGTTTTGAGGTTACGGGGTGCTATAGAAATAAAATATATTAGGTCCTTACATATGAAATTGCCGAAACTTTTTTACAGATTCATGACTTCGTTATTCCTGTAATTTAATAGCTATTTCCATTATTTATATTTTGTTTGAAAGTTGATTTCAAGATTTTACAACTCTGTATTAAATTTTGTTTATATTGACCACTTGATAAATTAAACTCGATCTTCAAAAACAGTACTTCCTAAATGCTGTCCATTTTGATGATAAATTTCGTAGTACTTTTTTACAGATGTCACTTTTCAAAAATGTAATAAAAGTGTTTGTTAGTCCCCACCGCCCCAGGATCGGGGAGTCCCACCTTTAAGTCTGTATCGATAAAGTTTAAAATTTATTGTAATTTTTTCCAGTCAGAATATGCCAAAAATGACAGTGATTGATTAGCAGAATCGGGTCCAGGTTTTTTTTATTATCATGTCATAACTTTTTTCATTGCAGCCGCGAACGACAGAGGCCGAGTCGACGGTAGCTAAATTGAAGAATCAAATTAAAACGTTAAAGGTAAGTGTTGCTAGTGCAAAAAATTATCAGTAATGTATAGCATTCTTCACAAAATTAATTAATCTTAGTCTACAATTTTGTACACAATAATTTCTATTATACTACGAATATCGATAATGTACGTAAATCAACCGCGATAGCCTAGTGGTATGGGTAATGGACTGCTGAGACGAGGTCTCGGGTTCGATCCCAGGTTTTACCATGGCACACACCAATGACTTTTCGATGCTTTTCGAAGTTATGTGTGTATTTATCGCAGGCTTATAAGTGCCCAGTTAAAAGCAATAGGTTCGCCACCTATTACATTGGGACCTAAACATAAACTGGCGAAATGTGGGTGCTAGCACCTCTGCCTACCCCTTCGGGGATATATATAGGCGGGGATATTATGAGCTTATGTTATGTAGAATGTAAAGTCTGATGCCCGTATTCTAGAACGACATTTAGTCTTGAATCTCGATTTATATGAGTACTGAGCGAAAAACATCCTCCCCCCCCCCCCCTCCCCTCCCTCCGGAACTACTAATACGATGTTTGTGCGGCGGCTGCAGGAGGAGCTGGCGACGGCACGGGACGAGGCGCGTGCACTGCGGCGCGTGCAGGGCGGCGCCGCACTCGGCCTGCGCCGCGCCACCGACGTCGCAGAGGCCTCGCTGCGGTACGTACCCTACACCTCACTGTGTTGAGCGTGTACCTCACTGTGTTGAGCACGTACCTAACTGTGTTGAGCACGTACCTGTGTTGAGCACGTACCTAATTGTATTGAGCATGTACCTAACTGTGTTGAGCATGTACCTAACTGTGTTGAGCACGTACCTAACTGTGGTGAGCGTGTACCTAACTGTGTTGAGCATGTACCTAACTGTGTTGAGCATGTACCTAACTGTGTTGAGCATGTACCTAACTGTGTTGAGCATATACCTAACTGTGTTGAGCATGTACCTAACTGTGTTGAGCATATACCTAACTGTGTTGAGCATGTGCCTAACTGTGTTGAGCATGTACCCATCGGTGTTGGGATAATTTATATTGCAATTAAACTTGCCATTAACCCGACTGCTGTCTAAAAAAAAAGGCCGAAGCAAGTGTGACAGCAGGCGGTACTCGTTATTGTTTCTTTCGGTTTATGATTGGCAATATAATCATTTAATCATCATATATAAACAGTGAACATTGCAAGCTTACAGTGAGCACCAAGACGCTTGCAATGTTATTCTAATTACAAAAAAAACCCATTAAATTCCATATCTTACTTATTATACAATACATTAAAATACCAACTATTATATATATATATTCATCAATCGTCAATCATTTGATTCATTTACATCAATATTAGTTCATACTACAAAAATTGATATAAATATAAAAATTAATAATTCAGAATGTCAATAATATCAATGTCGTCACACTTTAAATTTTATCAATGTCATTAACAAATGTAAAAAAAAAAATATATAAAAAATAATAATTCTAAATGTCAGTAATGTCAATGTCGTTACATTTTAATTTTATCAATGTCAATAACAAATGAATACAGAACAAACAACAAGAAATTAAAATCGATTTGATAGGTAAATTAATAATGTCAGATTCTCAATAACAATTTTTATAAAATTCTCATGAACCCTTCTACTGTGGCTAATAGGGTACAGCCTGCTGTCAAACTTGTTTCGACCTTTTAGACAGCAAGTCGGACTTTTTACATTTTGATATTCTTTAATTGCGATTAAAATTTGCCCAACATTGGTACCAAACTGCTCCCTACGCTATTGTATTATTATAATTTAAATGTACTAGAGTTCAATACGCTAAATGTCCATCGATCGAAAAATGTCCGAGTCGGTAAATATCCACTTTCTTGAAAACTGTCTGTAGAAGTGTTTCAACTCTGTGTCACAGCAGCAAATTAGAAAGTCAAAGTGAACAAAACAGTAATGTTTTTGTTTTAGCAGAAAAATCTCAATACCATTAATAAAATTGATAACTTCTACGGATGGATTTGCAAGTTTATTATTTTACATTGTTTTATCAAGATATATGTTTCTTTACAAAATAGATAATTCGTAAAAGTACATTATTATGACCATCAGGTAATCAAGCAATATTTTATAATTAGTTATTAATGCGTAATGGACATTCTGAGAACTAAAAATTCTGCCAAATAGATATTTAACAAACTTATAAATTTCATTTATCGCTTACAGAGAGCTGCTGGCGGGGTTAGACCAACTGAAAGTGTTAAGTACAACCCTGGACCCGACATGATGCGGCCACCGGCGACCTCCTGCCGGCCGGCGGGGCGCGGCTGGACCGCGCGCTATTCCGAGGGACCTAGTTCATACAATAATACTCATTTTGTTTGTCTCCCATAGGGCACGTAATACTGAACTAGCTACACCAAAACTGATACAGGTCGACTTGACTTACTTTCGGCGTCAATAGTAAATGATGTCAAAATAAAAAATTCTAAAGAACTTTAATAGTCTTCTAATGAGTTAAAAGTGTTTTCATTGTTGACCAATGAAAAATGCGTTTGGACTACGTATTAGGCTAGTATAATTTTAAAAATCTGAAATCGGATCATTACTTTTTAAAGCTTGTTAAATCTTGTGATATCATTGTCTCTGCATACCCCAATGGGAAGGAGGCGTGACTGAATATATGTATGGTATAAAAATATTTTGATTTCTATGTATGTGTCTTTCAATTTCAAAATCGTCATGTTAGAAATAATTTACTTTATGTGAATGTACATGGAAATGCAAGGGATTTGGTGCTCTAATTTCTCTACCTTGCTACAAGCTGTTTAGAACAAAAAATCCTATCTCCAAGTTTATCACTCAATTTTAACTTATAATAAGTATATTTCCAGGTTTTTTTTTATAAAATACTTCTTTGATTTGAATTTTGGCGCCTTTACACAATTTTAGATGACAGTTGATGATCTCATATTACCAATTTTATTATACTCTGTGGCTATGATGACAGCACCAAAAATTGGCGCCAAAGTTGAAGTCAGTTGTCAAAATTTGTACTATTTTTTTTTCTGAACAGCCAGTCTTGTGTATAATGTTACCGGCAATCTGTATAATTAAGGTATTCTATACAATGTCTAACAATGTATGTTATTGTATAGAATGCATGTTGTGCCACCGGCAATGTGTGAAATAAATAGATTGATACATTTTTGAATCAGATCAAAATGACTTATAATAAATACGCTAATTTTATTTTAATATTTAAAATTTGAACAGCAAATTGCGTCATTACATTTACTGTATACAACCATCAATGTAAGCTATATAATTTTGGTGTGATACATATTTGTATTGCACCAAAATTAATTGTATATTACATTGAAACATCTGTATGTAAACTATTATTGAGCTCTCTCGGGATAGCGCGTATGTAAAGCATCATCGAAATACAAACGTGTATAGTATTATACAATTTCCAATTCTGTGTAAGTTATTTAAATATAGCCCTTATTTGTTGAACTGTGCATTGTACATTAACCATTATATTAATGAAAACTATTAGCGTTTTTAGCTTGCGTTTTTCTACCCTTCGCATTTTTAGTCGAGAAAAGTCGAAAATGTTCATATTTCAGTACTGCCACAAAACTGAATTTATGGAAATCGATAATTCTACTAAAGATGGCTTATATCTTTTTTCCACTGAGGGAGTGATATTTACTCGAAGGGGCCATTTTGCAAATGGCCCTGGGTCAGCTGGTGTTATGAGGTATATGCCTTAGTGGTCGTTCAAGTGTTACGTAAGCACTGAAGGGGGGAGGGGGTCTTTACATTGCTTATTTTTAATTACATGGGGGGAGGGGGGTTAAATAATTGTAATAAATCTGCTTAAGTAATACTTGAACAGCTCCTTAGGCAATCTCACGCCCGTTATTTGAAGACTCAAGACGGTGTTCGGTTTTAGTCGGTTCGAGTACGACATATCAGCCCCCGCTAAACTGAGGGGAATTCCGGATCATCAGTATTTTTTAGGTACACCATAATATGGGGTGAACATTTTGCTTATAGAGTTTAGACTATCATAAATTAAAAAAAGAAGGAAAACATCTCGAACATTTTTGTAGGTGCTTTATTTTAAAATTTCAACAATAAAGGAATGTATAAATAGTTTATTCTTAATTTCTAGATACATCATAACTAAATTATAATATCTGTGGTAATTACAAAACAACTATCCAGCTCCCTAGATAAATGGCAATTAAAAATAAATTACTGTTAACCGGCGTATTGTAGAATAGAGTCCGCGCCAGTTAATAAGTCCCGCGGCATAACTAAAAATGACTTCGCCGCCATACTCGGCCATACTGTGCGTTGGTTGGTTCAGGTCATGACAGTACGGTTTAGAGTTGCCAGTACATTTTTTCATGATGTACTAAGGGGAATTATAGTTTCCGGCATATTTATTGATCCCAATCTCATCACAACATGTACACTGTAATATGCACAGTACGCGTTTTTTTGTAGGTTAGCATGAAGTGCTACGGCGACAGGAGCTTAAATCCACCAATCACATTAAAAAGTGTATTGCTGAGAGTTTCGAGATCCAAGATTGCTTCTTGATACACTTTGACTGAAGTTTTTACTCCTTTAAGGTCAGCAGTTCAACCAGGTACTAAATAGCAGTACCAAGCCTAGTGGTATGGGTAATGGACTGCTGAGACGAGATCTCGGGTTCGAGCCTAGGTTTTACCATGGCACACACCAATGACTTTTCGGTGCTTTTCGAAATTTGTGTATTTTTATTGCAGGTTTATAAGTGCCCGATAAATTACAATATGCTCGCCTATTACATTGGGACCTAAACATAAACAGGCGAAATGTGGGTGCTAGCATCTCAGCCTACCCCTTCGGGGATATAGGCGTGAGTTTATGTTATGTGAATAATAAAAGATCGGGTAAAATGGAAAGATAACATGTAGCGACTGCCACGCCGTGGCCAAGGGACTTATAGCGTGGCGCGTACTCTAGAATTATAAATTGACTCGTATTATACGTCAAAATGCGTGTCTATTCCATACATTCATCATTCTGTTCTACGATTCGCCGGTCACCGAATTGCTACTTGTCTGGAGGAGATATTTTTTTGATCTAAATTGATATCTATCAAGCTACTTTTATCGCCGAACGTAAGGCAGATCATACTTCAGATTAAGCGACAGTGGAGTATTGTGGTGAGAACTAAAACTGCACCTTTCAAAAGATAGTGTGATTTCACTGAAAGTCCAGTTTCCAAAACCCTATATAAAAATGATACTTGTGACTGCTGTTTTCTGATATAGCATGTCGCATCGAGAAGACGAGACAGAAGTAAGCCAATCTTGCCGTGTTCTTTAGCTCACGCGTATCACCCATACGGGCCGACACAAGTAGTGCAAAACGTATGCATTTTTGCACGATTTTGTGCAAATTTTTTACACGAAATTAGCCTGGTATAATTTACATGAAATAGGAGCCAGCATGCGTGCGCATGCATGACGCAGCGCAGACTCTTAAGAGTGGATGTACTTTTAATAATGGAACTAATGGGATTATATAAAACAGGATGCCAGCTCGTCCAGGACTAGAAAATGGGGCTACTGGGATATAGCGAGACTATCTCTTCCCGACTGACATGCTAAACTCAGCTAAACCAAAGCCAATTGTATCACGGTTGACTTCACTTTTATTAGGAGTTTCGAAAACTGTCATTACTGTCAGTATCGTCATAGGGGAACTACAATGAACTAATAAAACTGGTACACCTGTGCAAAATTGCGAAAATATGAATACGTTTTAGGTCAAACAAACATTGTATTTTCTCAGTAGAACTAACCTACCGAACCAACGAACGAATCATTTTCCAATGGTTTATTTATATTACTTATTATTTTTATTTTATTTCTTGACATAATTATAACATTTTGACGTTCATATGTGCTCTTTATTTGCCTAAACTGAATAAATGAAATTGATTCTTTGATTCGATTATCACAGAACAAAGAATACTTAGCTATAGTGATTTGAGCTATATAGTTAGAAGGTTGTCACCTACTGGGATAACAAAATTAAAACTATCGTCAAATTAAAATCTAAATTTGGTTATGTTAGAAGCCGCATATAGTGCAAATATCAATATTACAATCGCTAATGTCTACCTATAGGAGAGTACCGAGTAAAACTTGATGAATGAGTGAATTGAGATAAAATGATCGTTAGATATTTTATTAAACAATTTCTCTTACAAAATTTCAAGTAACTAACCAAATATTTGATTATTCTGCTCATTATTTTGTCCATAGTACCACTTAAGAGAAAATAACTGCACAATTTATCTGATCATTTTATTCCTGTTCACACTTTGGTTTTACGGACCCCGTTTCACTATATCAACTCTGTTAATATTTATCGATAGCACCAAATATCATTTATATTATATCAACACTGTTTTTTTGTCAAGGCCCAAATATTCCAACTAGCGCGTTAAATTTTCCCGTATTACAACTATATTTTATTTAATAGGACAGAAAAATATGATACCATGTAATGAAAACTGAAACGCTCGTGGCCATGTGCGCTCACTGTTTAATAAACGATCAGTGGGTTAAGCTACCTAGGCGCTGTTGTCATTTTGATGGGTGACCTTTTAGTGGTATTTAATTTTTGATTTTTACGTACTGGGGACCTGTTAGAAAGCCGGTCCCCGCTGTCAATAGTTGTTAGGTGGGCCTATATGGGTGACCTGAACAACTCTGTCAGTCCTTGGCCACTAACTACAGCTGCTTGGAGGTCTTGGTTAGGAGGTCAAAAGACAGTTCCTCCCAATATAGCTTAAATAATTTTAAAGTGAACCCTGGACATCGGATGCGACGGGTTGGTCTCGACTCTCAATACTATCCAAAGTTTTTGCCATTATAGCGAATGCAACGTGTCCTTGTACTTAATTTTCAATAATATTCAAACAATTCCTGGTGTTAACTACACGTTCATAGTACTATACAGATGGTCCCAATGCGCCGGGCACTGTAGGAAGTATTTCTTCGCAGCGTTGCAGAACCGCCGTTTGTACTCCTCAGGGGACACGACAGTCGGCTGGCCTGAACCCAAGTTCTTTTTCACCAGGTGCTCGAGTTTCTTGTCCCAGGTGAAGGTTCTGATGTAGTCTGTGGGATGGTACAATAACGTAAAGAAAACTGATAGATAAATTTGAAAAACTTCATTAGTGTTTAATCGTTATAAATAGTGTTAAAGTAAAATTAGCAATTAAGGCACACGTCTACTTCAATAATGAGAAACGTTTTAGCTTGTCATATGACCGCGTACACGTACAGGGGCTCTTCTTGCATTGAGGCCTAAGAGGCCCTAAGGGCGCGCTAGACTGACCTATGACGCCGAGCACTAGCGTGTGCCCGTCCACGCCCAGCAGCAGCGAGTAGTCCATGACGGCGTGCGCGGCCAGGAAGCTCGTGTCGCGCTCCACGCACGCCCACAGCACGCAGCCCGTGTGCGACTGCACGTACAGCGGGCTCTCCCACCGCACTGCGCACAAGGGAATAGCTCATTTAACACATGACACGTGAGTTATAATAAAGACTTTTCGAAGTTTATTTCGCGGTCAAATAAAATAAAATCATGGTCCTTCGAGCCGGATTAAGAGAATGATATTTTTATCTTGCTCGAATGATTATCATTTTCAAAATCAACCGCTCTGGATGAAAACACTTTGTATTACACTCACGCTTACAAATGTAACGAAACTATACCGTGCTGCAGTAAAGGCACAATGCTATCTATCGAATCTGATACAAATTAGTTAATTCACATTTGCAAAAAGTTTAGACATAATAACGAATAACAATGACTTACAGCAATAAACTGGGTATATGTACGGTTTTCTATAAAAATTGGAAAATTGGATTTGATATTTCAAGATAAAATGAAAAGTGTCCTTACAGTTCAGTAAGTTTTCATCCATCAACACGGCGAGCGGTTGAGTATCAGGTGTCAGACGATGTCGAGAGGAACCCTTCAGATCGAAGCGCTTGGCCTTGGCAGAACATCCGTACCAAACGTTCTCCATAACTAGTACTCCGTTCCCGGCTCCACCTACGCTGAATACGCCTAAGATACGAGCTGTGGACAAAATATATCAAGTATAAAATGAAAATGGTCCAAGTACGGAACCCTGTGGTACACCCTTCGAACCGAAGATTCCACTTGACATATATCATTAATATATACTCTTAATTATTGTAGTGTTCATAAGTAAAGTCAAAAGGTATAGAGCCTCGTTTCTAATTTCATTATAGTCTGTTTTATTGATGGATCTATTATAGTGGACGCAATCGAAGGCCTTGGATAGATCGAAGAAAATATGGAAAAAAGACCTATGCCAATAAGTATTTTAGTTAGAGCTGTTCCTTACCTAGCAGGCTGGGCGTGTTGTTGGTCTTGCACTGGGTGATGTAGCCGAAGTAGTGCGGGGCGAACTCTAGGAACTGTTGCCACTCCGGCTTGGTCATCTCTTTCAACACATATCTGTCGTCTGTAAGAATATAGCAGTGTTTATTTTCTCTTTAATTACGTGTGCCTCTGCATTTATAACAAGATTTGTGCAAAACTGATTTCAATATACTGCCAAAATTGTAAATGCTTCTGAACACCTTCAACGTTTATTGCATGAAGTGACAAGTGTAATACAAAAACTACATTGAACTCTCTTGTAACAGAAAGATGTTCTAAATTCAGTCTGGATATAAGCTCAATCTCTTAAATGTCAAAAATTATAACGACGTCAATGAAAAAAAAATTGTGTTACGAGAATACCATTTTTGACATTTGAAATATTGAGTATAGATTGAGACTGAATTTATTACATCTTTTTATTACAAGAAGTGGCCTTCTAGTCTGTCTGAATTTGAAAACTCATCTCCTTTTCAATCTTAGAACCTAACACATAAAGAAAATAGTGCAAAAAGGTGCTTAATACGTAATATAAAAATGGATGGACAAGCAGATGGAGGTGGAAGACGAGAGGATGAAGCCCTCCTCCACCTCGCGCAGCTTCTCTATAGCATCACGCGTACAGCTAGCGACAACGGTGAGAGGGGGTACCTTTAGTCTTGCAGAAGGTGGAGCCAGACTTGCCGCCGCGCGCCGCCCACGGCACGCAGTGCGCCAGCGAGCGGATGAAGCCCTCCTCCACCTCGCACAGCTCCTCTGCAACCACACGGGTAGTAAGCGGCACAAGTACACGAGGAAAACACGGAATGTCGGTAAAACCGCCTTTCCTGATCAAGCAATTGACAATACATTATTTTGGTCGAAAGTGGAAAAATAATATAATAAATAATTAATAATAAATTAATAAAGGGTTGGTCAAGTGGAACAAATGAAATCCGAATAGCCAAAACCAATCCCTGTAACATGACACTGTAAATTGATGTTACAAAACTCTTAAATCTATTTGATCAATAAAGTCAAAAGTTAGTCATGTGACAGATTTTGTACAACTACGTAAGTGGCCGTGACTCGAAGGACCAATGTTCCTCGCGCCCTCAGGTCCCTCGAGCCGTTGTCCAGCAGGCGCTTACTGTCGCTCTCGTAGCAGGCGCACTTGGCGTCGGCGGGCGCGGACAGCGGCGACAGCAGCGCGTGGCGCAGGCGCTGGAACTGCGACGCGTAGTACACGCGGCACACCAGCCCGTCCTGCGCACGCCATCACATACTTATTTTATCAAATTTTATACTATAGTTCGTTCGCGATAAGAATGCAGTAAGTCATCGTTGTCCTTCGACCTAACCCCGCCCCCTAACCAATCAAATCTTGTAAAATTATAAGGTTAAGTTCACAATGTCCAGTTGAATACATTGCTTCGAACGCAACGGTTGTGTCCTGTCATTTGTTTTAACTGATTTAAATTTTAAAAAATGAATACCTCACCAATTCGTAAAAATAAAAGTGGTTCGTTAATTCGTAGTGGAGAAAGAAAAGTAATTTACAATATTTTTAAGTATTTTAAACAGTGTGATTTACATGTCACTGTTGACAACTTAGTACAAAAAACGTCAGCTGCCTGCGGTGTGTCCGGGAGAACAGTTTATAACATTCTTAGTGAAAAAAAGGAAAACAATACATTGAAATCGCCAGTGAAAAAAAGGGCCCGGAAGTCTATTGTTGATAAATTCGATGAATTAGACAAATGTGCAATAAGGAGAAAAGTACACTACACTATATTTTAATAATGAATACCCGACATTAAATAAAATTGTGACAATGTGTGAAGCTGATGAAGATGTTCCAACGTTTAAACGTACCACACTTCATAAAATAATGCATGAGCTGGGATTTGAATTTAATAAACAGTATAATAGAACATTATTAATGGAAAGAGAAGACATTGTTTTGTGGCGGCGTAAATATCTCAGGCAAATCAAAGAACACAGAAAAGCAAATAAAACCATATACTTTCTTGACGAAACATGGGTAAACGCCGGACATGTTAAATCAAAAGCGTGGTTGGATACAACTATAAAAAACAAGAGACATGCTTTTCAAGACGGTTTATCTACCGGTCCAAGAGTACCTACTGGAAAGGGAAAAAGGTTAATTGTTTTACACATTGGTAGCGACAAAGAATTTGTGGAAGGAGGTCTATTAGTTTTTGAGTCAAAATCAACAAAAGATTATCATGAGGAGATGGACGGTGACAGATTCCTTGAGTGGTTCGAAAACATAGTGCCTAAGCTAGAACCAGGGAGCATTGTTGTCATGGACAACGCTCCCTATCATTCTGTCAAACTCGAGAAATTACCAACAACCTCTTGGAATAAACAACAAATAATAGACTGGCTAAAAAGCAAAGGGATACTCATGGACATGAGTTATTTAAAAAAAGAATTGTTGAAGAAAGCCGCAGAAATCGTCCCCCAATATGATAAATATTTGATTGATGAAATGGCTAGAAGTAATGGCATTGAAATTGTCCGTTTACCTCCATACCACTGCAAACTGAACCCCATTGAGTTGGTGTGGGCCCAAATAAAAAATTATATTGCAGCAAACAATACAACTTTTAAGCTTACTGACGTAAAAAAATTATTTTATGACGCAATTACCTAAGTAGACGCTCATCGATGGAAGAAATGCTGCGAACATATTGTACAAGAAGAAAATATCATGTGGGATTTAGATGACGTCATGGAAATCGCTGCAGAAAATTCTTTTATCATAAATACTAACGAGGATAGTAGTGATAGTGATTAAAATATGATATTTTACTATTTTTTTATTTACTTATATAAATTTATGAGATTTAACATTTTTAAATATACTTTTTTTGAATTTTAACACCACTGTGAATACACCCTATGCACTGATGACTCACTGCATTCTTAACGCGAACGAACTATAATTTCGGCATAGTTTGTGGACACAGTTTCAATAACAAAATCGTTTCGAAGCATTAATTAGCCGAAAAAAAGTGTCTTTTTTTAAATATCGCATGGAAATAATGTATAGGGGTTGCAAAAAAATATATTTCTTGATTTATGGATTTTGCTCTCGAAACTTTATACAAAATCTTTTAATCAATACAATCACCCCGTACATTTGCAAGGTCGATGTTGAAACAACAAAATACTGAGCTCTATGTATGTGAAATAAAATGTATTTATATTTGAATGACAAAAAAAACATTTTAAGTATATCGTTTAATTGTATTGTGGTAAAATACTGAGCAAACACTGAGAGGAGGCGGCCTAAGTAACTGCACATATTTATCACTAAAAAAAATTGATGCGATTTTTTTTGTTCAAAAGGTTTTTGTCAAACTTAAAATCTGTTAAATGAAATTTTAAAGCATTTAATCTGCTAACTATTCAAAACGATTAAGACAGAAAATAATTAATCGGTTCAGGCCTAACCTAATACATTAAGAACATAGTGCAAAAAGGGACTTAGTACGTAATATAAAAATGGATGGACAAACAAATGGAGGTGGAAGACGAGAGGATGAACCCCTCCTCCACCTCGATTAAGACAGAATATAATTAATCGATTCAGGCGGGGTTCGAACCTTCCCTAACAGGGGGAAACCTCTGACCACCGAGCAACCAAACCTTCGCCTGAAACCAACCAACCGTTCTATGCATATTTTTTTCAATCTTAATCGATTAAAATCCGTTATATGTTTATTTGTAATTGGATTGTACCGCGGTAGTCTAGTGGTATGGGTAATGGACTGCTGAGACGAAGTCTCGGGTTCGATCCCAGGTTTTACCATGGCACACACCAATGACTTTTCGATGCTTTTCGAAGTTATGTGGGTATTTATCGGAGGTTTATAAGTGCCCGGTTAATGGCAATAGGCTCGCCACCTATTACATTGGGACCTAAACATAAACTGGCGAAATGTGGGTGCTAGCACCTCTGTCTACCCCTTCGGGGATATAGGCGTGAGTTTATGTATATGTTATGTTGTGTATAAATAGAACCGAAAGTATTACCAATAACGATCACTAATATCCACGCAGACAGAGCCACGAGCATCGGTTGGTAATGTGATAAATTTTAAAGTTAATTGTTACCTTCAATAAGACCTCTACGTGATCATTGTTCTTCGCCAGCTTAGACTTATCATTCTCAGTTTTGTCCTTGCTCGTCGAGTTGGTTTCATTTTCTTCCTGTTCAGTTTGTGTACTGTGAAAAATATTCTACAATCAACACAATGTGTTATTAATATTAATTAACGAGATCCCATCCCATTATCTAGTTTCATTATGAAAATTCTAGGACTTTTTTTTCCTAGTAGTTCCAAGAAACTGGCTATTCTCTCCCGGAATTAACAGGACCCTGGTGTAAAACCACATATTATTATATAAAAAATATTCTAGGACATTTTACACTGCACTAGACCCAATAAGCTCAGTCCACTGCTGGATATAGGGCCTCTTCCAATGCTAGGAGGCTTACTACTGTTTCCACGCTAGCCCGACAGATTGGTACAGGGATATATTTCGAGTTTTCCTTCTCTGGCAGTGATATCGTCTGTGTATTTTTCCGTTAGTCGCCTCTTACGACACTCTTGGGTTGAGAAGGGATGGTGATACTTGTATTCTTCCTACGACACCACAAGGACTAGATCCAAAGTAAGCTTAACAAGTAGCTTGTTTTATGGGATCTGTAGTGCTTTATTTACGTGCGGAAAGTTCCCACAGATACCCCCACCATCGGAGTAGGTGGGAGAGGTTATATCAGAATCGAATCGACTAAAACGCACGACGCCTGTAGGTTGTTTTTAGTTGCCGAAGGTGAGGTTAACATGCATATCCCTTGCACCCTGGCCGACCCAGGGCCATCTCTCTCGATCTGGTCCTCTCCTCGGATGTGGGGACCACAGTCTCCAAATTTATTGATGAATGACAATTGAAATGTATATTTTGCATGTTAAACCGATGTATCCTACACAATATAAAACATTGTTTGTGATTTTTTTTTCTATAGGCCACGTCAATTAGACTTCGCATTTCCTGATGGTAAGCTGAAGGCAAAGTCCCAGAAAAGAGGGTCACAATTACTTACTTTCGAGTAGTTTGCTTACTTACACATAAATACTTACAGATAAATAAATAAAATAAAATCGTCCCTGGAAACGGGGAGGCACGCGGGATCTGTAGTGCTGATAAACATACTTAGACACATTTTTTTAGTAAATACATGCATATTATACATAGAAACATACATTTTATATATAATATTAAAGTGTACACTTATATCCTTGGCCGTGTGTATACAATTATGTCGTACCTGTGCCGGTGAGCCGTCCTGGTCTTTCGGTACGTGACGGAGGCGAGTGTGGCGGCGATAACGGAGCCAACCTCTCCTGCCCGGACCACGATGGGCACTACACCGCTCGATACTATCATACCACTCTGAAAAAATAAACCAATGACTTCTGTGTATGCTACAAGCTATTTAAAATAAAATTCTAGTCCAATTGTATGCTCAGTGAGATATTTGAAAAGAGAAATGATAAGAAATAGTAACGGTTTCTCGGTTTAAAGATATTTATTTCTCATAAAAAACAATACAGTTCACTTATAATGAGATACTTTACAGATTGTTATTATTATACTTAACAATAATAAACAAGAACATTGCCGCCTCTAGGCCCTTACATTATTTCGGACGTTATGTAATTCAATTCAATTCAATGAAAATACTGAAACATTTTTGCCGTAGCAAAAATAAAAAATCATTAACCTACTTCAAAAGAAAGGAGGTTGTTAATTTAAAAAAAAATTGTTGCATTACCTGGTTGGCGGGCTGGTTGTTAGACAGTAGCTGGGACAATATTTGCCTCACTGTCTTCTTGTCACCCTTCTCTTCATCCTCCTCTACCCCTGCCGAATCGATTTGTATTGTATATATATTGTATCATATTAATTTGTATAGTATAAACTGCATATTTTTGTTCGTCGTTGTTTACAAGTAATAATTAGATGAACCATAGATTAGAGCAAAATGGAATAATAGGTCTACTTTGGTCATAGAGTTGTAATTGTAATGGCTACGGATAGAGGGTAGCAGGTTGGATAGTGTTGCCATTACAATTTTTTATTACTAATTTATTTTTTATTTATATTGTAATGACCCGTTTTTATGTGCTGCCGTTATGTAAAATAAAAGCATTTTTCTTTCTTGCTTTCCTTAATTTAATATAGTTTCTAACGGTAGGAAGCAAGTCTCGCTTATAAAGAAAATTTTAGTGCTATAGTCAAAGTAATAAAATCATTAAAACGGCACTAACAAAACGTCAAAATGAAAAATATGAAATACTTTGTATAAATGTATGTATTTAAGCATGAATATAAAGAAACTGTTTAGGAAATGGCCTCCAGTCCTAAACTCTCGCCTTACCTTACCACCAGAGATGTGCTATGCATTGTATGTTACGAGGATGTAAAAGTTAAGCTATGAAACTATGTGACAGTTTCCACTGTGCTATGCTATATTCTCCACCCATAACACGCATCTTTCTATATATGCTATTTGGACCAGAGAATATGATTGGTGGATATCAAACGCATCCATAGCAACATAGCATAGAACATCTCTGGTGGAAAGGCAGCCTTAAACCAGCGTATGGATGTGATAGCCACTAATAATCACGTCCTCACACTGATTTAAACGTCACCGGCGATTCACTTTCAATTTAAGTAGCTGCCGTGTGAACAGAGCTTCATATGAGTTGAAATAAATCTATATTCTTGCTTTTATAGTGACTGTATATCAGTATGGGGTTCTTCATAAGATTTAAGGCCTTGTGGGGTCGGAAAAGCGGGTATGATATTGTTACGACAGACGTCGATATCTCGAAAACTAATAATCGAATCTTCAAGAAATAAAAACGGATTGTTATACTTTGTAAAATGTAACTTGGGTCCTATGACATTTGAACATTTTCAGGACGACTTTACATTGTAACGGCGTCTCTCTTCGATCATTCATTTTTAGATTTTTATTTTTTGTAGTTACTACCATAGCTCACAAGTAAAATTTATCATACAATAATATAACACAATAACAACATAATAATTTGGAAAAACAAACATCAATAAATAAAATAAATGCGCAACAAAAAATATCTTGCCGTTCAGTCAAGGTTCCGTCTGTCGGCAGAAATTACTAGATGGGACACATCGGTCGACTGGGTCGACTCAGTCAACTGTATGAGGCATAATCGATACACATTATATAACTGATGTGAATTTATAAAATTATGTAAAATTAATAGATTTACGTTAGGTATCCTTAATGAATGTAAATATTATGTAGTTCGTGTTGAGTTTGTGATTGAAAGTAATATTAAAATATATTGGGTACAACTTTCTTAGATGCCATGCATCGAAATAAAATAATGTAAAAAATCACTAGTACTCATTTGAGCTGTGTTATGGTGAGACACCGGCGTCGGTCACGTCAGTACGAGTGCCTTGTGCTTGTATGCGTCCAGAGTTAACCTTTTTCTTCACCAGTCATTTGTTATTATCGTTGGTTGTTATTTGTTAGTGTTAAGTTTTGTTGAGTATTTTTTTATAGTTAAGTTTGTTCGCTTGTTTACTTTTTTGTTGTGCCATAATGACGAAAAGAACGAAAAAAATTGTTATTAAGAGCGAAATGCGTGAATATGTGGTTAATTTGCGACACTACTTTGAACGCGAATTACAAAATGGCGGACCACTCTTGCCTTTAAATAACGTACGTGATCGCGTAGCTAATGCTTTTGGGATTGGAAAAACCACTGTCTCTCGAATCACAAAGGAAATGTTTGGGGAATCTTCAATGGAAGAAAACGTCCTAACGACACCAAATAAAAAGAAGAGGCGAAAGCATCCAGTGACTAAACCAGACAGTTTCGACGTTGATGCCATACGTAATCACATTTACAGTTACTACACGCGTAATGAGTTGCCAACATTAAGAAAATTGCGTACCACTCTCAGAGAAGCCAACCTTTTTAAAGGAATCAGTATCAGAATAAACGGGATATTTACCATGTTTCATTGTTTTGAGTTTCCGATATTTCGGCGCTGTTGCAAGCACCATGATCACGGAGGAACTATTGAATATATAATAACGAAATATCGGAAAGTCAAAACAACGAAACATGGTAAATATCCCGTTTATTCTGATACTGATGTGAGTGACCATGATATTTTAAATACCTTTTTAAAGGAAGTTTGCCCTCATTGTCTAAATTAAAATGATGGGGTTATTAAAAGGGCCAAACGTCTCATTATTGAAGATTGGGAACGTGACGTTCGTTTTGACAACCTTAGAGAAAACGAAATAATTACAAATCTCCAAGACTGTTCCAGCGAGTCGGATATAGAAGACGACGACGATGATGATGATGATTTAGGATGTACTCCATTGTCCGAATCAGATTAAATAAATAGTTTTTGATAATATACATACATGCATTTTCATTGTACCTATACTTATTCTCGACTTAGACTATTACACTTTCACATCACTAGTGATGTCTTTTTAACATCTGTCATAGGACCCAAGCTACATTTTACAAAGTATAGTGACGAGATATTCTACCGATCGGCATAGAAAAATCTAGAATCATCAACACAAAGTCACAACTAACCTACGAGTACCTACTCTCTTGAATAAAAACAAACAATAGGTAAATAACGAGAATTAACTCGAAAGGTCAGCGACGGCGGCAAACTTCAAAAAAGAGTAGGTAGTTATCGCTACCGTGCACGTAACAATATCCTTATTAAATTGCTTGTATGAGTGGATGCACGTCGATAGTGTAATAACCAGAATTAGGTATTTAATTGACTAGTCAAATTAGTTACTTTTTACTGAACGGCAAAACGGTAAGTTTAAGGAAACTTGTATAAAATAATTTATTATGACGTCATAGATAGATAGATAATTCTTTATTTTACACCAACAGATTTACAGTAGGACAAGTAGGTAGTATGTATACAGTTCAATGTACAATGGGCGGCCTTATCGCTGAAGCGATTTCTTCCCGGCAACCTTGGTATTCATAGTATTTCATTGTCAAATAATTTAAAATTATAGGTTGGATGGATGATCAAAAATAAATAAAAACGACAAAACAAGAACATAAGCAACTTTTACCATTTTTATTTAATGAGGTAATTTTATTAAAAAAAATTATACCACTAAGGTGGCAGACAAGCAAACGGCTCACTTGATGGGAAGTGGTTACCGTGGCCTATGGACGTATGCATGGGCATATACCAGGGGCGTTACACTCGCGCTGCCGACCCTAAAGAAACCTTCTAATGTACCTCTTGGAAGAATCCCATATTATTTTAACTATAGAAAATTAACCAATTGGATTTCGATTGTAAGATTTTCTCAACCACTAAGCCATGTATGTATGTGTGTTAAAAAGATGATCTAAATGAGTAATTTTTGTTACCTGTATGTTCCCTTTCGCCATCTTTGTTATTATCTGAAGCAAAGACGTACGTGGTGCCTAGAATATTAGTCATGGTTAATGATATATTATTATTTTTTATATTATGCGTGTTATTTTTATTAATATTATTATTTTCATGTTACCTGCACTTTCTTTGCTGCCATCATCGCCAGAAGAATCATCCAAATCAGATTTTTCTTCCGCTATAAAAAAAATTAAGTTTATTCTGAACAATTATTACAAAGAGGTACAGGATCTACTTAACCGATTTCGAAAATTCTTTTACCAATAGAAAATCACATTATTTGAAAGTGACAAAAAAATGGAGTGTACCTATAACATCAGGTTGAGTTTTAGTCGGCTTGGCGGGTGGGCTGGACCACTTGTCCTGGGCGTCGCGAAGCATTTTCTCGCCAAATATTATACGGTCTGACACCAGCCATAAATTACGGACAACAGCTGCAAACAACATACATACAGATTTTATTTACGCATATAATATACATTCATATTCAAAAGTGCGTTCGTAGTTCAAGTTCTCAAGCTCATAATTTTTACATTGGTCCTTCGAACCAGATCGAATCCCATAATTGTATTGATATTGAAACTTGGTAAGGGTTATTATATATATTATTATATATTTTTCCATGGGCTAGATGCGATTACGACAATATTTTTATAAAGGTTCAAAATGTTCATCTCAAACATTTTCCAGTAAGACCATGGAGACCGGATGGCCAAGAAACGTTTCTTCTTCATCCTAGCGGTTATCCCAGTCGCATCCGATGCTCGTCTCGGAGTCTAGGGTCCGATTGGTCTTGTCGAACTGCGGGTTTGGCTGAACTTGATATTCGTTCATCAGGAACTATTTAATAACTTCGTGTTGTGTTCCCAGCGGTGAGTAGGGTAGCCAGAGCTCACTGGAGAATTTGTGCTGTCAGTGGGAAGACTAAAGGATTGTCCTGCTTTGTCTTCTACACTGACGGCACAGAAACTCTGTACTTACAGGGTTGGCAGCGCGACTGTGACTCCTCTGGTGTTACAAACGTCCATAGGCCACGGTAACCACTTTCCATCAGGTGGGCCGTGTGTTTGTCTGCCACCTAAGTGGTATAAAAAACTAAAAAAAAAAAGAAAGTACGGTAGGGGTAAGGTTAGGGCTATTCACCAGCAAGTGTATTGTTCTCGTGCAGGCTGGCGGACGTGAGCGCCAGGTGTATCTGTTCCATGTGCTGCTTGAACGTCTGGTAGTCTTTGTCGGCGTCCCCATCAGACAAGCCGCTGAATGTCTCGTGACCTGCGAACGAACAGACAATGTCACTCGATTGTTCTAGGGAGGCATAGATTTTTTTTTAGCTAGCTCACTTTGTCCCGCGTTTAAAAATAAGTGTAAAATTTAGCAGTGAGAGAAAGTGGGCTAAATTAAAGAAGTATAAAGGGAGTACCAGAGCATGCTTTCAGAGTTATCGGCACGCTGCTACCTATTTATGACCAGTCAGCAGATGGGTATTTTTACATGCGCAAAATCCCCACGGATTCCCCCCCTCCCCCCACCGGAGCCGGTGGAAGAGGTTATGTCGGATTCAAACCGACCAAAACGCACGCCGCCTGTGGGTCGTTTTTGGTTGCCGAAGGTGAGGTTAACAGGCATATCCCTTGCACCCCTGCCGACCCAGGGCTATCTCTCTCGATCTGGCCCTCACCTCGGCTGTGGGGACCACGGAGTCCCCAACTCGTCCCCGGAAATGGGGAGGCGCGCCACCGCCGCGGTCTGCTTCTGCTGCGGGTGACAGGTTGCTCCACCACCCCCAGGCCTGCGCTCATGGGGGGCGGAGGTCATTCATCGACCAGGCAGCAGAGGGCAGTGCTTTTCGTGATTGGGTACTATTACCCAATCACGAAAAACACTGCCCTCTGCACTAACGTACGACTAGTCACCAAATTTTTTTATCATACGCAAAATCCCCACGGATACCTTCCCCACCCCGGAACCAGCGTAGGCAGTATCGGAGATTAAACCGACTAAAACGCACGCCGTTTGAGGGTCGTAGATTGCCGGAAGTGAGATTGGTTGAGATATATCTCTCGTACTGCGGCTAACCTGGGCCATCTCTTTCAACTTGGCTCTCTTCGGGTGTGGGGACCAAGTAGACCCCATCTAGCGTCCCAAACACATATACCTACTGGCTTCACCCTATGGTGGGCGTAAAGGAAATGTCAGATTCTATGTACACTTAGTAGGACATAAAATGGTAGACTGACTTTGAACGAGAAACTGAACTCATTCCAGAACTTATAGTATGAAGCCAATAGACGTCATTAACTCTTCAAACTCACCTGTGGTAAACTCTTGTATAATTTATAGGTATTTAAACTATCATGGTCACTCACATCAGTATCACAATAAATGGGATATTTACCATGTTTCATTGTTTTGAGTTTCCGATATTTCGATAGTAGTGCAGATACGCGTAGTAAAAGAACTCGAAAGAGGGTAGATCGATATAATTATTCCTAGGAAAAGACTTTTTCTCTGTTCTACTCCAGTTCCTCCATGATCATGGTGCTTGCAACAGCGCCGAAATATCGGAAACTCAAAACAATGAAACATGGTAAATATCCCGTTTATTGTGATACTCTTGTAAAATATGTAAAAAAATCTTACCTTTCTGTACAAGCTCGTTGAGTTGCGTAATGAGGGTGTCCCTCATCTGTTTGGTATCGTAGTTGATCGATATCATGTCTGGAGGCAGCTGGATCTCGTACGGTGTGATTTTGTTGAACCTGTTATGGTGTGTCTTTTTATAAAGTCAGATATGGAGTAGAAGGATAATGAATTATATAATCCGCGTATGCATATTTTATACTGTAGCTGCGAAATACATATAGAGTGTAACAAAATGAGCTCTCGGAACTTTGTGTCTGGTCTGGTTTCGGAAATTATGTGTAGGTAAAAAATTTCAAAAATATTTGTTGAACCAATTCTCTAAAATTCGATTGCAAAGATTCAGCCAGCACGTGGGTAGCACTAATCAGCTGACTTTTAAAAGTCAATGACCGGTGGGTATGTACAGAAGTTTCATGAGCCGCCATGCGCGTATCATGCCTCGAGGGGCCTCGAAATCCGAATCGCGGCCCCGCGGTGGTGATAGCATACAAACATGAGCATTTATTAAATAATAAGTGAAAAAATAATGAATTTTTTTTCGGACATAGTTATCGATACTGATCAACCCCTCAAAGTTTCGATGGTTAATTTTGCTATACATACATAGCATAAACTCACACCTATTTCCCCTAAGGGGTAGGCAGAAGTGCTAGCACCCATATTTCACCGGCTTATGTTTAGGTCCCAATGTAATGGTGGCGAGCCTATTGCCATTAACCGGGCACTTATAAACCTGCGATAAATACATACATAACTTCGAAAAGCATCGAAAAGTCATTGGTGTGTGCCAAGGTAAACCTGAGATCGAACCCGAGACCTAGTCGCAGCAGTCCATTACCCATACCACTAGTGGTATGGGTAATGGACTGCTAGTCCTAGTGCTAGTGCCTAGGCTTTTATACATA
Organism: Eilema griseolum; assembly: GCA_963662185.1. Taxonomy (NCBI): domain Eukaryota; kingdom Metazoa; phylum Arthropoda; class Insecta; order Lepidoptera; family Erebidae; genus Eilema; species Eilema griseolum. The sequence goes on from OY759243.1 coordinate 22,668,612, forward strand.
CTTTACATATTATTCAATTCTGAAAATATCGTACGAGTGTTAATAGATTTTATGATGCGGCTAATGTTCTCAAGTACTTCCAGTATATTATTTAACCTTGTGCAACCAATGGTACAAGCAGACAAGTGTTCACACACTATGGTCCTTCGAGCCGGATTTGAACCAGCTACCTATGGAAATTATTTTTTCAAATTTCTTGTACAAGTTAAATATTAAATTGTCATTCTGCTATCTTGCTGACATTCGTTGCAACTCGAGTCATATCATGTGTTTCAGGAAATCAGTTGTGGAAACATACGACCCCGGTTTCAGTGTACGAGTCGCCTTTCAAACGTATGCGAGAGACTCCTTGGCGATATTGTGGCGACACTATGTAGCGACTAGCGCTGTCCGAAAGTTTTCTAATAGTATTTATATATAACATAACATAAACTCACGCCTATATCCCCGAAGGGGTAGGCAGAGGTGCTAGCACCCACATTTCGCCAGTAATAGTATATACCCCGAGATATATATCTTGGACCGGTTTGTTTCGTAATAATCAATTTAAGATTATTACCGAACAAACGTCGCGCGCAAGTTAGGTCGAAGACGTGTCCCCCTCGGTACAGAAGGGTGTAGGGTGCACTGACCGGAAGCAGGCGGTGGTGAGGTCCCTGACGAAGGCGTGCGCGTGCGCGTGCAGCGGGTGGCGGCAGGCGCGGGCGCGCACGTAGCGCGTGGCGTGCGCGCGCCAGCGCACGTACGTGCCCAGCGACACGCCGCGCGCGCCCGCCGACAGCGGCCGCGCGCCGCCCGCCGCGCCGCACGCCTCGCAGCGCGACCAGAACATCACCTGCACACGCAGAGAGGAGGCGGCATTGTATTGTGTGCCGCAACTCTACAATATTACACACAACGCTACCTAGACTCATGGTAAGCATAGGTTAACTAGCTTGTGTTATGGAATCTAGAATGCTGATAAACATACTTAGATATATATTTTTTTGTAAATACGTGCACGGGGTACAATTAAATGCCGTTTGCTCAACGAAGAGATTTACTAGCTCACCACAAACTAGACAATTAAATCACTAGTACACACAGCACTCTTCAACAGTTCCAGTCGCTCAGTAGTTCACAGTAGTCCACAGTCGTTGCTCAGGTCGCAGGTATAATCTTCTTCGGTCGCTTAAGCTAGCTATGTTCGTTATCGATCTCAAAGACAGAATCAATGGTGTCGCTATGCGAGCGTGTTTTTATACCTCTCAATTAGGAGAGTCGAATCATCTAGAAAATACGCGAACGATAACTACCTACTCTCTTTTGAAGTTTGCCGCCGTCGCTGAACTTTCAAGTTCATTCTCGATATTTACCTTTTGTTTGTTTTTATTCAAGAGAGTAGGTACTCGTAGGTAGGTTGTGACTTTGCGTTGACGATTCTAGATTTTTCTATGCCAATCGGTAGAACACCTCGTCACTAACAATGCGTTTTTATTTCTTAAAGATTCGATTATTAGTTTTCGAAATATCGACGTCGGTCGTAACAATATATATATATCATACATAGAAACACCCAGACCAATGCAAATAAACATATTCATGCATACAAATATTAGCACTGAGCGGGAATCGGACCCGCACCTCCTGCGTTGTAGGTCGAACATTCTATTGCTACCCCAATCTCTCGCACTTCAACTCATACACTTGTCTAACGATGAGGGTAGTGACATTTTTACAAAACTAAGCTAACTATAAAATATATACAAAAATGAAATATATAAAAAAAGGGAGACTGCAAATTTAGGCATCGAAGAATTCCTGCCCATCGATCTCTACTAGTAGCATGTCCAAGAAGCTGGCGGCATTACCACGCTGAATGGCAATGCCAATTCTTTGAGCGAGGTAAAAACCAGTCCTATGGTCACGGGAAGCGTTGATTAATTTCAAGCACAATTGCAGCGTTCTCCATTGCGTCGCGTCCGGGTGCACTCAACATTTACATTAACACTAACTATTTTACATCAACGTTTCAAAGAATCAAAGTATCGATTTCATTAATTCAGTTTAGGCACATAAGGAGCGAGCACATATGAAGTGAATCAAAGTTTTACAATGATATCAAGAAATATTATTAAAATAATAAGTAAACCATTGGAAAATGATTCTTTCGCTAGGTAGGTTAATTCTACTGAGAAGATACCAGCAAGAAACTCAGAGAACTATATTAGAACTAGACTTCTTTTTTTTTAATATGGTTTTGTTTACAATTTTACGTTGTGCGAGTCAGCAAGAGACTTATGTCGACCACGCATTTCCATCACCAAGATACTCATCTACTTTATAATAACTTTTATTCATTTCCGTTTTTCTCACTTCTATTTTAAATATTTAACTTAAACAAGTATAACCAAACATACTACTTTCTCTCACGAATTCCCAAACCCTACACACTTTCGTCGTACCTCAAAAATATATCATATCCAGTGGCCTGCGAATCCAAATTAATATCTGCATGAAAAAAATATGGCAAATTGAGGTATATCGAAGTCTCACTTACTTGCTTACTCCGTTCTTCTTTGATTTTATCAACGTTGCTGTGTCCGATTGTGTTGCACGTTATAGTGATACAAACGTCGCCGTGGACGAACCTGTTGATAATAAGTTTATATTACAAGCTGTGTGTTTCATTGTACAAACAACACCTTTTTGCTATTGACGTCATTCGACTAGTGTTGTATGTACTGTTACATAAATCTCACTTAACATAGGCTGCAGTTCGACTCCGGCTCGAAGGACCAATCTCTGGTCAATTATTCTGAGCACAACCGAATGAAAGCTAAAGAGTTTCAATTTTATTTAAATGCATAAATCGTGAAAAAAATATCTTAAAGAGTGTCTATTTTTGCGGCTCCGGCTCGAAGGACCAGTTTGATATGCACCTTCTGTTGACTATCGAATAAAAGCCAAAAAGCTTTAAATCACTTAAAATGCTGCAATGATGAACCTTAATTTTGGAAATTAGAATACAATTATTAAATTAAACAAATAGCGCATATACATACCTTCTGACATGTTGGTTCATAGGCACAGAACAATTGTGCGAAGTACACTTGTAGTCGCTATTGAAGCAGTACTTCTCGAGAAATGCCCCTAGCGATATGTCATGACGACCATACATCTCCATCGTTACTATCCTATAAAAGATACAATTTGTTTGAGCTTGCAAAAGTTCATTTGATTATATTGGGGAATATGTTTCCACTGGTGAGTATGATTCCAGGACACCTTCGGGTCATCATTAGGTCTCCTAAATGTGAGTAGTATGCTTATTACTTAACGCTCACCATAAAATATTTCCATAATCCCTCATCGACTTGGCCCCTATTGGGAGAAAGAGAGGGAAAATATCCATTTGTCCCATCGTTTCAATAAGAATTTTCATTATTAAATTGCCCAGCTTTTCCTATTTGTGACGCTGCCATAAACCAAGCATCAAGTACTGACGAAGTGAGAAATTTAGCATTTATTTAGATGTCGAATTATATATTATATATACATTCGATAAATGTACTATTAGGCAGATCATTGGCTACAGCACTTGTGGGGGGTGGAGGTCATTCATCGACCTCTGACGCATGAGTTGCCTCAGTACGGGGGCAGCTTGGCTTGCGATCCTTCGTTACTCCCGCTGCCGCTCTTACCCCGCCTCCTCCTTCACGAGCATTACTTGCTCGAAGAAAGAGGCTACACCGGACCCTTAGCGGGATCAAAGTCACAGATTTTTTTAAGTGCGGCTTTCCTCATGGATATGTCTGACTGAATCGCCTGAAACCGCACTCCGTCTCGGGTCATTAGTAGTTGAGGGTGAGGTATCCTCTGGCACATTACTCACTCCCCAGCTGACTCAGGACCATCGAAGGCCCCCAGTGGGTGTGGGACACCCGAGGTTTGCGTCTGTCGCCTCGGCCTGCTTCTGCTAAGGTAACAAGAGGCTCCACCTGTCACTTCTAGACCCACGAGAACATGAGGTTCATTGATAATAATTCAACGTATAATAATAGCACGCGTGTTATAATAAACTATCAAGTTTACCATTTCGTTAAATTCAATTGAAAATCTCACCATGGGTTAACACAAAAATCGGGTACATTCGCAGACTTGTTGCTGTAGCTATATAACAACAGGCTCAGTTGCTGATGGTTCTCCGGCGCCAGGGGGTCCTTGGGTTCGTTGTCTGGTTGCTTCTCACTCGGCTCCAGGTGTTCAGGCTCTTTGGCCTTCTTCACCACCGACGGTTTGTACATGGGACACTCGGCTGAAATTATTACAGTATTATATTTAACGAATTCTAAATAAGATCGCCCCCTATTACACACATACATACAGATAATCACGCCTTTATCCCCGTAGGGTTAGGCAGAGGTAAACTCAAACTCATTAATTGTGAGAATGGGTAATTTAAAGATAAAATTCAGTAAATAAAGTGGTCTCTCCATAATCCACCTGAAGGCATGCAATGTTTGAAGACATTTCACCGATCATTGAATTCGGATCCAAGTAATAGGGGGTGAGCCAATCGCCGTCTTCCTGGCACTAGTGTTGACTCAAGCCGTACATCTGAGGCTTAGTCAGGGCTGTAAATATCTTTCAGATGTTACGTGTGGCCGAAAATCATAATTGTCTAATTATGGGTGTTAATACACATCTGCGTACCCCTTCGGGAATTCACAGGCGTGAGTATATGTATGTTTGTAATTTTAAATGGGAAGAAAAAGAGGCAGGCACTTATAAGTTAGTAATTGCAAATTAGTAAGTGTATGTAGACCTTCCTTTTTCAAGGTATTCACCATATTGATTACAAAATTTTGGCAAAAGTTTTCTTCAACGAGGTGTCAATTTATGTTGCATCTAAGGCTTGCACTTTGGAGTCCAGGATCTGCTCTCCATACATACATACAGTCACGCCTGTTTCCCAGGGGGGTAGGCAGAGACTACTGTTGCACTTGTCACGATCCTGGCGTACCTCTTACGCTTCATCTACTTTCATAATTGTTTTCATACATGCTCGCCGGTTTCGGATACTCTTGACATGTCCTTTCTTCAAAATGTTTTCGATTTTATTGACATACGTATGTCTACGTCACCGGGTTGGTTTTGCTCTGCTCTCCACCTTCCCATTTTGTAGGTGCACTGGTTTACAGTTGCGGTCTTTTTATTTTATTTATTGGGAACAAAAAACGGTTACATGTTACAGTTTAGAAAAAAAACATTTAGATAATAGAATTAAGTAAACACATAACCCACAACATTATTCACAGATTAACAAAAATGTATAATAGCTAAGAAACAGGTTATAAATACTGATATTATCTAAGTACAGAAATTAAACTGTGAAACTATGTAAAATTTTAAGACTTACGGATACTAGTCTGGTTTGACAATACGGTTAATATTTCAACAGCATGACTTTTAAATTGGTTATTGCTTAGTGCGGTTAGTGGTTTTTTTATTATTTATATACCCATGGATACCATAATATTGTTACGTGTACGGGGTACAATTAAATGCCGTTTACTCCGTTAATTCCGTCGTTTCTTTCTTTTTATGTCGCCATTTTTAAGTGTTTTTTGTTTGTTGTTGTGTGTTCATGCGTCACTGACTCGTTGCGTGGCGGCGGAACCACTAGCGGCGCCATCTGAAAACCAGCGCTTCGCATACCCTGGTGTGCGGGGCATTCATGCTGAGATGGTGGCCCATTTGGGTGCGCACGATGTGCAGTGAGAGTATTCTTGTTGTGTTATCTTGTTGTTGTGTATATATATATATTTGTCTGACTCTCTGTACGTTGTGTGTTCGTGAATAAATGTTTTTTCTTTCTTTCTTTTCAACGAAGAGATTTATTAGCTCACCACAAACTAGACAATTTAATCACTAGTACACACAGTACTTCTTCAACAGTTCCAGTCGCTCAGTAGTTCACAGTAGTCCACAGTCGTTGCTCAGGTCGCAGGTAGAATCTTCTTCGGTCGCTTAAGTTCGCTGTGTTCGTTATCGATCTCAAAGACAGAATGAATCGTGTCGCTATGCGAGCGTGTTTTTATACCTCTCAATTAGGAGAGTCGAATTATCTAGAAGATTCGCGAGCGATAAATACCTATTCTTTGAAGTTCGCCGCCGTCACTGACCTTTCGAGTACATTCTCGATATTTACCTATTGTTTATTTTTATTCAAAAGAGTAGGTTTTCTATACTAATCAGTAGAGTACCTCGTCACTAACAATGCGTATTTATTTCTTGAAGATTCGATTATTAGTTTTCGAGATATCGACGTCTGTCGTAACAATATAATATAATTAATAATAACATGCGACTGAAGAAGTCTCGTCACTGTCAAGTATTCTAAAGGAATGAAAATCCAAATACTTACGTTTATGTTTGTCATTGACGAGACGAAAGCCCGTCGCCCTGTAATGTGCCAGTGCTGCCTTCACGGCAGGATCATCCGCAGACGATGATATCGCCATGTTCACGAATGGGTGCGCTTCCTGACACAAAACATCGAAACTTAAGTTAGGGGACGTTCGCCCCCCAAGGCGGCGGTGCATTTGATTAATTTTTTTGTGTGGTCCTAAAGGTCCACGGAAAGTTTTATGTGAAAAAAACAAAAAAGCGAACAGAATTCCGCGAACATCAGCTACTATTACGAAATAGATACTGCACATATTATGATTTTTCTCCTTTTTTTTACTTTTACTTTTAAAATTTAAAACTTTTAAAATTATAAAAATTGTGCTCCACCGGCATCGGGTACAGGGACCAAGCTACCGGTCGTTAGGGCTCCAGAGAGAGGAATCTTCTCACAAGACGTGTCGTGTCAATGAGTACCGTCTTCTGCATCAGACCCTTGAACCAACCGTCAAATGCAAGCCTCTTGAAAGGTTGGTCGAGCAGTCAGCGGCAATTATTATTTTAATATAATTACAATAATAGAAAAACAAAAAATTGGTTTATACATTTCCGAAAAACAGTCTATTAAGTCAGATCAACTTTTATTAATCATATTATTTAAATGTGGGTAGTTAAAAAAAACTTACTTTTATCAAAGTCTGGCAACTCTTCTGTCTTGAAGGCAGTCTGTGGTGAGCTCTTGGCGTATGCGGCGCAGGCGCGGGTGTCAGCGGACAAGGGAAGTGCACTCGTAAGGCACACCGGCGGCCTGCTTCCGTCTCTAAGTACGGCGCTGGGATTGTGATGTTGGGGGACATTGAGAGGACGACATCGTCTGTTGACCATCTTAATGAAGGACAGTAAAATTGTTATATAAACTATAGCCATTTCCATTTGTTATATATAAAAATGTTATGTTGGTTTGTGTACGCTTCAAAAACTCAAAAAGTTCTACACCGATCGAGCTGAAATTTTAGCTTGATATATAATCCGCATCAAGGATTGTTTTTATCTAAATTTGCATCAGTCACATATCCGCGACCGCGAAAAAACAGTTCTTTTAACGATCAGCTGTGTACCACTTTGTTTTGTTTCTCATTTCGCAACCATTCAATCACAATGAGCCACAGCGAAGCGTGTCAGGGTACTGCTAGTTTGTTATATAAAGTGGCTTAATATAAATGGAAACCATTATAACTAAACGTTGAAAACCTTGGACGATTTAAAAAATACTATAAGCATCCTATACTTATAAAAATGATTCTTTACTTAGTTAAAAATATAGACTAACATTATTAAGACGAAAGTAATGTTTGGAATGAAGTTTTAAAGCCTTTGGTGTGCTAACTATTCAAATCGATTAAGACATAGAAAAAATTGAATCGGTTTACGCAGGATTTGGTATTAACTGTCGCCGTAAGACAGATATATGTTTAGAAGAATTTGAATGGTTTCGGGCGAAAGTTCTGGGCCTTAGTAGTCAGGGCGTGTCCCTTATAAGGGAAAGATCGCGGATTCGAACCCCGTCTGAACCGTAATGTTTTTAAATATTTCAAAGGTATGAATGGAGAGGGTTTTAAGCAAAAGAAAAGATGGGTGGAGAGCGTGAAAGCCGATATGGCAAAAAAGGGAGTGACCGAGGAAATTACATCTGATAGAAATGTACGGAGGAGTTTTCTCCTCCGTACCGCAATTGTTGGAGGTACTCAAACAATTGGGTCAAGTACACGTAGACGATGAACGGTAGTAAGAAAAATCACATAAGTGCAGACTTGTTGATCAGCCCGTCTTTCATACTCAGCATCACTTATCATTTAATATTATCGAAAACACTCACCTATCGCTATGTGTATCAGCCTTCAGTTTTGCTTCTTCCTTAGGCAGGAATACGTCATCGTCTACAGAAATAGTTGCACGCAATGGATCGCTAAAATCTCTGATTGGAACACCACAACTTAGAAGTTTATCACTATCCGTCTTGCGAGCATAAGACTTTGATATGTGCAATGGATCTTCTTCAATAGAATCGTCTTTTTTATTGGGTTCATTGCTTGGCTCAACTTTTGTGTCAGTGAGATCATTGTTTGGTTCAACTTTTGTGTCAGTGGGATCATCATTTGGTTCAACTTTTGTATCACTGGGATCATTAATGCTTGAGTCTTTAGTTTCATCATTTTTTGCGTCTTTAGGATTTGAGTTTGTAAATATATTATCAGATCTTGAAGATTCGTTACTGTCAGTCTCGTTACATTTCCTTGTGTCTTCATTGAATGAATCTTTACGCGTCATATTCGCGATGCTTTGACTTTCGTGATTGCTTATTAGTTCTAAATTATTTTTATTTGTAAAATCGTTATCGTTAATAATATCATCGTCGAACGTCATACCCGGTTCGGGTAGAATAGCTTCTATGTCTCCTAGGAATGCTTTTTCTAGCTTCCAATTATAGCAGGCTAGTAGCATGAACTTAACTACTTTTTTTACTCTGACTAATTCTTGCAGAGGTGCGCCACGCAGTAATATACAGCATCCGAGATTTGGTTCTGCGCATCCTTCTAATACCATTAGAGTTTTACTAGAATCTGTGCGACAAAGTATTTAAATTCATTAGGTTTTTTGATATGAAAGTATATACCTATTATTGCGGCACGCTATGATGGCCGTGCGCTTAATATTGGACAACGAACTGTTAGACGAATAACTAAAGAAAACTATGGCGACACTGGCACAGAAGAAAATAAACTTCACACACCAAAAAAGTGAAAACGAGCAAAACCAGTCGTGTTAAAACGGCTATCTTAGCGTGTGTGGTTTTTTCTGTGCACATTAAGCTTGAGCTTGAGCTGCTGGAATGAAATAAGAGCAAGCGACTCACACTGGTGCACGTAGAAGTTGGCGCAGGTGCCGAGGCGCGGCGCGCCCACCCGCGCGTCGATGGACGTGGCCACGTCGGCGCCCAGCGCGCGCGCGGCGCGGCGCAGCGCGCGCGGCCGCACGTGCGCCGCCAGCGCCACGCCGCCGCGCCGCAGCTCGTCCTGCACGCCGCGCGCCGCGCCGCCGCGCACCAGCACCACGCGCGGCTGCAGCGCCAGCACGCGCGCCGCGCACCGGATCAGGTACTCTTGCTCCTGGCGAGGGGGACTAACGTCTATCCACTATGCCACCACAGAACAAATCGCAAGTGTACTTTCATAGGCAAATCTAATGATATTGCCTCCTCTCGGTTTTTGCTATGTGACCTCCTCTCTGTTTTAGCTGTGGCCTCCTCTCTGTTTTTACTATGTGAGCTCCTCTCAGTTTGCTATGTGACCTCCTCTCAGTTTGCTATGTGACCTCCTCTCTGTTTTAGCTATGTGGCCTCCTCTCTGTTTTTGCTAGCCATATGGATTGTAAATATCAGTGGAAGGTTCGTTTGCTTATAAAATAAACCAAAATCAAGTAATATCAAGAGAAAAAATAGGCAAGCGGACAAGAGCTCAAAAGTGCAGGTCTTGAATACAACTGGGAGAACACCACAGTCTTTCTATTTTTTTAATATGCGCAAAATCCTCACGGATATTCAAAAAAAAAGAAAAGAAGCACCAATAAGAACACCACAGTCTAACGACTCATACTTCATACAGTCTTTCGACGAAGTCGTCTAGACAGCAATCGTGCGGGGTGAGCGGGATGGAGAGGAAAGGGGCGTACCGAGTATCCATACATTTTATTCGGTACTAACAATTCAGGGCTGTCTCATTTGTAATCACATTTTTTATTTTATTATAATTTTTACTAACAATTTTTTTTGTTACTTTATTTTTTCGTTTTCGATTACGAGTACATTATCCATTTAGCGATTAAAGATGGCGGACTCGAATTTTTCAATGAAATCAATATGGGTATCGTTGTCTAGATTTTCGGTGTTCCTAATCATCATTCTTACAAACAAAAAATGCTTGAATAGTCATAGTATACCTGCATCAATACTGGTTCCAATGAAGTCAATTTTCCTTCCACTCTTTGATATGCTATAGAGCAATCTAAAAGTAATACTGTAGGGTTTGTTATCTGCTGCGGCATTCCCCTGAAAACAAAACATATTTAAGAATTTTCAAAGGGAGCGTTCAAATGTTTAATAGTCGGCACGCGAAATAATCCTTGTATGACAACAGCTATGGACCAAGAATAGTACCTTGTGGTATCCCTGTACAAAATGTAAGAATTTTCAGGAGGAGCGTTCAAATGCTTTAATAGTCGGCTCGCAAAATATTCTTTACATGACAACAGCTATGGACCAAGAATAGTACCTTGTGGTATCCCTGGACAAAATGTAAGAGTTTTACCATTTCTTAATAGTTTTCATTTCGTTTAATTACAATATTAAAATGCACTAACTATACGTATTTTATATTACTAGTTCAGTGAATCGAATATTGAAAAAGAAATTCGAATTATATGATAGAGAGTATCGAAAGCTTTACAAAAAACATTTTCAGTTTACCTATGAGCAACATTCTTCGTAAGTACGACACCTTGCACAACACAACTGTCGCGTACGTTCCCACCAGGTAGCTTCTTCACTTGTACATAGTTCCGTACATCTATATCGTTAGTATTTACGTCTGAAATGATGTAAAATAATCGGTAGGTTAGTGGTTATAGAGTCGACCTTTACAATCGAGAAGTCCTCATTCGGTTTGAATCTTCGAATTATAGCCATTACATTGCTGACAATTTACTTTAGCTGGAAGAGTTTGAGAGAATACTGTACTAGTAATTTCGGCTATTGATATTAAATTAAATCACTTGGTTTACAAGTGTGGAACAGTACAACAGTAAAAGTGTATTGTTCCACAGTACTTATCATTAAAGCTGACTGGTTTCGCCTCACGGCATTTTTCAAAGGTTTCTATTTTAAACTTTTGTTCCTGAGTACTTATTTCTTACATTCCTGTGATTAGCACCTGAGTTCAACCAAACAATCAAAGTTTTCAGCGATATAATATTAGTTTAGATAGCACATACCCAGCACGATGGTGTCGGCGGCGCGCTGGCACAGCGGGTACAGCACGTCGAGCCAGGCGGCGGGCAGGCCGTGCCGCGCCAGGCACTGCCGCATCAGCAGGCGCAGGTGCTCCTCGCCCGACACCACGATGGCCTTGCATATGTTGTGAGATTCTATGCACGCCGGTGGGCAAGTAGCACAAAGGTTTTAGAGATATGAGACATTCATTCTTATCTAGAGATGCACAATTTGTACAAAAGTGTCGAAACTAAGTATACCAAGCGCTGTCTAGGAATAGCCATCTGAACTTTTTATGTACCCTTACATAGGTGGCAGACTTCCACATGGACTACCAGATGGAAAATGGTTACTGAGACCTATGGGCGTATGCAACAATACGTCACACTCGCGCTGCCGACTCTGTAGGAACCTTCTTGAAGAACCCCATACTGTGGTCGCTTGGAAAAATCGCAGCAGGGAGTTCATTTCTGTAGCTTGAACGTGCGTGAGAATTATTTTCTATAAATCTAAAATATGTAGATAAGTGGTGATAACTACATACACCTAGCGCCATCCAGCGACAGTAGGCTAAACTACTTCGATACTACTAAAGAACTACCGATCCTATGTGATAATCGCTTAAAGTTCACGCGTTGCAGAGCATATACACATCAACCCAAACGTCAATCGTCGTAGGTCTCGACCCGTCAGGCGTGATCACCTTTCTAGTTCCGAGGATCGTTCCTTTATGGTAGAAATACATCTCACATCGCTATTCTACAATCAAAGACTTCATTCTAACTATTACGAAAAATGAACTATGTTAATCTGTTCTAAATTCTTACTTATATAAATATTCTCGAAAAAGCAAAAGGAGTATCTATTAAGAACAATTTACCTTCGGATTGACCCATAACTGGAGTCTCTTCTTCACTGGAGGAGGACTTTTTTTCTACAAAAATACATTAAAATATCACTAAAATGTTGAAATACGAGAATATGAAAACATAAGTATATCCTATACATAATTATAGTTAGGGATCAAATAAGCTGACAGAAGAAAATTCTTAAAAGATTTATACCTGGTTTAGGAGTCTTAATAAGCCGTGCCGAGTTGTTACCAAGATTCAGATCAAGACAGTACGAAGATACGCTTTCCACGAGCCGGTTGCATTCTTCCGCTGTAAGTTATAAATACAAATTTATATGAACCAATTACTAGCGCGTTTCAGAACAGAACAGCGCCATCTAACGAGCCCTACTACAATTATTTCACTACCGGGTGTTTTTATAGTAGTTTCGGAGCGAAGTTTTGGACACAGTTTCAATAGCGAAATCGTCTGACAGTATTAATTTAGTGAAAATAAAATATGTATGGAAATATTGTTGGTAAATCTGGAAATTGGAATAATTGCCCAATTAACACATCCAAGACAATTTTCCTATCGAAACTATGCCCAAAATCTTTTGATGGGTGCAGGTCCATCTGAGGGAAAGTGGTTACCGTGGCCTATGGACGTGTGCAACACCAAGGGAGTCACACTCACGCTGCCAATCCGGTAAGCACAGAGAGTTTCTGTGCCGTCAGTTCAAAGGATTCTTATTGGCGTCAATAATAATTCTTCTTAAGATAAGTTTATCACCGCTACCAAGGCGGAGAAGAAACGACGCAACAAACTTGATCCGAAACAACAATAAAATCAACGTGTATACCTTCACAAACAATCCCTATTCAACTTACGTGATTCCTCCTCCTCAATGGTCCTAGGCGGCAACACGATAGGTTTATACAGTGCATAGTCTGCAAAATTTGGCAGTTCAGTCATACAGTCCATGTAGCCGGCACTCACGAGGTTCTGACACACCATCATAGCTTGCACTCTGAGAACAGAGACAAGAGCATATTAAGACAACATTATTAGCTGTTGTCTCTGCCTACTTCAGAGAGAAATAGGCGTGACGTGAATATGGTGTAAATGGAATAGAATATAAATATTTATTCATATTAAACGCAATGTGAAATATGTTCAATTCAATTCTTATCTAGCTGTTACCCGTCGCCTGTCACCTTGGCAGAAGCAGGTCGCAGCGGTGACGCGCATTGCGCTTCCCCGTTTCCGGGAACGAGTCGGGGACTCTGTGGTCCCCACAAACGAGAAGAGGGCCAGATTGAGAGAGATGGCCCTGGGTCGGCTGGGGTTTGAGGGACATGCCTATCAACCTCACCTTCGGCAACCAACAACAACCCACCCTTCAAGTCCGACATAACCTGTCCCACCGGCTCCAGCGGAGGGTATCCGTGGGGATTTATTACACGTAAAAAAAAGTATTGGTTATAATGGTTTCTGAAAGAGACGATATGATGAAGCAGAATTTGACTGTAAATTAATACAGCATACACAACCAATTAAAGCATAACAATTATTATATAAACTTATGATTTTATTATGTCATAAAGATGGTCATTTCAAAAAAATTTAACGAGACTTCAAAAATAAAATAAAAATTAGATTCTATAAAAATACATTATTCAATTCTCAGTTATTTATATACTGTATGTATATACATATAATCACGCCTTTATCCCCTGAGGGTTAGGTAGAGGTGAATTAACACCCACGTTTCACCATTAATTCTATTCGGTCCCACGTAATAGGGGGTGAGCCTATTGCCGTATTCCGGGCACTATTGTTGGCTCGAGCCATGCATCTGAGGCTGAGTCTGGGCTGTATATATCTGTCTGATGTTAAACAGCCCTATTCCTTAGTCGCCTTGCACGAAACCGCATGGGAAGAGATGAGGTGGCCCAAATTATACTCTGCTGAGAACCACGCGGCACTCAATTATTCATATTGAATAAAGAATCATATGATCTTCATACATAGTGCAGGGATACATACCTAGTTTTGTTGTTGGTATTGTCCATAACCCATTGGAGTACGTCGCAGCCGCGCCATACGCCATTGTACCTCACCAGGCGGTACCTAGTGTGTAATAATATAATCATTCAAAATAAGGTTAAAAAAGTATTTCCGCCCAATTGAGCAGTCCGACTGGGAAAGTACATCCGCCCTACAGAATTATGCGGCCATAATAACTTCGTATTGTGTTCCCAGCGGTGAGTAGGGTAGCCAGAGCTTACTGGAAAATTTGTGCTGTCAGTGGGAAGACTAAAGGCTTGTCCTGCTTTGTCTTCTACACTGACGGCACAGAAACTCTGTGCTTACAGGGTCGGCCGCGCGAGTGTGGCTCCTCTGGTGTTACACACGTCCATAGGCCACGGTAACCACTTTCCATCAGGTGGGCCTAGTGCTTGTCTGCAACCTAAGTGGTATAAAAAAAAAACATAATCCAGAAATAGTACCTTCCTACATATTTTAAAAATCAGAATGATCCAGATGGCTTCTGAAAGTTTTAGGAACAACCAAGATCACAATTTTATTTATATTTGAAGTATTTTTTAAGTAAATGTAATAAAAAGTACAAATAAAACCACGCTAGCGTCGATGAAGATTAGGGTAATCTAGCCTCGAAAAATGGGACTTTGGGGGTTAATTGGGGCTAGTAGTATGAAATAAAATGAAGTGTGACTGTATTTGAATTGCGGTGACCTGTGTTGTTGTGTTGGCAGGGTGAAGCTGAGCTGTCGGAACACGTCATGCAACACCTCCTTCTGTGATACTCTCGGTTCACAGCGTTCCTCCTGCTCTCGAGCAAACATGAAGTTTTCACGCAGCTTGTTCGGAGTCTGTGATGATTTATTGTCCGGGAATTTTACCTGATGGGAAATATTTGTTGGTTAGGTTAGGGTATTTCTCCCTATTTGATGTTATTAATTACAGAATTTTCTTTAATAAGCAAGACTTCACAATATAAATAAACATATTATTATAGATATCAATAGTTAAGTTAAGGACGTCCGTTGCATCATGCATGTACAACCAAAGGGACACTTATATCGTGCTAATTTTGTACAAAAAAAGGAAAGTGTGGGTGTTTTTTTACGTGCGATAAATCCCCACGGATACCCCCCCAGTCGGAGCCGAGGTCATTCATCGACCTCCGACGCCCGAGTTGCCTTTGTACGCGGGCAGCTTGGCTTGCGACCCTTCGTCGCTCCCGCTGCCACTCCCGTACCGAGGAAAGTATGGGTATTCATTACTTTGAGCTGAGCAGTTTGGATAACATAACATAAACTCACGCCTATATTCACGAAGGGGTAGGCAGAGATGCTAGCACCCACATTTCGCCAGTTTATGTTTAGGTCCCAATGTAAAAGGTGGCGAGCCTATTGCCATTAACCGGGCACTTATAAACCTGCGATAAATACACACATAACTTCGAAAAGCACCTAAAAGTCATTGGTGTGTGCCATGGTAAAACCTGGGATCGAACTCGAGATCTCGTCTCAGCAGTCCATTACCCATACCACTAGGTTATCTGGCTAATTATTTTAGTTTGGATAACTTAGATCAAAATACCTGTAGATTCTCTTGCAATGTCCTCAAGTCAGGTGGTATTTCACCGGTCATGTCATTCTCTTTTAAGTAACTGAGAACGACATTACAACAGTAGTTGCACACTCGCAGTCCATCGGCGCAACCGAATATGTGACCTGAAAATTAAATTACACTACAACACTAATGGAAAGAGACTCTTTTGTCGCCACTTAGCCTCCTTTTTTAGCCATTTTGCGTCCCACTACAACACTAGTCCACAACACCACAACTATTATGACTGATGGCTAAGCAGACGGTGAAGAATGAGCAGAATGAAAAAGTTAAATCAAGGTAAGGCAGAGGTCACTAGAGCCTGCCCAACTTGGAACCTCCATTGGAAATAAAGGTGTAACTTGAAAACGTTAACTTTAAAAGAAAGTAATGATACTGCTTAAGCAGGTATATCTATTTTATTTTTATTCTATAAAATTTATTTTGTAAGTATTAACGGAAAGAAAAGCATAAGTATTTATTTAGGAGGCATATCAACTTTTTTGGCAGTGAAAAAATATTTGTACTATGACAAAAAAAATTTTTTTTTTTGTATAAATAATTTATTTTACGTCAGAAAATTACGAAAAAAATAATCATATATGTCTTTACTTGTATTATATAAAATTGACGTATTCATACTTCTGTTATTTCTTCTTTTATTTATTTACCTGGGGGTGCAATTTTTCTTTTGTATACCACTTAGGTGGCAAACAAGCACACGGCCCACCTGAAAAGTGGTTACCGACGTGTGTAACACCAGAGGAGTCACACAAAACTACTTGTATATGCAACTCAAGCTGTGCATTAATAGGTAGGTGCCTTTAAAACAATTTTACATTTACGTTGTCATTCTTAAAGTTTTTCATACCTCAATAGTTTGGGAAGTAGGATATAAAACGACTTTCATTCAAAATCAGTATGATTGATTACGAACTCGCGATTACGATGTAGTGATTGATTGATTGACTACAATAATGTTTATGGTACCTGGCACTCTCTGACTACAGCACCGGGAACAAAATATCTGGCCACACACGCGACAGTGGTGGCGGCGTCGCAATGTGCTGAAGCGTGTCGCACATTCGTAGCACTCCCGCGATATATCATCGGGCATCCAGTAGCGTGCTAACTCAGTGTCAGCATATCTAGTGCCACTCTAGAATCAAAAATGTTGTTTGCATTTTTAATAAACTTAAGCAGAATTACGAAAATTATTAACCCGGCTGTAGAAGTGCAAAAGAAGTTCCTATTTTTTGGCTTCAGTCTCGTGTCTCTCCTAATAGCCGCCTTGGGGGAGATATTAGGTAGGGGAGAAGGAGATCAGGAAAAAATATTTTATAATTCACAGTCCAGTAATACTGGGACATAGTGAATTAAATCACTTTTCCAAATAAAATAGGGAAAAAGAGAATCAAATCATTTTTCTAAATAAAATAGGGGAAAAAACATCAACTCCTGACAGAGTAGAATTCGGGCCAAGCCATCTCTTCCCATGCGGTCTCCTGTAAGGCGACTATGGGATAGGGCTATTTAAGATCAGACAGATATATACAGCTCAGACTCAGGCACAGATACAAGGCTCGAGTCAACAACAGTGCCTGGAAGACGGCAATAGGCTCACCCCCTACTATTATAATGATTGGTTAAATGTGAGTGTTAATTCCCCTCTGCCTAACCTACCACGGAAAAAGGTGTGATTATATGTATGTAAAAAAATAATTTTATAATTTCGTTATGAGTGACATTGAGTATAAAATTTCATAAAAAAAATTTAACAGTAATTTAACAGATTCAGTGAAGTAAAATGTGTAGCTTTTTTGCCAAAATCTGTCCTTAAATACCTAGAAATAAAAATGCTTGTAACAAAATAAAATGTGCATTTAGTACCGAGTATGTGAAAAGGTTTCTTGACAGATCACAAACGATCTTTACGGTTTCTGCACTTACTCCAGTTCCCAAAGCTATAAGGCTGCTAATTCTCCTTAATACATTAGGTAAACTTCTTGCTTCTAACTCTACGGCATATGAAGCTGTTTCTGTCATCCCATCGTCGTACTCTTGTTTCTCACTCTCAGCTTGGGGGGTGTCTGTACAATTTACTTTGTTTTGCACATTATCAGTACTCTCACTTGATGAAAAAATCGGAAACCTCCACAATTTGTTGAAGAAAGTCGACACTCCGCTTTGCGCAGTCTCAGGTTCAAAACGAGGGAACTCTGTGATCTGAGATGTATCATATTTATCCATAATCAAGTGTTTACTAATATTTTTTTGATAATAAACATTGAAAATTGGAAACTATTTACTAATTTTATCTGTCAAGTGCTAAGTTAAATCAGCTGTCGTATTCGCTAGTCGACGCGTCAAAGTCAAAATATGTCCAATAAGTATAGAGACACGACCATGGAACTAATAAGTACTACGTAGTACTTATTAGTTCCATGGACACGACCGAGTAAATAATTTAAAAGCCGTCGAAGAGTTTAAGTTTAGAACAAACTAGAAAAGTTGAAAAACATACAATAATATCAGACAAACCCGTGAACAGCTTGTACTTAAGCGTATAATAAATAACTTCTGAAGTTACAGTTACAGTTACAGTTGGCATCACAATGTCCATTGCCTAGACTTGGCCTAGACTCTAAGGACCTGTATCCATGATTGTTAAATGATAACAAAACTCTATTCGCCATCGCCAATGACAAATGACAAATTGAATTGACCACAGAGTAAGTAATATAATTGACTTGACATATTGATTGCTCCTAAATAAATTTTACTTCCTCAAATTCGTGACTGAACTGAATATTTGGTAACCGTTTTCAGCAAATTAATCTAAAACATGGGAGAGGTTTCACTGGAAACAGTAGCGTATGCCAAGATTATCTTGCACGCAGCCAAATACCCGCACTGTGCAGTAAACGGTGTACTTCTAGCTGATGCTACTAAGATCAGAGATGGTGCTAAAAATCAAGACTTGGATATCGTAGATGCTATACCGCTGTTCCACCACAGCCATTACGTCTCCCCGATGGCTGAACTCGCACTAACACAGGTATTTTTCAGTGGACTATGAATATTAGTCACCTATGTTCCAAGACAGCATTTTTCAGTCATACTATTGCCGATGGGCTTTTTTGGAACATCCTTTTAAACCTTTTATGAAGTCATCGTCATTGCTGTAAATTCTAGTACCTAGATTAATTTATCAGTTCTTATTAAAATATTTTTGGTACCTTTGACAGATTGAAACCGTGGCACAAGCAGATAACCGCATCATTGCAGGTTACTATGCCGCATGTGAAAACTTTAGGGATAACACAGTAGAAAAGTGCCCTGGACAGAAGATCGCAGAGAAGATAGTTGAATATTTTCCTTCTGCTGTGTTCATTGTGGTAAGGCCTTTAGTCGATAAACAAATGAATCTAATTACGTAAAGGCAACAGTTGGTAGAACTTTCCATAATTATTCTGAAAGTTATTAATTAAATTTTTAAATACAAGACATTTAACTTACTTAACCATAATCTACAAGCAAGCTAATTACTGTTCATAGGGGAGAGGAGAGTATTTTTTTTAAATTTACATGCATTACACATTTTGTTAGGGATTTTGTGACTGGACAACTAAGGCCTATTTTACAATTATTATTCATTTTTATAATATATCTCTGGTTACCCCTTCTGGGTATGTATGTATTTTAATTTCTGTTTTATTATTTGCAGGTTGATAATAAAAGAATGACACGGCAACTGGACTCACCTGCTATCAAGCTTCACAAATACAACGAGGGGAAGTGGAAGCCCAAAGATGCCAACAAGGTTATGTTCCGTAAGTAACTTTTAAATTTTTTTATTATACCACTTAGGTGGCAGACAAGCACACGACCCACCTGATGGAAAGTGGTTACCGTGGCCTATGGAGGTTTGTAACTCCAGAGGAGTCACAGTTGCGCTGCCAACCCTGTAAGTACAGTTTCTGTGCCGTCAGTGTAGAAGACAAAGCAGGACAAGCTTTTAGTCTTCCCATTGACAGCACAAATTATCCAGCGAGCTCTGGCTACCGTACTCACCGCTGGGAACACAACACGAAGTTATTATAGCCGCAGTATTCTGTAGGGCGGAGGTACTTCCCAAATCGGACTGCTCAAGTGGGCGGAAATACCGCCGTGCCCTACCTCCTCGGTCCTCTACCTACTTTTGTATTCCAATAGAATAAATAATGTCTTCTACCTTTGAGGCAAAATTTTATATGAAAACTACTGCTATTAATGTCAGTGCTATGCTATCATGACTAATACATAGGTTACACTAAAAGTTTCCGGAACTGGCCACTTACATAAACAATATTTAAAAATTTATTACAACATTTGAAAATAGAACTCTTTGGCTGTAGAATACAGTTTGTTTCATCTGACTGTCTTTTGTTTTTACCTTGTGGCGCCATTTAAAAAATTGTGTGTCTGCATCAACATGGATTTAACTCGGGCGAAATTTTCGTAGTATGATTTTCTACGATTTTAAGTGTAATTTGACGGCTCAACAGAGCATCGCTCGGCTTGAAACAGCTTTTGGCGATGAAGCTCCATGCAAGACGACTGTTTATAGCTGGTTTGCAGAATTCAAGCGTGGTCGTATCAATCTCAGTGACGAATCTCGCGATGGTCGGCCGTCCACCGCTGTGACCAACAAAAACATCGATGCTGTGCGCCGTATGATTGAAACAGACAGGCATGTGACCTACCATGAAATTCGCGCATCCTTAGAAATAGGCATGAGTCAAATACAATCAATCCTACACAAACATTTGGGTGTGAGAAAGCTGGATCCCACATAACTTGACCGAGGATCAAAAAACGGACCGCGTCACTTGGTGCAGTGCCATGCTTACCAGATTCAACGAAGGTGCGTCAAATTTGGTGTGGGACATAGTAACAGGTGACGAAACATGGATTTATTGCTACGATCCCAAAACAAAGCAGCAATCGAGCGTATGGGTCTTTCAAGATGAGCCGAAACCAACCAAAGTGGCGCGCGTGAAAAGTGCATCTAAGCGGATGATTGCTTCTTTTTTTAATAAAACTGGACACGTGGCTACTGTTGCTTTAGAAAATCGTCGTACTGTGAATAGTGACTGGTACACGACCATTTGTTTGCCGGAAGTTATTGACGAACTCCGTAAAAATAACCGTAAACGCCGTATCATCCTGCACCACGACAATGCTAGTTCTCACACGGCTAGACAGACAAACGACTTTTTGAAGGCGAAAAATGTAGAACTCATGAGTCATCCTGCATACAGTCCCGACCTGGCACCTTGTGACTTTTATCTGTTCCCAAAAATTAAGAACCAATTACGCGGCCAACGATCTTCATCACCAGAAGAGGCTGTCGAGGAGTATGAAAAACACGTTTCAGAGGTCACCACAGAGGAGTGGCACAAAAGTTTTCAAAACTGGTTTGATCGAATGAAAAAGTGCATAGACGCCAAGGGAGATTATTTTGAAAAACAATAAATTAATTTTGTACCTTTAATAGTATTTTTTCATATTCATTCCGGAAACTTATAGTGCGCCCCACGTATTTATCAAAAATGTACTCAAAAATTTATACACAAAACATTGTTGTATAAAAAATTTGTCCCTCAGAATAAAAGTTGTAGACCATTCAAATTATCAAATTACCTCCCATTGTCTATACCTCTAATTTGTTCTCCCTTATTTCCAGAATCTTCATATGTATTAGAAACTGTTTCACATCTCCTTGAGGGAGGTGTACAGAAAGATCTTATAGATTTTGATAACTACTTGGATGATATGTCACAACACTGGACTAACCTCGGGATTGAGAAGCTCATTGCTAGCATTAATGCTTCAAACAGTATTAATGACAAAGATGAAGACGATGACAAGGATGATGATGATGAGAAAGATGATGAAGAGAAACCATTCCGATAATGGTAATAGTGCAATATTAAACAATTTTTTTAACATGCATGTTATATATTGTTTAGGTTATTTGTAATATAAAATGTTTAATATATACAATGGCATAATTAAAGTCATAATCATGTGTAAAATAATTCATATGACGCACCCAGCCATTTAAGATTAACGGGTCATGGATGTTACTACCAGGTGTGGTACTGATCGAATATATCTTGATATTACGTTACCAGCTATGTTAAGGTAAAAACATTTCATATCATTCAAGAAGCTAAAATGTTTGTTAAATAACAAAACTTTGTTTAAAACAAAATACAATTTTATTGTAATAATAACTCAACACTTATAAAAGTTCTACTTGTTTGCAATATTATTAAAATACTTTCATTCCTTTAGGCTTAATAATTATTATTTCACCAATCTTAAGCATTTATTTATCAATATGAAACAAAATGTAAAAGGGAGTGATATAATTTATTTCTATTATGATATGTTATTAAAGTAATCTTCAATTAATTTCTTGCATTTGTTAATACCGCCCATGTCTCCAGCTTTACCTTGAAACTTGCCATTCTTGAAAGCGCCTTTGCCTTTTAGTAATTCTGTTATTCTGAAAGTTAGCATAACAATTTCTATTTATTAAAGTTAATTAAAAAAAGTAGTGTTTGGGGGCCTCCAAGCTCTTCGGTGTGTTCAATTTCACCTCCTAGCCTTTTTTACCTATTAATTGTCGCTAATCTGACTTGTATATCATATTGTCCAAATTGGTGATTGTGTTGTATTGCTTGTAATTGTATTGACTGTGTATGATTTCAAATATAATACCTATGTAAATTGTTCCTGAAGCAATAAACAAACAAACAAACAGGAAAATTGCATTGTCACGTTCAGATATGCTAGGATTATTTTTTTTAAATTTGTTTATTTGTTGATATTTCTGTTGTGACTTTGTGTGTGTGTGTGTGTGTGCGTGTGTGTGTGTGTGTGCGTGTGTGTGTGTGTGTGCGTGTGCGTGTGCGTGCGTGTGCGTGTGCGTGTGCGTGTGTGTGTGTGTGTGTGTGCGTGTGCGTGTGCGTGTGTGTGTGTGTGTGCTTAACAGAGCCTCTGGCACAGGTTTTCTTTTTAAATAAACACTAAATTCTAATAAAAAGGTGAGTGTACCCTGGGCTCTTAGGTGAAAGCTTCGAATGCAACTGGCACTAAGATGATGAATAACTTACTGCTGTCCCAACGCATTACAATGTTCTTCAGGCCCTTGTATCATTATCTGTCCCTCCTTAGGTTTGTCCGGTTCCTCAGATGCCAAAAACATAAAAATTCCTTCACCCTCCAAGCCTTTGATTATGGCCCGGTTGAATTCAGGAGTAGATTCCTTTTTAAACATAAATAAGTATTTAGGCTTGGGGTTGGCACTTTTTATTTTGTCCACCTCACATTGTGCTAATTCAAGTAAAACATTTTGTAAGTTCTTGTTTGTTATTTTAAAATTCTTTTGTAATTTTTGAATTAGTTCCTCATGTTTGCTGGCTTCGTTTCTAAAATGAGGAAAAATAATGTTATTGCATATTGACCAGTGCACCAGTGCAACCAGGCACTTTTAAGACTGAACTGAGAATGTCTTAACACAAAAAGAAAACCCTAAAAAAATGATTTGCCTGTGAAGTTCCTGATTGGTGCATTTTTTTTTATACTACTTAGGTGGCAGAAAAGCACACGGTCCACCTGATGGAAAGTGGTTACCGTGACTTATGATGTGTAACACCAGGGGAGTCACACCCCCCAAGGTGCTGCCGACCCTTAAATAACGAGAGTTTCTGTGTCGTCAGTGCACAACACAAAATCAGGACAAGCCTTTCCTTCCCACTGACAGCACAAAAACTCTAGTTATCTCTGGCTACACTACTCACCGCCGAAAACAACACGAGGTTATTATGGCCGTGGTATTCTGTAGGGTGGAGGTACTACCCCAGTCGAACTGCTCAATTGGGACAGAAATACCGTCTTGTTCTACCTCTTAGAGTCGTGTTGCCCATCATAATAAGGTTTTTTTTTTTATATTCAGGGTGTATTTTTGAAACGGGGCAGTAAGGGCAAGTACCTTAACCGTTGCAGTTACAGCAAAACGTTCTTAGAAGACCTTCCCTAACTTTTTGACATATTTTGAACTGCATTCACAGATTTTGTAAAAAACTTACAGTTGGCAAAAAAAATGCAAAAAGTCCAAAATTTTTTTTTTATGCCAATCGATTCTATTTCATGTGGGGATCAAAAAACTCTATGAGACCATTTTAGCTTTCAGTACTAGGAAAGACAGAAATCGCCAAAAACGTTTCCCATACATTTCGGCAACAGAAACAAATTTCTACGATGGTCTAACTTTTTGTTATGGCCAGGAAGTGGGTAGAATTGACTGTAAAATAAATAAAAAGGATTTTTACCCTCAAGTTTCGAAAATCTGTGTGTTATACTTAGTTTCAGCTGAGAAACTTCGTATGAGTTATTAATTAAGGATTTTCGCTAAAATGTCTTCTAATCGTGAAAATATTGACTTTTTAGAAGCGTATTTTGTCAATAATCGAAATGCGGGAGCTGCATTAGTGTGGTACCGCAATAAGTATCCGTTGCGGCATGTGCCAACAAGAAAGGTTATTACAAATCTTTTGAAAAACCTGCAGGGTTCTTTCAAAAGAAAGCGGCAGCCTCCTGTGGACATGGACACGAAGATTGCGGTTCTGACTTATGTCGAAGCATATCCAGAGGTATCGTCCAGGCAAGTCGCCCTTGAAGTAGGTGTATCCCACTCCCTTGTGATAAAGATATGGAAGAAATACGGCTACAAGTGCTATCGATATGGGCGCATAGTTCAAGTGTTACATCCGGGTGATGATGTTCGAAGGCTTACTTTTTGCAGATGGCTAAGAGGAAAAATAAGCAGAGATCATGAATTTTTAAATTACATACTGTGGTCAGACGAAACGAATTTTTCCAATAACGGTATGTACAACAGAAAAAATCACCACTATTGGTCCAAAGAAAATCCACTAAGAGTTACGGCAAGTCATAATCAGGTTCGCTTCTCATTCAACTGTTGGTGTGGTATAATGTCTAATCGAGTCATAATGGTGGAATTTTATGAAGGGAAACTGAATTCTGCCATGTATAATGAAGTCATTTTACACCATCTTGAAAACGAGATGGACGAATGGCCCCTGTCGGAATTGCGAAAAGTTCATTTTCAACAAGATGGTGCTCCGCCACATAACAGTCACCTTTCACGTTCCAATTTGAGCCGCCTATTCGGTACACAGTGGATAGGTACACATGGTCCAACACAGTGGCCACCTCGTAGCCCCGATCTAACACCACTTGATTTTTTTTTATGGGGCTTCGTGAAAAACGAGGTGTATAAGACGACGTACGCCAGTGTTCAAGAGCTCAAGGATGCATTAATGACCATTTTACGTAATATTCATCCCAGAACATTATTAGCCGCCATTCGTTCAGTGCAAAAAAGGATAGACTTATGTATTCGTGAAAATGGAAATCATTTTGAGCAATTTATTTCATAAACCAATTTCTTAAATGTTTAAATGATTTTTTTTATTTAAAAAAGTTCAAAATTTTACCTGACCTATGAGTTTCGAGTTGATTTATCATATTTCCGTACGAAATGTATGGGAAACGTTTTGGGCGATTTATGTCTTTTCTAGTACTGAAAGCTAAAATGGTCCCATAGAGTTTTTTGATCCCCACATGAAATAGAATCGATTGGCATAAAAAAAAAATTTGAACTTTTTGCTTTTTTTTTGCTAACTGTAAGTTTTTTACAAAATCTGTGAATGCAGTTCAAAATGTCCCAAAAAGTTAGGGAAGGTCTTTTAAGAACGTTTTGCTGTAACTGCAACGGTTAAGGTACTTGCCCTTACTGCCCCGTTTCAAAAATACACCCTGTATATAGGACACGTCAATTAGACTTCGCCTTGCCTGATGGTAAGCTGAAGGCAAAGTCCCAGAAAAGAGGGTCAGCATTACTTACACATACCGTGTGACAATGGTGACACTCAGCTTGACGGCCACATCATATGCTTTTTCACGCCCCGCTTAAAGGACCCGGGACTGTAGGAAGAAGGAAACACGTGAGCTGGTAATGAATTCCAGACCTTAATGGTGTGACAGAGGAAAGAGTCTCCGAACCTCTTGGTTCTTGATCGGATGTTTTGCACCGTGTGCGGATGACATCTAAGACCTGCACGTGTTGTCCTGTGTAGGAAAGTGTAACGAAAGAAGTATTCCCTCACTTGAGTAGTCCAGTAATAGCTTTCTCTCTGTCTAACATTTGCTGCATAGTCCTTGTCACTCTATTCCCCACCAAAAACTTTAAGTTTGTTTTGCCCTTCTTGCCCGGTTCCACTCCTGTCAGCTTGATCACTTGCAATTGACTGTAAAAAAAATGCTAATTAATGATAACTATAATGGGCTTAGTTTGGTCTTCATCAATGAAAATATTACATTTATCTGAAGAGGTTAGTACTTAATCTTATTTACATTGTTCAACTGAGTAGTTGTGCTAAAAGGAATGATTAGTTGTGCGTAGTTGTGTTTAGTTGTAATTAGTTGTACGTAGTTGTGTCATTAGGAACACATTCTGGGATGGCACAACTAGTTGTGCATACGTAGTTGGTCCATGAGGAAAACGGGCATTCTAGTTCAATAGTATACCATGTATGACAGAAGTCAACTTTTATTCTTGTTCACCCTTGTATGAATTTCTATTGAATTTGTGTTTATGTCCAAGTAGGATAAGTAGCGTGGTTCTCGGCAGAGTAGAAATTGGACCACCCCATCTCTTCCAATGTGGTGTCGTACAAGGCGACTAAGGGATAGGGCTGGTGAACATCGGACAGATATATACAGCCCAGACTCAGCCTCAGATGCATGGCTCGAGTCAACAATAGTGCCCGAAATACGGCAATAGGCTCACCCCCTATTATGTGGGACCGAATACAAATATTGGTGAAATGTGGGTGATAATTCACCTCTGCCTAACCCTCCGGGGATAAAGGCGTGATTATATGTATGTATGTATGTAGGATAAGTAGCCTAGCTGTCAAAAGCCTAGCATAGGTTATTTATTTTAAGATCTTTGTTAAAACTAAATAACTCGTACCCTTAAAAAAATATCTACCTCAAATTAGAAACATGAGTACCACAACACATATTCTCGTCAATATTTCCAATACATATAATTCTAATTGTCTCCATACAATCTTTGGGCAGACCTCGGGTGTGCGCTTCATCCAAATCTGGGTCATTACTTTTACAGAACTTCACATTGACTGGTGTAGCTGCTCTGATCAACTCGTTGCATCTATCTTCTGCGGCTGTCAGAATATCGTTGCTGACTTTCGGAGAGTCCAGTTCTACATAACTTTCTTCTGCACCTAGCCACCAGCTTGTGGTGAATATGTTCTCTTTATCCAATAATGCTGATAATAAATGCTGTCCTAAAATAGGAAGAAAAGATTGGTTGGTAGAACTTGGTACCTATCTCAACGATTAAGGAATTGCCCTTATGAATGAGGGGTCCCAAATATTAAAAACTGACATTTTACCTCTGCCCTCACTTTGGATTGGCTTCTGAATAGACAAAGCATTATCTCTTTTACATGAATATATATGGACTTTTTATTGTTTTGAATGTTTTTATTTTCTTGACATTATTATAAAAACCCATAATTTTTTTTTTATATAGGACACGTCAATTGGACTTCGCCTTGCCTGATGGTAAGCTGAAGGCAAAATCCCAGAAAAGAGGGTCACCATTACTTACACATACCGTGTGACAATGGTGACACTCAGCTTGACGGCCTTATCATATGCTTTTTCATAATAATGTTATGTAGTTGTATATTGAACATTACATGATGACCTAACATTCAATAAGTCCTTTAGTAATCCACATATTGAGAACACTTGTACTTTTTCCACAGGATTTATTATTGAACCTGACCAGTTTCGTGTTACGACATCCTCAAAGGTTTACAATGATAGACCTTTGTGAATTTCTTGCTACACATATTCTGTAACAATAAATTCCACCGAGTGCCATCAATCAATAGTATCAACAGCCTTTAGTAATCATTGCTTAAATGGCTAATTGGTTGAATGGTGACCCCAACAAGACATTTAGTGCCAAGTTAACATTGCAAACAACAGTAGGTACATCTGTTCATTGGATAAGAAGGAACAATAATATGTGAATTTTTTTATACCCCTTAGGTGGTTGAAAATCTCTAAAAGCAATTTTGCTTTTCTTTGTTTGAAAGTAATAATCCTAACCTGAATGTTGCTGCATATGATCAAATCTTCTTTCCCAATTGATTTTCTGTTCTACAACGGTGCCCACTTCTATGGACTCTTTCGTAAAATGTAGTGCCTCATCTCCTTTGCGAAGTACTTGTAAGACCTCCACATTATTTAGGAAGCCAGTATCATGGGGCTAGAAGAAGAAATACAAAAAATTCAAAGTCTCTGTACATTTATTTTTATTATTATATATATGTCATAAATAAAACTTTCATCACTGAATCTGTCGGTAATTACCTGTCCACCTCCCGCTGGAAACAGTATTGTGTTCTCTAAAGTGACTTGATACCCTTCAAATTTTGAAGTCTTTCCATATTCTACTATTGGCTCCTTTGTTGGTTCACACTTCACTACTGTAGATGAGAACTGAAAACAACAAGATGAAGTGTTTAAGAGCTGATGAAATAAAAAAATAAAATGAATGTAATTGTGCAACAGTCCCGAACTATTGTTTTATGGTGTCAATAATTGTTAAGTAAATCTGATTAATAAATTACTCCATAAATCAACCTTACCTCTTTCAGGAAACTATCCTCTTGGCATTTAAAAACCATTTTTAAATAACTCTCAGAACCACACTATCTGCAGTATTTTTATTTCTTATAACTTTTTATTATTTGTTTGAAAAATTCAGTAGGTAACAGTCAATATATAATTTATTTTAATATCCGGCGAATACAGATGATCCTCAACCACAACGTGAGACTTTTTCACTCTATTTCAGCTGCCTGATCACGTCACTGTCAGTGTCAAATCAACTTTGTTAAATGTCAAAGTCAAAACAAACGTGCTGACAGTGGCAGACGTCAGTCGTTAGTATTTTCTTTTTTCCTTATGGCAAGTGAACCCACTTTAACGAAAAGATGAATAAATATTTTTATCAAAACTTTTATATTGCAACAGTTTATTCCTGTCAGTATTTTACTTGATTTTACTTATAGTCTGTGAAAAACGTCTTGATACTCATACTCATATAATGTTATCATTTTCGGAGTTCGGACAACTCTCAAAGTGCATTGATTATTTTTAATACCTACATATTAATAATTTTAAATAATTATCTAATTTTAAAGTTTATAGTATTGGCAAATAATTATTTTTTAAATTGCTCTATGCACGATGTTCATTTACCTTTCAAAAGCCTCCCTTAAAAGGATACTGCTTTATTACTCATGCATGAATATCTAATACAAATATTTTTGATTTGTAGCGTACACACACGTTTTTTTAGTCGCACAAGTCAGCTAGCGCTATGGTTCAAAAAACACATTTTTTTATTCATTTATTATAAAAAGTACAATAAACATTTGTCATTAACACCATGTAGGTTGGTTTAGAAAATGAAAAATAAATCATAGTATCAGCTGGGTTTTGTCGGTGCATAGTTAATGTTGCAACATGTTGATTTTTCAAATTTGCCGCCGAATTCTTGAGCCATCTTTCGTTGGCAAACGGTATCTCTGACATGCCGTTTCTCGTACCTACGTTCGGAGGTCAGTTGGAAGTCACTACCATGAAATCGACTTTCATATACCGATAAAATTCAATAAACGGACCTCGGTTTCCAAATTGCAAGAGTTGCAACCAGGGAATCGCTTTGAGGGTGATAATTATTTGACTATATTCAAATTTTTGTTGTATAGATAAGTTAAAATAATATTTTAAACAATAAAAAAAACGGCAGACATAATTTTGCGGCATATTGTATTAATTTACTTTGTTTTCGTAGCTGTGTATTTTTTGATAGCTTTGTCCAGGACTTCCACTGCGAAATCTACGTTATCTTTGTTGATGCACATTGGAGGTTTTATCCTCAGTACCTGCAAACATAGACAAATATTACATCATTTTTAATTATGTAAGTCAAACATAACTGGCCAAATTAATAATAGTAATAAGTGGACTTAGACTGAACTTGATACTATTGATGGAGAGTCTGGACTCAGTTGACTGCATTTCGAATGTATCATCCACAGTCGTCAGTCATAAGATTGTACATTCCGCGGAAATGTGGAGGTCCCGCAAAATTTTATAGGCCCGAGGTTTCTTCCCCAGTCGGACTACTCAATTGGACGGAAATACTGTTGTGTCCTACCTCCATCACTATATGAGGTATTAGAAGACATGGGTGGCAGCACGAGTATGATCCCCCTGGAATTTCACACGTCCATAGACCACGGTAAGTGATTCCCGTCAGGTGAACTGTATGGTACTTGTGGTCTAAAAAAAATCAAGCACACTATGATGATAATAACAAGCAGTCTTACATTACTCCATCTTCCTCCCCGTCCAAAAAGTACTCCATAATCTTTGGTATTCTCAAGAATATCAGACACTTCGGCCACTGGCAGAGCGTCCTTTGTTCCTGGTACAACGAATTCTACCCCTAACATCAACCCCTTTCCTCTGACGTCACCAATGACCGGATGTACATTTTGCAGTTGTTGCAATTGTTCGATGAAGTACTTTCCAGTTACTTTGCAATTTTCTTGGAGTTGCTCCTCTTCGATGACCTGGAGGTTAATGGAGAATTATTAATAAATAAGTAGGTTAATATTGCATTCCAAAACACATTTAAACTATAGACCAAAGGGTGTGTTTATCCTGTACTGATCAAATACCATCCCTCGATCGCTGCCGATGCAAAAGTGCCCAACACACATACCACTTTTCCATGATGGATGGCCTTTGTACCAGGAACTATCCGGAACGAGAATGGACAGAGGGTCATCGAGGTGACTCTCGATGACCCTCTGTCCATTTGCTTAATAAGGCTTTCAGTTTCCTTGCCCTAGCTCCCTAGGTACCTTTAAATTTAAACAGGGAAATAAAAGTTTTTGTAATGAGCACCTCCTTGAGCTATATTTATTTCTAATCTCCCCTCAATCAATTTTTAGAGGACCTATTGCGATAATGTCATCTACCGACTAAAATAATTGATTGTATAGTTACCTCCAAAACAGCTTTGCCAACAGCTGTTGCCAATGGGTTACCCCCAAAAGTGTTGAAGTAAGTGGCTTTCATATGAGCAGCTGCTATTTCCTTGGTAGTTACCACAGCAGCCATTGGGAAGCCGTTACCGATACCTTTAGCCATTGTTACTATGTCTGGAACTATTTCGTGGCCTTGGAATCCCCAGAAATGATCTCCAGTTCGCCCGAAGCCAGTTTGTACCTGAAAACAGAAATAATTGTAGACATATTCTTTTTATTATTTTTATTAGAGGCGCGTAGTTTCCCATGCGGTGTCGTAAAATGCGACTAAGAGATAGGGCTGTTTAACATCAGACTGATGTATACAGCCCAGATGCATGTCTTTAGTCAACAATATTGCCCGAAAGATGGCGATAGGCTCACCCCCTATTATGTGGGAGCAAATTTAATGATTGGTGAAATATGGGTGTTATAACTCTCCGGCGATAAACACGTGATTATATATATGTATGTAGGTAGGTATTTAAATTTACTATAATAGCGTTAGATAGGGTATGAGGATACAATAAATATAACTTGATTTGAGGAACTGCGTGTTTGGGAATAAAAAATGATGTAATCTCAATATACTTACTTCATCTGAGACAAATACACCACCGTGCTTCTTGACCAGCTGTTGAGCCTTTTTCAGGTAATCCTTAGGGAATTGGACGGTTCCGTTGACTCCTTGAATGGACTCCGCAAACATTGCAGCTAAACGTTTTCCCGGTATGGATGTTTCTAAAACCTGTTTCAATAGATTATGTTGTTTAATTAAATCTGTTATACATTAATAAAAAATAATAATTAAACAAAAGTTAAAATGTGGTGGAATTCCTCCGCATCGCATACCCCTTGTGGTAGCGTTCCCAGAATAGATAACAGATTTAATTATTAAATCAACATAATCTATTATATATAGATTATAGAATTTTATACATAATAGATTATGTTGAGTTTAATTCATTTTCAATGAGCGTTATTCTATTATCTATTATTGAGAATGCTGTTCATATACTACTCGGAAATAGAGAAACGAGTTACGTCCAAAGTTTTCCCGAAATCAGCTTATTGTTCTTGATTGGTATGTTGGTTTTTGACACCAGTTAAACCTTTTTTTTCGTGCGGGAATCCCCTCGGATGTCCTCCGCCACCTAAATGGAGCGATTTTGTCGGATTCGAACCGACTAAAAACTTCAGATGCCGGGATGTACGATTGCCTAAATCCCTCACACCCTAGCTGACCCAGGGCCATCTCCGGTTACAAGAATATAGTAAGATGGTGTATCCATTTTGCCTCCGGAAAGATGAAGACGTGCATCTCGCCGTCACCCCGGAAGTCTGTTAGACGTAAGGTATATAAAAGCCTAATTGATTTATTATTAAGATAATGGAGACACGGGGTCGGCCGGAAAACTGGGATGGCCAGGATCCTGGGATGGCCGGGGTGCGAGGCATATGCCTCCGGCAACCTATGATCCTCAAATGGCGTGCGTTTTAGTCGGTTTAAGTCCGACATAACCTCCCCCACCGGCACCGGTGAAGGAGGTATCCGTGGGCATTTTTCGCACATTAAAAAAACAGGTAATTGAGACAAACATGCTCAAACTAAGCTGCTATTACGATTTCTTATGCAAGATGATTGAAAGACGACTTACGGTTATAGGAGTGTTAAAAGAATTACCTCATTAAGCTGATGAACATATTTATCAGAGGAATCGTCAGCGTCGGAACTGCTAGAAGCTCCTGGCACTTGTGAGAATGAGTCCCGTATTCCACCCCAGGACCCTCTGAATGGGTCTGCTAATGGAGTCTGCAAGTAAAAAACAGAATATTTTCAGTTCCAATTTTCTTTGAACAACAACCGGCTCAGAACTTTTCTGTCTTGCTTCACTGTTAACAGTTTTCAGATGACATGAAGTGAGATCTATAAGATGTACCTAATTAAGTTATTAGGGGGATGTTGCTTTCCAAGCTAGATAATTTCCTAGTAGTATGGGTAATGGACTGCTGAAACGAGGTCTCGGGTTTGATCCCAGGTTTTACCATGGCACACACCAATGACTTTTTGATGCTTTTCGAAGCTATGTGTGTATTTATAACAGGTTTATAAGCGCCCGGTGAATGGCAATACGCTCGCCACCTATTACATTGGGACCTAAACATAAACTGGCGAAATGCCGGTGCTAGTACCTCTGCCTACTCCTTCGGGGATATAGGCGTGAGTTGATGTTATGAGTTTATGTTATGTGAAATTTATCAGCTAACACTTGACATAATGGGTGAACTTAAAGAGCTGCAAAAGCAAAATGCTCATCCGTAAAATTTAAGAATTTCTTATTTTACAGTCAAGTACCGTTCGTGTCCAGGAAATGGTGCAGTTTTAATTTTCATCAAAACTGAATCCGAGGGTCAAGAGCCTTCCTTTGAGTACTTTTCGCCATTCCTCACAGTTTCGAAGCTTGGCTATCCATACGGATTTGGAAAAAATGTCTTGTATATCTAACTTACATGATAGAAACCTGGAGGGACAGGTATAGGCATCCTGTATCCCTGCGAGGCAGTCAGTCCCATAAGTCCTGTGGATATACCGTGATAGCTGCTTTGTAATGATATAATGTCATTGTTGCCAGTGTATGTCTTCGCGAGTAAGACGGCTAAATCATTAGCTTCTGTACCGCTGTTCACCAAGTACACTACCTGCAAGCGGAAAGAATAAAATCACTACGGCTTCTCGAAAAAGCATATGGTATACTCGTAGAAGCAATCATACTCATATTGGGCGCATTATTCTTGAGAAAACGATGTATTTCAATGGGTTATCATCAGGTATCAAAACAACGGGTAAAACTAAACCTGCGGCTCGCTAGCGTCGTAGGTCACATAATGACTTCCGTCAACCATGAGCGCGGGCCTGAGGGGTCACGGGTGGAGCCGCCTGTGAACCTAGCAGAAGCAGGCTGCGGCGGGAGTGCACGATTCGCGCATCCCCATCCCCGGGAACGAGATGGGGACTCCGAGGTTCCCACACCCGAAGAGGGCCGTCTCATAAGAGACAGTGCGAGGGATGTGTCTCAGATAATCCTAACCTCCGGCAACCACACAGTTGGTTGAAGGAGGAGGTGGGGCGGGAGCGGCAGCGGGAGCGACGAAGGATCGCAAGCCAAGCTGCCCGCATACGAAGGCAACTCGGGCGTCGGAGGTCGATGAATGACCTCCGCCCCCCATGAGCGCCGGCCTGGGGGTGACAGGTGGAGCCGCCTGTCACCCTGGCAGAATCAGGCCGCGGCGGTGGCGCGCCTGGCGCGCCTCCCCGTTTCCGGGGACGAGTTGGGGACTCTGTAGTCCCCACACCCGAGAAGAGGGCCAGATCGTGAGAGATGGCCCTGGGTCGGCCGGGGTGCGAGGGATATGAACCGACTAAAACCGCACGGCCGTCTTGGGCCATTGGTTGCCGAGGGTGAGGTAGCCTCTAGCCTATCCCTGGTGCACCCCGACTGACCCAGGGCTATAGAAGGCACTATCGGGTGTGGGACAACGAGGTCCCAGTCTTTCCCTACAAAAAGGCGGAGAGGCACTAATCGCGCCGCCGCCGCCGCCGTCTCGACCTGCTTCTGCTAGAGTGACAGGCGGGTCCACTTGTCAACTCCAGGCCTGCGCTCATGGAGGACGGAGGTCACTTAATAACCTCCGATGCCAGAGTAGCCTACGCGCATTGCGGCCTATGCGGGACGGTAGCGACCTAGTCCGACATAACCTCCCACACCGGATCCGGTGGTGGGGTATCCGTGGGGATTTTGCGCACGATAAAAAAAGGGTATTTTTTTTAAACCGCCACCACTAGATAAGAGCATTAAAAAAATGGAATACCTTCAAGTCTCCAGGAAACTTAGACACCAATTTCTCGACATATTCATATATCGCAGGGTGTCTGTATATATGTGTAGTATGCCACAATGTATTGATTTGGTTCTGTAAGGCTTCCACAACTTTGCTGTAAGTAATTCAATCATAGGATGAACAGCGATAATATACCCTAGGCACATATATACTTATTAGTTACTTGGTAAGTCACAGAAGCCAATAAACCTAAGCGGGGAAAACTCGAGTCTGTCGAGTCTCTTCTCGAAAAGTCTCATGACTATAACGATCAATATCATAGCTGCATTAGCTGGTAGCGATGGAGTTGCGCAGAAGTATGTACTAGTCGCCTGAAGTAGCGTCGTATCAAAACATATTAGACATCATATTTTTATTAAGGTTTTGACAAAACGTTGCATTGGACTGACACTAATGACACCAACTTAAATTCAATTTTATTTATGATCGCACTGCTGTGCACTTCTCGTTGAGCACAGCGCTGCGACAGTCTCGATAGGGATTCTTATTAGTGGGATTGAGTGACGTCACTGGAGTTCGACCAATGACAACCTCTATCAAGGATACCGTAGCGCTGTCCTCGTCGCTGTGTGCTTAGAGAATTACACAGCTGCTCACCATGGGCAGGGAATTCATCCTCAATCATTGAGACTGGAAACGGTGCGCACTGTGCGGTATGAAAGGAAACTCAAGCTGTGGAATGAACTTCCTACTGCGGTTTTCCCAAGCGCCTACAATATGGGGTTCTTAAAGAAGGGTATTAATTATTAAGGTTTCTTAATAACACCGGCCCTCGATTCTACTAAAGCGAAACCACTGTCATACCACAGATTAATAAATAGTTACTAGTCATACACGGACACTGCAAAAAGTGGCATTGAATTTTAGACATTGTTCCCATCTACCTAAAGTCCAAAATTAAATAAAAAGAGTATAATTACAGTTTTTCATTTACTCGCCTTTTAATGTTGGACTTACAAAATTGCTTTAAAGTCTAAAATAAAATGGATTTTTAGCAGCGTCCTTAGTGTCACAGTGGTTTTGCTTTAGCAGAATCGAGACCCTTTTTTTTTTTTTTTTTTTTTTTTTTACGTGCGCAAAATCCCCACGGATACCTCCCCACCGGAGCCGGTGGAGGAGGTTATGTCGGACTCGAACCGACTAAAACGCACGCCGCCTGTGGGTCGTTTTGGTTGCCGAAGGTGAGGTTGACAGGCATATCCCTCGCAGAATCGAGACCCTGGTGTTGCATATGTCCATAGACCACGGTAAGCACTTCCCATTCAGGTGAACCGTGTGCTTGTCTGCCACCTAAGTGGTATAAAAAATACCTAGTAGATATAAATAACGTTAGATTTTTAAAATATTTTGTCGTCAAATTGACAGCACCCCGCCTGATGGTAAGCTGAGATGCAGTTCATAGAATAGTGACTATTGTTACAGATTCTATCCCCTACAATGGCGGTCCATAGTCCCTACCTTGACAACTTCGAGTGCCTCAACTGGCCTCGATAAAAGTTTTTTCACGCCTCGCTTGATGTATCTAGGTACCAGAGAGTGTATAGGTGTGAACACGAGTAAGAGTAAAGTGTTCAACTACTTTATATTTGCGCACATGAGTCCACAAAGTTATTCAAAGTCACATGATTATAGTATGTTATAATGTAACATAGTTATCAATATATTGTGTGTGGTAACTCAATTTTACTTTCAAATTGTTCATGCATAATGTATCTAGATGACTCGTTGTATGCAAAGTATTTATTAAGTAGATAGTTAGGTAGGTATAACATGTTTATAATTACATACTTAGTAGTGCGTTGACACTTTTTATTTGAATGTTTTTAGTAAACAATAAACATAGATAAAGATTTACGAACTTATATTAAAACTTATGTTTAATATAATAAATTCTTCTGTTGACATATTTAAATGATGTAATGTAAGTAATGTTACTTACATCATTTAAATATTACATATTTACTTAAATTATAGTACCTACAATCGAATTTGTAGTAGAAGAGCTCAAGTTGCTAAATGTTTGTAAATTTAGTCGAGCGCCGTGGGGACCTATTAGGTAAGTATATTGCGACGATTCACTGGTCTATTTAGACAGTAACTAGCCTCTGTGGCGTATCGGTAATGCATACGACAGCTACATAACTGAGTGCGGGTTCGAAAATATTTGTATGCACGGATATATCTGGTTTGGGTACTTCCGTGCCTGTGATAGCCCGCTAAGCCTCGTGAAAGATGGCCCTGGGTCGGCCGGGGTGCGAGGGATATGCCTGTCAACCTCACATTCGGCAACCAAAGCGACCCACAGGCGGCGTGCGTTTTAGTCGGTTCGAGTCCGACAGAACCTCCTCCACCGGCTCCGGTGGGGAGGTATCCGTGGGGATTTTGCGCACGTAAAAAAAAAAAAAAGCCCGCTAAACCGTAGGTCCCGGTTGTTATACGAACATCTAAGGCAGACGTGACAGGTATTTGGAACGGTAAAAAGGCTGACAACGGGTCTAACTGCAATAGCTGTGGAGGTCAGATGGCAGTAGATGGGAAAAAGGGGACACCGAACGGCCCGAACCCCGAAGCGAAGGCCTCGGGTACGATCGGAATTAGCAGAAGAAGGATGATTGGTCTATTTAGCCTATTCCACAAGCTATGCCACTTGTTTAAAGAATCTAATTGATAACGCCAAAGTGTATAGATAATAAGGAAAATTTGCATGCCCAATTTAGGCAGAACATGATGTACCTAGTCATAAGCCACAATTTGTAACATCCTTATCACAATGTTCTAGCAAATAAAGATCTATTCTATTCTATTCTAAAATATAGTTAATAACTTACGGATGACAATGCCCAACCGACACTGTGACGATTCCACCGAACAAATCCAGGTATCTCTTATTCTCGTGGTCGAAGAGCCATTGCATGTAACCCTGGTGTAGCAGCAAAGGGCGTTTATAAATGTTTTGCAAAGCCGGTGGAAAGTGGTCTGCCTTTATCTGATCGGACTTGGCGTATGATGGTCCCTAGAAGAAAAAGAATTATTGAACAATGAATGATCCAGACTTCAGAAGGTGTAGACAATGGTAGATTACATCATCATCCTCCTGTCCTTATCCCAAGATTATTTGGGGTCAGCGCAACATGTGTTCTTTTCCATTCATCTCTAGTTGCAGTCATTTCAACATTCACTCCCTTCTTAACCATATCATCATTCACACAGTCCATCGACCTCATTTTAGGCCTCCCTCTGGCTTTGTCGCCATCATCTTCCATAGTTAGTGCCTTCCTTACGATATTACTTTCATCCCTACGCATTACATGCCCGAACCAGTATTACGTACGTGCATATTGTGTAGGTAGATGAGAGCTCAGGATACAATTGGTGAGTATTTCACAAATTTCGGAAACCTATCTATTTAATACCTGTTACAATCCATTATTTTCCTGTGAAACTTCATTAATTAGAAAAAAACATATTTTCACTTTGTTAGTTTGAACGGGTTATGCGCACTACGTCCCATTCGCACTTCGTCCTCCGTTCGCAATTTGTCCCATTCGCGGTTGGTCCCATTCGCAGTTGGTCCCATTCGCACTTGGTCCCATTCGCAGTTGGTCCCATTCGCAGTTGGTCCCATATAAGTAGTTTGTAAGGGAAGAGGTAGGTTTAAGGGCCGAAGTGCGTGACACGAATAAAATTGTCATTAATTTAGCATTTTGCATTGTAATCTAATAAATAAACACTTCTAAATGAACCAAAATAGTATACAATCAGTAGTATAATATTGATTACTATAACTCTCTATTGGAAAAAGATATGCATCTTTTTCCAATAGAGAGTTTTTAATATAAAAAATGGGTTGCCTGTAAAGTCGGTATACGGGTGAAAGTTTTACGTGACAACGACTTTGAGTGGTAAAATAATTTTAATGTGAATATTCATTCGTATAGTAGGAAGAAGGATGAAATATCACTACACAATCGTTTTACAATTAACTGGCAACGTGTAAACTTGTATGCAGGCGCCTAAGCGAAATAGAAGCGCAAGACATGTACCGGTGTGTATGCCTATCTCTCTCACTCTCTCTCTCTCGCTCTGTCTCTCTCGCTCTTAGGCGGGCTAACTGTGCTCGAGTGGAAGGGACGCGTGCCTTTCACTTTTTATGTCTGTCTCTCTCGCTCTTAGGCGGGCTAACCATGCCCGAGTGGAAGGGACGCGTGCCTCTCACTCGCTCTCATTGTGAGCGCATAACGTGAGCGGAGCGTAACGCAGTTTCTTGAAGTGTCACCCGGCAAACCAATTTATAAGACGTTGTCACGTTAAAACAAAAATATTAACTTATAATAAAATAGAGCAGCAATTACTCATTAATAAATAATTATTATGAATAATTATGTATTTATTTAAATAAAAATCATAATTTAGTCTTTAATTGGCACACTGATGGCACACACACTGACTGTTTATCGATTTTTGTGTTCATCACTACACTATTATATGAGGTATCATTATTTCACAAAATGACAGTAGCTAATGTCAAATTTGGAATCGAATTAAAATTCTGACTATAGTTAATTAAATATTTAATAAAAACGTGCGCTATAGCAATAATACACCATTAACGATATTGTAATAGTTTTCACGTAAACCAACTTGTCAGTTTATGCAATTGTATTAGTAATAGAATGTATTTTGATCATAGTATAAATAGACTATTATATATTTCTATATAAACTACTACTATCATAGTATAAATAGACTATTATTTATGGTATAAATAGTCTATTTATACTATATGATAACAATGTATATGATAATATGTTGCTCAAAAGTTTTGTATAGACGCCGCCGCTTGTTCTTTTATCACGAAAACAAACAACAGAAAGTCTGTATGGTTGTTATGGTATACACATATCCTACTGATTTAATTGATTCAGAAGTGTTTAATTATTTGATTACAATGCAAAATGCAAAATTTATGACAATTTTATTCGTGTCACCCACTTCGGCCCTTAAACCTACCTCTTCCCTTACAAACTACTAATATGGGACCAACTGCGAATGGGACCAACTGCGAATGGGACCAAGTGCGAATGGGACCAACTGCGAATGGGACCAACCGCGAATGGGACAAATTGCGAACGGAGGACGAAGTGCGAATGGGACGTAGTGCGCATAACCCGTTTGAACAAGTGCGCGAAAAACGGACGGTCACCGGTGACATTCAGCGTGTGACGTCATTAAATAATGTCTACGAAGAGACCAACCAACGAAAGTTTTCGTTACGCAAAGTTTTTTTTTAAGTTATAGTTACGTCACGCGAACCGTCAACATATTTTTTGCTTTTGCCTCTTGTGGAAATACAGATATAAATTACTCAATTTTATTTTGTAAACATAAAATATTTAAAATTCCTCTTTTTATGAAATACAATCCAAATATATATTATATATATATATATAATCCAATAGTTAAATTTCATATTTTTTTGTAATAGTTGTAAAATACCTAATTAGGCTATCACAGTCCATTGCTGGACATAGACCTCTCCCAATGCTTTGGCCTGCTATTTCCACCCTGGCCAGACGGGTTGGTACAGGGATTTATTTCTCACGTATTTCTCCGTGAGTCGCCTTCTCATCCGAATGGTGTCGTAGATGAGAAGGGTGTCGTGATACCTACCTACTTGTATTCTTTCTCTGTCACCACACGTCATCACAGCTCTAGAAATAGATAGTAATATAGACCCTTTATATTATAGTAAGAGTTCTTTGGTGGAGCCATCATCAAACCTACTTTTTGAAGCGGGTTGCTCTTTGCGTGGACGTTCCCACTGCCTCAATTTCTCTTGCTAGACTTAAAGATATATTTGCTTTTGTATTATTTGAGAACGGGCTCATCACAGTAAGTAATAAAAGTTGTGAAGTAATTTACCGAAACAATTTTTTTTTATAATTATTATAATCGAAAGTAAACTCACTTTGTATGCTTTTGGTGCGAACGCACTAGCTTGGCGTACATGGCTGACCCCATAGCGCCGGATGAAACTGTTGCAGCCAAGAATTAAACCTGAAAACAAAGCTATTCTTCAAACCTCAGTTAAAAAAAGTTTAATTTGTTAATACCACTATGGCCCTCACCAAGATCTACGGGGCCAAGCCAGCCATACTTGTAAGCTGGTATAGGTGTACCAGGGCAGACTTTCCACTTGAGATTGAAGGGTCAG
This sequence comes from Eilema griseolum, assembly GCA_963662185.1. Taxonomy (NCBI): domain Eukaryota; kingdom Metazoa; phylum Arthropoda; class Insecta; order Lepidoptera; family Erebidae; genus Eilema; species Eilema griseolum. The sequence continues at coordinate 22,709,916 of OY759243.1, forward strand.
ACAGCAGTCACTCCCATAAAGGCCAAACAAGTCAAACTCAAAAGGATAAGAAAGATAAGCTAAAACCCGAGGAGGAATTAAAATTTAAATTCACTTATGATTTCATTGCCAAAATTTAAAAAATAAAAACTAAGTATTCGTTTGCGTGCTATTTTATTTTTAATTTAAAAAGTAGATAGGTACCTCTCTCTGCCATTGCGTTCGAAGCCAATAAGTCGAATGGAACAGTAGATATCTATTGAAAATAAATGGTGACCACTGACCTTTCGTGAATAAATCTGCACTACATAATTATCATAAGTTGTAGGCGCGTGATCACAACGGCAAACTTTGTTACATATTATTTATATAAAATGTCACAATGAAATTGTTTGTTCATTTTGTAGTAGATAAATTACCTAACTATACCTCCTATTACCTCCTCTGTGACGTAGCGGTAGAACGTTCGACTTACACAGAAGGCGCGGTTTCGATTCCCGCTCAGTGCAAATATATTTCGTACGGAGGAATATGTATATTTGCATTGGTCTGGGTATTTCTATGTTTGATATGTTTATATTTACAAAAAAAGTATCTAAGTATGTTTATTCGCATTCTAAACATCATAACACAAGCTAATTAAGCTATGCTTGCCACGGGTTTAGATAGCGTTGTGTAGAATGTTGTGAAATATTTATTTATTAAGCTATTGCATAGCTTTTATCGCGGGACTTGAGCGTGGGGACCGAATCCAGAAATTCCGTAACGAAAAAAACCTAACACCCCCCACTCCGAGCTCGCACGAATCGAGCCGAGCTGCTCCGAAGTAGCTCCGCTTAACGTAAGTAATTATAATTGCATAAGTTGTTAGTTTTCGAATTCAAATTCAAACTCAGACTCAGACCCAGACTCAAATTCAAATTCAAATTCAAAAGAAAAAAATCGAATGTATAATTTGAGGAATATATCAATATAATTTGATATTTTTAAATCTCAATATATTTTCCGAGGCTTCTGCAAATCCAGATTGGTCCTGTTAATAAAACATTATTTCTCGGAAGCAGGCAACTTTCCAGACTTTTTTATATTATAATGTCGATTCGTCAAAACGTAGTGAATGGCGCTGAGAACAGCGCAATGTAAACGCGAGGGCGTCGTGCTGTTTTGTGGCGTCGCGTCGTCACGTTGCCGTTGGCGTCGTCGGTCCTCGCGTTGCTAATATGCGAAGGCGCAAGCGTGGCAGATTTGAATTTGATGTGTGAACTGTCAAATTTATTTAAACCTTTTATTTTTAGTGTTTTTATAAAATAATAGTGTAAGTGAAATTGTGTTTGTGTTTCTAATGCCTGAAAACTTTAATGGCAGTGACAATGTGGATGTGTGTTCAGGTCAACCCGTTTCTTTAAGTAATTTCGTGCGCTGCCCATATTGTTCCCAGTCCCGTTTTTTCAAAGGTGAGCGGGGCTTGAAAGTGCATATTGGCAGAATTCACAAAAGTCAAAATGTACTTCCAAGCTCCACGATCCCATCAGTAGATAGGGAAGTTTCGCCCAACTCATTCCAAATTCCTTTTTGGCAATCTTTAAGTGAAATGAAAAATTCCGTCCCGGTTTTAAAGAGAATTCCCAGAGGCGCAAGGCCCTCTGTGGCTCAAAACTTAGCAAATTGTATAAAGCATGTCGTTAGTGTGAACTCCATATCGGCCTGGGAGCAATTGTTAACCTTCCCTTATAGAATATTGCACATAAAGAACAATAGTACACAAAGATCTTTGACAACCCAAATTAAAGAAAACTGTTCTAACAATATATATAATTTTGAATCAAAATTAACTTATTCCCACAGCTCTCAATGGAGTAAATACAAATTTGTAGAAAATAAAATAAGGGAAGGTGATATCAGGGGAGCGTCGAGGTTACTTTTTAGCAGCGATGTGGTGGCACCTTACTCTCCAGACACGCTCGCGGGTCTGCAGAGCAAGCATCCACCGGCATCAATTGATCTTTCTTTCCCAGAACCACCAAAAGCTGACACAGAATATCTCAGTATTTCTACCAAGGACGTTTTCACAGCCGTTTGCTCCTTCCGGAGTGGATCTGCTGGCGGTCTCGACGGCCTGACCCCCCAGCATCTTAAAGATTTAATGTGCCCGAGCGCTGGGGAGGCTGGTGATGCCCTTCTGAAGGAGTTAACGGCCTTAGTGAACCTAATGCTCTCCGGCAATGTGAACGAAAATATCATTAATATTTTATACGGGGCCAACCTATGTGCTCTGCGCAAGAAGGATGGTGGCATTCGTCCCATTGCCGTAGGAAGCACCTTACGACGTTTGGCAGCCAAAATATGCTGCAAGTACTATAGTACCGAACTTGCAACAAAATTCCAGCCCCTTCAACTCGGTTTCGGTTCGAAAGGGGGCTGTGAGGCTGCCATACACGCTCTTTCGACGTACCTTGGTAGCGGTGAAAGTGAGGTCATTTTGAAGGTTGACCTGAGGAATGCCTTCAATTCAGTGAATAGGGATACCTTGCTGAGCCAAGCAAAATTAGAAACCCCTCATATATATAAATTCCTTTGGCAATGTTATAGACACCCGACGAAATTAGTTTACAAGGATCATCTTTTGGAATCAGCAGTCGGTTGTCAGCAAGGTGACCCTTTGGGACCAGTAATCTTTAGTCTAGCAATACATCCCATCATACAGCAGATAAATTCAAAATTCAACATTTGGTACCTAGACGACGGAACCCTAGGGGGTGATGTGCAAACAGTTTTACAAGATTTAGAACTTATAAAAAATAAATTTCAATCCATCGGCTTACAACTTAACTCGGACAAATGTGAAATTTTCATCAGCGACACGACAGACAGACCCTCGACTATAGGAAAATTTAACCTCGTAGCTCCAAATATCAAAATTTTGGAGAAAGCTTCACTGCGCCTCCTAGGGTCCCCAGTTTTGGAAGATGGATTTCATACATTTATCGAGGAAAAAATTCAAAATTTTGAATACATCACTGATTATTTGCAAAAAATAAGTGTTCATTCCGCCTTTACTATACTTCGGTTTTGCCTTTTTGTCCCTAATTTTACCCATGCACTTCGGGCATCCCAGTTTTGGCAACATTTGACACTTTTGACAAAAATTGACAACATTCTGCAAAACACACTCAGCACAATTTTAAATGTGGCCTTGAATGACCGAGCCTGGCTCCAAGCGTCCTTACCAGTTCGCTTGGGTGGTCTCGGCGTTCGCAAAATTTCAGACGTTAGCCTTCCAGCATTTCTGTCGTCGGTGCACAGCACTGAGGAGTTAACCAGGAAAATTCTTATAAACACACAGGTTAACTCTGAGGTGTCATGTAAGTCCGATGCTATTAATGCTTGGAAGGCTGCTTGTCCCAACACTGAGTTGCCTGGTAACCCTTTCTCCCAGAGACAATGGGATGCGCCGCTCTGCAGGCTGGTAAGAGATACCTTAATACACACATCTTCCCATGTTACAGAACGTGCGCGCCTTCTGGCTGTGGGGGAATGGGAGTCAGGCCTCTGGATTCAGGCACTTCCATCGCCCAACATAGGTACTATGTTGGACGATACTACTTTCCGCCTTGCCACTTGCCTTCGCTTAGGAGCGCCGTGCATTTCTCCGCATCATTGCCACTGCGGTGAAGCTGTCGACAGTCTTGGGCACCATGGCCTTTCATGCAGCAGAAGCGCTGGGCGTATACCGCGACACGCCTGCATCAACGACATTATCCGCCGTGCTCTAGTTACCGCTGGCGTGCCAGCCATTCGTGAACCTAAAGGGCTGGTGCGTAGCGATGGCAAGAGACCGGATGGTATGTCGTTGCTACCTTGGAAGATGGGTAGACCTTTGGTGTGGGACGCTACGTGCGTCGACACTCTTGCGCCTTCACATCTTTCAAGCACAGCAGGGTGTGCCGGTGCTGCTGCTGCATCTGCGGAAAACCTCAAACGGCGCAAATACTGTAACCTGACAGGTGATTATGTTTTTGAGCCGTTTGGGGTTGAAACGTTAGGGACATGGGGTCCAAGTGCTCGGTCTCTATATAAAGACTTGGCAAAGCAGCTGATCGACGCTACGCGTGACCAGAAGGCTGGTTATTATCTTGCACAGAGGATAAGCATTGCCATTCAACGTGGCAATGCTGCCAGCCTTCTGGGTACGTTACCGGTCGGTGAGGATGCGGAGGAATTTCATGACGCATTATGTATGTAATTTTTATGTTTATTTTATTTTAGTGTATAGTAGTAGTAGCTATCTAATAATAGTTTTAGTTTTAATTTTCAATTGCATTGTAATAATACTCGTTCTGAATACAATTCCCAAAGTAAAAAAAAAAAAAAATTCAAATTCAAATTCAAATTCAAATTCAAATTATATTATTATTTATTATAATTGCATAAGTTCATAAAAATGCTATGCAATAGCTTTACCGCGGCAGTCCCCGAGTGCCACACGTCTTTTTTTTTATTATTATATGGGGTACGTAAACGTTAAGTAGGTATTGTAAATGTTTTTTTTTGGATGGCCCACCTGATGGAAAGTGGTTACCGTGGCCTATGGACGTGTGCAAAACCAAGGGAGCCGCACTGGCGCTGCCAACTCTGTATGCACAGAGTTTATGTGCCGTCAGCGTAAAAGACAAAGCAAGACAAGCCTTTGGTCTTCCTACTGACAGCACAAAAACTCTCCAGTGAGCTCTGGCTACCCTACTCACCGCCGGGAACACAACACGAGGTTATTGTGGCCGCGGTATTCTGTAGGGCGGAGGTACTTCCCCAGTCGGACTGCTTAATTTGGGACGCGAGATACCGTCGTGGCTTGCTTAACATTAAAATATTTTTCTTTTTTACTTTGATATATTTAATGTACCACCACCACCCTCCCGGTTGACGTCGATGGGGAGAAATTCTTTGACGCCTGAACCTGCAGGATTGTTTAGGTATATTCGGTTTTTTTAGATACTTTAATTTAGATAACTTCCGTGTGCATTATGTAAATATTATAAAATAAAATAAAAAAAATAAAAAAGCCTTTATTTCCTTATCCTTATTGTACATTTTAGATTTTGGTGTTAGTATGTTATTGTTAGTTATATTTTGCTTACTGTCTAAATGTTAGTAATAGTTAGTTTTGTTGGATATGGACCCCTCTTCGGGTGAAGGCCTCCTCCAGTCTTTTCCACTTGTCACTGTCCTTGCCAATAGTTTTCCAGTCCTTTCCTATTAAATCTGTAATATCGTCTGCCCATCGTCTCCTCGGTCTTCCTACCCTTCTTTTCCCGATTGGCCCTTTCCACCTCGTGGCATTGATTGTCCACCTTTCGTCTGTGTATCTCGATACGTGACCTGCCCATTGCCATTTCAATTTTAAGGCTTGCGTGAGGGCATCTGTTATCTTTGTTTTTTGTCTGATTACATTGCTTCTGACTTTTTGTATTTTTCTTCTTCTCTCCATTGCTCTTTGTGTTGTTGTGATCCTTTGCTTTGCTTTTGTCGTGTATATCCAACTTTGGCAACCATACAGTAGACTGGGCAATATGCAGGCGTCTAATACTGTTTTCTTAAGGCTTATCGAGTATTCTCCTTTTAGGACTTCTTTGAGTGACCAGAATTTCTTCCAGGCTATGTTTGTTCGCCTTTCAATTTCATCTTCATTGTGCGTTTTCAAAAAAGATATTTGTTTGCCTAAGTAGATGTAACTATTGACATACTTGATATGATTTTCTTTTACGTTGATGGGCCGTTCTATGCTGTTTGTCATGATTTTGGTTTTTGTAGCATTCATCTCTAATCCTACTTTTGAGCTTGCTAAATCAAGAGAGCGGAGCATATCTTGTAGTTCATCTGCTCTTTCAGACAGTATAACTATGTCATCTGCGAATCTGAGATGACTTAAACAGCTGTTGTTTATTTTTATGCCTCTAGTTTTCCAGTCTACGTTTTTAAAAATATCTTCTAAAACAGCAATAAACAATTTAGGTGACAGGGGGTCCCCCTGTCTGACTCCTCTTTCGATGTTAATTGCACCACCTCTAGATTCTAGCATGACATTACTTGTGCTGTTGTTGTATATGTACTTTATAATGTTTATATATTTCGAATTTATGTTTAGATATATAAGTGCTTTCCATATAGAGTTGTGGCTTATGCTGTCGAATGCTTTACTGTAGTCGATAAAACCTAGATAGAGTGGCTTTTTGAACTCATCGTATTTTTCTATAACCTGTTCCAGTGTCTATATATGATCTAGTGTACTAAACCCAGAGCGAAAGCCAGCTTGTTCTAATGGCTGTGCATTTTCAATGTCTTGTGTTATGCGTTTAAGAATTATAGATGAGAAGATTTTGTATATATTTGACAGTAGACTGATTGGTCTATAGTTGTTGATATCTACAGGGTTTCCTCTTTTATATAATAGTATGAAGTTTGACGTGCACCATTGTCTTGGTACTATTTCGGCTTCTAGTATGCGATTGAATAATTCTGTGAGAGGTCTGAGTAAAACTGGTGCTCCTATTTTCAACGCTTCGTTAGTTATTCCATCGGGACCAGGACTTTTATCTAATTTTAGTAGTTTTAGTTGGGCGTATATATCTTTCTCTCCTATCGCTTCAATTATTTCCGTGTTATCACAGTACTGTGGTTCGTTGGATTCCTTGCTGGTTTTATCTTTGTTTTTGTATAATTCTTGGTAGAAAGTAGTTGCCTGCTGTATTATTTCCTGCCTTGTTTTAATTTCTTTATGTTGGCCATCTAATTTTGGTATCCAAGTTTTTCTTAAATTTAACTCTTTAAATGCTCTCTTTGTGCTTTTGAATTTGGTTAGATTTTCTGTTATTATCCTTTGTCTGTGCTTACTGTAGTCTTTTTTGATCGCTTTACCGGTGTCCTTATATAATTGTCTTAGTTCTTTCTTTGTGTTAACATCTTTATTCTTTCGTATAGTTAGTTCACTGCGTTTGTTAATTAATGTTATTGTTTCTTCGCTAAAAAATTTGTGTCGTTTTTCTTTTTTAGTATTGTTTTGGCTAGTCAAACTCTTTGTTATAGTTGTTTCTAGCGCATCATAGTAAGATTGCACGTCTCTGGTATCTACTGGTTTGTTTTCGAGGTTCAATTTAAGGCTATCTATGTAGTGTTTTGTTTCCTCTTCAGTTTTCGGGATTTTTGGTAGTGGTTTAAAACATTTTCTACTTTTTTTCGATTGGCTCAGTATGAATGTTGCTCTAATTAGTCTACGGTCTGTTCGGAACTTTACGTTATTGAGAACTTCATAGTTTTGGACTATCTTTGGGACGTTTGTCAAGATGTAATCAATTTCGTTTTTAATAGTTTCGTCTGGTGACTTCCAAGTCCATCTTCTGCTGGTTCTGTTTTTGAAATAAGTGTTCATTATTGCTAGTCTATATTCAGATGCATATTCTAGCAATCGTTCGCCTCTTTCGTTTCTTTGGCCTAGGCCATACTGTCCCGTCACGAGATTTTCTTCTCTTTTGGGTATCCCTATTTTTGCATTGAAGTCTCCTAATATTATGATTTTATCGTCCGCTAGTGTGTGAGCTTTTTTCAGATCATTGTAGAATTTTTGTATTTCTGTGTCATCTGATCTTTCTGTGGGTGCGTATGCCTGGATTATAGACATGTTTAGTCTGCCGAATTTCATTTGTAATAGAGCTACACGCTCCGAAATGCCAGTAAAGTTAGTTATATTATTTTTCCATGTCTTTTTTATTAAGAATCCGACTCCATACAGTCCCTTTGTTTCTCCTATATAACAGAGAACATGGTCTGAATATTCTTCTATGTGGCAGCCCATTTTTCTTGTTTCTGAGAGTCCTAGTATGTCGCAGTTTATGTTTTTCAGAGCATTGGTTAGTTCTAAGTATCTGTGTGTTGATAACAGAGACCTAACATTATAAGTTCCAATTTTTATACAATTCTTAGAGGATTTGTCCAGTTTGGAGGTTTTTTGTTTTGGTAGTTGTCCTGGAGGGTTGTGGTCGTACTTTTCCACGGTGACCAGCCGGCTTGGAAAATGTGTGTTAAATGTTGATGTAGCTTTTTCAGATTGTTTGTTGTTTTCTGGGAGAGGCTGGCTGGTTCGTTGCTATATCTTAGTGGTGTTGGCTTGCGTGTTTGTTTTGTTGTTATTTTTGTTTGTTAGATAGTCCAGCATGCTCGGTTTTACTAAACCTTCGGAGAAGCTTGAGGACCTGTGCACTGTGTGGGCGGCCAAGGTTTTGTTCTTTTTGTTTGTTTGAGATGTCTGCTCAGCCCGGTTGTTTGTGATATTCTCTGGGGAATTCGATAGGTTTCTTTTATTCTTTTTCTGTTCCTTGGATGGATTATTTAATAGAATAAGCATGTCGTATTTGATTATGGCTGTATTACCCTTCTCTCTTTCAGATTTCACTAGTTCTTGGAGCTCTCTTCTTTTCTGTGGGACTGACTGGGGGTAATCTTCTTTTATATAATATGGTGTTTCTTTAAGAGCTCCTTTGCCTTTTAAGATATCAATCTTCTTCCCAAGTGTTGTAAACGTAATGACTATCGGGCGTGGCTTTTCAGTCTTCTTCCCCATTCTTCTTATCGCTCTATGATCTATTTCAATCGAGAAGTATTTATGTATAATGTCTACTATAATATTTTCCAAGTTTGAATAGGATTTTTCATGTTCCTCCAGCCCAAAGAAGACTAGATTTCGTTGTCTTGATTGTCTCTCCAAATAGTTTAATCTTTTCTCTTGGTTTTCTACTATCAGCTTAAGGTTATTGTTGTGGACTGTATACTTTTATCTGTTCAGGTGAATAAAACAGCAATTTCTTCTTCCTGTTGTTTATTGTCTCGTATCACAACTGTTCTGTTTTTAAACCACACCATTAATGCCAAAATGTACGTATATTTATTCAACACTTTAGCCGTAGGCCGCACTGCGGCAGAAGGAGCAACTATTTACAATTAATTAATTAACTAAGTTCCTTTAAGCCCGCGGTGCGGCGTAAGGAGCAATCGTTTGTATACCTTATTAACTAGTTACTTAACACTAAGACGTTTTCAATTAGCTAGCGGCGTGGCTCGGAGTACTGGACAGTTCTCCCCCCAGTGCAGCAGTCTGCGGAACGGTTGTTTCCAGCACGACGAGCTTGCTTACAGGCCGCTTGAATACTCCGGATCTTGTCCTGACGTCTGCCATCCGGATTCCGCCGTCGGGTCCAGTGTAAGTGCGGGTGACCTCTCCCATGGGCCACACGTTGCGAGGTAGACAATGATCTGCTATCATCACGATGTCTCCAGGTCGTAGGGGTCGTCTCTGACTGCTCGGCTCGCCGCGCGGTACCAGGGTCGGTAGGTACTCGCGCACCCATCTACTCCAAAAATGGTCGGCGAGGGCTTGACAACTCCTCCATGTTCGTTGATCGGCGTATCGGCAGGGCCCGGTTGATGGCAAGCCCATAGATGACCCCAACAAGAAATGATTCGGGGTTAACGCCTCTGGATCCTCCGGGTTGACACTTACGTGGGTTAGGGGTCTTGCGTTGATAGAGAACTCTGCTTCAGTCAGTAGAGTTCCCAGTACTTCCTCGGTCGGCTCCTTTTCCTTCAGAGTTACCGACAACGCTTGTTTTACTGACCGGACTAGTCGTTCCCACGCTCCGCCTTGGTTCGGTGCTCCCGGTGGTATGTATCACCAGTTGACCGCGTGCAGCTGTCCCAGATTTCGTAGCGCCGGCGCCCACTCTTCGTATGCCCTTTTCAGCTCTTTGTCTGCTCCGTGAAAGTTGGTGGCGTTGTCCGAGTATATAGTTTTCGGCCATCCTCTCCTCGCTGCCATCCTCCTCAGGGCCATGATCGCGGAGCTCGTAGTGAGTGACGCGACGATTTCTAGGTGCACAGCTCTCGAAGTGAGGCATGTGAACAGGGCGCCCCATCTCTTCTCGCGGCGACGTCCCACTTTAACTACCATGGGTCCGAAATAATCCAACCCACAGTGAGTGAAAGGTCGCTGATAGGGCTCGAGGCGCTCACGTGGCAGGTCTCCCTTTGCTGGCGGTTGCGGCTTGGCTCTTCTTTTTCTACATAGGCCGCAGTCTCGTTCTGTAGTTCGTACGGTGGGTCGCAGATGGATGATCCAGTACCGCTGCCGCAGGTCGTTCGTGACCCGCTCACGTCCGGCATGCCCGGCGGCCCTGTGTTCGCGCATCACTATCATTTTAGTGACGCGATGTCGGCCGTCGAGTATGAGCGGTTTCTTCGTGTTGTCTGGCGCGGCGGCTGCTCCGATGCGTCCCTTGACCCGCAGTAATTTTTATTTTATTTATTTATTCAACTTTATGCACAGTAATTTTGTACAAAGGCGGACTTAATGCCAAAGGCATTATCTAACAGTCAACCTTAGGGTGATGCAGAGATACATTGAGGTAGGTGCAGTGCACTATGACCACAATAATAATACATACATTATACATACACACTATAATACATAAGAAATTCATACACATACTTTTAATTGTAATTGTAATCCGTCTTCTAAGACCGGGTCCAATTTGTACAGACGACTCGCTTTGGTTATAGGGCGAGTGGTCCGTAGTCGCACGATGTCTTCCTCGAAGCTCTCGTGTTGTGCGCGGCTGATAATTGCATTCTCAGCCCTCTCGATGTGTGTAGTTCTCAGATGCAACGTTTGGCGGCGACACTTGTCCACGAAGGCTAACACGTAGGCGGCGGCTCTCACATATCGGTCGTAGTTAGAGAACCGTTCGGAGTCGGGTAACCATGCGTGGGGAACCTCGTTATCCTCGCTGACGTGTAGTACCTCGCAGTCTTCTACTGGTTGTGTCTTATCTGCCGGCCATCGATCTTCTGGTAGCAGCAGGAACTCCGGACCTCGGAACCATCTGTCGTTCGCGGTGATTGGTGAGCCATTGATGCGTGTCGCGTCGTCCGCTACGTTCTGCTCAGTCGGCACCCACCGCCACTCCTCGCTGTTAGTGAGCTCGGAGATCTCGCCCAGGCGGTGAGCTACAAACGGTGTGTAGCGTCGGCCGTCGTTTCGTACCCAATGCACCACTGTGGTTGAGTCGGTCCAGTATACGGTCTTGCTTATCTTGACCCGATGCTCTTGCTTGATCGTTGCCGCTAGTCTTGACCCGATGACCGCTGCTTGTAGCTCTAGACGTGGTATCGTCTGCGTGCGTCGCGGTGCCACCTTTGACTTGGCGGCGACAAGACACAGGCTGACGCTTCCGTCTCGCTGAGTGGTGCGCCAGTACGCCACTGCCGCGTACGCTTGTTCGCTCGCATCACACAGCACATGCAATTGTAGGTCTTGAGCTCCGTTCAGCATGTAGCAGCGCTCGAGTCGTAGGCAGGCTAGGTCGGTGAGTCGTTCTAGCCAGGCTGCGAAGAGCTCGTTTTCTTCTTCGGGTATAGGTTCGTCCCACGCTATCTGAAGTCGCCACAGACTCTGTAGCACGATCTTGGCGCGTATCGTGAAGTGGCTCAGCAGTCCGAGGGGGTCATAAATTGACATGACCGCGCTGAGGGCTTCTCTCTTCGTCGGCGCACGTGTTCGGTTGATCACTTCCGTGGGAACTCGGTTCATAGAGGTGTTGAATCCAAGCTCGTCCTGTTCTGCGCTCCAGATGAGGCCGAGTATCTTGTTCTCGGGCCCATCTCCCCCCAGTAGGGTCGGCGACGTCGCCCTCAGCTCAGCTGGGACGTCGCGGAGTGCGGTGGCTTGGTTCGTGTTCCACCCTCGTAGTTTGAAGCCGGCGGCTGCGTGGACCGTCATTAACTCGGTGACGGCTCGCTGGGCTTCCTCTTCGTTCTCGTAACTAGCTGCCAGGTCATCCATGTAGTGGCTTCGCGTGATTGCTTCGAAGGCCGCCGCGTGAGTGTCTGCGTGGGCCCTCGCGTTCGCGTCTCTTACGTAGTGTGCCATGAATGGTGAGCTGGCGGCACCGAAGATCATGCTCGTCATCTTGTAATGGCGGGGCGGTACGTCTCGATCGCTTCCCCTCCACAGGAACTGTTGAGCTGGTTGATCCTCGCGTCGTATTTTCACCTGCAGGAACATTTCTTGAATGTCTGCTGTGATGGCGATCGGCTTTTCTCGGAACCGGAACATAATCCCCTGTAGTGACATCAACAGGTCCGGTCCCTCAAGCAGGTGATCATTGAGACTGACACCCCGGCTCTTTGCTGCTGCATCGAAGACGAGTCGCTGTTTACCAGGCTTGTTCGGGTTCTGCACGGCGAAGTGAGGCAGGTACCAGCAGACGGGACTCGTAGCCTCGGTGCCGTCGCACAGCGTCGCGTACCCCTTTTCTAACAAGTTGTTAATTTGCTTGGTGTAGGCTTCAGCGAAGTCTTGATCTTCATCCATTTTTGACTCAATCTTCTTTAACCGGCGCAGCGCAGAGTTGTAACTTGGCGGGAGTGTGATGTCGTCTTCTTTCCACGGTAGCCCCACTTCGTAGCCTTTATCCGTTCGCTTCAAGGTAGTCTCGACGATTCGCACTGCTCGAAGTTCTGCGTCGCTCACCTTCGGCTTGTGAGAGACACCGAGCGCGTCGATCTTGAAGTGATGATCTACGAGGTCGTGTAGGCGTTTGTTTTCCTTTTCGGTTTGTTCGGGAGTGAAGACATGTAACACGTTGCTCTCGCTTCGGCGAATGATGCTTCGTGGTAACGTTCCATGTATCACCCAACCTAGCGTGGTTCGTGATGCTACGGGTTGGTTTCGCTCGCCCAGGCGCAGTTCTCGGGACACGATGTATTCCCAGTGGTCTGTTCCCACTAGGATCCCTGGACGCGTCGATTCGTAGCACACTTCATTCTCCTCTAGGTCTTGCAAGTGTTTGCACTCGAGCAGCGACGCCGGAACAGTTTGCTGATGTAACTTCATGGACCGGATGGTGCGAGCCTTGAGTTCGTGGGGCACACCTTCGGGTCCCTTGATCTTCACGGTTACCAGCTGACTCTTCTCTTCCGACTGCTGCATGTTGACCCCTCGCATTAACAGGCGTTGCGGAGGTCCTCTTGCCCCGATCCTTTTCGCTAAGTCTGCATCGATGAGAGAGATGGTAGTGCCTTCGTCCAGGAGTGCATGAGTCTTCACCTCCCCCCCTGGCCCCACGACCGTGACGGGACACATCTTTAGCAGCACAGCTCTTGACTCTGTGGAGGTTTGGGTTACCACTGAGTGTACTGCTTCCGTCGGGCTTGGCGTGGTTGGCGGCTTTTCATCTGGCTTCGGCTTCTCACCATGTAGCGCAGCGTGATGGGCGTAGCGGCATTGGTTCACGCCGCAAGGCTTCGACCTACACAGGTTGCGTCGATGCCTCTTCACTAAGCACTTGAAGCACAGTCTTTTTTCTTTTACGAATTCCCATCGTTGTTCTATCGGCAGTGCCTTAAACTGTGGGCACCGCGGTAGTTCGTGGGCTTGCTCACAACTCGGACATTGGTCTAACTGTTCTTTATTCTCAGTTGACTCGGTGACATTGAAGACAGCATTAGTTTTCTTCTTATTCGCGGGCGTGGGCGGTGGGCGAGTTTCTCTCTTCGCTTGCGTCGTGGTACTCGTAGCTGGGACGTAGGCAAGCTTGAGCGCGCGGTCTGCTTCCCTCATTAGGAAGCGCGCTAGCGTGATGATTTCGGGTTCTGTTGTGATTCCGAAGTCCGTTGCGTAGTCACACCATCTTGTCTGAACGTGAGGACTCAGCTTGCTCAGAATCTCCCTCACTAGCGCCGGGTTGTACAGGTATCCCCGCTGGTCGATGCTCTGTAGTACATACACGACGTTCTGCACTCGTATGGCGAAGTTGTTCAGCTCCACTGCCGACGACCCCGGTCTTGGTAGCTTCTTCAAGTCTTCGAACGCCTTGTCGATGATTACCTCAGGACGGCCGAACGTTTGTTCTAGTGTCCGGAGTATGACTTCCGGGTCCGTCGCTGTTGCAAGTAGTGCTGCCACGATGTCTCTTGCTTCCCCGATGAGACTCTTCCTTAGTCGCTGTAAGTTCTCAATCGCAGATATACTGTACAGCTTCGTAGAGTCGGTGTAAGCGGCTTTGAATGTAAGCCACTCACCATGAGCCCCCGAGAACGTAGGTAGATCTGCACATCGTATTCTAGGTCTTGCTAATCGTTCCATTGCTTCGGTCAATTGGTCGATCCTACTCGTCCTGGTGGGTGTGTTTGATCGTTCACGCAGGTCGAATCGCAGGTGCCGATCTTCCTTGTTCCGTGTTCTCGAGTCTTCTGGCTCTATTCTTGATACGACGGGGTTGGTTTGCAGCCACTCGTTCACTCTTCTGTGGTTAACGTTCGTAGACGCTTCCTCGTGAGTGCTTTCTTGGTCTTCTTGGATGGTCGCGAGGTCGGCGGCCAGCCTTTTCCGTATCAAGTCCGCTTCTATTTCAAGTTCCTTTCTCTTCAGTTCGGCGATCTTCTCTGCCGCTTCTAGCTCGATTAATCGGGCCCGTGCTGCCGCGCTTGCAGTTGAGCGGTGCGATCTCACCGACCCTCCCGGGGAACCAGTTCGGGGTAGGTTCCCGGGCTTCAGTCTAGGAGCACTGAGGGGGGCGTCGTTCGTAGCCCCGACCCCAGACTCCATACCCAACTGCGTGCTTGGCGATGCCGGTGGACCCTGAGTCAACCTTCGGCGCCGTTCTTCATCAATACGTTGCTGCCTCAGGTACTCTTCATCACGTCGAGCTGGAGCTTCATCTGCATCAGCCTGGCTTCTCGTGATCACCATTCTGGAGCTTGAAATGTTCGTCTTGAAGCTTGATTCTGGACTAGATTTTCTTGAAGCTGATCTTTACTCTTCGATCCGGCTTCTGAAGGACCAAATAATGTTGTGGACTGTATACTTTTATCTGTTCAGGTGAATAAAACAGCAATTTCTTCTTCCTGTTGTTTATTGTCTCGTATCACAACTGTTCTGTTTTTAAACCACACCATTAATGCCAAAATGCACGTATATTTATTCAACACTTTAGCCGTAGGCCGCACTGCGGCAGAAGGAGCAACTATTTACAATTAATTAATTAACTAAGTTCCTTTAAGCCCGCGGTGCGGCGTAAGGAGCAATCGTTTGTATACCTTATTAACTAGTTACTTAACACTAAGACGTTTTCAATTAGCTAGCGGCGTGGCTCGGAGTACTGGACAGTTATCATATTTTTCTTCTAAAATGTAAAATTTTTCTTCTAATATTTTATTTATATTTAAAGTTACTTTTTCTGTAACTTCTTCTCCCTTTTTATGTATTAGTTTTTTCTGTTCATCTAGTTCTTTTTGAATAGAAAGAAGAGCGGCCATTGCCTGCTCCATTTTGATGAAAATAAATTTAAAAGTATTGATACTTTTTTATCATACAGGTAGTGACCCCTATTGATACTCTTTGGAACTCAGTATTGGATAATATCGATTAATATTAATAATAATAATGTAAATATTAATATTGTTAAATTAATTAACTTAAAAAATTTATGTTATGATAAGCTTCGTTCATTATTTTCTGAACTGCTGAAAAAAAAGTTACCTTTTTCATTGACTGTACCTAATTATGTAGTAGTGTACACATACGTACTTAGTAGGTAACTATATATACTATACAACATATATCTACTTTTCTTCTATCTGCTGGTAATTTTTTCAAAAAACAGTATTAAATATGGTAGAAAAGACTCCGAATCTCTTCGATTCGACCAATGAAATGTCAGAAAAATCTGTCACGTGACCATCTCAATAGAGATTCGAGACTCGACTAGAGTGGAGTCGAGATACACACTATAACTATATGTCGTCGTCCCTCCACGTTTTAATAGACGAGTCAAAGTCTAGTACTCTAGTTCCCGGGAAAGGGTGTCTTTTAAATAAATAAATATTAAAGTAAACTTTAGTAAACAAAAATAATTTTGCATCGTATGTGCACGCATTATCGCGGTCGATATTATTATAACTGTAAAGTAGTTTAACTGTAAATATGGCAAGATTAGTAAGCTAAGGTCAGTGGCTATCAAATATTCGACCTTTAAATAATAGTTATAATCGGTTAAGTGTATTACTCCATTGATAGTAATCGCGATCAATAGCGAGTGTTTCTTGGTGATAACTGCGTTATCATTGTCGTTCTATTCAATGAGTTTAATTATTGTATATTTGACATACTTACATACATATAATCACGCCTTTATCCCCGGAGGGTTAGGCAGAGGTGAATTATCACCCACATTTCACCAATAATTGTTTTCGGTCCCACGTAATAGGGGGTGAGCCTATTGCCGTATTTCGGGCACTATTGTTGACTCGAGCCATGCATCTGAGGTTGAGTCTTGCCTGTAAATATATGTCTGATGTTAAACAGCCCTATCCCTTAGTCGCCTTGTACGACACCACATGGGAAGAGATGGAAGAGAGTAGATTTTATATTCTATATGTAAAATTTGAGAGAAGAGAAGAGTGTTAATACCCCTGCCTACCCCTTCGGGAATTTACAGGTGTGAATATATGTACATAAAATGCGAGAACTCAATTAATTTTAAATAGTTAATGGAGAAAGCCAGTCTAAAACCTCGACCACAGAGGCCCGTTATTGTTATCGGTCGATAATACCGCACGCGTTATTGCGATAATGCCTCCCTACTCTTTAAAACAACAGTTCCTTATTATCGCAGCTGTGTAATAGTCTTCATATTTTTCACAATGAAACATTGTACAGGTTTACATCTACCAAGTTGGGTTTATTATTATTTTAATAATTTAATTTTTGGTTTATTATTATTTTAATTTTTGATAACACGCATTCAATGATAAAAAGCAGGTGGACTCTGTACAGATTTTTCCAAGGCATTCGATCGAGTGGATCATTTTGTGTTACTTGCTAAAGCTCGGCATGTGGGAATACATGGGAATTTGCACAGATGGTTAACCTCTTACTTATTGAACCGCATACAACTCGTTGGACTACTAAGTGCAACGAGTTGCCCACTAGGGTATGAATCTATACCATTTTTAGCAACATCGGGGGTGCTCCAGGGGTCAAATCTGGGTCCTTTATTGTTTTTGCTATTTGTGTATGATTTGCTGTGCAAAATTAGAAGTGAATGTCTGGCATATGCGGATGATATTAAAGTATTTAGACGTATAACGGATGACCGAGATTGTGAGGCCCTTCAATCTGATATCAATACCATTTCTGATTGGTGTGATGAAAATTCTATGGCACTGAATATTAAAAAGTGTCAGGTTATTACGTTTACCAAAAGTAGAACTCCTATCAAGTATAATTATAATGTTCAGGGTGATCTCCTAGATAGAGTTAATGTTATTCGCGACTTAGGAGTAGTATACGATTCTGAGATGTCATTTAGACCTCACTACGACCATATCTGTAGCAGAGCTAACCGTATGTTGTCTTTCATCATCAGAATCTCCCGACCATTCAGACAATCCGAGTCTTTGATTGTATTATACAATTCCCTCGTAAGAACCATAGTCGAGTACTGTTCAGCTGTATGGGTCCCTATTTACAAAACACATACTGACCGACTAGAGTCTATACAAAGACGGTTTGTTAGATCTCTATGTTCAAAATATGGTCTCAGGCGTAAAATAAACCTGTATGAGCAGCGTCTTGATCACTTTCAGATGGTGAGTCTTGAGAGGAGGTGGATGAGTGACCTGTGCGTTCTGCACAGAATGGCAAATGGTTCATTTGACAGTTATCTGTTGAGCAGATTAGACATTAAGGTACCGACGCGTTCTGTGCGTGTCCCACAACTTTTCACCATACCGGCAAGTAATAACAATGTATCCCAGAATGGTCCGCTCGCTAGAATGTGCAGATATTATAGTTCTTTGTGCTCTCGTGTTGATATTTTTCACAATACTTTATTAGAATTTAAAAGGATTTTGCGTTGCGATGAATTGCAACCGGAATAACGTCTTTGTTTTATTTTATTTTGTTACTGTATAGAATACATTCTTCATTCATTGTGTCTTATTGATGGCTAAGTAGATGAGTTGGCAAGTTAATGGCACTGAAGTCAACGGAAATGCTGTGTACAGATGTAAGTGGACTTCAGATTTAAAATGTTGTATACCTTGTAGAATTATAAGTCATTGTAATCTGATATCTGTATCTGTACCTATTGTATAAAAAAAAGTTTACTTAGTACCAAAAATCCAGCTCAGTTTTTGTTGGCGTTAAAGTATTACGTAAGCACTAACGGGGGAAGGGGAGGTGTTTGCACTTCATTTTGATGTCACGTCAGCAGTAGTTATTTACTTTTGCATACATAATATAGAATGCATTACCCATACATTACTCTAAAAAAACAAACATGAAAGAAATATGGATATAGGTAGCAATGTTTACGTAAGTATGGGGGGGAGGGGGGTAAGAGTTTTGCTTTCTTTTGCTGACAAGGGGAGAGGGGGGTTAAATAATTGTAATAATAATAATTGTAAAAATCTTCGAACCCCTCCTCACTGCTCCAGCCGTTACGATGGCTCATTTACTGTTCGCGCAGTAAAGTTGTGGCCTCACTCGATACGCGATAGCAGTGAGTAGGGTAGCCAGAGCTCACTGGAGAATTTGTGCTGTCAGTGGGAAGACTAAAGGCTTGTCCTGCTTTGTCTTTTACTGACGGCACAGAAACTCTGTACTTACAGGGTTGGCAGCGCGACTGTGACTCTCTGGTGTTACAGACGTCCATAGGCCACGGTAACTACTTTCCATCAGGTGGGCCGTGTGCTTGTCTGCCAACTAAGTGGTATAAAAAAAAAAAAAAGAAAAAAGCATTTCTTTGAACGTATTCAAGATCAAAGTAAAAGAACTGTTCCTCTCTCAAACTAGTTAAATGTATGTTAATTAATATTATAGTAATATTTATGTATTATCTATTGTATATTTGTGTAATTGAATTATATACAAGAATATGTCTGCTGTATGTATTGTATATTTATGTATAATATTTTTATTCTTAGTATGTATTATATGTATTTTTTCTGCTGTTAGACACTTGTTTTTTTTTATATCATTTTTTTTGCACTTTTAATCCCCAAAGGTTTGCTGGGAGAAAACTCAATATTGAGTTAAGCTCGCCTTTGTACACCAAGATATATATGTGATTACCTGTTGATGTATTATTTTCTTGTGTACAATAAAGAATTAAAGAGTAAAGAGTAATAAATCTGCTTACGTGATACTTGAACGGCTCCTATCACACTCGGGAGAGAATACATTTCATTTAAGATCCCATTCATCGAAATCATTTTAGCCGTCAGGCCTGTAGAGGGGAATAAAGAAAACGACATACTGCCCAGGATGCACTCCTCGCGTCCCGCGTGCTTATTCCAGGCATTACAATAAATACTTGTATGAAAAGGACATTTGCAAGTTACACATGCGGAGCAATCCCGCATGCGTGATGAAATCCATACGATATTAAAAACAGCTTTTAGTTTATCATAAGAAGAGTACAATGAATACAAAAACAAATAAAAAATTTAACATTTTTTTATTAAATATTCACATTACGCTCACGTTGTTATAAAGCTCCCACACTGTTTGTTCCATAATTTACTCTCACATCACACTCTCAACTTAGCAACTACAAACCACAGTCTGTATAAAAAAAATCGACTAATATAAAAATAGGCCCCTCACTATTACATACTCACTGGCTTATCTATGAAACTTTTTTTAATAGGCATGGTTACTATGTCTTTTAAGTAGGACCTATTTTTATGTTAATCGTATCACGGGAGATCGATCAGCACCCCGCGCTGTGCTCGGTGTACTTTGAAGCTCATGACTGAGGTGGAATTAGTCGTCACCAGCAGATCTTTTCGCTTTCCTCAAGCGGGGAGACTGTTTTGGTGTTCTTGGAGATTTTTCTGTGGAAGAAATAAGCATATTAATATTGTGTATCTTTTTGGAAAGTAAGTGGTGTCTTGTGCGAACTGTATGTCCTCAATCTAATTTTAAGTTTAGGGTAAAACAATAAATATCCATGCTCAAGCTGTGGAATGAACTCCCTGCTTCAGTTTTCCCAAGCGAATACAATATGGGGTGTTTCAAGAAGGGCATTAGAAGTTGTTTTTAGAGTTGCCAGCACGAGTATAACGACTCTGGTGTTGCATAATTCCATAGGCCACAGTAACTACTTCCTTTCAGGTGGGCCATGTGCTTGTCTGCCACCTAAGTAGTTTAAAAATATATATATACATAACAAATGTGTCTGCACTCAACCCAGGAACTGAACCAGACACTTTGTGCAATGCAGTGCTGTTTAATGAGTGTTTGTGTTAGCAAGTGCCGTGTCGTTTTAAGAATAATAGGAATATAAATTTAAATATACAATTTTATGTTTTTGCAAACCCTTTCAAGGAAGTTGGATCTCTATTATTGTGTTCTAGCGGGGTTTAAAGTAGCCTTTCTGGCACTATTTACTCTTCACTACAAATTTATTCACAGGTAAATTCCTAATTTAATTAGGCAGCTTTAAAAAAGCGTATTCAGTTGCCCTGGAAAGAATGACTAATTTTTTAAGTCTGACTACAAGACTACAATACTAGCACAGACTACAAGATTGTCCTTATGTCTGGTATTTACATTATGCCTGTCACAAACTCTTGAAAATTTTGGGATATTTTTTTACATACATTAGGTTTTCGAAAATATATTGTGACAGTATGGAACACTAATGGCCCACAATGGCAATCTTCATCACTGTTTACTTTATAGCCTACTCAATCGGCGTGGTGGCTATTTCACTGTCAGGTCTAGCTGACCTGGTCAACTTTGTACCGTCATAAAGGTATTTTTCCACCCGCATGGAATTCAGGATACAGAATAATCAACACAAAACAAAAATATATATATATAGTGATGCACATACAATTTATTATATAGATAGAATTTTTTTTTTAAAGCTGCGGTAACCTACTGGTGTGGATAATGGACTGCTGAGACGAGGTTCTCGGGTTCGATCCCAGGTTTTACCATGGCACACACCAATGACTTTTCGAAGTTATGTGTGTATTTATCGCAAGTTTATAAGTGCCCGGTTACTGGCAATAGGCTCGCCACCTATTACATTGGGACTTAAACATAAACTGGCGAAATGTGGGTGCTAGCACCTCTGCCCTACCCCTTCGGGGATATAGGCGTGAGTTTATGTATGTTATGTTTTTTTTTAAGAAATTTAGAACAGAAATTACTAAATACCCAGCTAAGTTTGTGGGTACACGTCGGTAGTATAATGGGCCAGGAAACTATCCCGGGACCTCTCGATCGTGAGGCCGTCTTTAACCACTAAGCTATACACCAAAAAGATATTTATGAAACACTTACTGAGCTGGTTAACAACTTCCTTAGGCAGCCAATCGTAATCCACATCGTTGGCAGTGCCAGTTTCGATAACCTTGGGCGCTGAGCGCGGCGAGCGGCGGCGGGCGAGAGACGACAGGCCTTGCTGGCCTAGGACCAGAGCTAGCACACACGCCGCACCAAGGAACACGTATAAGAAGAAAGTCTCTCCGTCCAGGCCTTCAGACACCTCAACTATGTTCACGGTCTGGTTGTATACTGCTTCCTGTAGAGAAGAAAATAATTGTAATCGTGTTGATGTTTGAGTTTGGTAATTCAGTATAATGGAGTGGATAGTTGAGTTTGGTAATAGAGTATAGTGGAGTGGATATTTGAGTTTGGTAATAGAGTATAGTGGAATGGATATTTGAGTTTGGTAATTGAGTATAGTGAAGTGGATATTTGAGTTTGGTAATAGAGTATAGTGGAGTGGATATTTGAGTTCGGTAAATGAGTAAAGTGAAGTGGATATTTGAGTTTGGTAATTGAGTATGGTGGAGTGGATATTTGAGTTTGGTAAATGAATATAGTGGAGTGGATATTTGAGTTTGGTAATTGAGTATAGTGGAGTAGATATTTGAGAAATCTGGGCGAATACCCATAGGTACTGAGTAACCTGCCTCCTCAGTGAAATACCTTCTTAAAAATGGTATTATATTGCTTATATGAAATTGAACTAGTATTTTTTTATTCCATTATGTTGAAATATTACAAAAAAAAAAAACAAAACTAAGGTCGCGATTTATCAATTCAGAAAACATTGTAATACATTAACATTATTACCTCCCTCCACATAATATCGAAAAATGAATTGAATAAAATAAATGACATTACGTTTCATTTTAGAGTACGCGCCACGAAATAAGTCCTTTGGCCGCGGTGTGGCAGTCGCAACATGTAATTAGCCTTAGCCCAGCATGGTTTTTTATTTTACCAGATCTTTTGTTGTTCAGATACGAATGTCTTAGTTGAACTGCTGAACTTAAGAAGTTAAAGGAGTGAAAACTTCAGCCAAAGTGTATCAAGAGACAATCTTGGAGCGTGTTGTGAAACCTCTCAGCAATACTCTTTTTAACGTGATCAGTGCCTTTGAGCTCCTCTGCCGCCATTGCACCTCATGCTATCCTCCAAAATAACGCTTACTGTGTATTTTATAGTGTACATGTTGTGACGAGATTGGGATCAATGTATATACCAGGAATTACAATTCCCAGCCAGCCGGCCAGCCGCGTAGTTTCCGGCAGAGTAGAGTTTGGACCACCCATATTACGTGGGACTGAATACAATGATGGTGAAATGTGGGTGTTAATCCAACTCTGCCCAACCCTCCGGGGATAAAGCCGTGATTATATGTTTGTTTGTATGTATAATTCCCACTAGTATATAATAAAAAAAAATGTGGCAACTCTAAATCATGGCCTGAACCAACCAACGCACAGTATGGCAGAGTATAGCGGCGATGTCATTTCTGGTTCCGAGTTTGACTGCGGGACTTATTTTCTGGCGTTGATCTATAGTTGACCATGACATTCTGACAACCAACAGGCTACATGCTTCTTTGCTGTTTGCTGTCAATGTTCTTCCTGTATTCTTATTGTTCATTTTGTAATCGGCATGCAGTTTTTAAATATTTAGTAAACAGAATATTTATATTTACCTGGTAGAAGTTTCCACTGGCATCCCTGTAGTTGAGCTGAACATTCAAACCAAACGGTCTTCCAGCAAAAGCTTCATTAGGTACGAATGAGTATGCGAAAGTCGCCTCCTGTTTAGGCTTCACTTCTTTGTTGTAAGGCAACGCTGTGAAGTTCTGAATGAAATATGTGTAGTCCATGGGGTATCTGAACGAAGCCTCCATTGATTCAACCAGGTAATCCTCGGAGCCCTTATTGATGAAGCCGACCAAGAATTCTACTGGGAAGCCAGCTTGCAGGTCTGTTGAAAGAGTTTTACATGTTTACAAGGTAATTAATGGCTGAGAAAGAATATAATGAAATAGATAAATTGTCTAAAAGCCCTAGCATTTTTTCAGGCAAACATTATGTACAGATAACTTAGTAATTCTATATCCTGTTTATAAACCATTTCTTATGTGTGTACATCCTATTGAAAGAGTATGTATTCTTTCAATAGGAAGAAAGAATTTAATTAACCATTAAATTCTTTCTTCCTATTGAAAGATAAAGATAATTTTATTTGCGGAAACATGTGTAGGTACAGGTGGAATTTTATAATTTAATACATTACAAGTTTCAACATGTTCTGTCAATGTAGACAAACAAATTTTTTGATGCTCGTAAGCTGTTCGACAACAAACTATAAATATTCTATATAATAATAAATACTCTATATAAAAATCTAAATATTGTAAATTTATGATGATAATATATGATTATATGATTTTTATACTATGTGTCTTTTCTTATCAATGGTTGAAAAAGAGAGAGAGGAGATAAACATGTCCAGATTAATCTTACCAAAGGCAGTGTCTCCATAGTTAGGTATCGGTTTAGTGAAAAGTATTGTAGTATCAACATATTGTGATGATTTCACCACAGACTCGTCATCATCTCCAAGCGCATCTTCACCCACCACCTGGTTGTCTTCTCCTTCAATGTCCACCACATCATCTAGTTCATCTTCCTCTGCTCTCGCGAAGATTGTGTTGGCTGGAATTAAGAGAGAAGAAAATTTTGAGTTAATAATTCTTTGATTGAGCTTATCATCAAATGTTAATGTTCAATATGGTAAATCTCCCACCAAATATAATAGAACTGTCGTCATATATATTGGCCCCAGAATATGACACAGTGTGCCCCGGCACAGATTTTTTTATCATATTGCACAAAGAATTAGGAAAGGCTAGATTAAGGAAAAAGTTATTATTTTGGCGAAAGATTAAAAACATCCTACATCAACTATGTTACCACAATAGAATGAAATTTTAAAGCATTTGTACGTTAACTATTCAAATCAGAGAAGATAGGATTTTTTTTTCAATGATTTCAGGTGGGATTTGAACCCGCAATCTTTCCCTTATAGAGGGAATGCTCAGACCACTGAGTCACTTTTTTGTCTGTCTATGATATTCTGATTATCATACAGAAATATACTTTATTTATATTTTTCATTTAAAAGGAATACGAAAGCAGGTATAAGAGATTTTTGCGTGGCAAACTCTGCTATGGTTCATTACATAGTTTGGTTAAATGTTAGTATGAAAACATAACTTATACAGGATTTGTGATGAAATTCACCAATGTAACTAAAGTTTAACGGAATTAAATGCTCTTTCAATCATACAGAGTGATATAACCATTTAGAATTGACATTCAAATTAGTATTTAACCAAAAAGTATAAAACTTCATTTAGAAATAATAAAAGTGTTATCTGAACATCATTTTATGGTCTTAAAAAATAACTTTCTCTCACAAAAATCAAATATGTGATGCCACGTACATAGAACTACAATATATATCATGAATTATCACTGATATTTGCTTAACTTACCTCCCTGGAAACACAGGAGAGCAGCAGGCAGGACTAGTAAAGCCAGATATATTAACTTCATTGTAATTTATTGTGTAAATTGACTATTTCAGTACTTTAAACTATACAGCGACTACTCCACTAGATAGTAGGCCATTCACTTTTGTAACAAACAGCCCAACGATGCAAGGAACTTGAGGCAAAATGCCAATTTTCTTTCCAACTCGATTGACGTGGAATATTATGTCAGTAGTGAGGTGGCACTATAAGAACCGGAAATGATTTTTAGTGATGGCATGGCCGAAATTAATATGGTCGATTTGAATAAAAACACAATTTGTCATTAATTTAGAAATTTAAATTTCTTTAACGGACTGTGTTTTTATAAATATTAATATTAACTGCCAATCTGTATATTTCCGCAGTCTGTTGAAAAATTCTTAATATATATTGTTTGTTACTAACTAAACCTTCATAATTATGCTTTTAAAATTAATAAAATTTTCATTTTGTTGACAGCTTTATACTTGTTAAAAATAAAATAAATTAAGTCAGTTGAAATCGCATATATAAAAGCATTTACAAAAATCGACTATTTAGATCTGAACTATTTCAAGTACCCTTTGTCGTCACTTCATCTGTCAATTTCTTTTCAACGCTTGCCGTTCGTCGTGCACGTGTGATAAAACACAATTTGCTCGATATCTAAGCTAAAATGGATAAACCCAACGTACTTGCCCGTGTCGTCAAAGTTCTGGGCCGTACCGGCTCCCAAGGACAGTGTACCCAGGTGAAAGTGGAGTTCATCGGGGAAACTAGCCGTCAGATCATTAGGAACGTGAAGGGACCCGTACGTGATGGTGACATCCTTACCCTCCTGGAGTCTGAACGTGAAGCCAGGAGATTGCGATAAGTGGTAAATACTTTTTTGAGACCTAAATTCGTTGTGGAGAGTGAGATATATAAATTCACAATGAGCTTACAAACTTGTGCAGGTTATGTCGAATAGAACTCATTGTTTTTAAGGTTACGCTTACATATTTCAGACTGCAATTTTGTGTGAAAAAATATCAGATTTTGTTCAATAGTACTCGTAATAGCTGCTTTAAAGATTGGCATAAAATATCATTGACATGTTCAAAAACATTTTGACAACTACGCTTATGTTTTTATATTTCTTTGTTATAAAATTCTGAATAAAGAAAATACTCATGTGGTTACTGTTTTAATGTTGTCGAAGATTCGATTCTTCATTATTTTATTAGTAATTTGGTAAATCAATTTTTTTTAATGTAAATAAAAGCCTCTGGCGATGTCATATCACCAAGGAGGTGATGCATGAGATGGAGAAATGAGCAGTGTTCGGCTACAACAATGACTTTTATTTACATGTTGAGTTGGTGGGCATGCCAGTACATTTTCTAGTGGCTTATGTACACAATTTTGGCTGTAAATGTATGTCCACATTGAGCATGGGTCAGCACACCTTTTCTGTAGAGTAATAAGGAATTGCTGAAGGTGTATGAGATTTTTGATGATCAAGATCAGCTCTTCCATTCAGTTTTAGCCACTTTAGATACGACTAAAAAAGGTCATAATATTTTACGAAACAGCAATTTACTTCAGTCGTTAAATATTGACGTTGGAAGCAATTTGGTCTGTCCCAATCACTGCTATCTTCCATTTATCTACCATGTGATGAATTGACCACCTACACTGTGAATCTATTGAATAAACATAGCATGAATTGTAAACAAACTCCAGTGGTTTATTGTTTGCTATCATTATGTAATATGGATTAAAAAAAAAAATACAAGAAAACATGCAATAGATTCTTCTTATATTTTTGTATCTATGCTATTTCCAATGCCACATCATCAATTTTCCACATAAACGTTATACTATTAACAATATTTTTTTGTTACAGATTCGCAGCACATTAGGTTAAGGCTCGCTATTTACCAACTATGCGTTAAGTTTAAGAAACCGTCAAAGATGACCATCTCATGTACTCGCACATAATAAACAACTGACAGTGTATAAAATGCTGTTTTATTTATTAAAGCTACCCAATAAAAGCCACTTATTAAGGTTAAGGAGTCACCTTTACGATCAAAAGGTCCCGGATTCCAATCCTGGCTATTACACAACCGACCTGAACACACTCCTAACACAAGCAATTTGGCTTAGCTGAAGGGGTTAGAGAGAATATTAATAATTTCGGTTCTAATATTCTTTAAAAGTCGTGTGGTTCCTGGTAGAGTAGAATTTGGTCCACCCCATCTCTTCCCATGAGGTGACATACAAGGCGACTAAAGGATAGGGCTGTTTAACATCGGACAGATTTATACAGCTCAGACTTGGCTTCAGATGCATGGTTTGAGTTAATAATAGTGCCCGGAAGACGGCAATAGGCCCACCAACTATTATGTGGGACCAAATTCAATGATTAGTAAAATCTGGGTGTTTGTTCACCTCTGGCTAACCCTCCGGGGATTAAGGCGTGGTTATGTGTATGTATGTATTCTTTGAAAAAGAAAAATTATATCCATAAACATGAAAGTTTTGTGAAGGTTTTTGGATGTTTGTTATTCAATCGTGCTTTAATGGCTGAATGGGCTGACTGAAATTATATACATGGATAACTATTAGAGGTAGAATGATAGGTCCTTAATAACATAGATGGAGCTGTGAGCATTAGTTTTAGGAAATATATAACCACTTGTGTTTTCTGTGGCTCAACCTCTAGTGTGACGTGTCAGAAGTGTTTAACTGCTAGATGAGAGTGAGAGGTCGCGGATTCGATTCCCGGTCAGTACCAACTGTTGTAAGCAATATCATTACCATCAGAACCTGTCACTGCAAGGATTATTTTATTGGTAGGCACAATAACACTTCTACAAATAGAGGACATCCAGTATGTGAATTTCAATGTCGCGATGCAGAATCAGTAAGTAGTTTTTTTAATTGTGTGAAAAATCCCCGCCGTAGCAAACGAAGGAGATTGTCGGACTTTATCCAGCTAAAACGCACGCCATCTATGGGTTATTGTTTGTTGCTGGAGACGAGTTTGGCATGCATATCCCTTGCACCCCGGCTGATCCAGGGCCATCTCTCGATCTGGCCCTCGGGTGTGGGGACCACGGAGCCCCAACTCGTCCCCGGGTTTGGGGAGGCGCGCAATCCCACCGAAACAGTAAGTAGTTCAGCTTGCTGTCGCTAGGTGGCGCGGGGAATATCGAAAGTCACATTGTTCGCTGCGAATGTTACACAGGCTTTCCTTTTGGGCCAAATTAAAAGGGGGAGATAAGCGAACCCTGGATTCCGACGTAACCAGGCATAACGCTAAGATGGTGATACATACTGAGTAAGCTACTTGAGCGCGTCTTGAATATTCAAAGTTCTTACACATTCGTCTTGTAGCGAAGCTGAGCTGAAGATATCTACTGTTGCAGGACTGTTTCGAATATTTAAGACGTGACAACGTACATTGATATCTAATTTTTTAAAGAATATTAGCCACCGAAATTATCAATATTCCCTCTAACTCCTCCAGCTAAGCTGAATTGCTTGTGTAAAGGTGTTTACACAAAGAAACAGTTTGCCGGTGCCGGCAAGCCGGCGTCCATCCGGTGTGAGTTTAAATTGGTCGTAACCGGCTATAGCGCATACGAAGTAGGGTGTGTGATAATGATTTTGTATGATGGACAGTTTTTATATTTCTTTAAGGTAGTTATGTCCGTTAATTTCCTTTATTGTTGAAATCTTCATTAGGTATATATTATTCTCATAAAGCTACATAGCTTTTTGTTTGCTTGATCGCTCTAGTCTCAGTACAGAAACAGTAGGTTTTTGCAGATGCGTAGATATGTTGCTTCCTTGGCTGTATTTTACCGTCTCTACCATGGTGATTGTTCTGATGAGCTCTTCCAACTAATCCCACCCTCTCTTTTCCTACACAGGACAGCACGTGCAGCGCTTAGATGTCACCCTCACCCTGTGCAGAATATACGAGCAAGAACCAAGAGGTTCGTAGACATTTCATTGCCGCACCACCAAGAACTGGAATTCATTACCAGCTCACGTGTTTCCTTCTTCTGTTCTTATATTGAGTTCAGCGTCCAACTAAATAAACTCTTCAGCTCTATAATATGAATACTTAGTAGGTATTGATTTCAAAAAGATCAAACATCAGCAAGACTGTCCTTAATGCAAACTCATTTACACACCCAACAAAGTATAAACAAGCGCCAATCGCGCCGGCTCGCCGATACCGGTAACCTGCTTCTCTATGTAAGCACCGTTTTGAGTGGGTTCGCGTCGGTACCTAGTGTAATGGTCAGGATTCGAACCTTCTTCCCGTCTTAAAAGAATTCCTGTCCCGAAAAAGTTAGCACCCTTACTACTTAGTTTGTCTATTAGGTATAAGTGGGAATCATATTCTGTCCTCCGTGGATATAGATTTATACATAGATATGGTTATAGCTGTGGTAATAGAAAACGAGATATACTTAATTACCAATAATGGCTACATATCATCCGTGATAACAGTTATCATATGGTGATAAATGGCAAGATAATATGAAATCATTCAATGGAAATATTTTTTTGAAAAAATGTTGTAAATTGTAAAACTGTCAACTTTTTCTAGCGTGATCATCATAACGCAAAATCGCGGACCAAGCGGGCTTGATCATCACTCGAACATTTTGTTCCGCTATCTTAAGTGTCTTAGATATCGGTATAAGTTGGTTTTTATGGGAGCGACTGCTGCTGACCTACCAATTGCGAGAGGTAAGGCCGTAAGGCTGCGCCAGACCCGTCAAAATGCCACCTAAGAGGCGTAAAAAAAAAAATTACCACAGATAATATAATTGTTGTACTTTTTACTAAGTTTCAAAACGGTAAGTTACAAGGAAACTTGTTGAAACTTTTCTGATAGTTACGCCTCAGTGTATACTTTTACAGTCATGATGGAATTAATTTTATTTAATATCCCATATTATTTTTATTCCCAATAAAGATTATTGTAATTTTTGAAGTGAAATAAATTATTGTGACGTCATAATTTTCAAGTCAAATAATTTACCTACCCTTATAGGTTGGGTGGATGATTACATAACATAACATAAACTCAGGCCTATATCCCCGAAGGGGTTGGCAGAGGTGCTAACACCCACATTTCGCCAGTTTATGTTTAGGTCCCAATGTAATAGGTGGCGAGCCTATTGCCATTAACCGGGCACTTATAAAGCTGCGATATATTTTTTATATAGAACACGTCAATTAGACTTCGACTTGCCTGATGGTAAGCTGAAGGCAAAGTCTCAGAAAGGAGGGTCACCATTACTTACACATACCGTATGACAATGGTGACACTCACCCGGGACTGTAGGAAGAAGGAAACACGTGAGCTGGTAATGAATTCCATGCCTTAATGGTGCGACAGAGGAGAGTCACCGAACCACTTGGTTCTTGATCGGATGTTCTGCACCATGTGCGGATGACATCTAAGAACTGCACGTGTTGTCCTGTGTAGGAAAGGGGAGGGTGGGATTAATTGGAAGAGCTCATCAGAAAGTGTTCTGATGGTGAGTGCACCATGGTACAGACGGTAAAATACAGCCATGGACGCAATATCTCTACGCATCTGTAAAGGTTCTAGTGTGTTCGTAGCCTCGGGATTCCCAATGATGCGGACCGCACGTCGCTGCAACCTGTCGAGAGCATCTAATAAGTACTTTGCTGAACCATCCCAGAGATGCGAGCAGTATTCCACACAGGAGAGAATTTGTGTCTTGTATAGAAGACACCGCTGCTCCGGCGTGAATAATCGTCTCACTCTGTTCAGGACTCCGAGTTTTCGTGAGGCTGTTTTGATGATACTTTCGATATAATTTTTGTTATTCAGGTTGCAGCGAACATCCATACCTAGGATATTGAGATTGTCCTGCAGTGGCAGTGGCGTGCTCTGAAGAGTGGGAAGAGGAAGGAAAGAAGATACTTTTGCTGTAAACGCACATGCCTGCGTCTTCTTGGCATTGAACTCAACCAGGTTCTCAGAGCCCCATTGAGAAATGTGATTCAGGATCCCGTCAAGATCAGTGACAAGAAGCTGCCTTTTCTCTGCGATATCTGACTGCTTGGCCGTAGGATGTCCATGATAACTCCCATGTAAGGTGCTATCGTCTGTATAACAATGAACATTGCCAGTGGACAGCATGTCGTTGATATGCAGAAGAAAGAGAGTGGGCGATAAGACGGACCCCTGAGGCACGCCAGCATTTACCTGCAGAAACTCCAAAGCTCGTCCGTCACAAAGGTCGCGAATACGGCGCCCCTGCAGGAAGCTAGCAACCCAGTTGCACAGCCTAGGAGGCAGACCAAAGGCAGGTAGCTTGGAAAGAAGCGATTTGTGCCAGACTCTATCGAAAGCTTTGACGATGTCAAGACTAATTGCCAGTGACTCGCCGTGCTTGTCCGTAGCCTCACCCCAAAGATGGGTAACGTATGCTAGAAGATCACCCGTTGACCGTTTCGGCTTGAATCCATATTGCCGGTCATTAATTAAGGAGTGATCCTCTAGGTGCCGCATGAGCTGTTTGTTAATTATGTGCTCGAACATTTTGCACAGCATTGAGGTGACGGCTATGGGTCGATAGTTGGTTGGCTCCGAGCGATCCCCCTTCTTGGGAATCGGCTGAACATTCGCCTCTTTCCAAGGCAAAGGCACTGTACCCGAACTGTAGGACAGCCGGTACAAGCGCGTAAGCATTGGAGACAACTCCGCTGCACATTTTTGCAAAACTTCGAAAAGCATCGAAAAGTCATTGGAACCCGAGACCTCATCTCAGTAGTCCATTACCCATACCACCAAGATGGAAAAGTTGAAAGAATGAACTAACTATCAATGCATGGAAAAATTGAAGGAATGAACCAACTATCAATGGATGAAAAAGTTAAATGATGGATGGAAACGTTGAAGGAATGAACTTACTATCAATGGATGGAAGAGTTGAAGGAATGAACTAACTATTAATGGATGGAAAAGTTGAAGGAATGAACTAACTATCAATAGATGGAAAAGTTGCAAGAATGAACTATCAATGGATGGAAAAGTTAAATGATGGATGGAAATGTTGAAGGAATGAACTTAGTATCAATGGATGGAAGAGTTGAAGGAATGAACTAACTATTAATAGATGGAAGAGTTGAAGGAATGAACTATCAATGGATGGAAAAGTTGAAGGAATTAAATAAGTCATGTGGTGAGTGAGTCTATGAAATGAAACTAGTCATTTAAGTGTCCCACACACACAGGATTGAACCCAAAGCGCTCAATGTAATGATAATTGTTATTATTAATTTATAGAGTACTACAGATAAAATCATCACTCTGAGTGAGATAAGGAGTCACAAAGTACAAGTTTGTTATCCTATTTAGTTGTTTCAGACATAATTTTATTAGTTATACTATATTATTATTAGTTAGCCGGAATGCGCATATTCTTTCCTTACTATACAACATTTTATTTAACCCACTAACTCCTTCTTACCTGAAACAGCGATTTGAGTTCTTACACGACACTCACTCAAAGGTTTTGAGATCATCGGAGAATCTAAGGTTGAAAATACCGAGCCATTCCACCAACTTTGCTGACAAATCCTTTTCGGTTCAGGCGGCTCGGCTGTGGAATGCTTTGCCAGTGAATGTCAGGCGAGCTCAGTCCTTGCCTGTGTTCAAAAGACTCGTCAAGGAATACTACCTGTCACTATGAAAGAGTGGAATGACAAGGTAGCATGAAGTATATCTATGTTTGTGTTAATGTATTGTGACTTTTTCTAAGATATATATAGTGTGTATGCTTGTGTATGTATAATTGTATTTACCTATGGCTATTGTGTTTTCTTTTTCATTATTATTATTTTATTTACTTTATATATTCTCTATGTACACCTAACTGCCCTAA
Source organism: Eilema griseolum (assembly GCA_963662185.1). Lineage (NCBI taxonomy): Eukaryota > Metazoa > Arthropoda > Insecta > Lepidoptera > Erebidae > Eilema > Eilema griseolum. The sequence continues at coordinate 22,742,773 of OY759243.1, forward strand.
AATATTCTTCTCCTATTTTCTTATCTCCATCCTATGGTTGCCTGTAAGAAATTGCCGCAGAGCGATAAGGCCGCCATCTGTACGTACCACGGAACTTGTATCACTTATTCTAGTGTAATGTGTAATTGGTGTACAATAAAGACGTCATTATTATTATTAATTAAGGGTGTCAGGCCAACCTCACCGCTGGCCTGTACTCTTGCTAACATATAAGGCTCTGGTCCAAGCCTACATCTCACAGCCTACGAATGATGCTATCCGAGATTGTACTGCCATAAAGAATATAATTCATGTACAATTTGCCTATATATTATATATATATTAATAGTCGATTTATCCTATGATCTTGGGTCCTCACCACAACTTTTTCAATATTGACACAGATTTTTGGATAATGTTAAGTCCATTTGTGTCAAAGTAAAATTAAAAAGAGGCTCTGACCTTTCATTATATAATCAAAGGCTTTGATAATAAGGCCTCACATGCAACTGGGATCAATGCTGACTGCAATGAAAAAATAAACAATGAATATGTAAGAATAAAAAAAAAAGAATAGAATTGTATGGTAAATTTTAAGAATCTTGAGTACTTGTACATACCCTATAAATTAATTTAAAATTATTACATTTTAATTAAAAAGTAATTCTTATTGTCAATGAATACACACATTTTGTATAGTTAATATTCACATTGGAGTGCATAACTGTTATTTTATGCTAAAAAGTACTGTAATGGTCACTTATAAAACATTAAAACTAATTTTAATAATAGCTGTTACATACCAATTTGAAACGATTGTCATCTATTAAAAATAAACCAATTAATATGTTTAATGAATAGTACAAAGGTTAGATTGGTTGAATAAAAAACAGTAGTTGTCTTCAATTTGTAACTTGTATTATGAATAATAATATTACTAATAATAACTGTACAATATCGTCATATTTTAGAAACAACATAACAAATTGCAATATTAAGTACAGATCGGCACATTACATTCATTGACTCCCGTCTTTGGATACCATTTCGTCAATACAAGATGTAATAAATAAAAAAATAAAAGATTCTATTTACAAAAATATATACAAAAAACTTTTTATTCATTACTAAAGATACTGGTGTTCAGTTTCGCAACGTAGCGATTTTCCCGCCGTTTGAAGGCAGGAAACATTTTTCATTTTGAGCACATAGGTACCTCTGGAAGAACTGCTAGCGAAGCTAGGTATCATATTTCTCACCATCACATTGACTGGCCCAGAATAAACAGTTTCCGATACCGCTATAACATATTAATATCACTGCTGCGAGGAAGACAACACTGCACACTGTACACGGCTTCCTTTCCAAGAAAAATCCTATTAAATATAACACCATGAACATAACATGTGTGTTCACTAACGCCGGGTTTACTGGCTTCGGAATTAGCAGCACGGGGATTAGCCATTGCAAACAATACATGACGCCGGGAACGCGTGCGAATGATGTATATTATCGCGTTGCACTATCGTGAACATGAATTAGCAATTGTGTCGCAATCGACATGATTCGGATGATAACTTCATAATTTTTTACAACACGGAAACGTAGATGCAAATTGCGAATCCGATTTGCGTTGAATTTTTGACAGCAGAATTTGTTGCCAGGTTGCATTGGTTGCTAGAGTAGAATTTAGAAGAATTACCTTTAAGTCAATATTGTCAGATATCAGGAGTTGGAATTGGAAGTAAGGAAAACAATAAACATTTAAAAGAATAAAAGAATAAAGGGGCTAATGAAAAGATAAAGAAAAGGTGCTCAAAATTTTGATGCTCAACGACAGGATAGATAATAACGATTGCTGAGTACTCATTGACCCTTTTTTTTAATGTACGGAAATCCACTCGGATACCCCCTGTCGGAGTCAGCAGGGGAGGTTATGCTGGACTCGGACCGACTAAAGCCGCACGACCGCCTCAGGCCATCAGTTGCCGGGAGTGAAGTAGGCTAAGTAGCCTTTGGCATATCCCAGCATATGGCTTTTATGACCAAGGGCAATAGAAGCCGTCATGGACTACTTCTACTAGGGTAACAGGTGGCTCCACCTGTCAGCCCCAGGCCTGTGCTCATGAAAGAGTCACCTTCGCGCATTGCGAGTTATGCGGTAGCGGCAGCGACAGCTCTCGCGCACACGCTCTGCATCATCATTGTGAGCAACGTTCTCAGTGAGATAAAGCCAGCGCCAGAGCCCCTTCTGTCGTTCAGCAGGTACACCGGCATGCAGGTGAGATTGGATTTGGATCCGAAGCAACCAATCCAACCCAACGTAATCTTAACAATAAGCCAGTTTACAATTTAAAAGTAAAAGTAAGAAGGTCAATAGAGTAGGTAAAATCATGTATGTATGTATATTATCTTATGTCAGCATTTTTATTTTTTTATACATGTCTAACGATTGAGCCTTGAGCATGTACTATGTTTGTTATATTATTTAAATTAAACTTCTTCTCAATAGGTTATGCCCCATCTTTAATTAGGTTTCAATTCTTTGGTAGAAATATATTTAAAATATTTCATATAGCAACACTTGCTGCATTTGGCAAACGTGACAGTATTGACAATGTCATTTATATTTACGTTTCGTTACGCACATGATTAATTAATGATCAACACTATATTTTGATAAACAATTTTATTATCAAAAATATAAATAAATTAAGCATTGGAAATTGTCAACAATTATTTTTAAACATTTTATTGACTACTAGTGACCAATCTTCCACAAAGTCCGGTTGTAGTTTCACCCTCCCAAACCTTTTTCAAAAACTGTTCTACTCCTAACGCTGTTGCCAAACAATTCGAACCCGGGATCTCTCGATCGTACTCACTAACCACTATGCTACCAAGACCGACACTCTCTAGTACTGTACTGTTACAGTACCTACTCACTCTGTTAGAATAGGATACTCTACGCAGCGCTAGTCCAAAAGTAAGCATAGCTAAATTCGATGAATGACCTCCGCCCTCATGAACGCAGGCCTGGGGGTGTCAAGTGGAGCCGCCTGTCACCCTGGCAGAGGCAGGTCGTGGTAGCGGTGCGCCTGACGCGCCTCCCCATTTCCGGGGACGAGTTAGGGACTCTGTGGTCCCCACATCTGAGGAGAGGCCCAGATCGAGAGAGATGGCCCTGTGTCGACCGGGGTGCTACCGCTACACCACAGAGGCGCCCATTGTTGTTTTATGTTTATACTTTTATATTTATATCGCTGTCTAAACAATCGAAAGAAAAATCACAATAGCATTTAAAACTTTCACACACACGACCACATCATAATGGTTTTAAGCACAGCAAATATAGTTTTAAGATGATATTCCTCAAACACATTTTGGACCTAAATCGCGAGATAAACGTGGACCTGGCGTGCTTAAATTGTCTTGTAATAATCTACTTATGCTTAGTAAATTTGAGCTCGTCCACCGCTATAGCACCACGTGCTATTCTCAAAAAATAACCAAGAAAGAAATAACATTTTCGCCATGGCACCAAAAATATACAACAAACTACCCAAAACATAAAAGAGGCAAACGTAACTACTTTTAAACAGGCACTAAGAAAGCTACTGAACGAAAAATGTTATTAAGACGTAAAGTACTTCCTCCAAGATAAATTGTAATTTATTAATTCAAATTCAATACATTATTTAAATTCTTTGACATGAGCATGTGACATATTATACTAATTGATACAATTATTTTAAAGATAATAGTTTCGCGTTCAGTAAAAATACTGATTGTGCATCTAATTAAGTTCAGAATGATCACCACCCACCCCGAAATGGATAGGTTAGGTTAGAAGACTAATAGACCTATTTTAATAGACCTATTTGACATTTACCACAATTATAACAATCTCCTTATCTCCTTTTGACATTATTTAATTTCTGACATTAACTCAATAACTAATATTAGATACCTACCCACGTTCACAGGTCACGGTAACCACTTTCCATCAGGTGGGCCGTGTACTTGTCTGCCACCTAAGTTGTATAAAAACAAAAAATATTGTAAATTATCAAGTTGACAAATATATTTTACCTATTTTTAATATTTATTATTATCTTTATTAAATAAATCAACATGATACAATTAAAACATTGTCTACATTTTTGTAAAGTAGGTACCTAATTAAGTAACTAATTAACGCAATTAAAATACATATTATGAATGCTCTCTAATTGAAATGTTGCATGTACAGACAATACCAAATATTTGCACACCGTGAAGAGGTTGAAATACAGCGAATCTATACATTTAATGAAAATGTATCTTTTACTAACTTTCTGTAACCTGTGTTATGCAAATAAATGATTTGATTTGATTTGATTTTGAGCACATTTTAGGTGCAAGCAAGATAAATTCCTGTAGTATATTCCACTCCATTTCAGAAATGTACAACGTTGAACGAGATTAAAGAATTGAATTATAGGAGAGATCACGCTCTGAGGAATTGCCACTCTTCTTAAACTCCAGTAGTGCTACTGAAAGCCTTGCCGTCCCTTACATTAAATTATGGTATCACAACGGATAGAATGTACCTAATGTATTCCTGTCTGAAACCCTGTAATATTTATAGTATTTAAATTTATTAATATTCAAATATATTAACTACAGAATACATTTAATAGAAAATAAATTACTTCGTCAAATACATACCTACTCTAAGTCTAAATTATATTGCTTCGTATATTCAAATGAATTCATTGCTCAGGAGTAATCAGTCTACCATTCCATAACTCCCCTGTCAGCCATTGTCTTCACAATCAACATATTTCATCAACAATAAGACTTATTTATGTTCCCAAACGTTTAAAAGCCAAGACATTTTCATTGAAAATTTTCTGTTTCGTCCTAAGTTCCATGAAAGGGCAGCAAGTCTCGCGCATGCGTGTAAGATGGTGATAGGTCCCTCCCCTCATCTTCACAACGGGAGAGTTCCCCGCCGGAGACGGGCGTTACATGACCGCTTTAGTCACAAAGAAATTAAATAATAAAAGCACAAAATATGTTAAACTACCCAGTTTTGTGTTAGTATATCAACAGTGACAAGATCAGTGTTATATCTCTAAAAGATTTTTGTGATAAATGAAAATGTACGGTCATAAATCGATAGAGATGCCATTAAACCTAAAAGCGCTTCTTACCTTCATATGTAATTTATTGGTTCTCATTATGTGCCACGACACGGAATCCGAATCATTCTAAACAATATGATAAAACCATAATATCAGTATATTAAAAATAGAATAAAACATATCGACAATGGCGAACACAGCTCATTTGATGAGGCGACAGAGTTCGCGGGACTTATACGCTCAGCGGTCTATAGATCGGATGGAAATGAAGGAATTACGGGGAAGGCTGGTGACAATGGAGAACGGGCACCCATCCCACCGCACCCACGTCATGTATGGTGCCACAAACGAGGCCTTCGAAGACACCAGTCCTAATAGACGGTCCTCAGAGACCCCGACTAGTAAAGCTAGTTCTATCGAAGAACGTAGTGGCGTGAAACCAGAGGAAGGTGGAGTCCAAAGAGAATCCTGGGACAGTAAGCTCACCTTCCTCTTGGCTACAGTTGGGTACGCTGTGGGTTTGGGCAACGTGTGGAGATTTCCCTACTTAGCGCAGAAGAACGGTGGAGGAGCATTCTTGATTCCGTATTTCGTGATGTTGGCAATTGAGGGGATTCCAATATTTTATTTAGAATTGGCGATTGGACAGCGCTTGAGGAAAGGGGCTATAGGTGTATGGCATCAGGTGTCTCCGTATCTTGGTGGTATTGGGATCAGTTCTGCAGTGGTTTCTTTCAATGTGGCGTTGTATTACAATTCGATAATCGCGTGGTGTCTCTTCTACTTCGCGCAGAGTTTCCAAGCTGAGTTGCCGTGGTCCGAATGCCCGAAGATGTACTTCAGCAATGGATCTTACACAACCGAACCTGAATGTGCTGTAAGTAAAAATTAATCTATAAGTAATTTTAACTTTTCCTTTATCTTTTGAGAGTTAAGCGGTTTTCCCAAGCGCCTACAATAGGGGTTCTTCAAGAGGGGCATCAGAAGGTTTCTTCATGGTCGGCAGCGCGAGTGTGACACCCCTGGTGTTGCATACGTCCATAGGCCACGGTAACCGCTTCCCATCAGGTGGGCCGTGTGCTTGTCTGCCAACTAAGTGGTATAAATATATAATAATATAAAAATCTTTTTTTTAGACTTTATTGAATGATGTCGGTATTGTTTTTTCCAATGTAAGATAAGTTCGGATAAGCAAAGACTCAAAAGACTTATATGAATCTAGGGTTTAGGAGGTCTTACGAAGATCTTTAGGGCCAACCCAGTTCAGAAGGAGAGAACAAAGACAAGAGGACTTGGTGCTCTTAAGTGTAAGATTTGGGTACAACCGCGATTTAGTATCTCAGTTATTGGAAATTTATTTGATATCGACTAATTTGGGACAATATTTTTCTAGACGATTGGCTCACAAACATTGTTTCCAAATGTTCAATATTTGGAATCGATGCCCACATTATAACCGCTTTTATTAAACCATTTGGTTGTTATAGGTATATTGGTTCACTGAGATTTTTTGGATCCAAGCTTACCAGACGTGAGAGATACCAGCTGTCACGTCAGGTAAGCTTGGGCCTACTGTTTAGCGAACGAGACTCTGGCGCAGTCTTCCCTTTGAAGGTTGAGTTGTTAGTCGGTAGTCGGAAAAGTATTTAGGAGAGAACTCCTGACTCTGAAGCGAAAGTTTTACACACTTAAGTCAGGAGAATGACTGGGATAACGATGATAACGCGAAAGATAATTTATTAGATATTGAACAAGTTAATACAATTTAGAACAATTTCGTCATAAGCGACTGGGTCACAAACGCTGTGTCCAAATATCCGATATTTGGAATCGAAACCAACATAACCGCTTTTATTGGACACTTTTGTTATTATTGGATTCCAAGATGAAATATTGATATTGTTTAGGGTGTAGCACAGTGTTTCATTTAATTTGCCGTCTACTAAAACTTAAGTTGAAAACTAGAGATAATCGGTGGTTTTGTTAGTTCACATTTGTATTTTTTATATTCGAATCTCTTGTGTAGGTATAAAATAAATATACACCTATATTTAGACAAATCAATTAGCCCACCGCAGTACACTGCTGGACATAGGCCTCTCCCAATGTGCGCCATTTTCTCCGATCCTCCGCCTTCCGCATCCAGTCTGTCCCAGCCAGCTTTTTCAGGTCGTCCGTCCATCTGGCTAGGGGGCGTCCTATCTTTCGTTTACCTTCTCGTGGTCTCCACTCTAGGACTCGTTTGCTCCAACGTCCATCGGTCCTTCGACAAACGTGGCCAGCCCATTGCCACTTCAACTTGCTTATTCTGTGGCCTGTGTCGGTAACTTTAGTTCTCTGTCGAATAACCTCGTTCCGAATTCTATACTTCAGAGAAACTCGAAGCATAGCTTGCTCCACGCGACTTTTAAGCTATGGACCAGCCCCACTGTAAGTGTCCACGTTTCGGCACCGTAAGTCATAACAGGTACGACGCACTGTTCAAAGACCTTTGTTTTAAGGCATTGCGGTAGGGGTGAAGAGAAGACTCGACGTAGTTTGCGAAATGCTGCCCAACTCAGTCGGATCCTTCTGGCTAGTTCTTTCTCGAAGTTGTTTTTACCGAGCTGGATAACCTGCCCCAGGTAGATATATTTTCGAACAACTTCGAGTGTCGCCCCTTCGATGGCAATCGGTCTCGGTGCAACATGTTCGTTGAACATAATTTTGGTTTTATCCAAGTTTACACCGAGGCCGACACCCCGAGAAGCTCCATCTAGGCTATGCAGCATTTAGACAAATTTATCTTATAATTAATATCTAATTAATTAAAATTTATATTACTTTATTTCAGTTATAACATTCATAGTTTGTTAGTAAAAAGATTTATAAGCTATGTTAGTGTAATATTAATACATAATAACAATACATTTATTACATAAATAATTTTTTGGATGTACTTAATTTATAAATTAAAGCAATTAAAATAAAATGTCAACGAATCACATAACTTAACTAAAATAAAATGTCATAAACAATTCAAATATAGACGAAACAAAAATTGTATGTCAACATGAAAACTATTCATTATATTTAGACATTTTCAATTCAATTCATTTATTCATTTGCTTGATAGGTACAACAAAAGATGGATATAAAAATATAGTAATCAAGCACATTTCGCCATAAAGTTGGCATGCAAACACAGATTATTAGGTATACAAAGCAATATCTACTTAGCAATTAAAAATATTGCAGTCACTTACTTCACTTACACAGTATCTACTTAAGTATCTCACTTACACAGTTCTATTACTTATATAAATAAGGATCGAGTGTGCTAGGTACTAAGAAGTTCCTTATAGAAATATCCCATGAGACTTGACTAGATTTAGAAATCGAATTAGAAATATTATGTGCACTCAATCACAGATAACATACCTAGTACTAAAATATCAACCACAGATAAAATAAGACTCAATGAACGTACTGTACCGGTACCAACAAGAATGACCGCTGAATTTTACATTCGCCGAATCTTCTCAAGTAGGGTCCGCGGTTTCGAACCGTTTTATAGAATTTAGTAAATATTAGGTCCTTACATATGAAATTGCCAAAATTTTCTAACAGATTCATGAGTTCGTAATTCCTGTAATTTAATAGCTATTTCCATTATTTATATTTTGTTTGAAAGTTGATTTAAAGATTTTACATCTCTGTATAAAATTTTGTTCTAATTGGCCGCTTGATAAATTAAATTCGATCTTTAAAAACAGTACTTCCAAAATGCTAGCTATTTTGATGATAAATTTCGTATTACTTTATTACAGCTGTCACTTTTCAAAAATGTAATAAAAGTGTTTGTTAGCTTAAATGTTGTCACATTCATACACAAAAAGAAACATAAAATTTGGATTTGTCATTCCTACAAAAATGCAAAAATGTTAGTACTTAAAATTGAGTTTCCTCAAATGTCTTTAAAAAGACGGCATTTTCTTATTATGTAAATCAAGGTTTGTTTCAAATAATACTGATAGAAGTTTACGCATTGTTTTGTTAAACTTCCACAGTCTTCCCTAATTATGAGATAGGGTGCAAGAAAGTTCACTTCTATTATACTCTTACTAGCTGTCATGCCCCAGCTTCGCCCGCGGCATATTTTGAAACTTCAAATCACTCCTTTGAGCCCGCATTGTTTAGTCTTCAAATAAAGTATGCGAAATTGGCGGATTTGTTGACATTTATGATCACTGCTCAGCTCCCTTAAGTAGTAACGTGATGATATATAGTAAAAAATCTTCGTCGATGAATGGACTATTTAATACAGAAAAGTGTTTCAATTTAAATTAGTAGTTCTAGAGATTAGCGCGTTCAAATCAATAAGCAAAAAACTCTTCACCAAGCAATCAAGTGCACCAGTTACCACTGACCAAACTCTATTCCATCCTTCTATTTTTTTTTACCTTTGGATACTCCAACAGCCCCCCCCCCCCCCCCCCCAGCTGGAGCCGGTGGTTATGTCAGACTCGAACCAACTAAAACGCACGTCGCCTGTGGGTCGTGTTTGTTTGCCCAAAGTGAGGTGGCCTCAAGAGTGAGGAACACAGAGTCACCAACTCGTCCCTGTAAACGGGGCCGCCGTAGCCTGCTTCTGCCAGGGTGACAGGCGGCTCCACCCGTCACCTCCAGACTCTCTTCCGCCCTTATATCCATGGCACTTCAAGTGACTCCAGTTAAAGCCAGGCTATATATAAACTTAACGTATTTTAGAGTTTTATAGGATTACGATATTGTAAGTATTCCGGACTTAGCAGCTTAGCTTCCAGTTCAAATAAGATAATACTTTAATTCGTTGACGCATTAGTGCTCTTTTTGCCTAACAACGCTTTTTAATAAGCATTTAACTTATTTTTTGTGCCGTGCTCATTGATAACAATGGCCGTGTTCTTGAAAGATTTGAAATCCTAAGGCCGGTGATCGCTTTTGAAATTTTTTAATTGCATTCAAAATCAACTTAATTGGCTATTCGTGTTTCTCAACGAAATTAATTAATGGTTTTTGGTCTTGGTTCCTGGTTAGGTACAATAGGGCCACCCCTATCTCTTACCAACCCTTCTGGTCAGCGTGGAAACAGTAGGCCAAAGCCTCTTAACATTGGGAGAGGCCTCTGTCCAACAGTGTACTGCGATAGACTTATTGATAAATTGATTGATATCTCTTGCCATAGGTGTCACAGAAGGCAACTAAGGGTTAGAGCTGTCCTCCATCCGACAGTAAACATATAGCACACGACAAAGTGCCTACTTGACGGCAACAGGCTCGCCTCTACGTGGGAACGAAAGTCTGTTTACTCCTTCAGGCAATTTACAGGTGTGAATATATGTAACAAGCAGCTTGGTTCCCGGCAGAGTAGAATTTGGACCACCCCATCTGTTCCCATGCGGTGTCGTACAAGGCGACACCGCATGGGAACAGGTGGGATAGGGCTGTTTAACATCAGACAGATATATATAGCCCAGACCCAATGACTCAAGTCAACAATAGTGGCCAGCAGACGACAATAGGCTCACCACATATTACGTGGCACCAAAAGAATTTTGAGATAGCGTGGTAAATAGCAGTGAATTACAATCTAAAAAAAAATATCAAAAAAAATTAATGACGATGAAAATGAATGAACGTCTCATTGAATTGCTTCAGTGAAGTGATAGATAAAATCATTCAAATAGCCCATGATTGCCCGTAACATAAATGTTTCTCACAGAGCTTAGTAGGTACGTCCCTTAACGGTGATTAATTACTCTGTGGACTGACATCGAACATTGTTACCACAACAAAAAAGGGGGGTCCTTTTTATGGCAACTCATGTATATACCTACTCATAGGGTATATAGGGCGAAAGTCGATACATGCAGCAAACAATTCTATCAAGAACCAAGCGTTTCTGTCCTTAGCCGCAATATAAAATCTTGGAATTCTTCCCACAGTTCCGGATCCTTAAGCGGAGCGTGAAAAAGAATCCGAAGGGACTATCAAGCTGAGGGCCGCCATTGTAATATTTTTGGAATAAGACTTTCAATAATCTTTATTTGTGAATGTGGTACATAGTTATTATACAACGTGATAAACACGTAAAGTTTCAGCATATTCTGCCATTCGTGGCGTACAAATTATATAGTTAATCTATATATATATAAAAAAATCTATTGCTGTTAGTTAGTCTCGCTAAAACTCGAGAACGGCTGAACGTATTCATCGTATCTTGGTCTTGAAATGTTCGTGGAGGTCTAGGAAAGGTTTAAAAGGTGAGAAAAATTCGAATAATTGCCGAGAATCGACATCCACGCGGGTGGAGCCGTGGGCAAAAGCTAGTGTAATTTTTTTTTTATTGGAACTTACTAAACGTCAAAATTAAAAAAAAATTATTAAGTCTGGTTTAGCAAAATGGATGCGTTCGAAACGCGGCCCCGGCCTGTGAAGACTTCAACAAGAAACTCAGTGGACATTTGTTATCTGTTCAAAACATGTATTACTAATTATAAATTCTATGCAGCGGGAGCGACGAAGGATCGCAAGCCAAGCTGCCCGCGTACGAAGGCAACTCGCGCGTCAGAGGTCGATGAACGACCTCCGCCCCCCATGAGCGCCGGCCAGGGTGATAGGTGGAGCCGCCTGTCACCCTGGCAGAAGCAGGCCGCGGCGGCGGCGCGCTTGGCGCGCCTCCCCGTTTCCGGGGACGAGTTGGGGACTCTGTAGTCCCCACACCCGAGAAGAGGGCCAGATCGTGAGAGATGGCCCTGGGTCGGCCGGGGTGCGAGGGATATGCCTGTCAACCTCACCTTCGGCAACCAAAACTACCCACAGGCGACGTGCGTTTCAGTCGGTTCGAGTCCGACGTAACCTCCTCCACCGGTTCCGGTGGGGAGGTATCCGTGGGGATTTTGCGTACGTAAAAAAAAAAAAGAAAAAAAAGTATAAATACTATAATTTCCTTGAGTAACATTGTTGAGCAAACATCTTATTTCCAAAGTTGTTTATCATCAAAATGATTTTGGATTCTATAATAGCCTTTTTTATATAATATATAAATGGATTTTATAAACCGCGGTAGTGTAGTGGTATGGGTAATGGACTGCTGAGACGAGGTCCCGGGTTCGATCCCAGGTTTTACCATGGCACACACCAATGACTTTTCGATACTTTTCGAAGTTATGTGTGTATTTATCGCAGGTTTATAAGTGCCCGGTTAATGGCAATAGGCTCGCCACCTATTACATTGGGATTTAAACATAAACTGGCGAAATGTGGGTGCTAGCACCTCTGCCTACCCCTTCGGGGATATAGGCGTGAGTTTATGTTATATATATATTATGTAACAATGCAAGTACTTCACCTATAAGAACATACATACGTACTTATAATCACGCCTTTGTCCCCGGAGGGTTAGACAGCGCTGAATTAACACTCACATTTCACCAATTATTAAATTCGGTCCCACTTAATACGGGGTGAACCTATTGCTGTATTACGGGCACTATTGTTAACTAGAGTCATGCATCTGAGACCGAGTCTGAGCTGTGTATTTCTGTCTGATGTTAAACAGTCCTATCCCTTAGTCGCCTTGTACGACACCGCATGGGAAGAGATGGGGTGGTCCAAATTCTACTCTGCCGGGAACCACGCGGCTGTCCTATGAGAAATATCTATTAAAAGCAAATGAAAATCGTAATCATAAGCATGTATGTATGTAGGTATGTATTGATGTTTGTAGTCATAAAATTAATCCCCCAGCCCATCGGATTTGTTGGGATTTTGTTGTGTTTAGGGCAAAATAGGACAGTCCCGACTACTCGTGAGGGTATTACGAAAGGTCGCTGGGGCTGGATTTGGTTACCGAAATTAGGTTAGGAATTTTGTGTACCCATAGATATTATGCTTACTTTTTTTTACATACTATCGCGGACTTTAATATATCCCTTTTTAAGCCACGACGCAAAAACGACGGGGTGTCTCACAATCAAAATATGTATTACTAGGTATATCAAAATTATAGGGCTAACTAACAACATTGTTTTTTTAAACCATATGTATCTCTAATAAATGTATGTATAGATACTTATGGTCTACCGATAGATTAACAGTATGACAATTAGGTAGCACCTGTATACAGTCTAATGTACAATAGGCGGCCTTATAGCTGCAAGCGAATTCTTCCAGGCAACTTGGGATGGACAGCAATGTGATAAAAACAGAAAATATCTAGATACAAGGTGTATTAAAAACGAAAAGAAAGTGGGAGGGAGGAGTACATATACAGTAAATATACGGTTTTGCGTTAGGTATCGTAAACATACACAATTATAACACAAATAAACAGTACATACTAACATGAAGCGAAAACAGCAACTGAGCATATAATGGTGAGCGATCACCGTACTTAAGTCGTTAATTTTTTTATGCCACTTAGGTGGCAGACAAGCGCACGGCCCACCTGATGGAAAGTGATTACCGTGGCCTATAGACGTGTGACACCAGAGAAGCCACACTCGCGCTGCTGACCTTGTAAGCAGAGTCTCTGTGCCATCAGTCTAGAGGACAAAGCAGGACAAGCCTTTAGTCATCCCACTGACAGCACAAATTCTCCAGTGAGCTCTGGCTACTCTACTCACCGCTGGGAACACAACACGAAGTTATTATAACCGCAGTATTCTGTAGGGCGGAGGTACTTCCCCAGTCGGACTGCTCAATTGGGCGGAAATACCGCCGTGTCTACCTCCTATGATATATGCGTGTATCATTCATTATTATATCATCATTATATGCTCAGTTGCTGTTTTTTCTTCATGTTAGTATGTTTTATTTTTATTTTTATATAGGACACGCCAACTTGACCTCACCTCGCCTGATGGTAAGCTAAAGGTAAAGTCTCAGGAAAGAGGTCACCATTACAGACACTAAGTGTTACAATGGTGGCACTCAGCTTGGCGGCCTCATCAGATGCTTTTTCACGCCCCGCTTAAAGGTCCCGGGACTGTAGGAAGAAGGAAACACGTGTGCTGGTAATGAATTCCAGGTGTTGGTGGTGCGGCAAAGAAAAAAGTCTCCGAACCGCTTGGTTCTTGCTCGTATATTCTGCACAGTGTGAGGGTGAGATCTAAGGCCTGCACGTGTTGTCCTATGTAGGAAAGGAAAAGCTGTTTATGTGTGTTATAATACATGCAAGTAGGTAACTCAAAAGGGAGAACGGAACCCTTATAGTGTCACTTTGTTGTCCGTCTGTTCGTCTGTCTGTCAAGACCTTTTAATCAAGAATGCGTAAAGGTATCGAGTTGAAATTCAAACCGCATACTCATGTCTATAACGTCTTGAAACTGTGCAAAATTCAAACTTGTAAGTCAACGCAATCAGAATATATTGCGGTTTATGTAGCTTAAGTTCGTCCCTGAATGAAATTTTGTACAGAACCCTCGGTGTAGGAGTTCGACTCATACTTAATCGGCTTTTTTTGGAAATTCATACACATGTTATATATAGAAACACCCAGACCAATGCATATCCATACTTCATACACATAATTATTTGCACTGAGCGAGTATCATTAAAACATTTATTGAAATTCAGTTTACATGGCTCTTAACACTATTTGACCGCTAGATCTTTACAGTAGGATTCCCTGTGTCGTGAAGACCAGTCCTCTTTCGCGAGACACAATAAATTTAACTGAATATGTGTACATAAAATTAATTTCCTTATTATCAAGTTAACTATTAACACTATTATTTTATATTTTTATTTGACGTGCGTGTGCGTGTAAGTGTGTGTTTGAACGTGTGTGTGTGTGTGTGTGTGTGTGTGTGTGTGTGTGTGTTTGTGATACATTCATAAACACAAACACACAGGTACGTGAGACAAGATGAGTGTTATGTTATTTGAATATGTGTAGAAGTTCTTCAGCAGTTCTGTAATCCATATCCTATCAAAACTTAACAGCCGAACGCTTTACGCAAACGCGTAGCCTTAAAAGTCTTCCTACAGTAATATAATAACTTCAATAAGCCCTTTATATTCAGAGGGCGTTGAAAATGAATCAGCAGGCTCCCTCTCAGGCGTGATCAATAAACCAAAAAGTAATTTACTCAGCTGTTAATGTGATCAATCTAAATCCTTTATCAAATTCTGAATTTACTTTGCAATGAAAATGAAACCTTTTGTCTATGTAATGAGAATTTAAAATTGTTGAATTATTTTGATGGATATGCTCAATATTAGTATGTTGAATATAGGTATTTAAACTATCATGGTCACTGACATCAGTATCAGAATAAACGGGATATTTACCATGTTTCATTATTTTGAGTTTCCGATATTTCGGCGCTGTTGCAAGCACCATGATCACGGAGGAACTGGAGTAGTGGCGGTGAACAAAGAAAAAGTTTTTTCCTAGGAGTAATTATATCGATCCATCCTCTTTCGAGTTCTTTTACTACGCGTATCTGCACTACTATTGGTTTCACTCTCACTACAAACTCGAACCCGATCTCGATCACGTTCACGACATACGATGCTCACTGTATCCACTCGCGATTTTGTTTTAGCTTGTTCCCGGTTGTTTTTGCAAAGACGGACCACTGGATGCCAGACGTTCGGCAGTTGAAACCTATCCTCACGATTGAAATTTTTATACTTTTTTATTTCAATTGCTTCCCTAACCAGTCTTGGTATATAGTGCCGTTCTGTCGAAAGCATCTGAGGGTTATGTAGCTCGATCCAGTGGTTCGTACCGGACTCCAATAAATGTTGAGCGATTGCAGATTTATGCGGTTCATTGTTTTTGACTGCCCTGATGTGTTCCTTGATTCGGCATGTAATGTAGTATGTTGAGTTTTTTTTTGAGTCAGTTTTACTCGCATAAGTGACCCCAATCGCGTAATTTCGGGAAAAAGTATACTATATTACTTCTGAATAAAATAGGTTTATAATAGTTTTTTATACCACATAGGTGGCAGACAAGCACACGGCCCACTTGATGAAAAGTGGTTACCGTCACCAATGAACTTCAGGGGAGTTACATCCCAGCTACCGACCCTGTAAAACTGAGAATTTCTGTGCCGTCAGTGCAGAAGAACAATCAAGACAAGCCTTTAGTCTTCCCACTGACAGCACAAAATCTATTTAGTCATTATAGCTGTGGGGTGTTGGGTGGAGGTACTTACCCAGTCGGACTACTCAATTGGGACGGGAACACCGTCCTGTCCTACCTCCTGGTAGTGAAAGCATTATTAAAATAGGTCTATTCGTTTCCGAGTTTGTAAATAAACGAATCATCCGTCTTTATAAATATGGATTTGAAATGCGATACTTAGAAAAATCTCGACAGAATCCATTAAATTACTTAATTCTATATTAATATCTGTATTAGAGTTGTTCACAATATGAACAAAGAAAAAAAATCAAATGATTGAGAATAGACTGGCAGTAATTTAAATGTAAATGAAGTAAATGAACCCAATTCTGTACCGATATTCAATTTAACTTATACTTCAAATGAAGTTTGATAAATGTTGGTGACGTAATAAAATTTTACCATAGCACCTACAAAATAACTGCGGACTTAATTATTATTAATTGTATTGAAAGTATTTTGTTTGATATTGGCGAAAGGTGATTTTAATATATATAATAATAGAAGAATAGAAAGGTATTTCAAGGAGGTAGGACACGACGGTATTTCCGCCCAATTGAGCAGTCCGAGGTACTTCCACCTCCGCCCTACAGAATACCGCGGTTATAATAACTTCGTGTTGTGTTCCCAGCAGTGAGTAGGATAGCCAGAGCTCACTGGAGAGTTTTTGTACTGTCAGTGGGAAGACTAAAGGCTTGTCCTGCTTTGTCTTCTACACTGACGGCACAAAAACTCTATAATTACAGGGTTGGCAGCGCGGCTCTAACTCCTCTGGTGTTACAAACGTCCATAGGCCACGGTAACCACTTTCCATCAGGTGGGCCGTGTGTTTGCTGCCACCTAAGTGGTATAAAAAAAAAGAAAGAGGGATTGGGGCCCCATCTAGATTAATACCTGCTGTTTGGGTTGTGGACGACAGATGTCAGTCGCTTCACGGATAACATCGAAGGTCCCCCACATTATAGACTAATTATTTAAAAAACCCGACTGCTGTCTAAAATATCGAAATAAGTTTGATAGCCTGCTATCCAACTACCCGTTTACCAATCATAAACCTAAAGAAACTTAATTGGTACCGCTTGCTATCAAACTTGTTTGGATCTTTTAGACAGCAGTCGAGTCCATTATTTTTTAATAATTACTATTTATACTATAGATTGATGGCACTTAGTGGAATTTGTTGCTAAGCCCATCACCTCTATTACAATAATGATGACATCTACATAACTATTTATTTCACTTTATTTGGTTTAATCTCTTAATTTGGTATAATTTGACACGGTTAATTTTCATCTGAAATTATTCACATTTGACATTGTTAATTTTCATCTGACATTATTCACATTTGACATTATTTAATTTTTCAATGATATTATTATTTCAACATTTATAAGTATTTCTTATAATTTTATATAATTTTTTCATTGACATTATAACTTAAATACATAATAGTAATAATTCATAAATTCAAAATATATTTAGGACCATATATATATTATTTCCCTAAATTTTGGTGAAGAAATTTATACTGGTATACATAATTTTACAACTACCCACATGTGTAATATGTTTGAGTGTCGCAATGTTTCTAATAGGAATGTTCTTAAATGTCATTATAAACCTTTGAGGATGCCGTAAGGCGAAACCGGTCAGGTGTAATAAGCAATAAAGTAAAGTGGAAAAGTACAAGTGAGTTATCAATATGTGTTTTAATAATTAATTTAATATTTTTACTCATGATATGCTTATATTTGTAATCTTCTATTTATAAATTCTCTTTATTTTGATACCTTACACGAGAATTTTTTTATTGTTGAATTTTTATTTAGGTAGGTACTCTATGAGACTCGGAAGATGAATACCTTTCATTTTAAGAACCACTCATCGAATTCCGTCTAGCCGTTAGGCCTGTAGAGGGGAATAAATAAAACTACATACATACATACGTGCGTAACACATTACGCTCGCTGTCGCAGTTGGGTAATAAGCTGACTATTTCTGCATTACGTTCAGATGCAGAATATCTATTAGGCCATCTAGACATATGGCTATTAAAGATGAATTTAACGACATATCGTCCAATAAAATCAGTCCAGCCGTTTGGTAGTTACGCTTTTTTCCACTTTACCGCAGCGTTATAAAAAGAGCACTCCAATAAATTCTCATATAATAACAAGGCAACAAAGCAACAACTTTAAAGCTTTTTTTACTGCGCTGTCATTAAATTATTTGAGACAAACGTGCAAAAATCCCCGCCTTACATTGGCCACAAAATGAATAAAAGAAATAAAAGTATCTGCGTATATTATTCTTGGAGTTTTACGACCGTTTCTGGCTGTTTAAAAGGTCATTTTTTGAAGCTAGCTTCTGCTGAAAGTTTGGAGAGATAAGAAACGTATGTCTTTTGAACAATGTTTTATCAGCATTATACTGAGTGAATGTATAATTGAGAGGCTCGTGGCTAAAGTGGTAAAGTAGGATAACACTTTGTTCTTTGCAAAGTTAAACATACTGGCCCTCGACATTGTCATACTACAGACACTGAAAAAGATGTTTAAAGTCCTGACGTTTCGACCAGGTTGTATACGGTCGGTAGTCGAAACGTCAATCAAAGGTATGTATTTACCTATACCATGATCGCGTTAATTCCCGTTATATCATGGAACGCCATAGATTATAAGTTACTTATTTATTTTTTATAAAACTGTTATAACTAGAACTCGTTTCTAAACAAAATAATGATTTCACAGAAAAAAACATGGCTGCCTGCGATTCTAACAATTTTATTAAAGGTCATTCCGCCTCTGCCGTTTGCAAATATTGACTTAAGTCTAAACATTCCATCTTCAAGTTTATTATTCAAAGTCCTTAAGCCTGTTTATGAAGTAAATAAATCTTTTACGTAACATGTCTGATGGAAAACTTTGGTCTAATATTAGAATTGGTCGATATTGATGATTGTAGGGCTCGTCGCTATGTGGTGTGAGGCTAGCACATTGCAAGGTTAAGTACTACTAGCCAGGTTAGTCTCACGATGGGTGATCGTTCTTAATACAATGAGATCCCTTCGGGCATTGGAGAGGTTTCGGTTGCCTTCGGATCTGTGGCATTCGGTTCTGGTACTTTTTTTTATACCACCCACCTGATGGAAAGTGTACCACCAGAGGAGTCACTGCCGACCCTGTAAGCATAGAGTTTCTGTGCCGTCAGTGTAGAAGACAAAGCAGAACTGTAGGGGACCTAAAATTGTTTTTAAACATAGCTAAGAACACTCCCGGCTAATATACCTTTCAAACAATAAAAACTAAATTCAAATCGGTTTATCCGTTCAAGAGCTACCACAGACAACCACACACACAGACACGCCAAACTTATAAAACCCCGTCGTTTTTGCCTCGGAGGTTAATAAAAAACCCTGTGACTTTATAGGAAGCCACCCAAATGCCCTAGTGCACGGTGTTCCGTAAACCTTATAAAACGAAAGTTTTAACGCGCGGATTTGTGGGGGCAGAGTGGGGGCATTATAGGGTGCGTTAATGAGTCGTGATTAACGCCGCCGCTTGTACTTCGTAGTTCTCGGTTGATTTGATTTATCGTTCGAGCAGAGTACTCCATATTGATTTTGTACGACACAGAGTAAACATACCTACAATATAGACGATATGTAGACAGCCTCCATGACGTGTCGGTAGTGAAGGCAGCTGGTACGCAGGAGGCGCGGGTTCGATGCTCGCTCAGTGCAGATATAGCACGTTAAGAGGTCGGTCCCATTTGCCATACGATCATCTACGGCAGTCGTCACGGGTGCTTGGAGCCCTAAAAAGTTCAACAACTGGTCTAGCTTTTATGCTTCGATATGGTCTTTGGATTGAGGAGGTCAGATAGCAGTCGCTTCACGGAAAATACTCACTCTAGTATGACATAATGTCCTCACCCCGAGAGTTATGGGTTATTCCCAGACTGTATTGTGTGGAGGTTCCGGACCAAGCGCCCCGCCGTTTGAATTCCAGTGATTATAAATATGTTCCTATTGTTATGCAATTTAGGTGGCAGACGAGCACATGTTTCAAATGTTACTTCTTTGGCTGTATTTTACCGTCTCTAGCATGGTGAGTGTTCTGATTAGCTCTTCGAACTAATCCCACCCTCTTCTTTCCTACATAGAAAAATACGTGCAGGACTTAGATGTCACCTTCACACTGTGCAGAATATACGAGCAAGAACCAAGCGGTTCGGGGACTTTTCGGGGGTTTTCTTTGCCGCACCATCAAGACCTGGAATTCATTACCAGCACACGTGTTTCCTTCTTCCTAAAGTCCCGGGTCCTTTAAGCGGGGCGTGAAAAACCATCTGATGGGCTTCATCAGATGCTTTTTCACGCCCCATTTTCACATTACTTAGTGTCTGTAATGGTGACCCTCTTTCCTGAGACTTTGCATTTAGCTAACCATCAGGCTAGGTGAAGTCAAGTTGGCGTGTTCTAGACAAAAAAGAACGCTTGCATGGTACTATTTAATTTATTTTTTTCAGTACAAATATATATATGAAAAACCTTTAAATTCGTATTTAATTGAATCAATGTTCGTGCTATCCACAAATCGATTAATTCGGATATCGAAAGTTTTTGTCGTATTCGATTTCTCGTTTATTAAACACACATTACTTAGGGTCAAAGCACACATGCTTGTTTCAGCGATGGCGGTTGCGACTGAATCGTGGAACTATTCGCGTTTGATTATACAATATATATCAAAAGTTTATCTATATTTGTTCGGGATACGATCGGAAGTAGGGTTGGAATCAAGAGATTTTTTTGTAAGGAAGTTAAATTGTTTATTGTTAAGTTAAACTCAGAAATTGCACTGTATGATTGTAGAATAAATGTTAAACTAAATGAAATGTTAAGTATGAGATGTTGATGTTAGGATGTTACTGTTCAAATGTTACTGTTGGAAATGTTAGGTGAATGCACCTTGTCGCGACGGTAACCGAAAGTACACTAAATAATTAAACTTTCATGTCATGGTGTCAGCATTAAACCGAACATCTTGCGGTTTAAGGTGACTATCGTTCACATTTGTATCGATAATGCATTAAGAAACTCTTTCCTTTGTCGCACCATTAAGCCTGGAATTCATTACCAGCTCACGTGTTTCCTTCTTCCTACAGTCCCGGGTCCTTTAAGCGGGGCGTGTAAAAGCATATGATGAGGCCGTTAAGCTGAGTGTCACCATTGTCATATAGTATGTGTAAGTAATGTTGATCCTCTTTACTGTGACTTTGGCTTCG
Organism: Eilema griseolum; assembly: GCA_963662185.1. Taxonomy (NCBI): domain Eukaryota; kingdom Metazoa; phylum Arthropoda; class Insecta; order Lepidoptera; family Erebidae; genus Eilema; species Eilema griseolum. Next base: position 22,764,331 of record OY759243.1, read on the forward strand.
GCTTGTCATCAGGCGAGGCGAAGTTTAATTGACGTGTACTACATAAAAAGAAAAAGGTGACACATTTAGGAGACTAAACATAAACTGGCGAAATGTGGGTGCTAGCACCTCTGCCTACCCCTTCGGGGAATATAGTCGTGAGTTTATGTTTATGTTATTTAGGAGACTGATTGTGAATCTATACAGAATAGCGCTACAGTATAGCTTTTTTTGGCAACTGGCGATCGTTTAAGCGAGTGCCAGTGTTTATGATGCGAGAATAAGCGAAGAAAGATCTAGAGAGCAGCAGGAATTCTTGTGCATTATTAAGCTTGTAGTTAGTAGCAATAAGCTCACTAAATGGTCGGTTGAGTTGATACGACTTCGACGAACGCAGACAGAAGGAAAATCGCCGTCGTTAAAAGTAACCAGTGTGGTTTACCCTTACAAGTTGTACGCTTATTGATTAAATCCAGTGTTTTGTAGCTATCTCGCTTGCACTGGGTAAACTTTAATGGCCAGCCGGAGGATGTTCGGTACACTAGTTGTTTCAATCTTGGATGTGGGACATCTGGTTTTATTTTAACTCTTGTGGCCTTTTGTGAAGCAACTGGGGCGCATTGCAATTAAACACTAAGTAATGATGCTAAGCTAGAAATCTCGTACAAGCTATGAGATTTTTAGTGGGTTGAATAATCGGGGAATAATTACTTTGTATTTGTTATTATATAACCATTGACCGCAGCTTCACATAACATAACATAAACTCACGTCTATATCCCCGAAAGGGTAGGCAGAGGTGCTAGCACCCACATTTCGCTAGTTTATGTTTAGGTCCCAATATAATAGGTGGCGAGCCTATTGCCATTAACCGGGCACTTATGAACCTGCGATAAATACACACATAACTTCGAAAAGCATCGAAAAGTCATTGGTGTGTGCCATGGTAAAACCTGGGATCGAACCCGAGACCTCGTCTCAGCAGTCCATTACCCATACCACTAGGCTACCGCGGTCTTCACTAGCTAGATTTCCCGTTCCGCAAGCCATAGGAACCTATTTTCAAGTTCAAAATTCTTATATGTATTCCTGTATATACCTTACCTGTATAGCCCGATTTGAATCGTCAGAGCGTGATATATAGTGTAACAAACAACCAAACATCTTAACAAACTTTCACATTCATTATAGCTTATATAGCTTATATATGCTATTTAAATCGATTAAGCTAGGAAAAATAATAATAAAATAAATTCAGGCGGGATTTGAACCCGTGATCTTTCCCTTGCAGCGGAAATGTTCAGAGCATTGAGCCACTGAACCACACCTGAAGACATCCAAATCTTTCAATAAGATTTGTACAATACATAAATAATCTACTTAAATAAAATTTAAAACTAGAAACTATTATTAGATACTAAAATAGATAAATAAAATTACGTACATAATGCGAAATAAATATATCCGAAAGAAAGATCCCGCTTGAACCGATTAAATTTTTTTTAGGCTTCACAAGGTTGGTGATTCATTTGTAGGCAGCTGCATAAGAATATTTAATAAAATTCCTCAGGATTTGATTAATATGCCAATAAATAAATTTAAAATAGGAGTGAGGAAAGCTTTAATGAGTAAAGGTTACTATAAAGTGGATGAGTACCTTAATGATGTAAACTAACAAACTTAAAAAGAAAAATAATCTAGTTCTAATATAGTTCGCTGAGTTTCTTGCTGGTATCTTCTCAGTAGAACTAACCTACCGAACCTGCGTAAGAATCATTTTCCAATGATTTATTTTTACATTATTTAATATTTCTCCGTTTAGGTGCGCCGTGTGTTTCTCCGCATCAATGCCGCTGTGGAGAAGCCGTTGACAGACTCGGACACCATGGTCTGTCGTGCTGCAGGAGCGCAGGGCGAATTCCACGGCACGCCAGCCTCAATGACATAATCCGCCGTGCTCTTGTCACCGCCGGTGTACCAGCTGTACTAGAACCAAACGGTTTGGCGCGTGACGATGGCAAGAGACCGGATGGCATGTCGTTAATGCCATGGAAGATGGGTAGGACTCTGGTGTGGGACGCCACATGCGTTGATACCATGGCTCCTACCCATATAACTAGCACGGCTGGCTGTGCTGGAGCTGCTGCTGCTTCTGCAGAGGCTCTCAAGCGGCGCAAATACTCCAATCTCATCGGAGATTATGAATTTGTGCCGTTTGGAGTCGAGACTTTGGGGTCATGGGGTCCGAGCGCTCGCAACCTCTTCCGTGAGATTGCGAATCGTATGGTCGACGCTTCTCGTGACCAGAAGGCTGGCCTCTTTTTAGGTCAGAGAATAAGCATTGCCATACAACGTGGCAATGCTGCCAGTCTTCTGGGAACGCTGCCACAAGAGGCATGCGATGCGGAGGAATTCTACGACGCATTTTAATTGTTCTTAGCTATAAGTTGTATAATAGTTATTTTATTTTTATTGTATTTAATATTTATAAATTATTTCTGTATAGATTACTTAGAATTGAGATATTGTTTCTATTTTATATTCCATGTCATATAAACATTAACTTTGTTCTTATTGCATCATTAAAAGTGTTTTTTGCTCATATTTTTATATTATTTCTTGACATATCCAATTGTAAAATTTTGACGTTCATATATGCTCTTTGTGTGCCTAAACTGAATAAATGAAATTGATTTTTTGATTGATTCTTTGATTCTTTCTTATTTTTCCTTTTTATGGTTTACATAACCATCATCAGTTCATCATAGCTATTCAATAACGTATTATACACTTGATTTGTCCGCTAGAAACACTCTTTGCCAACAGACATAAGAACAAAAGCCTGCGGTAAGCCATACTCTGCCTATTATACATGAGTGGACCTCTCAGCACCTTTCCCCTATTGTTGTAACATCGAGGACCACTCAGGGCAAGACCGCAATGTGGCGTGCGGTTTCCTTTCACCAACTGTGGCATTATTCTACTTGACAGTGAGTTTTAATCGCATTCGTAACGTGAGTAGACGGTGGATTTCAAGAAGATAGAACTGACGTAAAACTAACCCGAAGTTAAACTAAAGGCCACACACACGCTGAGAAACTCTCTCAGTCGGGGCTCGAGAGCTAGTACCCAAGCTCAACCTCGAATGCCGTCGGGTCCCATGGCGATGTTCTTGGCCTTGAGACGAGTCAACACATTCCACCGCCCGCGCTGTGAACAGGAAGCCAATAACGCCTCCGAGCAGCTCTGGCAGAAACTTGCTTCTTACTGGTAAAGTCACATAAGATAAGACCTTGCAGATGAAAGGCCGCCCCCGAGGGGAATTTGCCGCTCCCTGATGCTGCCGCCCTGGGCTCGTGCACTGGCTGGTCCCCCCCTAGATCCGGCTCTGATCATGCGAACTGCTAAGGAGTAGAATGCCTTTTATTACTTGCGGAAAATACCCACCTCATATACAGGGTGTATTTTTGAAACGGGGCAGTAAGGGCAAGTACCTTAACCGTTGCAGTTACAGCAAAACGTTCTTAAAAGTTAGGGAAGGTCTTCCCTAACTTTTTGGGACATTTTGAACTGCATTCACAGATTTTGTAAAAAACTTACAGTTAGCAAAAAAAATGCAAAAAGTTCGAAATTTTTTTTTATGCCAATCGATTCTATTTCATGTGGGGATCAAAAATCTCTATGGGACCATTTTAGCTTTCAGTACTAGAAAAGACAGAAATCGCCAAAAACGTTTCCCATACATTTCGTACGGAAATATGATAAATCAACTCGAAACTCATAGGTCAGGTAAAATTTTGAACTTTTTTAAATAAAAAAAATCATTTAAACATTTAAGAAATTGGTATATGAAATAAATTGCTCAAAATGATTTCCATTTTCACGAATACATAAGTCTATCCTTTTTTGCACTGAACGAATGGCGGCTAATAATGTTCTGGGATGAATATTACGTAAAATGGTCATTAATGCATCCTTGAGCTCTTGAACACTGGCGTACGTCGTCTTATACACCTCGTTTTTCAAGAAGCCCCATAAAAAAAAATCAAGTGGTGTTAGATCGGGGCTACGAGGTGGCCACTGTGTTGGACCATGTGTACCTATCCACTGTGTACCGAATAGGCGGCTCAAATTGGAACGTGAAAGGTGACTGTTATGTGGCGAGGCGGAGCACCATCTTGTTGAAAATGAACTTTTCGCAATTCCGACAGGGGCCATTCGTCCATCTCGTTTTCAAGATGGTGTAAAATGACTTCATTATATATGGCAGAATTCAGTTTCCCTTCATAAAATTCCACCATTATGACTCGATTAGACATTATACCACACCAACAGTTGAATGAGAAGCGAACCTGATTATGACTTGCCGTAACTCTTAGTGGATTTTCTTTGGACCAATAGTGGTGATTTTTTCTGTTGTACATACCGTTATTGGAAAAATTCGTTTCGTCTGACCACAGTATGTAATTTAAAAATTCATGATCTCTGCTTATTTTTCCTCTTAGCCATCTGCAAAAAGTAAGCCTTCGAACATCATCACCCGGATGTAACACTTGAACTATGCACCCATATCGATAGCACTTGTAGCCGTATTTCTTCCATATCTTTATCACAAGGGAGTGGGATACACCTACTTCAAGGGCGACTTGCCTGGACGATACCTCTGGATATGCTTCGACATAAGTCAGAACCGCAATCTCCGTGTCCATGTCCACACGAGGCTGCCGCTTTCTTTTGAAAGAACCCTGCAATTCCAGGTTTTTCAAAAGATTTGTAATAACCTTTCTTGTTGGCACATGCCGCAACGGATACTTATTGCGGTACCACACTAATGCAGCTCCCGCATTTCGATTATTGACAAAATACGCTTCTAATAAGTCAATTTTTTCACGATTAGACGACATTTTAGCGAAAATCCTTAATTAATAACTCATACGAAGTTTCTCAGCTGAAACTAAGTATAACACACAGATTTTCGAAACAAATTCGAAATTTGAGGGTAAAAATTCTTTTTATTTACTTTACAGTCAATTCTACCCACTTCCTGGCCATAACAAAAAGTTAGACCATCGTAGAAATTTGTTTCTGTTGCCGAAATGTATGGAAAACGTTTTTGGCGATTTCTGTCTTTCCTAGTACTGAAAGCTAAAATGGTCTCATAGAGTTTTTTGATCCCCACATGAAATAGAATCGATTGGCAAAAAAAAAAATTTTGGACTTTTTGCATTTTTTTTGCCAACTGTAAGTTTTTTACAAAATCTGTGAATGCAGTTCAAAATATGTCAAAAAGTTAGGGAAGGTCTTCTAAGAACGTTTTGCTGTAACTGCAACGGTTAAGGTACTTGCCCTTACTGCCCCGTTTCAAAAATACACCCTGTATATAATATATACCTCAACACCGGAGCGGGTGGGAGAGATTATGTTGGACTCTATCTGACTAAATTGTAAGACACCTGTGGGTCGTTTTTGGATGCCAAAAGTGAGGTAGGCAGAGGTACTAGCACCCATATTTTGCCAGTTTATGTTTAGGTCCCAATGTAATAGGTGGCGAGCCTATTGCCATTAACCGGACACTTATAAACCTGCGATAAATACACACATAACTTCGAAAAGCATCGAAAAGTTATTGGTGTGTGCCATGGTAAACTTGGGATCTAACCCGAGGCCTCGTTACCGATCAAGCTAATTATTTATATATAATATTTAAATTAAATGTATTTGTTTGAAAATAGTCGGGTAACTATTATGGGTGGTACGATTTAACAAACCAGGTGAATTTTGAATTAAACAAATGCAACGACATAACTTCAAAACCTAGTCACATCACGTAAATGGACAAAAATCTAGATTAAATTTGTAGTTATATAACGTAGACAGCGTAGTTTCAGTTTACCTATATCACGTGTCATAACCTTACAAACAAGAATGTAATTTCATAACAAATTCCACCGAAAATGGCTTTTTTTTTCGCTCCCAAACACAATTCCCGTTAGATGTCAGCTTAAATGGGTAGTTGGAGGCGACACTGAAGTATGTGTTGCCAGTGTAGATAAAATCTGTTATTTAATGAGAAATCTAGTGGTGGTACGATTTAAAAGGTGGTTCAATTTACGAACTTTGACGACTGTTATAAACGTTAAAAAAATAAGTTTAAAACTAAAACCCGACTACTGAAAAATCACGATATTAAACAAGAAAATATCAAGGATAGCCGTGGTCGTATGCCACTTTTTCCCAGAATGTATAGTTTTGTTAGACTAAGTGGCATACGACCACGGCTATCCTTGATATTTTCTTGTTTAATACTTTATAAAACCTGATTTTTCAGTAGTCCGGTTTTAGTTTTAAACTTATTTTTTATTTATATTATTTTGGGGCAAGCAACGGCTATAATTTATACATATTTGTAATGTGCTAATTAAGCCCTTTCAGTTAATACCAAACACGACACAGTACTTTATGACCGCTAGAGTGCGCTACATTAAATTCAGTGATACGTATTATAGTGATGAGTGATGGCTGGAAATAGAGTGAATGGGGCACTACACAACTTTATGAGCAGCCGGAAAGTGTCCGAAAAGGCATGACTGGCTGTACATGGAGGAGTATTGGTGCCGACTCTTATGTATGGTAGTGAAAGTTGGGTGTGGCAGAAAAAGCATCAGAGTAGAGTGAATGCAGTAGAAATGCGTGCGTTGCGAAGTATGTGTGGCTTGACCTTGAAAGATAGAGTGAGAAATAGCGTGATAAGAGAAAGATGTGGAGTGATTGAAGATGTAGTGATGAGAATTGAGAGAGGAATGTTGAGATGGTTTGGTCATGTTGAGAGAATGAATGAAAGAAGACTAACGAAACAGGTGTATGAGGCGAGTGTGGATGGTACCGTCGGAAGGGGAAGACCTAGGCGCACATACCGGGACCAAATCGGGGAAGTTTTAGAAAAGGGGCAGGTCAGGAGTACTCTAAACCGACGAGCATGCATGAAGAATGTAATGAGAGTGAATGAAGCGAGAGTAGTATGTCAGGATCGTAGCAAATGGAGATCCGTGATCTCTGCCTACCCCTATGGGAGACAGGCGTGATTTTATGTATGTATGTATGTATACGTATTATAACCTATAACCAGCGGACGACCCAGACACTTCTAATGATACCTCATTTGTCCAGTTCTAATAAGTAATTCAAGAGCTATGAGGGAACAGATGAACCTACATACATACATATATAGCCTGTCAAAATCATAACCCTCCTTTGGCTTCGCCGTAGTCGGATAAAATACTTATCAATCCCAAACAATCAACATTCTATTCTAAACTACGTCGGCCAAAGAATTGATTTTTTTCTAGCGGGGCAGATGTACCATGTTTTAGCCAATTATGTCTCATCTATGTTTTTCTTGACATCCACCCTGCAGAATACCACGGCTATAATAACCTCGTGTTGAGTTCCCGGCGGTGAGTAGGGTAGCCAGAGCTCACTGGAGAGGTTTTGTGCTGTCAGTGGGAAGACCAAATGCTTGTCCTGATTTTGTACTCGTATGTATGTATATTCTGCGTGTGTCATGTGACATTGAACAATACCGACATTTAGGGGGGTGGGCAGGGGAGGGAAGTCATCGATTTTCAGTACAAACTGAATGTGTTTTCTGTATTACATAACAGATATTATACTCGAAGGGATGTAAAAGATATATATCTACTTGCCTAAACATATTTTTTGATTATGTTTTCACTGGTTTTGACATTGAGTAATGGATTTTTTTTGGACGAGAAAAGGTCTTAATGTCTTATGTATTTTACGGTACAGTTATTTTAGTTAAGATTCATGTATACAGGTTGAATTTTTTAAAAGGGATTGGGAAGGGATTGGATGGCCAAATCCGAAAACTATAGCGAAAAATGCTCAAAGGAGTAAAGGGCAATGTCCAAAACTGGCCTCTCATGGACACGACGTACGCAAATGTAGCTATTGATCAATAATCATGTTTAATTTTTACCGAACTAATAATGATTTCTTGGAGTATCAACAAATATCTTTAAATAATTAGTATTTAATCTATTAGTTCATTAAAATGTACATTCTCCTAACATGGCTATACATCTTTCTCTTTTGCTTAATAATAAAATGTTGCCAGTTATAATAAAGATCGAAATCGATTTTTATTTAAGACTTATGAATATATCGATAAAGAGTAATGTATGGGACACCGGAGTTTGATAAGGAATTGATAGATTGACTACTTGATACTTTTAAAAAAGATACATAAACTAAATGATATTGAGTACGCGTTGACTGTGACGCTTGCGGTTAAGCCCGCGTGGAAATCGGTTCTACTCAACGATCAAACGTAAGATTATAAGAACGATGACGAAAACGTAAAAATATATGTAAGTAATTATGTATTATATTCGGTTAATTATGAGCTCATTTATTTATTTATTAGACTTCATGCACAAGTAGGTACATAAGCGGACATAATTCAACAAGCATTCTCTATCAGTCAACCTAAACACTAAATAGTGTATGTAAATACAATATAAATAAATATAATACTTACCACTTTACAATTTACATAATTGTAAAGTGGTATTATATTTATTTATTTTTATTGTATAGATACGAGAAAGTAGTAAAGAATAATAATATATTAATAAGGTTTAAAAAAAGATTCACAACTCAAAACAAAATGGTGTCGTCTCGTCTTTGATCAAACATTGTTTTTATAATAATGAAACGAAAACTTTTTAACTCGATTCAAAAACGAATTTATGTTTAATCGATTGAGCTTGTGTTTTTATATGGCAACTGGAAAGAAATCTTATAAAATGTCATTCGCTTGTCATTTTGACTCGTGAATACCTACATTTTTCAATTTCTTGCGAAAGCCGATTCTGTTTTTAGAGTTAATAATATTATTGGCGTGTGGTACATACCAACTTAAATAGGTGCCTAGGGTAAACCCACCTGCCCAATTCCCAGGATGTTTTTTAATAACTTATGACTGAATAATAAAGAAATGATGAATACAACTAATCTTTTAACAAAAGTTGACGAAATACTATGGTCAATAAATAATATAAATGATGAATTCTGATACAACCATATGATGTTATTTTATTTCTTACTAGTATGACCTACCAAACCTGTATCATATTTGGCCAATTATTATCTGTCCATACCAGGCCAAGTGCTCATACAAGTTGGACAATGTCCTTTGATCCTTAACAGCGAAAATATCTTTTTTTTATACCACTTAGGTGGCAGACAAGCACACGGCCCACCTGATGGAAAGTGGTTACCGTGGCCTATGGACGTTTGTAACACCAGAGGAGTCACAGTCGCGCCGCCAACCCTGTGAGTACAGAGTGCCTGTGCTGTCAGTAGAAGACAAAGCAGGACAAGCCTATAGTCTTCCACTGAGAGCACAAATTCTCCAGTGAACTCTGGCTACCCTACTCACCGCTGGGAACACAACACAAAGTTATTATAGCCGCGGTATTCTGTAGGGCGGAGGTACTTCCCCAGTCGGACTGCTCAATTGGGCGGAAATACCGCCGTGTCCTACCTCCTTGTATCGTATTAGTAATAACAAATATAAATTGCTTATTCGAAGTGGTCTCTATTGGCTGCAACACAGTCCTTTAATCGTTGAGGCCAGTTATCAATAGAAGCACGCACTCTTTCCATGGGAAAATTCTTCACTGCCAATCGTATGGATTGTTTTAGGGACTCCAAATTATCATGGCGTTTAGAGCAAGCCATACTCTCTAAAACTAACCATAAATCATAATCCAGCGGATTAAGATCGGGACTATACGACGGCCAGTCTTCAGCTCTGATGAAGTCCGAAACGTTCACTTCCAACCAAGACTGCGTGGACCGAGCTTTATTACCCGGCGCTGAGTCTTGTTGGAAGGACCATACTTGGTTATTGAACATGGTGTTGTTAAGGGGTTTAACTACTTTCTCAAGAATGGTATCTTGATACACTTGTGCCGATGTTTTGATACCTTTTTCACAAAAATATGGCTCAGTCACTCCTTCATAGCTAACACCCCACCAAACCATCACTGAAGTCGGATAATGCCCACGTTGCACTCTGTCGACTAATTGGGAAGCTTCCTTAGAGCTTTGAGCATATATACAGTCATTTTGTTTGTTAAAATGTTGCTCAATTGTAAAGATTTTCTCATCCGTAAACAAACTACTTTTTCTGTGACCTCCGTTTGCGTACTGCTTCAGTAGTTGCTTCGATTTTACCACCCTATTCTTTTTTAAATTATCAGTTAAAAATGACCAGTGCATCTCTTATAGGCTGCAAGTCCTAAGTCATCTTTTAAAATGCGCGACATGGTTCTGGGTGCTATCTTCATCTCCTGAGATAAAATCTTTTGCTTTCGGACAGGATTTCTTCGAATTCTTTCCCTTACTGCTTTGACCACCTTTTTCGTACGAACACTACGTGGACGGCCAGATCTTTTTCTGTCACAAACAGAGGAGGTCTCATTGTACCTATTAATAGCCCGGTACACAAACATTTGACTAATACCAAGCGTATGGAGATTTTTAAAAATTACATTCGGCTCCATACCAACTTTGTGTAATGCAATCACAGCGATTCGGTTTTCTTTACCACCCCACTCCATTTTAATATAGCAAAATATTGTACAATGTATTGGCACCAAAATTAGAAAACACAATGAACAATCGTATGAAAATGACAGATTCCAAATTCAAATGTAATATCTTTCTTATTTTAATTGTAACAGTATTTATGGCCAGACTAAGTATTTCCACATTATTCTGTATGTCATGGTCGGTGAATTTCGGGTCAATTTCAGCTGTAAGCTTGGAACTCGTGTTGATTAGCGGATGAGGCTTATTTTTTTATTCTTTTTTATAGAACACGTCAATTAGACTTCGCCTTGCCTGATGGTAAGCTGACGGTAAAATCTCAGAAAAGAGGGTCACCATTACTTACACATACCGTGTGACAATGGTGACACTCAGCTTGACGGCCTCATCATATGCTTTTTCACGCGCCGCTTAAAAAACCCGGGACTGTAGGAAGAAGAAAACACATGAGCTGGTAATAAATTCCAGTCCTTAATGATGCGACAGAGGAAAGAGTCACCGAACCGCTTGGTTCTTGATCGGATGTTCTGCACCGTGTGCGGATGACATCTAAGACCCGCACGTGACTAATTGGAAGAGCTCATCAGAACACTCACCATGGTACAGACGGTAAAATACAGCCATGGCCTACGTATCTGTAAAGGTTCTAGGGTGTTCGTGACCTCGGGATTCCCAATGATGCGGACCGCACGTTGCTGCAAACTGTCGAGAGCATCTAGTAAGTACTTTGCTGAACCATCCCAGAGATTCGAGCAGTATTCCACACAGGAGTGAATTTGTCTTGTATAGAAGACACCGCTGCTCCGGCGTGAAAAATCGTCTCACTCTGTTCAGGACTCGACTTTTCGTGAGGCTGTTTTGATGATACTTTCGATGTAATTTTTGTTATTCTTGATCTGCTTATATGGTAGTCATAGTTATTCCCGTAATAGCCAAAATCAACCAAACCATGTGAAGAATAGTAGGTAAGCTGAAGTGACCCCCGCCTATAAAGTGCACTCTTTCGTATACTGTGGAATGAACACCCTGCAGTGTGTGGAATGAAGAAGAAGAAAGGAGACAGAAGGTTTCTACAGGATCGTCAGCACGAGTACGACACCTATGGTATTGCAAACGTTCATAGAATCAAAGAACCTATATCACTTAATCAGTTTAGGCACATAGGCACGTCAAATTTTACAACTATGTCAAGAAATATTATAAAAATATTAAATAAAGTAGCTAAACTATTGGGAAATGATTCTTTCACTGGTTCGGTAGGTTGGTTCTACTGAGAAGATACCAGCAAGAAACTCACAGAACTATATTAGAACTAGATTATTTGTTTTTAATACGGTTTTGTTTACAATTTCATTGTGCGAGCAAGTTAGAGATTAGGATGACCAAGACCACACATTTTTAACATTAAAATATTCATCTATTTTGTAATATTGATTGAAATTTTAAAGCATTTAATATGCTAACTACTCATATCGATAAAGATAGAAAAAATATTGAATTAGTTCAAACGGATTCGAACTCACGATCTTTTCTTTGCCTGAAATCATTCAAATCTTCCTAAATATATCCGTCTTATCTTATCTTACATTATAATAACATTTTTTCATTATATTATAATAACATTTATGTTTTAATTATTTTGTGTGTGATAAATAAGATTGTAAAAAAAACGATTTAAACAAAAAGAAAAAAAATAATTAAACACTATAGGCCACAGTAACCACTTTCCATCAGATGGGATATTTATCATGTTTAATTGTTTTGAGTTTAAATACCTATAACGTGTGCTTGTCTTTCACCTACAATATTTTTCACGTAGCATGGGTACGGTGACGTTTGGGATTTAAAGTTACTAGAGATGTAGTCAAGATAAAATCGCATGAAATAAAATCGATTATATATCTTATCGAGATCATTTATTAATGAAGAAGAAATCGATTCTATTAATTAATAATTTTGAAGAAAAAAAGTAAAACAAAATTGATAACCTGTTTAATTATTTATTAAAAATCAAACATGTTCATCATCTTCATCATCATCATCATCATCATCATCGTCATCTGACTCGTCGACGTGAATAATTATTTGGGAATCAATTATGCAGTCTATTCTAATGTCTCGCTCCCAGTCATGTAAGATTAGATTTTTGGTTTTCTCCACTACTTTCTTCCAGTCATCGCCAGTGACATTTTTGCATCCCTCTTTCAATAACCCCATCCGTTTTGTGGCTGTAAAAGGCGGAGCTGTATTTTTTCGTGCAGCGTATCCTGAAACAAGATAAAAAACAAATTGAGTCATAGAATTCAAGTAATAAACATAATCATATTTTTGTCAGTATGTAAATAGACTATGGTTAAACAAGTTACCTTTGATTTGGGCCCAAATTAATTCAATGGCATTGTACTGACAGTGGTACGATGGAAGCCTCAGGACTTCGTGACCATATTCGTTTGCCATCATATCTAATTTGTATGTCGTTTGGGGCTTGTGCATTTTTACGAGCTTCACTAGCTCCACCTTTAATTTCGTCTCATCGGCTTCCACATTATTGGCTTGGAGCCACTCGATCAACTCGCTCTTCTTATTGGAAGAAGTCGGCGGTTTGTTCAATTGCACGGAGTGATATGGGGCATTGTCCATAATAATTGTGCTGGGTTCTTCTAAATTGCTAAGCATATTTTGAAACCACTCCGTGAATACTTCCGCATTCATATCTTCGTGATATTCTCCCGTCTTTTTCGATTTAAAAGCAAGTAGCCCATTTTCTACAAATCCTTTCGATGTGCCTGCGTGACAAATAATCAATCTCTCCCCTTTTCCTTCTGGCACTTTGGTCGAGGCATGAGGTGTATCGTCAGTCCACATTTTACCGACCGTATGATTGGCATTCAGCCAAGTTTCATCCAGGAAGACGACATTGCTCCAATCGGTAATCGCTTTAGCCTTTTTCAAAAAGGTAACCCGCGCAAGTGCTATATCGCCCCTCTCCATGACAATTTTTCTATTGTTTACTTTTTTGAATTGGAAACCAATGTCCTTCAATACGCGCCACAAGGATGTAGGACTTCCAGTAAACAAATCAGCATCTTTTAAAGACTTGACCAGCTTTAGAAGCGTCGGTAATTCTTTATTCTGGTAATAGTTATAAATGTGGCTCCGTATAGCATCGGCCGCAAAACTGTCTACATCTGTTACAGATGCCTTTTTGGTTCGCTTTTTATTAGGGGTGGACAACTTATTTTCTTCTGTATCGTGAGCACCATATTTTTCTCGAGTGATTCGAGAAACCGTGTTCCGCCCAATGTCTAACGCATCTGCCACTCGATCCAAAACGTTGGACACAGGCAATAGCGTTCCGCCATTCTCACGTTCCCGCTCAAAGTAATCCCGCAATCGAACTACAAATTCACGGGCTTGACTACCAAGCACAGTCTTTTATTGTTCTTTTTGGCATTTTGCCAAAAAAAACAACAAAACAAAAGTCAATAACAAAAAACGGTAACGAAAACAACAAAGCACAACGATAGTCAATAACAAAAACAAGTAACAAAAACACCACGCAAGCTCAAAACAAAGAAAACAGACCGCATACAAGGCAGACGCACTCGTACTGAGTTGATATAACAAGATGGCTGCCAGCTCATGCTTAAGCAGTGTTGCTATATTATAATAAAGCTCCACAAAGACAAAAATGCTTTGTTTAAAGTTTATTATTACATAATTATATTTTATAATCGTATTTTAGTTAAAAATACAACTAACGATTTATGATACTTTATTCGACAATTTATCGATTATAACGATTTTACTATGTCAATCTCTAACGCAACCTGTTCCGATTCACGCATCAAGAATTATGTATTTGGAATGTTTATATTTAAAGTTTAAATAATTACGGAGAAATAAAAATAGTTTTAAGTTAAAAATGCAAAATAAAACAGTTTTCTTTTTATCTTCGTATTAAGTGTTGTTTCCTGTATTCCGCGTTAGGTAAATTGTTTCGAAATGAATCATGCATGAAATGGAATTAGTCAAATGTCACCGTACCCATGCTACGTGAAAAATATTATAAGTGTTATAAAAAAGTACATTGACCGTCGGATAGAGAGAAAAGTTATAACGCGGCTTTTATTGCAATAAAAGTTGAATAGCACTTTGCAGTGAAAGCGGGATCTGCGTCTTGTGATAACTGCAAGCCGCCGGCTTTCAACTGGACGACATTGAATTGTGAATGTGAGGTTTATTTTATGCATAAACTTTTGTGAGCATTGTTAGACGTTAATAAAATGAAGTTGGTTCACGATATTTTTTTTACGACTTGTAGAGATTGAAAGAGGTATTTCTTAATATATATGTTCGTACAGGGTCGTCAGTTCGACGAATATGAGTGTTAATTCACATCTGCCTAACCTTCTGGGGATAAAGGCGTGATTATATGTAAGTATATATAAGGATAATGCGGAAGTGGAAAGATGCGTTCGTGGTTATTCAAATCAAATCATGGGTACACAGGTTACAGGTAAATACATTTAGGTTCCACCATATTTCAACCAGATTGGCATGCAATAACATCACACATATTATGACGATATTTGTTTATTAGAAGATAATTGGAAGCTAAGAATTTGCAATTTAATATAGAAAATTTCATAACATTATGTAACGACGCGCTCTGCAAACGTCGTCACACCGGTTTTAATTCTATTTTTGAACGAAACGTTTCGGAACGCGGAGTGAATGACATTTTGACGTATAGCTGTCAAAGCACCTTTCTTCCTAGCGTTGAGGCTGGATGGTCGATATTCATGGCTTCGTAACTTAATTTCAATAAATCTCATAAAAATGAGAGTATTTTGGCCTAAAGGATAATAGTTTGTGTCTTCACAACTATCCTCTTGTGGAATTATAGTTTATTTCTGGTGAGTTGTCATTTTTTGAGCACAGAGGGCAGAGACAACAGCCCGCCATTTATGTGTCTGTCTTAACATACATCTATTCATGTTAATATATAGTATTGAGTGGTTCCCGGCAGAATAGAATTTGGACCACCCCATCTCTTCCCATGCGGTGTCGTACAAGGCGACTAAGGGATAGGGCTGTTCAACATCAGACAGATATAGACTACGGCGCGGCAAAAGGAGGGTTATGATTTTGACAGGCTATATATGTATGTTGGTTCATCTGTTCCCTCATAGCTCCTCATTCACTTATTACAACTAGACAAATGAGGTATCGTTAGAAGCATCTTAGTCATCCGCTAATTATAGGCTATATAATGTGCCACCGAATCTATTGTGGGTGGCTGTGGCGCCCTCTAGCAGTCATAAAGTACTGTGTTAAAAAATAAATTTTGAATAAAACTAAAACCTGACTACTGAAAAAGCACGCTCTAAAAAGTGTTTCACAAGAAAATATCAAGAATAGCCGTGGTCGTATGCCACTTTTCCCTAGAATGTATTGTTTTGTTAGACTAAATGGCATACGACCACGGCTATCCTTGATATTTTCTTGTTTAAGACTTTTTAGATCGTGATTTTTCAGTAGGTGGGCGGGTTTTAGTTTTATACTTATTTTTTTACTTATATTATTTTGGGGCAAGCAATAGTTATAATTTATACATACATATTTGAAATGTGCTATTTAAGCCCTTTCAGTAGATACTAAACATGACATCCCATCTCTCCCCATGCGGTGTCGTACAAGGCGACTAAGAGATAGGGCTGTACAATATCAGATAGATAAATACAGCCCAGACTCAGCCTCAGTTGAATGTCTTGAGTCAACAATAGTGGCCGGATGACGGCAAAAAACTCACCCCCTATTGCGTGGCAGCAAATTTAATGATTGGTTGAATTAATGTGGTTGTTAATTCACCTCTGCCTAACCCTCCGGGTATAAAGGCGTGATTATATGTATGTATGTCCCTGCATGACCTATAAATAATACGTCATAGCTGAAAAATAAATTTTCATAAGTATATAAAGTGAAACTGTGAGTTATAAGTAGTATAAAACTAAATCTTACCCACTTACGTCAGCCATTCGATATTCACTTGCCCGCCATGTTTATATGTTGTAGCATAAGGGATCGTTCTCCAGGGAGATATATTTGGTTTAGACGGGAGTAATGCGGCTATCTCACTATTGATAAGCGAGGGTTCCGTCTCTAGTGAATGGAAGTTTTATGCTATCAATCAAAGAATGAAAGAATCAAAAAACCAATATTCATTTTAGGCACATAATGAGCACATATGTACGTGACAGTTTTAAAATTATGTAAAGAAATATCTTATTCTTGTGTAAATACCGTTACATCTATAGGTACATAAAATATTCTATTATAATATACAATTACTTACAAATTTATATAAAACTATGCTAACTATACAATATATACAAACATGGAATAGAGAAAAAGAGGGAGACTGTAATATTATAAAAATAATAAGTAATATAAATAAACCATTGGAAAATGATTCTTTCGCTGGTTCGGTGGGTTAAATCTACTGATTAGATACCAGCAAGAAACTCAGAGAACTATAATAATATTAGAATACATAAATAATAATACTTAAATGAAATTTGAAACCAAAAATTATTATTATTAGGTATTAAAATACACTAAAATAAATAAGAAAAATACATACACCAAATTCCTTCGCATATTAGAATTAGATTATCTTTTTTTTAATACGGTTTTGTTTACATTTAAATGTGGTGTGAGCAAGCAAGAACGTGTGCAACACTAGGGGAGCCATACCCGTGCCACCGACCCTGTATGAACAGACTTTCTGCGCAGTCAGTGCAGAAGAAACAATCAGGACAAGCTTTTAGTCTTCCCACTGACAGCACAAATACTCTCCAGTGAGCTCTGGCTACCCTACTTGCCACCGGGAACACAATAACAAACTAAACATTTACAATTTTTGTACATACATACTTGTTAATCTTGAATAAAGATAAACGGTCCCATTGAAAAACCGCATCGAATTAAAATAAACAAAATTTCATACTCAAGTCTATTTTTTTTTTATATAGGACACGCCAAGTTGACTTCACCTCGCCTGATAGTAAACTAAAGGCAAAGTCTCAGGAAAGAGTGTCACCATTACAGACAAAGGCAAAGTCTCAGGAAAGAGTGTCACCATTACAGACACAATGGTGGCACTCAGCTTGGCGGCCTCATCAGATGATTTTCACGCCCCGTTTAAAGGCCCCTGGACTTTAGGTATTTGACTATTTATACTGTTGAGTGATGGCACTTGGTGGAATTTGTTGTTACACATATTGATAACTCACTTTACAATACAGCATTGACGATGCCGTAAGGCAAAACCGGTCAGGTCTAATAAATATTAAAAAGTAATGTGGAAAAGTACAAGTGAGTTATCAATATGTGTCAAGTCTATTTCTTGGTACGCTCTGCGTCTGCTGTTGCGCAACACTGCTGCGTGCTGCAGACTTCGGTATCATATTTTAAGCCACGAGTTGCTTGATTTGGAGACATTTTGTTTTAAGTTTTCTACTTACTTTGACAATTGTACGTAAATTAACATTAAACACTCGTTATGAAGTTTGAGATAATGGTACTTTATACGACTTACTGGTTACGACTTTTGTGAGACCACTTTATCTATACTTTTATTACTTCTATACTTAATAATATAAAGCTGAGAGTTTGTTTTTTTGGTTAAACGCGCTAATCTCAGAAACTACTGGTTCGAATTGAAAAACTATTTCAATTCGATCATTCGATTCGATCATGGTGCTTACAACAGCGCCGAAGAATATCTATCTATCTATCCGCATAAAGTCCAAAATTTAAAAAAAAAAGCCTTTTTGCTTTAGGCAGAGTGAATGATAAAGTGTAATGAAAGCGGATAGAATTAAAACCTTAAATTTCAAAATAAAAAAATATCATACAAATTTCAGGTTAAGAGTACTTCCAACCAGCAAATATGTATCATGAGAACCGTTATAAAGATTTGAGATTGACATGGTCATTCACATTACTAGAGTACTTGGACATTGGTAGGGGCGATGCACGTAAAAAACGAGTGCGGAAGAGAGTAGACCGATATGGTCTGACGCAGATGAGCTCGTAAGGAGAGACTCTCGTATGACCGTTGCTGGCCCGCTACCATTACTACCAATCCCTTTCTCGCAGTTTCGCACTTGCTTACGCGAGAGATTCGCGGAACTATATAACTAAAGATGACCACGTACGTAAACAAACGACTCACAATATGTCTCCTAAAATTAGACTGAACAAGTCTAAGAACAATAATGGGGACAATAACGGGCCACTGTCCCCTCCACAAGCACCTCCACACCATCGGTGTTACGGACAGTCAGCGGCCGAGGAAACGGCTACCCACGTAATACTGGAATGGGAGGCAGTAGCCTATCAACGATCACAAATAATCGGTACAGTGATGTCGGTTCGCGAAGCCTGTGAAGCCCCCAGCAAGCTTCTGTGTTTTTTGTCACGTACAATTGTCCAAAAAAGGAGGCTAAGTCCATTCCATTCCATGGTCTGCCTAATAACAACTAGCTCGGCGGTCCTCTTGTAACAGAGCCGAAATATCGGTTGCTCAACAAAAAATATAAGTATGGTATATTTACCGGCGAGTTTTACACTACCAATTATAAAGATGATGATGATAGGGTTATGATATGAAAGTTAGGATCGTAGCAAATCGAAAAATCGGTCAAGTATTGCACCCGGCCTGCTTCTGCTAGCGAGACAGGCGGCTCCTCCTGTCACCCGCAGGCTCACGTAAATGGAGGACGGAGGTCTTAGAATGAACTCGGTTTTCTGAGTCGCTGGACACTTGATCCGTCAATTGACTGAACCTCGCTAGCGGTGAGTAGGGTAGCTAGAGCTTATTAGAGAGTTTTTGTGCAGTCAGTGACAAAACCAAAAGCTTATTCTGATTGTGTCTTCTGTACTGACGGCACAGAAACTCTCTGTTCTTACAGGGTCAGTAGCGCGGGTGTGACTCCCCTGGTGTTAGACACGCTCATAGGTCACGGTAACCACTTTCCATCAGGTGAGTCGCGTGCTTGTCTGCTACCTAAGTTGTATTGACTATCATTTCCTCATGCTATTGAACTTAAAATGGAAATTCCATACTTGACGGCCTAGATAGATGCTTTTTCACGCCCCGCTTGAAGAACCTGGGACTGTAAGAAGAGTGAAACACGTGCGCAAGCAGAGTATTCCAGCTCTTTATCGTGCAGCAGAGGAAGGAGGTCTCAAACCGTTTGGTGCGAGACGGTATGAATTCCACCAAGTGTGGGTGGCACCGCAGACCCGCACGCTTAAGCTGTGGAATGAACTTCCTGCTGCGGTTTTCCCAAGGGCGTACAATATGGGGTTCTTCAAGAGGGGCATTAGAAAATTTATTCAAGGTTAGCGCGCGAGTGTAACGCTCCTGGTGTTGCACGCGTTCATAGGCGATGGTAACTATTTGCCATCAGATGGGTCATGTGCTTGTCTGCCATCTAAGCGGTATAAAAAGAAACTTGTCTGTACTCTTATTTCCAAAGCCACATATCAAAATCCTAATTACATAGTTAACTCTAATTACATAAAGACGTTTGTTTTCCAACTGCCACGCAATTATTTACCGCTCTAAACGAGTCTCTTCAATATATTAGCTTCAAAATTGGACGAGGGAGATCTCCTAATTACTGGGGTTAGCGTAATTGCGTTCAGTAGACCATTACGCAATCTTAATGGACAGAGAGCGGTATTTATTTGTACTAGGTATGGTATCTGACTTCGTTTGTATAGATTAACTGCTTAACATGGAATATTTTTAATATGATAAGATAAGACAAGACAATATTTATTTATAGTCAAAGTCATAGTAAAAAATAATTTATTCTGTGTAGACCATTATATCGGCATTTACAAAACGTCAACAAAAAAGCAACATGAATATCAGTTTAGTAAATGGACTAGCGGTTCGAAACGCGGCCCCAACCATTTCTTTTTTTTGGTCTATTTACAAACATATATACTGTTGATTGAGCCGCGTGGTTTACGGTAGAGTAGAATTTGGACCACCCCATCGGTTCCCATGCGGTGTCGTACAAGGCGACTTATGGATAAGACTGTTTAACGTCTGACAGATATAATATATACAGCCCAGACTCAGCCTCAGATACATGCCTCAAGTCAACAATAGCGCTCGGCATTCAGCGATAGACTCACCCCCTATTAGGTGGGATCGAATACAATTATTGGTGAAATGTGGGTGTTAATTCACCTCTGCCTAAACCTCCGGGGATAAAGGAGATTATATGTATGTATGTTGATTGATAGCACTTGTTATTACACATATTGAGAACACACTTGTACTTTTCCACAGTATTTTTGAAAGAACACACTTGTACTTTTCCACAGTATTTTTGAAAGAACACACTTGTACTTTTCCACAGTATTTTTGAAAGAATACACTTGTACTTTTCCACAGTATTTTTGAAAGAACACACTTGTACTTTTCCACAGTATTTTTGAAAGAATACACTTGTACTTTTCCACAGTATTTTTGAAAGAACACACTTGTACTTTTCCACAGTATTTTTCAAAGAACACACTTGTACTTTTCCACAGTATTTTTGAAAGAATACACTTGTACTTTTCCACAGTATTTTTGAAAGAACACACTTGTACTTTTCCACAGTATTTTTCAAAGAACACACTTGTACTTTTCCACAGTATTTTTGAAAGAATACACTTGTACTTTTCCACAGTATTTTTGAAAGAACACACTTGTACTTTTCCACAGTATTTTTCAAAGAACACACTTGTACTTATCAACAGTATTTTTGAAAGAATACACTTGTACTTTTCCACAGTATTTTTGAAAGAACACACTTGTACTTTTCCACAGTATTTTTCAAAGAACACACTTGTACTTTTCCACAGTATTTTTCAAAGAACACACTTGTACTTTTCCACAGTATTTTTCAAAGAACACACTTGTACTTTTCCACAGTATTTTTGAAAGAATACACTTGTACTTTTCCACAGTATTTTTGAAAGAACACACTTGTACTTTTCCACAGTATTTTTCAAAGAACACACTTGTACTTTTCCACAGTATTTTTCAAAGAACACACTTGTACTTTTCCACAGTATTTTTCAAAGAATACACTTGTACTTTTCCACAGTATTTTTGAAAGAACACACTTGTACTTTTCCACAGTATTTTTCAAAGAACACACTTGTACTTTTCCACAGTATTTTTCAAAGAACACACTTGTACTTTTCCACAGTATTTTTGAAAGAACACACTTGTACTTTTCCACAGTATTTTTCAAAGAACACACTTGTACTTTTCCACAGTATTTTTCAAAGAACACACTTGTACTTTTCCACAGTATTTTTGAAAGAATACACTTGTACTTTTCCACAGTATTTTTCAAAGAACACACTTGTACTTTTCCACAGTATTTTTCAAAGAACACACTTGTACTTTTCCACAGTATTTTTGAAAGAACACACTTGTACTTTTCCACAGTATTTTTCAACGAACACACTTGTACTTTTCTACAGTATTTTTCAAAGAACACACTTGTACTTTTCCACAGTATTTTTCAAAGAACACACTTGTACTTTTCCACAGTATTTTTGAAAGAACACACTTGTACTTTTCCACAGTATTTTTCAAAGAACACACTTGTACTTTTCCACAGTATTTTTCAAAGAATACACTTGTACTTTTCCACAGTATTTTTGAAAGAACACACTTGTACTTTTCCACAGTATTTTTCAAAGAACACACTTGTACTTTTCCACAGTATTTTTCAAAGAACACACTTGTACTTTTCCACAGTATTTTTGAAAGAATACATTTATAGTCAAAGTCATAGTAAAAAATAATTTATTCTGTGTAGACCATTATATCGAAAGAAAGAAAGAAAGAAAGAAAGAAAAAACATTTATTCACGAACACACAACGTACAGAGAGTCAGACAATATATATATACACAACAAGAAGATATCACAAAAGAACACTCTCACTGCACATCGTGCGCACCCAAATGGGCCACCATCTCAGCATGAATGCCACACCAGAGTATGCGAAGCGCTGGTTTTCAGATGGCGCCGCTAGTGGCTCCGCCGCCACGCAACGAGTCAGTGACGCATGAACACACGACAACAGATCTCAGTACAACACTTAAAACACTTAAAAATAGAGAACACAATGACCAAACCATAAACAACAAACAAAAATGAAAGAAAAAAAAATGCATAACGGAATATCTTCTAAAAAATTAAATCATCACAGATAATCTGTGGTTGTCTGTGGTTCACTCAACGCTCCCGCGCAGTTATCGATGACAATGATGACATAAACTCTTTGTTATTGAGTAACATCTTAGGTAACATGCGTTGCATACAATTGCGCAACATCATAAGATGGCCGACAAGCAAGAATCTATTATTACACCATTCCGTCCGTAAGAATGCCATATATTCACTGTGCAATACGCCAATAATAATCGCTGTGCAAGAACAGTGATCACGAATAAATTAGTGCAATGTGATGTGTGTATTTTAGTGTACATGTTCAGTGTTTAAGCCATGTTTATGCAAACAAGCACACGGCGTGCAACCAGTGCAACGCGGAGCATCTTCAGGGACAACAACCACACCCACTGATAACCACGAGCGACCAAGGTTTACCGAACGTCACCTCGGATTTAAATTGTATCATGGAGTGCTCCCAGGGTGAGTACAATCCCGCTTCTGTGCAGCCAGCAGATGCAATTGGTATTTATTTTTGAATGATCTCAATGTTTTTGCAGATCGTATTGGTGGTGGCAGGTCGTTCCATATGCGGCTGGCCGCGAACTTGAAGCTTCCTCGGTACGCCGAGGTTCTATGTCTCGGAGTCAACATAAGGTAGGCAGATGCCCGTGTACTGTGCTTATTTTGGTCTCTCGACCAAAACAGTCTGTCATACAGGTACCTGGGTCTATGTTTTTGCACTACGCCAAAGAGCAATGTTGCAAAATGCAGCTCCCTACGCTGTGCCATTTTCATAATACCGCCGTGGTTCAGAAAAGGCGTTACATGCGTGCGTGGTGGGATTGTGAAGCAGAATCTTGCACAGGCATTCTACACTCTCTGAATCAGTCGTTCAGTTCTTCGTAGGAGGCAGTTCCCATACACCGTGTCAGCATAGTTGAGTTTTGAAAGGATAAGTGACTCACATAGTATCTTCCTTATGTTCACACTGATGTATGGGCGGATCCTGTATAGCAACTTCAGCCTATAAAAGCAGTTCCTGACTGCTTGTAGGATGTGTGTCTCAAATAGCAGCTGCTGGTCAAGAACCACTCCCAGGCTCCGCGCCTCCTTCACCTGTTCCACTGCACTGCCATCAATTTTTATGTCTAATTGATGCTGACATGTACTCTCGACTTGCTGTCTAGTGCCCAGGACCATAAATTTGGACTTACCTGGGTTTAAAACCAGGCAGTTTCTCCTTGACCAGTCTTCAATGTTTCTCAAGTCCTCACTCATTTTCCTCATGGATTCCAGGCAGTCAAATGGAGGAAAAGAGAGATACAGCTGAAGATCATCATCAAGATATCGGCATTTACAAAACGTCAACAAAAAAGCAACATGAATATCAGTTTAGTAAATGGACTAGCGGTTCGAAACGCGGCCCCAACCATTTCTTTTTTTTGGTCTATTTACAAACATATATACTGTTGATTGAGCCGCGTGGTTTACGGTAGAGTAGAATTTGGACCACCCCATCGGTTCCCATGCGGTGTCGTACAAGGCGACTTATGGATATTTTGCCCGAATATTCTATAGGTAGTACTTAATGCAAGCTAGTGTACTAGGGTTTAGTTTGGTCGTATTATATGATTTATGCCTGTAAATCCCCATAGGGGTAGGCAGAGATGATTTAACACCCACATTTCGCCAACTACTTTCTAAAATCTAGAGGAAGTCGGACAAGACGGTATTCCTGTCCAAATTGAGCAGTCCGCCGCCCTACAGAATACCACGGCTTTAATATCCTCGTGTTGTGTTCCTGGTGGTGAGTAGGGTAGCCAGAGCTCACTGGAGAGTTCTTGTGCTGACTGTGGGAAGACCAGAGGTTTGTCCTGATTGTGTCTTCCGCACTGATGGCACAGAAACTGTCCGTCTTTACAGGGTCGTCGGCACGGGTGTGACTCCCTTAGTATTGCACACGTTCATAGGCCATTCAAAGTCAAAGTCAAAGTCAAAAATCATTTATTCTGTATAGATTCTGTATTTTTTTTTATTTAACCAGAAAAACGTACATTGGTCTAATGCCTTAGTAGTGTAACAAAAACCAGAAAGGTTTGTCCGTACACTACGTTCGTCGTCGAGTCTAAATAATACTAATTCTCATCAGGTAGGCAAGTACTTAATCTAGGTATAACAATATCAGAATTAAATCTCCAGAACAAAAATATGTTACATTGTGGGTACATATATAGTGCAACAATATAATTTTACTTTAGTTCTGTGTTCGTAATATAATATTTTTTAAGTGTATAGTAAAATAATGTGCGGTTAGATTGGTAAATTTACAGCGGCGCAATGCCCACAATGGCTCACAATATGAATACGTTTGCCGCTAAGACTTACCGAGCTGCTTACAGGATGTTTCATTACTTTTAGATTTTTTCTTTTCTTTGATTTTTAGTTTTATTTTCTAGCTACTTAATTATTTTTAGTGTATTAATAAGGTAGGTTTTTAATGTAGCTTTTAGGTTATCGGCAGTTACAAAACATCAACAAAAAAGGATCACGAATATCAGTTTAGTAAATGGACCATAAGTTTGAAACGCGACCCCGACCTGAGAAGACTCCGGCAGAAAACTCAGCGGGCATTTCCTTTTTTTTTGGTCTATTTACAAACATACACTTAGTCTACTTTATCTAAATACAAAAAATTACTTGAGTGGCATAGTTGAGCGAACAGCTCATTTTCAAGCTTGTTTATCATCCAGAAATTCTTGAATTTTATGATAGCCTTTCTGGCACAATTTACGTTTAACTATATTTAAATTTATACACAGGTAAATCCCTAATTTCATTAGGGAGCTTGTTGAAAAAGCTTATACAGTTGCTCTGGAATGAACGACTAATTTTTTTAAGTCGACTACCATGACTACAAGATTGTTTTTTTTGTCTGGTATTTATGTTATGCCGGTCACAAACTCTGGAGAATTTTGAAATATTTTTCCGTACATACATGAGGTTCTCGAAACTGTAACATTGTAACTACTTTCCATCGTGTGCCTTGTGCTGTATGCCTTGTCTGCCACCTAAGTTGTATAAAAAAAAACTATGATTTTCAATCCCAATAGGGCGTGAGCATATTGCTAAGTGGACATTTTGTCATAAGCTGTATGTTTACTATCGGATGGACCCTATTCTTTAATCGCCTTATATGACCCACGGGAAAAAAGGAGTGGTCCTATTCCGCTCCACCGGGAACCAACACGCCTAGTTATATGTATATATATATATAGTGTACCAAAGCTGTATACGAGCCGTATACAGGGTGAGGCCACGGCTGCAACTGACAGCCTATCAAATCATTTATTGTTCGCGGCTTGTTAGCGCGCCAAAGCGGCCCCGACATTTAGGAACATAATATGCAGAATATTTATTTATTTAAACAACATGTTCAGAATTTAAAATTGGGCAATTGTAATTAAAATAAATTATAAATACCGAACATCATATTGTTCGAAATCCTGAATGTACGAAATACCAAAATACGACTTATCAAAGTTTAAAATCCCGAAGTTCAGAATCCCGAAGTTTAGAATCTCGAAGTTCAAAATCCCGAATATTAGATTTTGAAACCTGTTACCGATATTGTAGGTAGTCTGGATGATCGTTATACTTTAATACCATTATTGTTTGTAGAATATTTTTTTTCTTTCTTTCATACCCTTCTAATCTAAATGTATCCATGTTAAAGCGCGCAGTGTCCACCCTGTGCAATCTGATTTGGATAGATTAGGTTAGAAGGCTACGGCGGAAGTGGTTCGAATTTTTTATAACCACTGAAACACAATCGGTCAAATGTGCATTCTGGGTTTTGAACTTCGATCTTTTCATAAATGTGAAAATTGTGAGTTTTTAGAGACTTTTACATAAAAACAGCTAATAAGATTATAGATGAAATTTCTTACAGAAATAAACTGTAATCCGGAATAGCACATAGCGTATTTTTTATTTCGTGAACGGAATCAGAATTTCGTACAGGTGAAGCCGCGGCCAACAACTAATTTTAAAATATACGAGCAGTTTTGAAGTTATGCCCCGCGGCGAAGCGGGACCAAAAAGAAATAAAAAAGTTTTTCCTTCAAAAATGCGAGCTTGGCTACTCGTTCTTAAAACTTTTGTTAACTATTAATCTTCAAAGAAGTCCACAAAATGGAAACTGAATAACAAAACAATCCTATCGAATATTACGAAGACAGGAACAAATGAATACCCGTGAACATATTTCTACTTAAAAGATCGCTTTCAGTTAGTTAGTTAATTTAGTTTCAGTCCCAGAGATGCCAAGGTATTCCACAGGGTTTTTCGATAATTCTTTTACTGTTACAGCTGTGCGCCTGTGGAATGAACTACCAGTGGAACTCACGTTCATGACACACAACACTATTAATGTGAATGACCATGTCAATCTTAAATCATTTATCATATTCAAGTCTATTACATGGTACGGGGTGCTGCGCAACACTGCAGAGTTCAGAAATATACCTTTAAACATACCACGGGCTTAAAGATCTCGCCTCATTGATGGAACAGTCCTTTTATCGGGTTGGACAGTTAGTGCACTACTTTTAACATTTGCTTATGAAGTTCCATTGGGACTAATGGCTAAGCTCATACAAAACCAAAATAAGCCAAACTTAGTCGCCTTTCAATCTCTCCACACACACAAATCAAAAGTCTTGAATTAAGTACAATGAGGTTTAAAATAAAAGCTCATGCAGAGGACTGTTTCCACTGACTGCAAGTCGTTTGTAATGTGCATATTGAGTTATGCAGTCAGTGGTAACAGTTCTCTGTAAGAAATATTTACCAGTAGATACTCTGTATTACGAAAATCTTTACTGGGTTGAGTGGAATGTTTGATATTCAAATCTTATTCATCCGTCTTCGAATATTTTTAAAAGTGAAACGAATGAAAATAACGCGAACGTATATTAAGCATTTTGTCGCCTTCTCTGTTCAAATTCCTGAACATTGAACACAAAATGGAGGACATCCTCAGTGAATAAATGTCTTTTGGGTGTGATACAAACGCGAACTTTATCTCATGTCATGGAACTCTGTATTCTCGTATACGAACATGAAGTAGGGAATAAAAAACAAGTGTGTCGCCATGTTGGTAGCAGCTCAGTCATAAAGCGACGATGTTGAACGGTTAAGTAAATGTTGCCTACTTCTAGAAATATTTACCCGAATAGTTTAAATAACCATAATTATTCCTACAAAAACTAAATACATTTTGTAATATTATTCTTTATCCACAAATGATTTAATGTGCTATTCAATGATGTTTTATAAACTATAGACATGTTGGCCATTCTCGAAAATGGCAACAATAAAATGATGACGTTCGTCATGTATGCAGTTTAATGAATGAATTTATCGCTGAAACGATTTCTTCCAGGCAACCTTGGGATGGACAGTAATGTTATAAAAACAAAAGATATGGTGTATTTGTATTGCTTGCATTTTGGTACAGCACGTCTTGTGAAAGTGGAATTATATTGACAGCCTCTGTGGCGTAGCGGTAGAACGTTCGACTACTAAGCAGGGGGCGCGGGTTCGATTCCCGCTCAGTGCAAATATTTGTATGCATGAATGTATATTTGCATTGGTCTGGGTGTTTCTATGTATGATATGTATGTATTTACAAAAAAACGAGTATCTAAGTATGTTTATCCGCATTCTAGATTCCATAACACAAGCTAGTTAAGCTATGCTTACCATGGGTCTAGATAGCATTGTGTGGAATGTTGTAGAACATTTATTTATTTATTATTTATTGTTTTTTTTGTTTACCTACGGTAATATAAATGGGAGATAGACTATTAAATTTTATCATTTTATCTCTAAAAGCTCGACACAGTTTGCTCTTATTAAATTTAAGGAGAAAATTCGTTGTTGGTATCACTTTATCCTAGCAAATTCTAAATTCGAATTCTCAAGATTTTGAATTTACTCGCAGGCGTGGAATAAAAAGAAGCGTGTCTTTATTCGAGAATGTTGTCGAGTTTGTCGCCGGCACAGGGCCGCCATTTTACCAATAGGGGTGAAATTACGCGGATTAATGTGAAACGTGACAGATCGCTTGATTAGTTTGTATACTCACATTGTAGGGATTAATTATTAATTTACTTACTTAATGGAGTGTGTGCGTGTGTCGGTTTTATTCCCAGAATTACGTCTTACGCAATTAAGATCTTATGTTATAATGTAATATCAAAGACTCCTTACTACTAGAGCGGTAATATATACTCTTCATAGAATAAAAAAGTTAGCACGTTTTCATTCTTCGGTAGGCGAGAGAGAGAGAGGCGGTAGTTCGGTAGGACACGGCGGTATTTCCGCCCAATTGAGCAGTCTGACTGGGGAAGTACCTCCGCCCTACAGAATACCGCGGCCATAATAACCTCGTGTTGTGTTTCCGGCGGTGATTAGGATAGCCAGAGTTAACTGGAGAGATTTTGTACTGTCAGTGGGAAGACCAAAAGCTGGTGCTGCATTATCTTTTACACTGACGGCACAGAAACTCTTGTGTTTACAGGGTTGGCAGCGCGAGTATGACTCCTTTTGCGTTGCACACGTTAAAACTATATTTTTTTATAAAATACTTCTTTCTATAGCAATTTTCGCGCCTTTCTATTTTTTTTATACCATTTGGGTAGCAGACAAGCACACGGCCCACCCGATGGATAGTGGTTACCGTGGCCTATGGACGCGTGTAACACCAGAGGAGCCATACTCGTGCTACCGACCCAGTAAGCAGAGAGTTTCTGTGCCGTTAGTGTAGAAGACAAAGCAAGAGAAGCCTTTAGTCTTCCCACTGACAGCACAAATTCTCCAGTGAGCTCTGGCTACCCTACTCACCGCTGGGAACATAACACGAAGTTATTATAGTCGCGGTATTCTGTAGGGCAGAGGTACTTCCCCAGTCGGACTACTCAATTGGGCGGAAATACCGCCGTGTCCTACCTAGGAATGAATTTTAAATTTCGGATTTGGAACGAGACCCGGAAACTAACGGGATAGCGGTAAAGTTGCACTTTGTAATAAAATTCAACCCAAAATGTGTAGAAAATAACATATAGCAACACTAGTTTTCTTTCGGATGTGACGTAACAAACATCAAAGGGTTGACCTAAATACGCCTCCTTTGCATGTCTTTGCTCGTGACAAATGGCTAGCCAGCCATTGTGAGGCAGCTGGCACACACAGATGGTTTATAAAATTGAGGCCGTACCAGTTATTTACTTACATGTTATGCGTTGTGTAAGCTTAGGTACGAGTTTTCCGACCGCACACAACAACTGCAGACCGCAGCAGCAGATACAGCGTACTATGAGAATTTGAAATGGATTTGAATATGATAACATTGTTTATGCCGCATGGTTTCCTTCAAAATTGAATTTGGACCACCCCATCTCTTCCTATGCGGTGTCATACAAGGCGACTAAGGGATAGGGCTGTTTAACATCAGACAGATATATACAGCTCAGACTCAGCCTCAGATGCAGGGCTCGAGTCAAAAATAGTACCAATAATAAATAAATAAACATTTAATATCACAATAAACATTTTTTCTTTCTTTCTTTGTTTCTTACCCGGAATACGGCAGTAGGCTCTCCCCCTATTACGTGGGACCGAATACAATTATTGGTGAAATTTGGGTGTTAATCCACCTCAGCGCCTAACCATAACCCTTCAGGGATAAAGGCGTGATTATATAAATGTGTATGAATGTAATATTGTTTTAATTTCGTGCTATTTACAAGTATCAAAGTTTAACAAGTAATCTCCAAGGTTGCCTGGAAGAAATCGCTTCCAGCGATAAGGCCGCCCATTGTACATTTAACTGTATGCATGCTATCTACAAGTTTTACTGTAATCTATTGGTGTATAATAAAGAACTAACTATCTATCTATCTATGTGAAGAGAGGTCATCCGATCCACATAATATGGTCCTGGTCCATAGAATTAAAAGAGTATAAATAGAATTAAAAGAGCCTTTAGTGTCAGTCCAGTAAAGAAATACATATTATACATAGAAACATCCAGACAAATGCAAATACTCATATTCATGCATACAAATATTTGCACTAAGCGGGGATTGAACCCGCACCTCCTGCGTAGCAGTGGCGTTCTCTACTGCCACGCCACAGAAGCAGCCAAAAAAAAAATACGGTGATATTAATAAAGATATATGTCCTGAGGTATCAAAGAATCAATCAATCAAATCCCCAATGGATACAACCCGCCGGAGCCGGTGGGAGAGGTTATGCCAAACTCGAACCGACTAAAACACACGGCGCCTGTAGGTCGTGACCCCACTCCCGATCCGCCTTTCGGCACCAGTATAGCACCGAAAGGGATCTCACTTTCAGGATCCACGGTGGCGATCCGGTGAGGAGACTTGCCGTGTCAAACGATATCGCGCGGTACCTCCGGATGATCCGGCAGATCATCTCCCGGAGGTCCGCCCATACGGGATGCCCGTACAGCGCCATGAACTGCACGATACCCATGTAATTACTTATTAAACTTGGATACTGATAACAATATTACGACAAGTATTAAACAGAATACACATCCACAGGTCCTCACAAACTTAATAATAAGATAGGAAAAAAGGAAATGACTCAAGCGAGATTCAAACAAGCCATCTACCGCTAGTTTTACGAACTATCCGGAGTACTATATTATTACGTATTTTTCAATTCTATATTATTCTTTTCTACATATTTATATATATATATAAATATATATATATATATATATATTTCTATATTTTTGTCCGTACTAATAGCCGGATAGCCGGATTTGGTACCACTGAACCATGTACGGTGAACCGGTGCGTTCTGCGCAACAGACGAACTGACTGTTCTTCACACGATCGAATATGGTTCGGAGCGTACCAAGTTTGGTAGTTAGGTCTGTACCATATCTAGCCATCTGTTAACACTTTAAGGTTCACTGGAATCATCAAGGATATATCGATAATCGCGACTTATGGTTCTATCTCCAGTTCCACTCAACCAGGGTCGGTAGCTTAGTGATTAAGGAGTCGGTTTTACGATCGAGAGGTCCCGGCTTAGTTAGACAAGTTTAGTTAGCCTTCAGCTTACCAACAGGCAAGGCGAAGTCCAATTGACGTGTCCTATATAAAAAAAAAGCAATATTCAGCTTAGCTGGAGGGGTTAGAGCGATTATTAGTAATTTCAGTTCTATTATTTAAAAAAAAATAGAATTGAACCTAATATACATTTTAAATCTGATTAAGAGTTTTCAAAGGAAACCCGTATAAAAGCCCATAAATATAGCACACGCGTGAACGTAAATACATATTGAATTATTCATGAAAAATAAGCTTTGAAATAAAGTTGGGCCATATATTGCCAAAAGGTTACCAGCACACAGAATAATGCTGGGCGGATATGGCGGACACGTGCAGTGATTTAAGGCCAGTATTATTAAAATGTTGGCTCAAATGTAAATCTGTTTAGTAGCAGGTTCATAAAACAATTTATATTAAGAAATTTATATAAAAATGGACCTCACCAAACCTCCATGTCTTGTCAACCTCATCTCCAAGCTTCAGGGTAGAGAGATTTGTAAACTGTATCAAAGGAAAGAAGAGGAGTCAAAAACCATAGACTGCAAAGTTAAGCTAAATTGTAGGAATTTAGCTCGACTTGTTGGAAGTGGATTCACATCGGTAGTGTAATAAATACATTTCCAGGACCTTTCCATCGTAAGGTCAACTCCTTAATCATTGAGATGCCGATGCTACACGTCGTGATGCACTGGAAAAAGAGTTTTTAGCCTCTACCTACATTTAATCTTTTTCAGTTGAAGATTCTCAAATTAAATCCACCCTTTCATAGAAAACTACAGCAGGAAAAAAAAACTACGTGTTGCACTCCGGGAGTGCCGGCAGAAGTGAAAACTTGAATATTAACGATGTGCATTTTTGATATTTTGTAATGGTTAGAGAATTATTTTGTACGAATTGCTTTCATTATCAGTATAAAAGTACTATTATTTATGTGGTGGAATACAATATTCATTTATTGCCCTATCGTACACAAACATGACAATTTATATTACATTAAAAATTTAACACTTCAGAACTATTACAATTATTTTACATTAAAAAGTTTATCACCGCCATCACACATGTGACAGTCGTGTGACATTCGCGCAAGCGCCCTGCGCCGCCTGTCCTCTCTCCATCCGTCTTACGAATTTTCGATCAGGTCACGTGTCCTGACCCGAGTTTAGAAATTTTTACCCATTCCAAAAAAAGTACACAGCGCCGCTAAAGAAGTTTTCACTTCAAAAACAATTCAATTAATCAATTAGCCCATCGTAGTCCAATGCTTGACATAGACCTCTTCCAATATTGGGAGGTTTTGGCCTACTGTTTTCACGCTCGCCAGACGGGTTAGTACAGGGTTTCATTTAGAGTTTTCTTTTTTTCGCAGTGATATCGTCTGCGTATTTTTCCGTAAGTCGCCTCTTACGACACCCGTGGGATGAGATGGTGTGGTGATACTTGTATTCTTTCTCTATCATCATACAGATATAGGAAAAAGATATATTTTTTCCTTAAATATTACGATGAAACAAAAATTCCAACATCAAAAAGTCAATTTCGTGTTTTTGTTGTTACGTCCTTGATCCTTGGGTGAGCGAAAAGGGCTGAAGTTATTCTCATCGAAATACTTTCTCTACTCACGTACAGGAAACAATTAATATGTCGATCGTGTGTTGTCACATGCAGGGGGAAAAAGGGGGAGATGAGATCGTGAAAAATGAAGGTAGGAAGGTTATTGGCCGTAGATTTAAGAAGGTCGCGGTTACGAGTCAATGATTTCTATTCAAACTACTAGACCAGCTGGCCCTCAAATTTCTTAAATCTGAAACCACTTACATACCGCACTCACTGCAGCATTGAATTTTAAATTTTACCTCTGTACAATTAAAGTCCATAATTAAATGAAAAGAGTTTCATTACACTTTTTCATTCATTCTGCAAAAAGCCTTTTAATTTTGGACTTTGAAGACTAAAATTAAATTATTATGTGAAAGAAAGATTTATTTGGTTATAAATATAATATTCTTTGAAACAATATTACAGCACAAGTAAGATAAGCCATTTATTTTTAGTATTTTGTAAAAATAAGGAGGTAGGACACGGCGGTATTTCCGCCCGATTGAGCAGTCCGACTGGGGTAGTACCTCCGCCCTACAGAATACCGCGGCTATAATAACTTCGTGTTGTGTTCCCAGCGGTGAGTAGGGAAGCCAGAGCTCACTGGAGAATTTGTGCTGTCAGTGGACTTGTCCTGCTTTGTCTTCTACTGACGGCACAGAAACTCTGTACTTACAGGGTTGGCAGCGCGACTGAGACTCCTCTGGTGTTACAGACGTCCATAGGTCATGGTAACCACTTTCCATCAGGTGGGCCGTGTGCTTGTCTGCCAACTAAGTGGTATAAAAAAAAATGTAACAATTTTGTAACTATTTGGTAATTTAGCCCAGTTAACTTCCGATTTATAATAATAATAATAATCTTTATTGGAGCAAAGAAACACAATTCAGACAAACACATATGCTGGCTGCCATAATTTGACTTATTTTAACATTGATCAACGCCAGAAGAGGAAAAAAACATTGATCAATCAAATCTATTCTATTCTTCTACAAAATGTATTGCCAAAAAAAGGACAGAGGAAAAAATGTGTCAGGGTTCCTGGCTGTGCAGGTCAATAAATTTTGAATTTCGAATGTGTTTCGAAAACTGCGCCATACTGCTAACTATCGCCAGATAGGTCGGCAGATAGGTCTGCAAACAACGCATAACGCGAGTAGCCACCGTGGCCTGCCTCTACCAGGGTGGCAGGCGGTTCCACCCATCACCCCAGGCCTGTGCTCATGGAGGGCGGAGGTCTTTCATCGACCTCCGACGCTCGAGTTGCCTCAGTACACGGGCAGCTTGGCTTGCGATCCTCCATCGCTTCCACTGCCACTCCCACCCCGCCCCTGTGTACTATTAGAATTATATAATATCATCATTTTTTTAATCAATTGAAAAAAAAATTCTGAGCTGTACTGTGTATTTGTGTACCGCATTCATTTTTATAAAATTTCAGTCCATCAGTACAGCCATTTTGCGTGTGCAAATAAATGATAGATATTGTAATCATTAATCATGATTTTTCTTCTCTCGTGTCTATGATTCATATTTGCTTATACTATTCGTGAACAAAATTCTGTCAGCTGTCAGCGGCTTTACATAAGTAATTTTAGTGCAGCAAGCACATGCTGTATTAACGTTTCGAACGATCGAATTCAACTGTCAAACCCGTGTCAAACTTCTTTTTCCACCAGCTTGCCTTTTGAATTTTTTCTCCCTTCGCCATTGCCTCCCCAAGTAACATTCTCCCACGCAATGTGATAACGTTTGGAGCACCCTGAAACAGCTAACACTTAACACAATGATTCACCAAAATCAATCATGCTGCAAA
This sequence comes from Eilema griseolum, assembly GCA_963662185.1. Taxonomy (NCBI): domain Eukaryota; kingdom Metazoa; phylum Arthropoda; class Insecta; order Lepidoptera; family Erebidae; genus Eilema; species Eilema griseolum. The sequence continues at coordinate 22,799,779 of OY759243.1, forward strand.
ACCATATTTTTTAATATATAGTGTATTTACGTGAGGCTGTTTTGATGATATTCTCGATGTAGATTTTGTTATTCAGTTTGCAACGAACATCAAAACCGAGGATATTGAGGTTATCCTGTAGCGGCAGTAATGTGTTCTAAAGAACAAAACACCTATGAAGAATAATAAACAATAAGGAAAAATAAAACACAAATACGTTAGCAAGCATTTACAATTTACAAAAGGAAAATAAAGCAAGCTAAAAGGAGAGTGTATTATGTCTTTGTACTGAAGTGAGTGATCGTATAAATCGCACACAAGCTCGCTTTAGTAGCTTTAGCGGTAAATTAAGTCTATATTGTAACTCTGTATTCTGATAATAGAGTAGATAAAAAACAATTATTTACTTTATTTAGTTATAAATTATTATATGAATATATATCTGTCGTTACATATGAAATTGCCTTTTTTTATTAAAGAAATTTGTAATCCAATATATGAAAATTAATTATTACATTATACTATAAAAATTAATTATTACATTATACATATTATATGAATTATCATTTATATTTTTATTTCTCATTATTATATCATAAACAACTACAAGAGATTTTTAATCTCTTTCATTCGATTATTTGACAATTAAATCATGTCACCTTAATGCTACAATAAATAATAAAATTCCAGCACCAATCGAATAACCCATCCCCCCCTCCCGGTGCAAAGATGCCCATCACACTTTCCGCGTTTCCTCGCTGGATTGCGATGGCCAGTCTCTGCACCGGAGCGGGAGTCACCAGTGGCCTCTATGACTCTTTGTCCAATCACCTTTACAATGTTTTTAGTCTCTTTGCCCCAGCTTCAAACAAAACTATAAAGAAATATAATTAAACCTTCGATCAATCAATCAACCAGCCCACTGCCGTCCATTGCTGGACATAGGCCTCTCCCAATGTGCGCCATTTTTTCCGATCCTCTGCCTTCCACATCAAGTCTGTCCCAGCCACCTTTTTCAGGTCGTCCGTCCATCTGGCTAGGGGGCGTCCTACCTTCCGTTTACCTTCTCGCGGTCTCGTGGCCAGCCCACTGCCACTTCAGCTTGCTTATCTGTATCTATGTCGGAAGCTTTAGTTCTCTCTCGGATAACCTAGTTCCGAATTCTATCCTAAAATTAAACCTTACCTAAAAGAATTTCTAATAAATATATTGAAACTTGTTAGGCTGTCCTTAAAAAGGAAATCCCTTTCGCGTCAGACTAGTTGGCTCTTAATAAATCTTATTTTTGACAAAGGGTCTGTGGGCCTAGGCGAGGGATTACTCTCCTTTCTTATTTTGCCAATAAGCTTTACACTTTGTGACTTTCTACTACACCCGTTATTTATCTCAATAATTTATTTTATTGAGATAAATAACGGGTGAAAAACATATAAATTATTAATAAAAAAAAATATACCACTTAGGTGGCATACAAGGCAACACGGCCCACTTGATAGGAAGTGGTTACCGTGGCCTATGGGCGTATGCAACACCAAGGGTGTTACACTCGCGCTGCCGACCACGAAGAAACCTTCTGATGCTCCTCTTGAAGAACCCCATATTATAGGTGCTTGGGAAAACCGCAGCAGGGAGGTCATTCCACAGTTTGAGTGTGCGTGGGATGAAGTTTCTTTCAAATCGCACAGTGCGCACCGTCTCAGTTCGCAATGTGTGGGGATGAATTCCCTGCCTATGGCGAGAGGTGCGATGATAGAATGTAGCTACGGGCATCATGTCAAACAATTCATCTGAGCACATACCATTGTATAGGCGGTAGAACACACATAGCGAGGCAAAGTTCCTCCTAAGACTAAGAGGTTCCACACTACCTGGGAGTATAGGATTGTCAAACAGCTTCAACGCCAATACTTTAAAATTGATTCTGCAATTGTGCTCTTAATATTAACTAGGTACAAAAATTTGATTGCCGTGTAGGTTCTCGGTTGCCATATTGATAAAGAATAGGACTCCTGTTGTTTTGTGTCCAATGGGTTTTTATATACAACTTAGGTGGCAGACAAGCACACGTCCCACCTGATGGAAAATGATTACCGTGGCCTTTGGACGTATGCAACACCAGAGGGGCAGTTTCTGTATTACGTAAGCACTAAAGGGGGGAGCGTGGTATTTGCATTGTTTATTTTTGATGACATAGTGGTGGGGGGTCTAGATAATGATTACGTAGTTATTTACTTTTTCACATATAATATAGCATATATTTCCCATAGATTAAAAATTCTAAAAACCGCCGTCACAAAAAACAACCCCCAAAAAGTCGAAAATATGTTGTGTTAGCTACCCCTATAACTTTGATATACCTAGTAATACATATTTTGATTCAAGCGTTGTCACCGTCGGGGACATGATAGGCTATATATAGGATAGGCTCACCCCCTATTACATGGGACCGAATTCAATGATTGGTGTAATGTGGGCTTTAATTCACCTCTGCCTAACCCTCCGGGTATAAAGGCATGATTATGTATTATATCTCCACCTATCCCTTCGGCGATTTACTGGCGAGGCTGTATGTTAACTTTCGGAAAGAGAACAGTCCAATCCCTTATGCCTTGATCACACGCATCGAGTGGAGAGGCGAGAGAGTGCACTCAGTCAAGTGTTCTATGATACCCACGGAAAGAGATGAGGTGGTCTAATTTGATTCCATCGAGAACCAACACGGTAAATACAGATTATAAACCAAAATCGAGCACAGTTCGTGTTAGAAAATATCTTTTTTTCTTTCACGTGCGCAAAATCCCCACGGAATCCTCCCCACCGGAGCCGGTGGAAGAGGTTATGTCCGACTCGAACCGATCAAAACGCACGCCGCCTGTGGGTCGTATTGGTTGCCGAAGGTGAGGTTGACAGGCATATCCCTCGCACCCCAGCCGACCCAGGCCATCTCTCACGATCTGGCCCTCTCCTCGGGTGTGTGGGGACTACAGAGTCCCCAAGACTACAGAGTCCCCAAGCTACAGAGTCCCCAAATGTTAGAAAAAAAAATATCTTAGCTCGCATTTAAAGCTTACTTGGTGTTACGTAAGCATCGCGGACTGGGTACTTTAAACCCAGCTGAACAAATACTGATTTGCGTACACCCTTTAAAACTTTGTAACAAAACTATTTTTAAAAAGAATCTATCGTGATTTATTTTCTGTTTTTTCAATTTGTGTACTGATCCCGACGTTTAGGTAGCTATTTAGACTACCATGGTCACCATGATCACGGAGGAACAGTTCCTGATCACGATGCTTGCAACAGCAAGTTTCGTTTTGGTCGGCAGCGTGAGTGGTGACACCCCTGGTGTTGCATACGTCCATAGGCCACGGTAACCACTGGTGGGCCGTGTGCTTGTCTGACACCTAAGTGTTATAAAAAAATACAGCGCCGAAATATCTGAAACTCGAAACAATGCAACATGGTAAATATCCTGATCATTTTGATACTGATTTTTGTATTTGTATTGATCAGGGTGTTTTGTATGTGTTTATAAAAAATAATGTGTCTAAGTATGTATTTCTATAGTTTAGAACTCATAACACAAGTCAGTTAACTTTTACTTATTTTTGGACTAGATAGCGTTAGAATGTTCTAGAATAATTATTTATAAACAGGTGTGGCCATGAAACTTCGAAACTTTGCGACACGAACGAAATACGACACTTTATAAGTTTGAGTATCATCCACAAAGTAGGTAGGTACTTATTATTTCTAAGTGCTAAAACGACTCATCATATTTCACAGAGAAAATACATACAAACATATAATAACGCCTTTATCCCCGGAGGGTTAGGTAGAAGTGAATTAACACCCACATTTCACTATCATTGTATTCTGTCCCACGTAATAGGGGGTGACTCTATTGTCGTTTTCCGGGCACTATTGTTGCCTCGAGCTATGAATCTGAGGCTGAGTCTGGGCTGTATATATCTGTCTGATGTTAAACAGCCCTATCCCTTAGTCGCCTTGTACGACACCGCATGGGAAGAGATGGGGTGGTCCAAATTCTACTCTGCTGGAAACCACGCGGCTAAGAGAACAGCGGCACAGAGAAAATATGGATAGGTATATTTAAAAAAAAGGTAAGCCAAAACGATCTGCTGATTAATGTCCGCCAGATGCGAATCTTCATTAAAATAAAGGTCCGCCGTAAATTACAGACTCTCATTAAGATGGCGGCTCATTCAAAATTATTTCAAAGGTTTCATTTATTTCTATGAAGTATATCTATAGTGGCAGTAGAGGAATGGTTAATAACATTTGCAATTAAGAGGTTACAGGTTCATAAAACAGACTTGAACCTTCATAACATAAGTAAATCATCCATTTAAACTATTTTAACAAATTGTATCGCAATTTATTTCGTTTTATTTTGTTATTTAATGTGATCCCAACGACATGGTCACGAGGAACATCACGGTTGAATTGTATTGAATTTGAATACCCTAAAATACACACATAATAACGCCTATATCTCTGGAGGGTCAGACAGAGGTGAATTAACACCCACATTTTACCAATCATTGTATTTGGTCCCACGTAATAGGGGATGCTTTTAAAGTCCAACATTAAAGTCGTGATTATATGTATGTAATACGTATGTATGTTTAAAAGCACTGTTTTAAGGTATAAAATTAAATGAATGTTTTAGCAGTGTTCGTGGTATAACAGTTGTTTTACTTTATTAGAATCGAGGCCCAGGTGATTTAATTTATATCAAAAGCTTAGGTTATATTTAAATTTAGTATATTGGCCGGATGCCTGGTATTTTAACTAATTTTAAAACTAAAATATAAGAAAACTTTGCGCTTGCCGAAAATGAAAAGAAATTAATTTGTATTCATTTTCAAATATGGAACATAGTACTCTGTGTATGAAAGTGTCAAACAAGAAACATGGCGTCTTTTTTATCGTGCTACATAAAGCTACATTTAACGTCTACATATATTATTTTGATTGCATTAACATAGAAATTTGATTGCTGCACAAGCACAAGCTTCAAGATGTAGCACAGACCTGAGTATTTGGTATGAATTTCAACTTGATACCTCGACCCTCGACGCATATCTAAGAAAAAGGTCTTGAAAGACAGACAAACGGACAGACAAACAATGAAGTGATTCTTTATGGGTTCGGTTTTCGTCCTCTTGAGGTACGGAACCCTAAAAAGATATCTTTAACCCGTCCGTTTTACAAAAAAGATTACGAAAGATAGGATTCAGTTAACAAGTTAAACTTTCTCAAATCAAATCAAATCAAATCAAATCAAATCAAATCAAATAATTTATTTGCATAACACAGGTTACAGAAAGTTAGTAAAAAATACATTTTCGATAAATGTATAGGTCCGCTGTCGTACAACCTCTTCAAGGTGTGCAAATATTTGATATTGTCTATATATGCAACATTTCAATTAGAGAGCATTCATAATATTTTAATTGCATTAATTAGTTATTGAGTTAATGTCAGAAAATTAAATAATGTCAAAAGGAAATAAGGAGATTGTTATAATTATAGTGAATGTCAACTAGGTCTATTAAAATAATAATTTCAATTAGTATATTATGTCAAATGCTCATGTCAAAGAATTTAAATAATGTATTGAATTTGAATTAATATATTACTATTTATCTTCGAGGAAGTACTTTACGTCATAATAACATTTTTCGTTCAGTAACTTTCTTAGTGCCTGTTTAAAAGTAGCTACGTTTGCCTCTTTTATGTTTTTGGGTAGTTTATTGTATATTTTTGGTGCCATGGCGAAAACACTGTTATGCATTAGAGTAGTGTTTGTGGGACACAGGCATAACCGTCTTTTATCTCTTTGCATTCGTCCAGAGGCGTCAGAGGCCAAAACAAATAAGTTAAGGTTGAGTTTAACAAATACAGCTACTTCAAAAATGTAAAGGGAAGGCAATGTTAATATATTATATTTTTTAAAGTACGGCAAGCAGCTGTCTGTTGTTTTTAACGCAAACATTGCCCTTATACAGCGTTTTTGTGCCTTAAATACTTTATCTTTATCAACAGAGTTACCCCAAAAAATTATTCCAAATCTAAGAACCGACGCAACCATGCCATGGTACGCGGTTAGGAGTGCTTGAGTATGAATTATTTGTGACAGTTCATGAAGGGCGTATACTGATTTACTGACCTTCTTACACAACTGCTCTATATGTTGTTTCCATGTTATTTTGCTGTCGATTGTTACACCCAGGAATTTTGTAAAATCTACTTGTTTTATACAATACAATACAATTTTATACAGTACAATAGCACACTAAGTTAAACATTATATTCTATAGCTGTTACTTTCAGAATCCTACAACCTCACAAACTTTACACTTTACTTTGAATTATTTGACATGATGCCCGTAGCTACATTCTATCATCGCACCTCTCGCCATAGGCAGGGAATTCATCCTCACACACTGCGACCTGAGACGGTGCGCACTGTGCGGTTTTCCCAAGCGCCTATAATATGGGATTCTTTAAGAGGGCATCAGAAGGTTTCTTCATGGTCGGCAGCGCGAGTGTGACACCCCTGGTGTTGCATACGTCCATAGGTCACGGTAACCGCTTCGGCCACGGCCCACCTAATGGAAAGTGGTTACCATGATCTATGAACGTGTGTAACACCAGTGGAGTCACATACGTGCTGCCGATCCCGTAAGAACAGAAATTTTGTGCCGTCAGCGTAGAGGACAAAGTAGAACAAGCCTTTGGTCATCCCACTGACAGCATAAAAACTCTCCAGTGAGCTCTGGCTACTCTACTCACCGCCGAGAACACAACACGAAGTTATTATAACCGCGGTATTCTGTAGGGCGGAGGTACTTCTTTTTTTTTTTTTTTATACCACTTAGTTGGCAGACAAGCACACAGCCCACCTGATGGAAAGTAGTTACCGTGGCCTATGAACTGTAACACCAGAGGAGTCACAGTCGCGCTGCCAACCCTGTAAGTACAGAGTTTCTGTGCCGTCAGTAGAAGATAAATCAGGACAAGCCTTTAGTCTTCCCACTGACGGCACAAATTCTCCAGTGAGCTCTGGCTACTCTACTCACCGCCGGGAACACAACACGAAGTTATTATAACCGCGGTATTCTGTAGGGCGGAGAGTACCTCCGCCCTAGTCGGACTGCTCAATCGGGCGGAAATACCGCCGTGTCCTTCCTCCTTAAAGGGTAGGCAGAGACAACAGCCCATCAAGTGACTCTATCCTTACATACTTCACGAGCTTAGAGTATTCTTTATTAAACATTTTATCAATTTGGCCAATATGTGTACTGCAAGGTCGACCCCGGCTGGTCTACCCGTTCACCTGTGCCTTGTAAACTTTCTTGTAAATTTTGGTGAGGGTATTTTCTATAATTTCGTCCATTTTTTTCAAAATTGTTATATGTTTAAAAAATGGCGTTGATCGTAGGGCATGGGTGAATTTTGGAACGAATAGGCAATACCGAAGAATAGTGAAAGTCGAGTGTATATTAATTTTGAGTAGGCGATCCGAAATGTCACTAAACCCAGTCGCATCCGAAGCACTATTAAGACTTAGAATTCATTACCGTCTCACGTGTTTCCTTCTTCCTACCGAAGGCTGTCTAAAGTTTGTGCCTTGCAAAATTTACCTCTTTATAACTATAATTAGTATAGATAAAAAAATTATATAAAAATTAAAAAAAAAACCCGTCGCAATAACTTCCCCCATAAAGTTAAAAATAAATTGTGTTAGTTAACACCTAATAATATTTGATTCAAGGGTTGTCATATCGGAGGACCCAAACTGGTAAAGCACTCCTTCATATTATCTGAACGATTCAAGGTCCCCCTGATATAACAACGCTTGAATCAAATATTACTAGGTATTTTAGAGTTAAAAGGTTAACTAACACAATTTATTTCTAACGTTTAGGGGGAAATTTTTGTGACTATTTTTGTGGATTTTTAAATTTTAAATTTAATTTTACACGTTTTAAATTTATAGATAACATAGTCTGATTTTGGTCGATATATCTTTTGAAATTGATCTAGTAGTCAAACCCTTTCATCTACTCATATTGACAGAATTGTGAAAAATATGTGCTCCGTTATTTTGTGGCGGCAGCCATCTTGGACCGATTTATTTCAAACATATCTAAGAACACTCCCGACTAATATACCTTTCAAACAAAAAAACACATTCCAAATCGGTTCATCCGTTCAGGAGTTACGTTGCCACAGACACACACACAGACACGCCAAACTTATAACACCTCGTCGTTTTTTTTTATCTAGGACCCGCTAACTTGAGTCCACATCGCCTGATGGTAGGCTAAAGGCAAAGTCTCAGGAAAGAGCACCATTACAGACACTAAGTAATGTTAAAATGGTGGCACTCAGCTTGGCGGCCTCATCAGATGCTGTTTCACGCCCCGCTTAAAGGACTCGTTTTTACGTTGGGGGTTAAATAACTGAATGGTTATTCTGAAGTTAAGGTCTCAGCATACCAATTATAAGAGTCAAAGTCAAAGTCAAAGTCAAAGTCAAAGTCAAAGTCAAAGTCAAAGTCAAAGTCAAAATCAAAGTCAAAGTCAAAGTCAAAGTCAAAGTCAAAGTCAAAGTCAAAGTCAAAGTCAAAGTCAAAGTCAAAGTCAAAGTCAAAGTCAAAGTCAAAAATCATTTATTCTGTAACCATTGTATCTTTTGCAACCTACACATAACCTAATTCCGTCAAATCTAATAATGAAAATGTCGCCCTAATCCCCAGCACATGGCGATAGTCATCATGGCCCCAATGTTTTCTTTGTTATCTCGCCTCAGAATTACGGTTCCTACTGGACCATTATTCGACTTGACCAACTGGGGCGTAACCATATCTTAAACGTGATATTATTTTAATCTTACTTTGCTGTGAATCGAACTTGGACCGTTGTACTGTTCCTTATAATCAATCCATTAATTAGCTTATCGCAATCCACTGCTGCACATAGACCTCTCCTAATGTTGGGAGATTTCCTTTTCTAACAGTTATAAAACAAGTGTAAAATCTAAGAAATTAATTTACATATAAAGATATTGTTTGACTCGATTTGACATATTATACTACTATATTTTTATGAAAACATAATATAACATAAACTCACGCCTATATCCCCGAAGGGGTAGGCTAGGTGCTAGCACCCACATTTCACCAGTTAATGTTTAGGTCCCAAAGCAATAGGTGGCGAGCATATTGCCATTAACCGGGCACTTATAAAGCTGCGATAAATACACACATAACTTCAAAAAGCATCGAAAAGACATTGGTGTGGTATGGTAAAACCTGGGATGGAACCCGAGACCCCGTCTCAGCAATCCATTACCCATACCACTAGACTACCGCAGTTCACATATCAGTATCACACAGGTACTCATATAAATAACCGATTAACTATTTTTGCGGTACGCTATGATAGCCGTTTTGATTCGACTGATTTGCTCGGATTCTTTTTTTTGGTGCGCTTAATATTGGACAACGAACTGTTAGACGAATAACTAAAGAAGAATATAGCAAGACTGGCACAGAAGAAAATAAACTTCACACACCAAAAATATAGAAAACGAGCAAAACCAGTCGTGTCAAAACGGCCATCACAGCGTGCCGCAACTATAGTGGTTCGATATTTCCTTAAAACGAGTTTCTAAATAGAATAATATTTAATGAACTGAGTTTTAAATAAATCATTAAAAAAACACATTAAGATTGTATACGAATGGAGTGTAGTATACTTTTTTATTTACGTGCGAAAAATCCCCACGGATACCCCGGATACCGGAGCCGGTGGGAGAGGTTATGTCGGACTCGAACCGACTAAAACGCACGCCGCCTGTGGGCTTTTTTTTGTTGCCGAAGGTGAGGTTGACAGGCATATCCCTCGCACCCCGGCTGACACAGGGCCATCTCTCTCGATTTGGCCCTCTCCTCGGATGTGGGGACCACAGAGCCCCCAACTCGTCCCCGTAAATGGGGAGGAGCGCCAGCAGACACGCCGCCGCCGCGGCCTGCTTCTGCCAGGGTGACAGACGGCTCCACCCGTCACCCCCAAGCCTGCGCTCATGGGGGGTGGAGGTCGTCCATCGACATCCAACGCCCGAGTTGCCTTATAGGCGTGTAGTTTACTGAGCTCCTGATTCACTCTATGAAAAACACAAAGCAAGATTACTATAACACTGCTAGAGATAATAGTAGCCCCCTAATAGTACTTACCGTCTATGCGCGTTCGTAGGTATCTTAAGCAATTGAAATCCACCATCTTGTAACGTTATAACTACGTTTAAAACTCATTGTCAAGTAGAATGATAGGCCTCTTCAGATATGCTTTCTCATTACAATAATTGGCCATTAGGATTAGGTTCGAGAAAGTATTATTTCGTTATTTATTGTAGGCTTGAGTTCCGTTTCTTATTGTAGTATTATTGCTGCCCACCATACTAGACCTGTCTAATACTGTAGTATTGCACCAACAACGCTCCATTCAAATTTTGTTATCCCACTTATCCCAGCGTTGATGCTCAAAACATCGCTGTATTCGTAAGGTGCCATAAACATTACCGGTGACGATTTTTTAAACCACTTGGATGGCATACAAGCATACGGCCCACCTGATGGAAAGTGGTTACCGTGGCCTATGGACGTGTGCAACACCAAGGGAGTCACACTCGCGCTGCCAACCCTGTAAGCACAGAGAGTTTCTGTGCCGTCAGTGTAAAAGCAGGACAATCTTTTGGTCTTCCCACTGACAGCACAAAAACTCTCCAGTGAGCTCTGGCTACCCTACTCACTGCCGGGAACCGTCGTGTCCTACCTCCTACTAAAACAAACATCATTTAAGGCCGGCGCTCACTATATAATTGAGTATTGTAAATAACGACTATGCTCTCAAAATAGCATTCTGAAAACTCCAAAACAACATTTTGAAAAAATTAGCTTACGTGATCCGACCAGTGATGCTCATGGCAGCCAACGTGTTCATTGACTTTTGTGATCTGGTGTCTGTAGTCCGTCAAGCCAGCACTTTGTTATTCGTTTACTGTTGGATGGAGAACAGCTTTTTTTTTTTTACGTGCGCAAAATCCCCACGGATACCACCCCACCGGAGCCGGTGGAGGAGGTTATGTCGGACTCGAACCGACTAAAACGCACGCCGCCTTTGGGTCGCTTTGGTTGCCGAAGGTGAGGTTGACAGGCATATCCCTCGCACCCCGGCCGACCCAGGGCCATCTCTCACGATCTGGCCCTCTCCTCGGGTGTGGGGACCACAGAGCCCCCAACTCGTCCCCGGAAAGGGCAGCTTGTCTTGCGATCCTTCGTCGCTCCCGCTGCCGCTCCCGCCCCGCCTCCTCCTTCACGAGCATTACTAGCTCGTGGAGAACAGCTCTAACCCTTAGTGGTTATCTACGACACTGACAGGAAGAAATAGGGTGGTTCTTTATACTCCACCGCGAAACACAGCACACGGCAGTTTTTGTAAAGCTTGTCCTGCTTTGTCTTTTACACTGACGGCACAGAAACTCGTGTGTTTACAAGATTGGCAGCGTGAGTGTGACTCCCTTGTTGTTGCACACGTCAATTGACCACGGTAACCACTTTTCATCAGGTGAACCGTGTGCTTATCTGCCAACCAAGTGTATAAAAACTAATAACAAAGTGCTGCCATACTGCCTGCTATGCAAAATTGCTATTCGTTGAATATTTAAAATCCTAGAAGCTACATTTCACCTTTCCTAACTCCTAGGTTCCTAAGCAAAAAATACTCTGATTTTTGCTTTTTAACTGGCGAGTTCTTAATTATTTTTTAATTGATGATGACGTTCTATCTCTATGCCTCTCTAGCAATAAAGCGTTCAACTGATACGACGGAAGTAACAAGTGGATTTCCGCTCAATGTAAATATATTTGCATTTGTCTGGTTGTTTCTTTGTATAATATTGTATTTACATACAAATCAGACATCCCCATTGTTGACTAAACGATATCGCGTAAAAGTACTTTTTATTTGATAACGAAATAGTTACATAAAACTCATGCAGAATGAGCGGAGACTTACTGAAAGAACAAATGATGCGAACGTCTTGAAAAACGTCTGGGTGAAATAAATATAAAAGGTAATACACGAACAGGTTGATCGATGTAAGGGGATGTAAACGTATGTTACAGTATAAAGTAGCATAATATAATATTGTGTCTACACACCCCTGAGCGAATACGGAGTATTTGTTTTTATGCTTTAACCGATTCGAAAAAGAAACGCAGTTCTCGGGTTGTTGTCAGCATTCTTTTGTAACGGTTCGGTAATCGATCGCTATTTAATTTGTGTTTCTTACGCAATATCTTAGCCAATTATGAAAGAACTTTTATTATTCTTGAGGTGTTGGGTAGTTTCAGAGTGATCCTATATCCAAGAAGTCCAGATCTTATGTTGAGATCTTTGAGAAATTTGGAGAAACCGCCAAAATTACAGGAAAGCGTGCTTACTTAGTTTGTATCAGCTATCAGCAAAATTAATGTGGTTTAGTTTAAAAAAAAAAGCAAATGACTAAGTGCTTTCTATTAAAATTACAATGTAGTAAAAATTAATAAAATACATCTTAAAAATGATACTTGACAGTACGTACGTATTAATCAATATTATTCTACTTCTAACAGATCAATAAATCTGTGAAATTGCCTGATTTGTTGACATTTATGGTCATTGCTCCTCACCCTTAAGTAGTAGCGTGATAATATATAGCCTAATACCTTCTTCGATAAACGAACTCTTCAATACAAAAAGGATTTTTCAAATCAATCTAGTGGTTTCTGAGATTAGCACGTTGAAAAAAACAAACACTTCAACTTGATATTATTGTTATAGATTTATTTCAATTATTTTATTTGAATCTTTTATCTTTTATTGTCTATCAAATAAGTACAATTGGAGTATCTGTTTGTAATGTCAAGTAATAGCGTTTTAATTAACGCATATTATTATGAAAGTTTGATGGCAGAGTAGAATTTCCCATGCGGTGTCTTACAAGACGTCTAAGGGATAGGGCTGGTTAACATCAGACAGATATATACAGCCCAGACTCAGGCTCGAGTCATCAATAGTGCCCGGAAGACATCAATAGGCCGATAAAATCATTGTTTTCGGCTCCACGTGATAGGAGATGCCTATCACGTGGGCCGAAAACAATCATGTAGGCCAATGTTCAAACCACGCGTATCTATTCAAAAAAGTATGTGATAATAAAAAATATATATATCTCGAGACCCGAGTAAACTTTTATTACCCATGATGACGACAAGCTTGTATAAAAATAATAGCTTTTGTATACACATACAAAAGCTATTATTATATTCAGATTTTTAATAAGATACCAAAAGAATTAAGAGAGCTACCTCAACCACGATTTTCTCATTCTTTAAAGAAATAGCTCACGGATAGATGTTTTTACACAGTGAAAGAATTTATAACACATAAAAATAAATAGGAGTAAATAATGTAAGTAGACTAAATAAAAATAAAATAATGAAAGTAATTAGAATGTGATGTGACTACTGAAACTAATTACTTATTGAGACAAGCTGTAATAATTTTATTGACATTCGAAGTATTGTAATATTGATTACCAAATTCCATAGATTGATGACTGTAAGAACTGATAACACTTATTGTATCTAATATTGATAACTAATAAAATTTGCATGCTGCAAATTGCAGCTAAGCTGTGCATTAACATAATATTGTAAGATCCATGTTACCATGTTTAAAGGCAAATAAATTATTCTTATTCTTAATGTTTTTTTTTCTTTTATACCAAGATGACAGACAAGTACACGGCCCAACTCATGGAAAGTGGTCACCGTGGCCTATGGACGTGTGCAACACCAAGGCAGTCACACTCGCGCTGCCAACCCTGCAAGCATTGAGAGTTTCTATGCCGTCAGTGTAAAAGACAAAGCACGACAAGCTTTTGGTCTTCCCACTGACAGCACCAAAACTCTCCAGTGAGCATGATATCTGTAATAAGAAATACATTTAAAATAATGTCTAATTAAGTGAGTATTTAAAAAGTTACCTTTAACAAACCTACGTAATGCCAATACAATTTCATTCCTAAGGCTTCTCTTACAGGTGGGTAGTTAATTTTTAATTGAAAAATAAATACTTAACTGTATCTTGCGAAGATATTACGTCATCTAATAGCGACTTCAAAGCTTTCTCTTTGAAGCTCGGGAGCCGTCATTAATTTTAATTTACACATCAATTTTTCCGGCTCCCAAGCCTGAGAAGAAAATACGTCTGTCAATTATCAGATGTATCAGCTTGTACATAGGTGAAGTAGGCTTAGGAGCCGACAATCTTGCTGGGGCCCAAAACATCTTATCTAGGTAATTAGGATATTTTGTCTATTTATTACTATTATACAATTGTAAAGCTGTCATATCTGTACATTTGAGAATAACAAAGATGAACGAAAAATATATTTGTTTGGAATTCGTGGCTGTATGTCTGCGCTGCGGTATTTTTTGGTTCAATGGTCTTGGTTAGACTTAAAATCTTAGGTTTAATCACTATAGAACTGGAGATATGCTGCAAGTGGAACGCTAGTACAATAAATAAACTATTAAACCAAATACATACTTAAATTCATGTTTCCTTTGTTCCAGATGAGCGGTCCAACACAGTATTTCTGGTACCGCACCACTCTTCAAATATCGGAAGACATAAATTACCCAGAAACCTTCAACTATAAAATCGCTCTAGCCCTCCTTATCGCTTGGATTCTCGTCTACTTATGTATGATCAAAGGAATCGCCTCCTCAGGCAAAGTAGTTTACGTAACAGCTACCTTCCCGTACATAGTCCTGGTAATTTTCTTCTTTAGAGGCATAACTTTGAAGGGGATGGGTGATGGATTGATTCATTTATTCACGCCGAAATGGCACAGGATTTTAGACCCTGTTGTCTGGTTAGAAGCAGGCACGCAAATATTCTTTTCGCTTGGCCTTGCTTTCGGAGGCCTAATAGCATTTTCATCCTACAATCCTGTGGATAACAATTGTTACAGAGACGCGATAATGGTCTCTATGACGAATTGCCTAACGTCCATGTTTGCAGGCATAGTTGTTTTTTCCATAATTGGCTTCAAAGCTACAATGGTTTACGAGAAATGTTTGGATGTGAGGAATGAGACTTTGTTGGAGGTTTTTGGGCCTGCGTTTCGGTCTATGGTGCTACCTGAGGCTGGGGAGACGGTGATAGTGGATCTGCACGGGAATTTGACGAAATTAATAATGCCACATTTACCAGTATGTGATCTGCAAAAGGAGCTGGATAATGTAAGTACCTCAGTTACCTACCTAAGCATTCGTTGGGAGAAAAGTTTATGTTTAAGCTGAATTACATCAGGCTGGATAAAGCATGCACCAGAGGCTCGTACGTCAATTAGCAAGCATGCCTGTCTGCTGGGGAGGCTTATTTCAAACCTGAAGAGCTTTGTGGAGCTCAACGCGCTAATAACCCAAAACTTCTATGTTTATAATGTGTAAAAAAGGCCCATATTCAGTTTATTAACGAAAGGCGATATTGAAGCATTGCATCTAGATCAGTTGTTGGATGTTTTAGGACTCCAACCGCCCATAACGACAGCTATAGATGTCAACGTGCTCTCCGAGGTACGAACAGACCAATGCAAATACTCATATACATTGTTGTTGTATTCCCGGCGGAGAATAGGGTAGCCAGAGCTCACTGGAGAGTTTTTGTGCTGTCAGTGGAATGACCAAAGGCTTGTCCTGCTTTGTCCTCTACACTGACGGCACAAAATCTCTGTTCTTACCAAGGTCGGCAGCACGGATGTGACTCCACTGGTTTTACACACGTTCATAGGTCATGGTAACCACTTTCCATCAGGAGGGCTGTGTGCTTGTCTGCCATCTAAGTTGTATAAAAAGAAAAAAAAAACATGCAAACCTACAAATATTTGCACTGAGCGGGGATCAAACCCGACCGCTTTCACTACTGCCACACCACAGAGCCTGTTAATATTTTTAGCTATCTTCTCTAATTTAAAAAAACTAACATAAGCTTTTGTTTACAGACAGCCTCCGGCACAGGCCTCGCCTTCATCATCTTCACGGAAGCTATCAACCAGTTCCCTGGCGCCCAGTTCTGGTCCGTCCTATTCTTCCTGATGCTGTTCACTCTTGGCATCGACTCGCAATTCGGAACACTAGAGGGAGTCGTCACTTCCATTGTGGACATGAAGTTATTCCCGAACTTAAGAAAGGAGTATTTGACGGGAGGGATATGCCTGATGTGCTGCTTGCTGTCGATGGGTTTTGCTCATGGAGCTGGCAGTTATATTTTTCTGCTGTTCGATATGTATAGTGGGAATTTTCCACTGTTGATAATAGCCTTTTTCGAATGTATTGGGATTGCTTACGTCTATGGCGTGAAGAGGTAAGTTTATGATTTATTGTTTTATAGACATAAATATATATTATGTTTATTGAAATATCAGTCAGTCGCGGTAGCCTAGTGGTATGGGTAATGGACTGCTGAGACGAGGTCACGGGTTCGATCACAGATTTTACCATGGCACACACCAATTACTTTTCGATGCTTTTCGAAGTTATGTGTGTATTTATCGCTGGTTTATAAGTGCCCGGTTAATGGCAATAGGCTCGTCACCTATTACATTGGGACCTAAACATAAACTGGCTAAATGTGGGTGCTAGCACCTCTGCCTACCCCTTAGGGAATATAGGCATGAGTTTATGTTATGCTATGTTTGAAATATCACTAGCTGATCTGCTGGGCTGTTGGTACCCTCTTGGGGAATGTCTGTATGTATATACTAGCTGATGTTCACAGCTCTACCTGCTTGGATGTAGGTTATAAATGTAACCTACAAGTTCTACAATAGACTTCTACTTCTTGTAATCTACCAAATATACACCAATAATCAATTACCGTTAATACGGTAAAGCCGTTGTCTTCCTAGATATTTTTTTGTTTCTTTTTTTTCCTTATTAGCGTTCGTTTTTCGTAACACTATCGAATGGCATGGATATTCGCTGCAAACTGATTAACAGAAATTACATCGAGAGCATCATCAAAACAGCCTCGTGAAAACTCGGACTCCTGAACAAAGTGAGACGTTTTTTAGCGCCGAAGCAGCGGTGTCTTCTCTATAAAGATACAAATTCGCTCCTGCGTGGAATACTGCTCGCATTTCTAGGATGGCTCTGCGAAATACCTACTAGATGCTCTCGACAGGTTGCAGCGACGCGCGGTCCGAATTAATGGGAACCCTGAGGTCACGAACACACTCGAGCCTTTGCAGATGCGTAGAGATATTGCTTCCTTGGCTGTATTTTACCCCGTCTCTACCACGGTGAGTGTTCTGATGAGCTCTTCCAACTAATCCCACCATCTCCTTTCCTACATAGGACAACACGTGCAGGTCTTAGATGTCACTCTCACACTGTACAGAATACACGAGCAGGAACCAAGCGGTTCGGAGACTCTTTTCTTTGCCGCACCACCAAGACCTGGAATTCATTACCAGCACACGTGTTTCCTTCTTCCTACAGTCCCGGGACCTTTAAGCGGGGCGTGGAAAAGCATCTGCTGTGGCTACCAAGCAGAGTGCCAACATTGTAACACTTAGTGCCTGCAATGCCTCTTTCCTGAGACTTTGCCTTTAGCTTACCATCAGGCGAGGTGAAGTCAAGTTGGCGTGTCCTATATAATAAAAAAAATGGTTGATGTCTTTTTTAAACCAATGTAACGTTCTTTTCAACGATTATAATTGTTATTAATTTTGATAATCAACTTTTTCGTTTATCTCTCTAGTCTCACCAGCTAGCCAAACAATTACATTTATACTTTTTACAGCTATCATAGCCCTTTGATTTAACTTCACGTAAGCTCCATAAAAAATCCAATTACAAAACATTATTTTGTAACATAATTTTATGATTAATTGATTAAATATGATTAAAAAATATTAATAAAAGTATGTATGATTTAAAAATATTATTGTTATTATGTGTAATCGGAACTAATCTTCCGAATGTCAAAAACTACTACGAATATATACTATTAAGAAACGAGAATACTCACCGTTTTTGACATCAGGAAGTTTAAGATTACATTGAGACTGAATTTTGAATAGATTTATATTACGAGTACTGCCATTCAGTAAAGAAATTCGCCCTGTATATAGATTTGATTCGGTGTGAAGCGTTCAGTCAACGAGAAAAAATCTTTTTATATTAGAATGCATGTGCCCACATTTAATGTATAAGCGATTTCAGAATCTCCTGAGGACTTATTTAATATATTTTATGTTTTGTTTATTGTTTTGTGATCGATATTATTAACCTAACCTTTAAAAAATTGAAGGAACTAACTAGCCGAAGCAGTCGTCGAGCAAGTTTTATTACTTTTATTACGCTTCCGAAGGTACGCACGAACTACGGCAAAAAAATGTTTACCTACGAAGGCGCACAACTTTATAATAAAATACCCTCATCTATAAAAAGTATAACCTCTCTTCATACATTTAAACAGAAGTTAGCACAACACGTCATCGAGACATATTAACTCGTTAACGACATACGAACGAAATATTGCTGGTACATTGTGTACTATTATTGTTTCTCGTAAAGTGACATGTAAGTCTTTTATCATTCAATCATTAAACCTATGATCGGTTTAACACCTGTGGTGATTAATAAATTAAATTTTGTTAAGCTACTACCTGGCTACGGCGACGCAAACGAGGGTTATAATTTTGACAGGCTATGTATGTATGTAGGTTCATCTATTTCCTGATAGCTTAACAACTACCTATTAGAACTGGACAAATGAGGTGTTATTAGAAGCGTCTTAGTCGTCCGCTGGTTATAGACTATATAACGAGTCACTGAATCTATTGTGGCGCCCTCCAGCCTCATAAAGAACTGTGTTAAAAAATAAATTTGGGCATATATGTCGAGTTTGGTATCAAATGAAAGGGCTTAATTAGCATATTCCAAATATGTATAAATTATATCTATTAATTTCCCCAAAACAATATAAATAAAATATGTAATAAGTTTAAAACTGAAACCCGACTACTGAGAAATCTGTCTGAGGTAGGACACGACGGTATTCCCATCCGAATTGAGCAGTCTACCTACAGAATGCCACGGCTATAATAACCTCGTGTTGTGTTCCCGGCGGTAAGTAGGGTAGCCAGAGCTCACTGGAGAGTTTTTGTGTTGTCAGTGGGAAGACCAAAGGCTTGTCCTGATTTTGTGTTCTGCACTGAAGGCACAGAAAATCTCTCTTCTTACAGGGTTGGCAGCACGGATGTGACTCCACTGGTGTTACATACGTTCATTGGTCACGGTAACCACTTTCCATCAGGTGAGCCGTGTGCTTGTCTGCCACCTAAGTTGTATAAAAAAAAAATCACGCTCAAAAAGGGGTTAACAGGAAAATATCAAGGATAGCCGTGGTCTTATGCCACTTACTCCAACAAAACAATACATTCTAGGGAAAAGTGGCTTACAACCATGGCTATCCTTGATATTTTCATGTTTAACACATTTTAGAGCGTGATTTCTCAGTAGTCAGGTCTTATTTTTAAACTTATGTCATTGACTTTTCTAAAGACAAGATCACGGGTCAACATAATTGAATTTCAATGTTTTTTTCACGGACGTAGACTCGAGAAATTCTTGTGTCCTGACACCTCGAAGGGTGTCGACCTTATTTCCCAAATTTTCCTCCTAAAATATCGGATATTTATAGATAAAAAATCCCTATCTCGAACGCAAAATATCGTGTAAAAGTTTTTAGGGTTCCCTAAGGGTAAAAACAGAACCCTATTATTAAAACTCTGCTGTCCTTCAGTCTGTCTGTCATCATACTATATCGCATGAACCGTGTTAGTGAGTCAGTTGAATTTAGGGCACGCCGTAGTAACGGCGTTAAGACCCATCATGGGGGAGTGGCTAGAGAGGCCACACGGCAGCCTCTCGTACCGTCTGACGCAGATGATCACCGAGCACGGATGCTTCGGAAAGTATCTGCGTCGGATGCAGAAAGAGCCAACGTCCGAGTGCCATCACTGCGACGCGAGCGAGGACTCAGGTCCGCACACGCTCACCGAGTGTCCGGCGTGGGAGACGCCGAGGCGGGAGCTTGTGGCGGCCCTGGGAGTGAGGGTTCTCACGCTCTCCACCTTGCTCGCGGCGATGGTTCGCTGCGCGGATGCGTGGGCGGCCGGCGCCTCCTTCTGCGAGCAAGTAATGCTCGTGAAGGAGGAGGCGGGGCGGGAGCGGCAGCGGGAGCGACGAAGGATCGCAAGACAAGCTGCCCGCGTACGAAGGCAACTCGGGCGTCGGAGGTCGATGAACGACCTCCGCCCCCCATGAGCGCCGGCCTGGGGGTGACAGGTGAAGCCGCCTGTCACCCTGGCAGAAGCAGGCCGCGGCGGTGGCGCGCGTGGCGCGCCTCCCCGTTTCTGGGGACGAGTTGGGGACTCTGTAGTCCCCACACCCGAGAAGAGGGCCAGATCGTGAGAGATGGCCCTGGGTCGGCCGGGGTGCGAGGGATATGCCTGTCAACCTCACCTTCGGCAACCAAAACGACCCACAGGCGGCGTGCGTTTTAGTCGGTTCGAGTCCGACATAACCTCCTCCACCGGCTCCGGTGGGGAGGTATCCATGGGGAATTTGCGCACGTAAAAAAAAAAAAAAAAGTCAGTTGAATTTTTTACAGATCCATTTCTGTTGCCGCTTGAACAGCAAATACTAAAATTTTAAATTTAAACGACTCCTATCTCAAAACACAACTTTCAAAAAGCTTTTCACTTTTCTTTTATACCACTTAGTTGACAGACAAGTACTCGGCCCACCTGATGGAACACCAAGGGAGTCCCTGTAAGCACAAGAGTTTCTGTGCCGTCAATTTAAAAGACAACGAAGGACAAGCTTTTGGTCTTCCCACTGACAGGACAAAAACTCTCCAGTGATCTCTGGCTACCCTACTCACCACCGGGAACACAACACGAGGTTATTATGGCCGCGGTATTCTGTAGGGCGGAGGTACTTCCCCAGTCGGACTGCTCAATTGGGCGGAAATACCGTCGTGTCCTAACTCCTGCAATACTAGTCGCACTTGACCGGTTTTTATAATATTTTTAGCACTTATACTCCAGACATTCGATTATTATATTTTTAGCAATCTAAGGCGCTCACTCGAGTTCTATAAAAAAATATTTTATTTGTGCAAAAGTCGATGAAATCGGTTAGTGAAGACTCATTCATTCGTTATGAAGGGTTGTGAACGGCTCCATCGGAGCGTGAGGACCACAGAAATATATTAGGATAGAAAGGTTATATAAGCAGTGCTCACCTGCATGTCGCGTTTGGTGACTTTTTCGCTGTAAATAAATACTCACGAGAGATAAGAAATGCCTCTATTTTTCAAATTTACGCCTCCTTTTTTAACCCCCGACGCAAAAACGACGAGGTGTTATAAGTTTGATGTGTCTGTGTGTGTGTGTCTGTGACATCGTAGCTTCTTAGTGGATGAACCGGTCTTTTCGTTTGAAAGGTATATTACTCGATAATGTTATCAAAATGGGTATCAAATGAAAGGGCTTGATTAGTAGATCAATTTAAAAAGTGTAATAGCATAAAAAATGTAAATTTAAAAACAAAGTTAAAAATAAATTGTGTTAGTTATTAATTTAATTATAAATTTAATCATTCTCAAAAATGTTAAAAATAAATTGTGTTAGCCCTATAACTATTTTAATTTAAAAAGCACTCCGACATATTATTGGAAAGATCTAAGGTCCCCCGACAATACATCGCTTGAAATATTACTAGGTATATCAAAGTTATAAAGCTAACCAACATATTTATTTTTTATTTTTTGAAGAATGATTTTTGTGACGGGGTTTATTACTTTTTTATTTGATAGCACAATAGGGCATGGCGTATACACGGTATTTTTAACGATGTTATTACAGCCAGTCTCCACAGTACTGATTAAGCGTTCGAAAGTTCCTATTTAACCCCTAGTTTTCACTAGAAAAAAAAGTTATCACAAAACTTGGTGAAGACTAGTCAAAACTCAATACTTGTTTTATACATGTTCGCGACTGTCTCAGATACTTTTTCGTTCACATATTACGTGTAGCGAACAAGTTATAAACAAGTTTAAAACACTTACGTTCACACTGAAAGCCTGTGACATATTGAACTTGTCAAATACATGTTTTATACTTAGGTAACAAGGGGTATTAAGGCAGGAATTGTTTGAAAAGTTGGCACGCGTTTCTCTCTCACTTGACCGTTCTATCCTAATATATTTCTGTGGTGAAGACACACGACTGGGTTTAGAGGTCACTTTGGGATATTTCTATGCAATAAACTGGAGAATACGGTCGTTTTAGTTACCTACTTTTATTTAAAAGAATATATGAGAAAAATATATTGACTTATATTAACTATATTTAGTTTTTGCCCGTGACTTCGTCTGTGTTTCGTTCGGAATATGTAAGGATATGTTTACTTCTGTAACTCGAATATACATGTGTTATACCTATTTTCATATACCTATTCATATTGTGAAGATTTTTTTTTCGAGTGATTGACAATTTAATACAGATTTTTACTTATTATTGATTTCTGACATTAAGAAACCCTAAAAAACTAACATGAAAAGAAAAATGCATACAGGTACCCATTGTTTAAGCATAGGGAGCGGGTAGGGTAATAGTTTTGGTAACTTTCGCTAACAAGGGGAGAGGATTAAATAATTGTAATAAATCTGCTTACGTAATACTTGAACGGCCCCCGTGGGTTATTACCGGGATAAAATAATCTATCACTGTACCCCCCCCCCCCTTCCACCACCAGAGACGATAGGAGAGGTTATCTCAGTGTACATTAAGTTTGTTTTTAAAAACCACTTGGGTGGCTTTTAAAAAGAACCTACAGTAAACTGAAGAGTTTTGTAATCCTCTTCAGTCAGCAAGTCGGGTGTATTTAAATTTAAGGGGAAAATATAATCCCAAACATTTTTAACGATCCAAGTTTGATGTTGCTACCTGCCTTTTAAGGTTGTGAACGAGTTACATGATCATCTTTCAATCCTACAGTCAACGATAAAAGTAGCTTAATAAGACATTCTGTTTGATAGATTACCTTAGCTCTTAAATTTTTCATGAAATAATAAACACAAAACATAACGTAACATAAACTCACGCCTATATCCCCGAAGGGGTAGGCAGAGGTGCTAGTTTTTTTTTATACCACTAAGGTGGCCCACCTGATGGAAAGTGGTTACCGTGGCCTATGAACGTTTGTAACACCAGAAGAGTCACAGTCGCGCTGCCAACCCTGTAAGTACAGAGTTTCTGTGCCCTCAGTGTAGAAGAAAGGGCAGGACAAGCCTTTAGTCTTTCCACTGACAGCACAAATTCTCCAGTGAGCTCTGGCTACCCTACTCACCGCTGGGAACACATCACGAAGTTATTATAGCCGCGGTATTCTGTAGGGCGGAGGTACTTCCCCAGTCGGACTGCTCAATTGGGCGGAAATACCGCCGTGTCCTACCTCCTAGTACCCACATTTTGCCAGTTATAATAAATACAACAATTAGATGAATTAACTTGACAGCCTCTGTGGTATAGCGGTAAAACGTGCGACTGGTATACAGTGATTCGATTCCCGCTCAGTGCAAATATTTGTATTGCATGAATATGTATATTGTTTCTATGTATGTATGTACGGTAAGCTTCAGAGAAAAGGAACCCCCGCGGCGATATTCTTTAAGTATTGAGGGGGTCTGTTTTCTCTGACGCTGTGTGTACAAAAAAGGTATCTAAGTATGTTTATGTGCATTCTAGATTCCATAACACAAGCTAGTTAAACTATGCTTACCATGGGTCTAGATAGCGTTGTGTGGAATGTTGTAGAATATTTAGGTATATTTATTTACTTTGTTGTCTGAGGGTTATAAAACTATTTTTACATCAATTACTTGATAAGTACATTCATTTCAAAATAAGAAATCGATCAATTGCGAGTGGGACTCACGCACTGAGGGTTCCGTAAACATTAAGGGATAAAATAAGAACTGCTTCGGGCAGTTGGAGCTCACTGCACAACTCCTAAAGTGGTATGCGGAGAGAGTCCCTGTCAGATAAACTGCTGACCTGAAAAATAGTTGATACTATATACTTTAAGGTAAACGGAAGGTAGGAGGCCCCCTAGCCAGATGGACAGACGACCTGAAAAAGGTGGCTGGGACAGACTGGATGTGGAAGGCAGAGGATCGGAAAAAATGGCGCGCATTGGGAGATGCCTATGTCCAGCAGTGAACTCCGATGGACTAATTGATTGATTGATATACCTTAAACATACTTTAGACTGGAAACTGTGGGAGGAGGATCAGATGGTAATGTCCAGTAGACTGCAACAGGCTAGAATTTAAACATAACATAACATAAATTCACGCCTATATCCCCGAAGGGGTAGGCAGAGGTAGCACCCACATTTCGCCAGTTTATGTTTAGGTCCCAATGTAATAGATGGTGAGCCTTTTGCCATTAACCGGGCAATTATAAACCTACGATAAATACACACATAACTTCGAAAAGCATCGAAAAGTCATTGGTGTGTGCCACGGTAAACCTGGGATCGAACACGAGACCTCGTTTCAGCAGACCATTACCCATACCACTAGGCTACCGCTGACTTTAAACTAGTTTATAATCGCACTTTTTTGTGATATAGCTAAGTTGAAACCTTTCTGATACAGTTATTTACAGATAAATACGGAGAGCCTTTAAACAGCAAGTATTCAAGAAAATCTACTTCGTAAGATGTCACATTTCAAATTAACAAGTCGATTGTGAATACCCAAAACTTTCCTTGAACAAGAATTTACCAAGTCCAAGGGGAACTGTAACTCAGATATCAATAAAATTACTTAGTCCGCCAAGTCGTAACTCTAATCAGACTATTGTAGGCATTTACAATCTCTGATTTTAGTACATACATACATATAATCACGCCTTTATCCCCGGAGGGTTAGGCAGAGGTGAATTAACACCCACATTTCACCAATAATTGTATTCAGTCCCACGTAATAGGGGTGAGCCTATTGCCGTATTCCGGGTCTTATTATAGACTTGAACCATGCATCTGAGGCTGAATCTGACTTAAGTAATACATAAGAATTATATTATCTGTGGTAATACTTACCTTACCCCTCGTTTTCACGTACTTATTTAAGTATAAAACATGTATTTGACAAGTTGCAATATGTCACAGGCTACAGTGTGAACGCAAATGTGTTTTATACTTGTTTACTTACAACTTGTTGGCTATACATACTATGTGAACGAAATAGTGTCTGAGACAATCTCAATGCATATATATAAATACGAAGGCAATTCGAATGTCCGAGGTCGATGAATGACCTCCGTCCCCCATGAGCGCAGGCCAGGGGTGATGGGTGGAACCGTCTGTCACCCTAGCAGAAGCAGGCCACGGCGGCGGCGCGCGTTGCGCGTCTCCCCGTTTTCGGGGACGAGTTGGGGACCATAATGGTCCTTACACCCAAGGAGGGCCAGATCGAGAGAGATGGCTTTGGGTCAGCCTGCGTGCGAGAGATCCTCGGTCCTCGGAGCAATCAACCTCACCTTCGGCAACCAACAATGACCCACAGGCGCCGTGCGTTTTAGTCGGTTCGAGTCTAACATAACCTCTCCCACCGACTCCAGCGGGAGGGTATCCTTAGGGATTTTTCGCACGTAAAAATAAGTATTGTGTATTGACTAGTCTTCTACAAGTCTTCATCAAGTGTACAACTTGTTTTTTGGAGACAACGAGAAGTTAGAAGTGTATAGTTACAAGTGATCTTGGAAGATCCATTACAGCATTTTGAATGTCGCGTGGATATCTATTTATCTCACGACTTTTGTTTATAACTTTTGTTCTACTTAACCATTTGCGGTCAAAGTCATGTAAGATTTTAAGCATAACCGAGCCCTTTCTAAATCTGTATCAATATTGGATATCCCTTCACTGGTTTTTGCGTTCGTTATGGATAAACAGATAAGAATTACGAAAAATAACTGTTATAGTCAGAATTTTTAATATATAAATGTGTCATATCTTTATTTATCACATACAAAATAATTAAAACATAAATACACGAAACAAACTCGCGATCATGTCGCGTCAAACAACCCACTCCGCATCGTTCCCGGCGCAAAGGTGCCCATGATGCTGGCCGCGTTGCCCCGCTGAATCGCAATAGCCAACCTTTGCCCCAGGAACGAGCCGGATCGGAAGTCACCGCCTTGGTCGTGGATGCGGCGGCCAATTTCCGCGATCAACTATCAAAATGTGTCATATTAATCAAGTATTACCATAAAATTGTTATATTTCAACGTCTTTCGATAACTTTCGCAAATTTAAATTGTGTTAAATGTTCTATCGAATTATACTGAGCTTTAAAATATAATTAAATTAATATCGCCATTTACGTAATTAAATTACTAAAGTACCTTAGAAACGAATTGTAGCCTCGACCAGAAGGGTTAGGTAAAAGGAAGCTGTCTTAATGAAAAGCAATTTTGTTAATTTCACTGTTATGGTACCTACTTTCTCAACGGGGAATTCACAAAGGTATGCATAATAAGGGAGAGAGAACCATCTTGGTTAGGGGTTTAATTAAATAGTAATATTAAGACTTTTTACAGTTCAATTCAAATAGCCCATCACAGTCCACTTCTGGACTAGGCCTCTCCCATGTTAGGAGGCTTTGGCCTACTGTTTCCACTCTGGCCAGACGGGTTGGTACTGGGTTTTATTTCAAGGTTTCCTACCCTCGCAATGATGTCGTCTGCGAATTTTTTTTGTTAGTCGCTTCTTACGACACCCTTGGGATGAGATAGGATGGTTCTTTCTCCGTCACATCAAACGATTTTTTCAGTAATCTTTACTCTATTAATATTTTAGGGTTACAACATAGGTTATACTTTTTTTTTTTTAAACTAGCTCACATTATTTTAAATTGATGATTTGAACCTAAAAATACACCTACAAACACACGTATGTAAATCCCTGAAGAGGTAGGTTGACTGCTACCTCTTCGGGGATTTACATGTGTGAATATTATAATAAAATTTTCTTTATTAAAGCGACTTGGACTCATAATATGTGTATGTAGGTATGTGTTTAATTGAATTCCACATAAAACTACTGAACTGATTTCCACACCACAAGCTAGTTAAGCTTACCATGGGTCTAGAAAGCGTTGTGTAGAATGTTGTAGAATATTGATTATTATTTATTCATTAAAAAGTGGCATATTTTTGAACGCAATTGGTTGCCTAGACCCAATGACGGCATCATGGCTTTGGGTCTAGGCAACCAATTGCGATCAAAAAACGCATAACAGACGGAGCTGCGATCATCAGCTAGTATGCAATAAAGTAGGTCGATGAACGACCTCCGCCCCCCATGAGCGCCGGCCTGGGGATGACAGGTGGAGCCGCCTGTCACCCTGGCAGAAGCAGGCCGCGGCGGTGGTGCACCTGGTGCGCCTCCCCGTTTCCGGGGACGAGTTGGGGACTCTGTAGTCCCCATACCCGAGAAGAGGGCCAGATCGTGAGAGAAGGCCCTGGGTCGGCCGGGGTGCGAGGGATATGCCTGTCAACCTCACCTTCGGCAACCAAAACGACCCACAGGCGGCGTGCGTTTTAGTCGGTTCGAGTCCGACATAACTTCTTCCACCGGCTCCGATGGGGAGGTATCCGTGGGGATTTTGCGCACGTAAAAAAAAAATGCAATAAAGTTACTGAATCGCCTTCAAATAATTAGTAGTGGAAATCTCATTAAAAGCACTTAGCCTGAAATAACATACATACATATAATCACGCCTTTATCCCCGGAGGGTTAGGCAGAGGTGAATTATCACCCACATTTCACCAATATTTGTATTCGGTCCCACGTAATAGGGGGTGAGCCTATTGCCGTATTTCGGGCACTATTGTTGACTCGAGCCATGCATCTGAGGCTGAGTCTGGGCTGAGCCTGAAATAAGTTTCTTGTAAACATTTTAATAGCTTTAATATCTTTCACCCACATACACTTTCCATTGATAATTTCTAAAACTTTCTCCTTTCCATGAAGGAAATTTTTACAGCTGTTCCCAAACTTGTTGAAAGTTGAAATCCGTAATATTTTATTCTTAACGTTACAAAGGCCAGTCATTTTTCTTTGTCATTACATTTTATATGTGTTTTTCCCTGATTTTGTAACGTTATTGCAATTCTAATCGTGTTTCTACGATTTCCTTGTTATACTAAAAATAATGAGGTGTGAAATTAGATTATTTTGGCACCGACACTGGCGAAGTGATAAGGAGGCTTATATTTTGTACAAATTAATTAGCTTATCGCAGGCCACTGCTGGGCTAGACTAGGCTAGATTTCTACCAATGTTAGGAGGTTTTGGCCTACTGTTTCCACACTGGCCAGACGAGTTGGTACAGGGTTTTGTTTAGAGTTTTCCCTCGCTCGGGGTGATAAATAAATAAATATACTACAACATCCGACACAACGCTATCTAGACCCATGGTAAGCATAGCTTATTAACTAGCTTGTGGTATGGAATCTAGAATGCTAATAAACATACTTAAAAACTTTTTTGTGTAAATACATACATATAATACATAGAAACACCCAGACCAATACAAATACCCATATTTATGCATACAAATATTTGCACTGAGCGGGGATCGAGCCCGCGCCTCTTACGTAGCGGTTCACTACCGTTACACCACAGAGACTGTCTGACTTCTGCGTATTTTTACGTTAGTCGCCTCTTACGATACCCTTCAGATGAGATAGGGGCTGTATATAGTCACTGCCAATAAATCTGGAGGGTGTATATGGGGTCTTCAGACCCTAGCCATCCTCACCTGTTAGCTGATACCCGTAGCTGACGGACCAGGCTCTGGTGCAGGTATTCCTCACAGAGTTGGGGTCCTCCTGTCTTCCTCCCACAATGACTGAATTTCGTAATGCCTTATTCATAATATTACTTAAAATTTCAAATTTTTAATTTGGTTGTATAACTTTTTATTAACAATAATAATAAATAAATTGATATTCCACGATATTCTACACAACATTATTTAGTCTTAAGGTGTTTTGTTTTTTAAAGACAATTTAAGGTTTAGGCGAATTGAGGTCTCAGGTATTTTGCCGCCCCACACGCGTAAGGCCGTCCACTTCTTCATGCGTGTGCACGCATGCGGGTGCCTGTTTCGTGCAAATAATATTGAGTAAATTTCGTGCAAAAATACATGCGCTACTCTGTATAATTTTCACGAAACAGTATGATGACAACAACTATTTTTTTTTTTATTATTATTAGTATTAAATTAATCGGGATATTTACCAAATTGTATTTTTCTGAGTTTCCGATATTTTATTGATATAATATATTAAGAAAACTGTCTATTGTGAGACACGTTGACGCTTACGAATGACATCTATACAAGTTGCTTAGTATTATCCTCACGTGTCCCTCTACGGCTCCTTCACACGCTCAATAAGTACGTGACAAGAGTGTCATGGGGTCGTGGCAAGGTTAATAGTTTGAGTTTATAGTCTGAAGGACGTATCTGGCTGGAATTAATTAAAAAGAAATGCGTATGATTGGACGTTAGAATATTTTAAAACGAATAT
Organism: Eilema griseolum; assembly: GCA_963662185.1. Taxonomy (NCBI): domain Eukaryota; kingdom Metazoa; phylum Arthropoda; class Insecta; order Lepidoptera; family Erebidae; genus Eilema; species Eilema griseolum. The sequence continues at coordinate 22,829,590 of OY759243.1, forward strand.
TATTTTATATTTTAATAATCTACATATAGGTACCTATTTCCATTTCCGTCATTAGGAGGCAGTACGACCGTGAAACATGCACGTGTTTGTCGCACTAACTGCATTTACTGATTTGTGTTCAATTCAAAGTCAAAGTCAAAGTCATAAATCATTTATTCTGTTTAGACCATTACATCGGCACTTACAAAACGTCAACAAATAAGAAACATGAATATCAGTTTAGTAAATGGACCACCAGTTCGAAACGCGGTTCCAACCTAACAAGACTCTGGCAAGAAACTCAGCAGGCATTTTTTTTTTTTGGTCTATTTACAAACATAAACTTAGTCTACTTAATCTAAATACAAAAATTTACTTGAGTAGATTGATAGATTTACTTGAATAATTGAGCGAACAGCTAATTTCCAAGCTTGTTTATCATTCAAGTTCATTCAGGGTACGATTCGTGCGGAAATCCCCTTGGGGAGGATCCAAGGCGAGGGTGAATATATCGACTCGACCAAAAACACACGGTGTCTCGGATGTCCATTTCAGGTACCAGGGTGTAAGATTGCCTCAGGCATATTTATTGTACTCAAATTGATCCAGAGCCATCTTCGGTTTCAAGACGGCCCACTCAGGAAGTCTTACCACCCCCATTTTTGGACGAAATTTTATATTCAATTGCTTCTACATAATCGTATCTATTTTTTCCAGATTCGCTGACGATATCCAATTGATGACAGGCCAGCGTCCAGGCATATACTGGCTCATCTGTTGGAAGTACCTTTCGCCCCTGGCCATGCTGTCCATTCTCGTGTCCTCCTTCTGGGAGCTGGCCACCGAAGGCTCCAGCTACGAGGCGTGGATCAAGTCGATAGGCGACACGGAGAAGAAGCCCTGGCCGATATGGGCTGTAGTGTTGGTACTGGTGTTGATTATGGCATCTGTGCTTTGGATTCCAGTATTGGCTATATGCAGGTTTGTCAATATGGTTTTATTTATTGATCTGTATTCTTGATCCAATTATTTTATTTATTGTACATCATTAATATGTTTCATTATTAAAGTCTATAACAACGGAATCTTGTCGCTTTAAGCGATTTCTGCACGGCAACCTTTGGATGGTTTTTAAATTGTAGGAATAAGTAGTAGTTGTTTGACGTATTTTTAATACATATATAATAAGTAAGTACATAGGTATATTATACCTAATACACACATAAATATAACTATATATGTACATAATTACATATAACAAAGTCTAGTCAAGTTATGTTTATTTCGGTTGCCCGCATGTTCGTATTTGAGACCAAACATAACCTTTCTTAAAGCCTAATTTTTCTCCGTACCTACCTAACATTGGTTCTGTGGTTTAGGCGTAAAAGCGTAAAAAATGACAGACAGATAGAGTTACTTTGGCATTTATAATATTACGGTGAGAGATATAGTGAACCCAGCGTAACTAATAATAGACATACCTACATGCTACCTATTTTGCCAATTTATGTCAAAATAAAACCATTATCATAGCACTGACACTGCAAACAATGCTATTTAATTTTAGACTTTAAAGTTATGCTGCTAAAATCTAAATGTTGTAATCTTGTTGAGTGAATGAAAAATGTAATGAATTTTTTTCATTTAATTTTGGAACTTATGCTTATATTCATAAAGTCTAAAATCTAATGCAGTGCTTTTGATATGCAATAAAATTTGTTGAATCTGGGGCCAGTGCTATTGAATTTAATAATTATTTACTCCAAACTGCTGACTTAACCTGTTTCTATCATCTGGCAGGGAACACTCAATTGATGAACTGAATAAAAAAAAAACTAAATATTTACGACCATTTACAATTTCAGGTACTTCGGAATCCCAATCATTGATGATGAAGAACGAGCGTGGTTCCCTGCCGAAGAGCTTCGGGACTTCCATGGCATAGAACCCAGACCTGTGTCTGCCACAGAGACTCTCCTGTTCTGCACCAGGCCAGACGGATCCGAGAGCTGCTGTTGGCCTGGCTGCTGTGAGACCGACGACGAAGAATAGAATACGAGAAACGAAAGATTTAAAGTCGGGAAATGAAAAAATGGCGCCTAATTTTGAGTACCTATGACGAAAATCTTTAAGAATCTTTAAGAAGAAGAAGGTTAGATCTTAAAGAGCAAATAATGTAGACAATATTGAGACAATATCTAAATATAAAGACAATACTTAGAAAGCTTATAATATACAGATAGGCAATACGGTCGTGTAATATATATTTCAGATGTACAATTTGAAATTTCGATCATGGATGCTAGACCATGATTTCTGTTTCGATCGCCATAAATATGGTGATTCTTCTCTCCATTCTGCCCATGTTATCTTTTAAGTAATCCATCCATTATAAATTGAGTCTTCCTTTAATTTTAGTATTAATGCCTTTTATGTTCTTCAGACGAACACTGTTCTTTTGTATTTCTTTAACTTCGTTTCAATTATGTGTTTATATAAAGACTTCTATGTACCTCTAATACCTTCTAGTTAAACTGCTAAGAATAAAAATTCTATTAAATTCCCGAGCGAAGGGTTGCGAAAAAGGCAGAATTACACATAGGTAGGATTTTCAAATACACTTTAATCTAGTGATCCAGGTAGTGAAAAGTTAATGCTTTACATATACTTAACGTACGAATGAATTTCCGAAAATATCTTTTACGTCTTGATAGAGCACCTAAGTGACATTAGTAACGGTCTATAGGTACATAGAAGTTTTTTATCTATAAGGTGGTAAAACGTATGTTTTCCTTACTGGCATAATTTTCTTTCTGTGATTAGAATCGATCCTTTCCATTCACACGAAACTCAAAATTATGTTTTGAATGTTAATTTGAAATTATAGATGTTTCATTAAATAAAATCAAAATTGATCAGTGAATAGCAGGCAGTAATAAAACTTGATTGGTCTGCTTTGCATAATTTATTCTAATAGAATGTGTACGATTAAAAATAATGAAAGAGACATTAGTCCCACAATTTAGGGAGAAATCTGGCTGCTTGCGAGTAGTGATTAAAAAAAAACTGAAGTGGTTCTAATTTTGAATTATTTTATACAAAGTTCTTATATTCAAATGAGGGAGATGGGATATATTAATACTATTGCGATGCTAAAAGTGTACCTACATAATATTTTTATTTTAAAAATGTAATGTATTCTACGAAAAACGATAAAGCATTGGTAGTCTTCATCGCAGTCATATGTGCGAAAACTAGATGTACACTTCTATGACGAGAAAATGTAAATTGAGATAGGTTGTTTGCATCGAAGTTTATAAGCGCCAGTGCCTATTTGCCTCATTTTAATATAATAACCTGCTGTATGCGTGAGCACGCACGTGAGCACCCGCATCGCGCAGTTTCATGCAGATCATAAATTTTTGTACTTAACTTATCCGCATGCGTGCATGCGCACGAGGCAGCAAAGTGCATAAAATCATTGATTTTATGAGAAACCAGCAATAAATATTGGAAAAATTATTTACTTTTAATTCAACTATTGAATTGAGTAATAAAGTTGTCAAATAAATAACTTTGTCATCAAAGTAGACTACAAATTATAAGGCAGGACAATTTTATTGTTCCTTGTTCCGTCTACGTGAAATGCAACGCAAGTGGAAATGCAGTCTTAGGCCGGCGACAGACGTTTGTGCAAATACGGAGAGCAGCGTCATTTGTATTTGCACGAAACAGCACGCAATACGAGCGTACGGCCGGCCTTATAAAATAAAGACATATCCAGTACATATTTGTCTGTAAAGTTTAAAGCATTTTCGAAATGTTCTAAGTAGTACTAAACTTATTATATCTAGATCACATATCCTGCCGTTTGTATGGATCTATTGTTAAATTTTTATACAATTTATTTTACAATATTAGTAATATATCATATTAGTAACATCTATAGAAAATATCGATTATATACGGTAAGTAATTGATAATAATAGGTAATTGACAATAATAAACAGTTATAAGTTTTGTTAAAATGTTGCTATTGCCATATTTTATTTTTTAAGACTGGTCATTTTAGTACCACGAATCTACTATATAAAAGGTTTAAAATATCAACGACAATAATAAAAAGTCTACTGTTTTTATTATATTATTTATATTTATATTATTATCTACCTAGTGGTATGAGTAATGGACTGCTGAGACGAGGTCTCGGGTTCGATCCCAGGTTTACCATGGCACACACCAATGACTTTTCGATGCTTTTCGAAGTTATGTGTGTATTTATCGCAGGTTTATAAGTGCCCGGTTAATGGCAATAGGCTCGCCACCTATTACATTGGGACCTAAACATAAACAGGCGAAATGTGGGTGCTAGCACCTCTGCCTACCCCTTCGGGGATATAGGCGTGAGTTTATGTTATGTTATGTTATATTATTATCTTTCTTAAATGCTTTATGCATAAAAAGTTTATTAAAGTTATAACATTAAAATATATAGATTTAGATTTGGTTGCTAATTTAGAGTTCATGACAATAAAATAAATGAAAATATACATAATACTATATTTGGTGGCTTGTAAAATATTAAAATAGGTATAATATAAAGTTAATAATGTAGGTTATTACTGTTATTTATAAAGTTTTAAAATATATAGTAATCAACAAAAACATATGTACTGTACTTAGTATATCACAGAACATTGTTGAAATCTCTACACACCTAGTAAATATTTAAAAATAATCACAAATAAAATATCTACTCTTCTTTTATAGTTAAGTTTGATCAAGAAGAAAGAGAAATTGAATAAAATTTTGTTTTCACAAAGAAAACTTTCCTCAATTTGAAAAAATGTGAAAATCGAGAAATTGTAGCGTACCCATGGGTACCCCTGTCGGATAGCATTCCGCCTTATTCGGTTTCAAATGCCCCGGCATTTATTGTGGCCCCATACATTCCCCTCACACCATGGTTGACCCCTGGATCTCCAGTTTTCAGATGGCGGTAGTCAATTACCTACTTACATATCATGCCTTTATCCCCGGAGGTTTAGGTAGAGGTGAATTAACACCCACATTTCACCAATCATTAAATTCGATCCCACGTAATTTAGAGTGTGAGCCTATTGGCATCTTCCGGGCATTATTGATGACTCAAGCCATGCCTCTGAGGCTTAATCTGTGCGGTATATATCCGTCTGATGTTAAACAGCCCTAGCCTTTAGTCGCATTGTATGACACCGCATGGGAAAAGAAGGGGTGGTCCAAATTCTTTAGGCATTTTTTACCTACTAAATACTAAATTTGTTTAGTCCATTTTTTTTTTCTAATAGTGTTGCACATAATCATGAAATTTCACATTACATAAAATTAGTGTAATTAATTTATTGTTAATCTCACAATAATAATAAATAAATATGTTTGTTTATTTAAGTAACACAGACAATAAAATCGACAATATAAATATTATAATGACAATAAATCTAAAATTTAATGTGATATTGAGTGTTGTTGTTAACCGTTTGGCCAATGTTCTAGTTTATGTTTTTATGTAGGTATAATTAACGACAAAAGTAGGTCAACAAATTCTAATTCATTGATCACCACAACTGTTAATCCGTTCATATAATAGAAAATAAAAACATTTAAATATTAAATTTTCCATCTGCATAATGTGCCTAAGAAAGGTTTGATAATATTTTACTTATGTTAATGTTGATCAACTTTTATCGTTAACTGTACAACTATTTTAAACAGTTTAGTACCTATATTATAACATATTTACTACTGTAAGTATGTACTTGTTATACTAAGCACTTAATTATGTAGATAATAGTGTAGAATTTACGCACATTAGAGGTTGTTGTTAAATTATTATATAAGTACCCTACATTTTCTAAATATTTTTAGGTTATTTTTAATTATTGTTTCGAATTATTTAAAGGTTATTCAATAACTATTGTTGGCCTATAGTCTTGTGTTCTCCATATTACCAATCATTCCACTTCTCAACAGTTTTCAGCAGTTTCTTTATGCATCGTGTTATCTTTATCCGTAATTAAAATATGATGTTTAGATTTAAACAAGATTGTTACTACCGTGTTTGCAAATACTGTACTTAATTAGGGTTATACAAGTACACACAGCTTATGTCTTTAATCATAAAATATTATGTACTAAACAAGGATCTTCCAAAAGTACCCACTAATTTTAATTTTATTAATGTACTTATGATTTTTTTAGAGAAATGTAGATACCAATATACTTGCTTAGGTTTAATTGTATATAAATAGTTGATAAGTAACTTACAATGCATGAAGCTTTCAATCATGCACCAAAAATGGTTTAGACGCGATTCCCTCCGACTTTTTTGTTGCCTTATAATGGTGTGATAAAACGCTTTTTAAAAATCGAAAATGTTTCGAGGTGAATCGAGAACGGGGGAAGTCGCAACTGATCCCAAAAAATAACGCCAATTGATGTTGTTGTACCTTAAAAAAGTACCTAAATATAATTACCTACTATAAATATAGTAAATACACTAAGCACCTAATACCCTAACCCTTTTAAACATTTAAAAAGGGTAGATAGCTGTCAAGTTAGTATTTTTGCTCTATGGAATCTTGTACGAAATAACAAGATACTGATATGCTGTGAAATAATTTATTATTCGTGGTTGTATGGCTGAGTATAAAAATGAGATCTACGTAATTTTCATCGCTATTTTAGACACTGTTGTTTAAATCATTTATTAATTATTTAGGAAACTACCCTAACTATTTCTATAATAAGTAAGCACCTATCTACCTAATCTTAATCGTAATAATAAAAATGTAAACAGCGAAAATTTGTAAGTAATCAGTCTCAAAAAGCCTCGTATTAGAAATAATATGAACATAATTTATATTTTGCATCCGAATATCAAATTGGATTTTTTTAAACTAGACATATTACAGTCAGGTTGCAAATGCTTCACATTTACACCGTATTTATAGATTATACCAACATACCCTTTTTATGCGTATGCACGCATGCGGGCGCTCGCACTGCGTAGGTATATATTGTTTCGTACAAATTATACTTAGGTACGATTTGAACGAAATTCGCACAATATGTTTTGTACGAAACCGGAACCCGCTTGCATGCACACGTATAAGGCATAGTGCACGGCTTAAGACTGTAACATATTAGAACAAAATCATCTAAACAGGCTTGTAAAGATTGTTTCTTTGTAAGTACCTACCTATCTCCTTTTAGATTATACGTATATAAACAAAATAATCTGTAAAATATTAAAAATAAGAATTTGGACGCCATCTTATATTACGTGTTGTGTACGATCAAAGATAAATAAAACTTTTAATTGAAGTCAATTAAGTATCACCTGTACACATACTAATATTTGCCTCTTAATCGGTACCTATATCTACCTTTTATAGTTGCCGTAGAATTAAGAAACCCTTCATATCATAGTGATGATTCAAATATCTTGCACGTGCATATCACATTTTCCTATATAATATCTATGAAAAATATTTTTTACCATAACTTGCTCAGCTTTTGTAGTAATTAAAATCCTATTAAAAAAAGTTGATACCTTAAGTTTAGTAAGAATATCAAATACCCGAATGTGTGTGTACATATTCGGGTGCGTTCTCTGGCAAATACTGAGCTAATTTCGTGCAGATAATAATTTTATTTGCACAAAATCGTACCAAAACTCGTTACAATTTGTACGACATGCGTAAGAGGCATACAATTGTTGAAGATGTGTTCTTAAATAATAATCAACTATTTTGAAGGCTCTTAATTTAGAAGATCTTTTTATTAATATGCTTTTCATTTTTATATCATCATAATAATATATAGTAGGTATTATTAATGTCCATTAATCTTAAAATGGTACACATATATTAAAAGACATGATGTAGTTCTTATTGCACAGTTTTGTAAGTGCGTCTATAATTTTTGCATAAAATGGATAAAATAATGCCTGCTGTAAACAAAATATTACAAAGTACATTTCCAAAATATACGCAATATCTCATATACCTACTCACATAGATAAATATTGTAAGCATTTGAGCAGGTACTAGACTAGGTACAGTAACGACAAAAGTAGCTTAACTAATTCTAATTTATTGACCATTGTGTTTCCTAACCCCGCATAAAATATGTTTTTTTCATACAATATGTGTAATCTTGTGTACCTAATAGTATATGTAGTATATGTGTATACCGCTGACTAGCACGGAAATCATCAATACACACGTGTATCATACGACGTTTTCCAACACACTTGTGATTAAAATAATACGAAAAAATCATTTTATCTACACTCTCACGCTGAAATGTGAACATTAAAAATAAAAAAACCACTTTAATGACTTTGTTCAAACACTAGTAATTTTTAATGTTTACATTTCAGTATGAGAGTAGGTATATAAAATGATTTTTTAGTATTTTTTTAAAGAATATTAGAACCGAAATTACTAATATTCCTTCTAACCCCTTCAGCTAAGCTAAATTGCTTGTGTTAGGAATGGGTTCTCGTCGGTAGTGTAATGGCCAGGATTTTGTTCGCAAGTGTTTTGAAAAATGTCGTATCATACACGTGTGTAAAAGAGAGCCGAGGGCGGTAATCATCAATGATTACCGTCCTCGGCTCTCTTCAGAATAACGACTATCAGCTCGGGACTCAATCGCGTCTCAGCGGTAATCATCAACCTTACACACTTGTGCCATAATGTACCATTGAAATATTTAAGTGTTAATCAACTTTTGTCGTTGACTGTATTTAGTATTATTATTCAATTGTCAACTAAAACAAATGTTTTAGTTTGGTTAGTCCGTTCCAGCACTGACAAGATATTGTTAAAACTAAGTATAAAAACTATGTAGGTGTTATAATTCTATCCCACGCTTTAATTAAAAATTCTTACTGATGACCGGATTTGTTACAGACCAAATGCGATTCATGTACGGCGGTTTAGTGTGCTCAGGGCACCAGAGGACCGGACTGCTCCCCACACTATCGAATTAGCTTGCTACATAATAGCACAGATAACATAATATAATTCTTATAATAGTAATCTGTGGATCGAATATAGTTTGGAGTACCTATATCAAGTTCAGTAATTCGGTCCAGACCAAATCCGGTCGTAGGACTTAAACTTTTGACAGTTAATTTTATATCAAATAATAAAATTATATCCCAATGGGTAATATTAATTTGTTGTTATTATTATGTTGGTATAGTAGTTATTTTTACATTATTATGGTTGCTAAAAAGTAACCAATCACGTTTGGAATTCAAAAACTTGTAAATCGGTGCGGTGCAAGCGCATGTCGGCATATCATCATAGGTTAGCTAGTGTTGCTATACGAATATGAAGTATAAAATTTCCTATTGATAATATTGTTGTTTCTGTGTAAGTACATATGCCTAATAACGTGTTGATGGTAAATAAACGTTCGGAAAAATTATGGGTTTTTTTTAACTATTCCAACCACCTAGGTACCCTATACGACATCCTCTGTGCCGAGGCTATAGTGAACGCGTCTGCTACGCAGAGGGCTCGGGTTTAATTCCCGTTCAGTGCAAATATTTATGTGCATGAATATAACTATTTGTATTAATCTGATTGTGCTTTAGAGAACATCATAATAACCTCGTGTTGTGTTCCCGGTGGTGAGTAGGGTAGCCAGAGCTCACTGGAGAGCTGTCAGTGGGAAGATCAAAAGCTTGTCTTTTATACAGACGGCACAGAAACTCTTACAGCTTACAGGGCTGGCAGCGCGAGTGTGACTCCCTTGGTGTTGCACACGTCGAAAGGCCACGGCAACCACTTCCCAAAAGGTGGGCCCATGCGCTTGTCCGCCACCTAAGCGGTATAAAAACAAACACATTAAGCCGTCCCAGTTGTCATACCATTACGGGTCGTTGCGGGTAGTTGGAGGCTTAAAAACTTCAACTGATCTAACTTTTTTATACTACTTAGGTGGTAGACAAGCTCACGGTCCACCTGATGGAAACTGGTAACCATGGCCTATTATGTGTAGTTGTTTGTATGTATCAATATAATACCTATATATGCTTTGTTTGTATCTATATATGTACCTGTTCAGGTAGATGCGCTTATTATCTTTTTTATTATTTATTTTTTTCTTTCTTTCTTTATCTTTTTTTTAATTTTTTGTAATGTACACTTCACATCCCCCTTCATTACTATATGCTTCTCTGCTACTCAAAGGTTTGCTGGGAGAGAACTCATTTAGAGTTAAGCTCGCCTTTGTACATTTTCTCATTGAAATGTTTTTAATTATGATCTCTGTACTGTGTGTGTACAATAAAGAATTAAATAAATTTTATAAACTCTCCAGTGAGCTCTGGCTACCCTACTTCGGCCGGCTTCCATTGGCAATACTTTGATATTGCCTATGGATTGTGGAGGTCAAATAGCATTCGCTCTAACGGAAAATATCGAAGATCAGCCAAACCCACAGATAGACTGAAAAAAGCGGATCCCAAGCTCCGAGGCGAATGCTTCGGATGCAACTGGGATTAACACAAGGATGAAGGATGTTCAAAGAGCTGAGTAATAGGCCTACCACAAGCACAAGCTTCACCACAGTTTTCCTGGGCAGGTCGGTTTTACCACGGACCACTAAAATTTTTACCAACCACACGCACGGTGTTACGTGTACAACCTGGCCTGCGCACTGTACAGGCAAGATTGTGCAGCTTGTGCGTGTTGTAAGTCCAAAGGGTCAGGATCAGGATCAACGAAAATGTCAATACTTAAAAATCAACAGTCAGAATTTATTACGAGAAGTGGTTGCGGCAATATTTTTGCCTTCAAGCGATTATATTTTTCTCATGTAGATAAGATTGATTCAAAATGGTTTCTAATATTTTGCATCAAAAAAATTGCTGCTACTTAAGGCCTGGTCTATTTTATAAAAGATGTCAGACTAAGGCCCGAAATTTATAGCGTACAGTTACTTAGTCCACGCCTCCTCTCTGTGTTTGCTGTGTGGTCCCAACAGTTAATAATAAAAAGTTCAAGTGTTACGGTAGCACTAAAGGAGGGAAGGTGGGCTCTTTGCGTTGCTTATTTTTGATGATATGGGGGAGTCCAGATAATGAATCCGTAAGCAGTAGTTATTTATTTTCTCACACGTAATATGTACTTGCATAATAGGTAATGCATGTTATATTATGTGTGAAACATTACTCTAAAGTCTAAACTAACATTGCTCTAAAAAACAACAGATTTTTTTACACTTTTATTTGTATAAAATCTGTAATCTCCTGTCACGATGTTTGTCCGCGATGGACTCCTAAACTACTTAACCGATTTAAAATTAAATTGGCACACCGTGAGCAGTCTGGTCCAACTTAAGAGATAGGAGAACTTAGATCTTTAATTATAGTCGTAATTTTATTTTATTGCAAATTATTTAATTGACAGTCACAATTATCTGTTAACTCCAAAAGATTCTAACAGATGTCGATACTTTTCGACTGGATTGAGTAAATAATCAATAGATGTCACTGCTATGGTAAACCGACAAACGTGTCATATAAGCTACAATTCAATATCATGATTACCACGTAGATCTATATGGAGCTTTACAGCATATGATTTAAAAAATATTTTCGAAGATATTACAGATTTAAAAATTGCGGGACGTAGCGTTTGCGGTGGTACTGTAGTGTATTTAGTATCAGCATTGCACCCGTGCGAAGTCGGAGCGGGTCGCTAGTAAATATATATTTTTTAATACCACATGGTTGGCAGACGGCCCAGCCGATGGAAAATGGTTACCGTGGCCTATGGACGTGTGCAACACCAAGGGAGTCACAATCACGTTGCCAACCCTGTAAGAACAAGTTTTTGTGCCGTCAGTATAGAAGACAAAGCAGGCCAAACTTTTGGTCTTCCCACTGACAGTACAAAAACTCTCCAGTAAGCTCTGGCTATCCTACTCACCACTGTGAACACCATCTAAGGTTATAGCCGCGGTACTTCCCCAGTCGGACTGCTCAATTGGACGGAAATACCGTCGTGTCCTACCTAGGATAGGTTTCTTATTAACTCATTTGTCATTTGTGACAATCAAGAAAAAAAAAACTGATAGATATTAAATAAAATTTATTTAAACTTCAAAAGACATTCTTTTGGTTGGACTACACTAGTTAAATCTAATCAAACTCAAACCAGTCTTATTTCAATGCTGTACATAGAAAAATATTACACATCTTGTATCTATCTAATTTGGTTATTCATATATCAAGGTACAGTTACTGACAAAACTTGCTCAGTAGCAATAAATCGTACTACGCATAGAATAAAGTATATCTACTTGTATTATTTTTGTATGTAACGAATAAACTCTAAAACTACCGGACCGGAATCAAAAATTCTATTACCATTACAGCTTTAATAATATCACTGAATAAGCTGTATATCATCACGCTACTATCCAAGGGAGTGGAGCAATAATGTTTGGATGTTTATTATTCAATCACGCTCTAACAGTTGAAACGATCAGGCTGAAATTTGGTTCAGTGATAGATTAAAGTCTGTAATAATATATGCTACTTCTTATCCTGGGAATAAAGGAATTTCGTCTCATAATCAGTTTTATATAACATTATCCTATGCATAGGTCGAAATTAACAGATTATAACTAAATTAATTACGTTATATTTTTATTGCTAACAGGAAAAGGCTAATACATTTAAGTCTTATTTAATTATAAGAAATATAATCTTATAACTTATTTTGACGTTGAATGTACATATATTTTTAAGAGGTATATACGTTGAGAGTATCCCTTGTATTAAAAAATAGCAAGGCATGGTTAGAATTCTTCTGTCTTATCAATATACGGTGTAATTAAATTAGCTAGGTATTGAAACTTTGTGAGATTACTTGGTATAATTAGTAAATAATGCGTAGGAAATAAAAAATAATATCGGATGACTCCATGATCTAAAATTAAGTTGCAAAGATTTCCATCGGCTTATGCTAACCGTACCGCATCGAAATGTCCAGCGCATTTGTTGCAGTGAGCAGCTGATTTTTGGGAGTCAATGACCTGTGGGTGTTTCGTAGGTAAGTTTCACCTATAGTTACAGATGCTGATCAATACTTCAAAGTACCGAGTGTTAATTTTGTTACACCTTATATAATAAATCAGAAGTTACATACACTATTATTTGTGGATAAAAGGGGTTATTCTAATTTATCAATAAAAGTACCTAATATTGCTGGTTCACCCTCATTATTTTATTAACATCAACACACGCTAATTAATATAGGCAACAGTTATAAATCTAAGTTAAGTGAGTTGTATATGATGATTGAGCTTATATAGGTATTTAAACTATCATGGTCACTCATATCAGTATAAAAATAATCGGGATATTTGCCACGTTTCATTGTTTTGAGTTTTTGATATTTCGGCGCTGTTGCAAGCACCACGATCACGAAGGAACTGGAGTAGTGGCGGTGAACAAAGAAAAAGTTTTTTCTAGGAGTAATTATATCGATCTACCCTCTTTTGAGTTCTTTTACTAAGCGTATCTGCACTACCACTGGTTTCACTCTCACTACAAACTCGAACCCGATCTCGATCACGTTCACGACCCATGATGCTTACTGTATCCACTCGCGATTTTGTTTTGGCTTGTTCCCGGTTGTTTTGGCAAAGACGGACCACTGGATGCCAGACGTTCTGCAGTTGAAACCCATCCTCACGATTAAATTTTTTATAGTTTTTGATTTCAATCGTTTCCCTAACCAGTCTTGGTATTACCGGTAACTCAAAACAATGAAACATAGTAAATATCCCGATTATTTTGATACTGATATTTATATGATTGATATCTTTTAAAATTATTGTATATAAAGCCCAAATCAATTTAAATGTATGTGAAAGTTAGTTACTAATAGTGCTTTAAAATTTCATTCATTTATCGATATTATCGATAATTGATAGATTATCTGTAGCAATTAATAATAAAAATTTCAATATCTTTGATGTTCATTGACATCTAAAGGTTAAAGTCAAAGATTTGATTGATTACAACTATCTATAAGGCTTTGTTTGATATGAAAGCAAGCAAGCTTTCATTATAATTAATGAAAGCTACCTAGAAGAATTAGAATTAGTATCTTCGAATAGTGTGACGCCACCTTAAATCAAGTAGGAACTAAGGGCCTGCACTGTGACGTGCATGTACACCGCATGCGGGTGAATATTTCGTGCAACTTATACTGAGCTAACGTCGTGCAGATAATTTGCACAAAGTCATGCAAAAGCTCATACTATTTGCACAGCGTATGCGGTAAACAAGATGGCTCAACCACAGAAGCGCTTGCGCATGTTATGTCTCTTAATTTCTTTATACTTGCAAAAATTTTGCCAGTTAGTCATATTTTTCTAGTTTTATTGAGTATTAAATATTAGGACACAATTACTCGCGTATGAATATTCTTTGCAATGAAGGCTCATTGGTCAAACAAAAAAAAAAGTCATGCAAAGATGTAAGTCGCAGTATTCGTAGAAAATTTGTATTTTTGACCTTGTGCTACCTAATAAACTTATAATTGTACTACTTAGCCAATTTTTTTAAATTACAAACTAAAGCAAAAATTTGAAAAAACTAATTTTTAAAATACATTGATTTTACCACGCTTAGTAAATATAACTAAAAGTACTTTAGTAAGTGTACGTAATTCTTCAAAATGTCTGATTTTCGTGATTGGGAAAAGCGCGCTTTTGATGCTAAATCACGCTTTTGCCCAATCACGAACAAAGGAGAATTCAAATATCTTTATTAATTTAGATCACAACGTAAGTCATAAGAAAGTAATGAGTGACGCTTCTACATAAAACAATGCCCTGCCCTCCGTATTTGGGCAATAGCGCTAACTTGCAATAGGCTAGCCTCTTATTACGTGGAACCGAAAATTATATTTGTCGATATGTCGGTGTTAATACACCTCTGCCTACCCCTTCGGGGAGTTACAGACGTGATGGATATATATACAGTTTAAAAACAGGTCTACTAACAGTATTTCTGATTAGGTTTGTTTCAACGTGATAACAAATACCTCATCTCAAAGTAATCAGAAATATATTTAAATAGTTTTATCAGGCTTTATTTTATAATATGGAAGATATGGATTATAATATTTATGTTATAACAGATTGAATAACGATAAATTCACAATGAAATCGCAGCGGTCGGAATCCGTTGCTATAGGGCATATAATTGGACCTAAAATGTGTTCTATACGCACAGTATACGTTTCTTGGGTGTCTTTTAAGGATAGCACGGGATGCTACGGCTGTGGACTAGCTAAAATTAACCATGCATAGATATGACAAAACGTAGTGTTTTGTCATATCTATGCTTGGTTAATTTGCGCGCGGGCTTCGTTTATCTCGCAATTTAGGTTCAAGTTATATGTCCTTAGGTATAGTAGAAGTAATTACGAGTTGCCTCCAAACGATTATGTACCTTATCTAATGTAGTTAAGATACAAATTGTCTTAAAATGTTGTTGCCATCCGCTGCTCTTTGTGACTAGGAATTAAATAGCGGAAGTTCGTTGTAAAATATTTTTTTTAAATTTAACTAAGGCTCGTATTCTAGAACAACGCTCAGCAAGCACACGCTGTAAGAACGATTTATACGATGAAACAAACTTAGACAGCAGTATTCGATGGAGATATCAATTGCGCATGCTCAAACGTGACGTCACCAAATTTAGAGCATGCGCAATTTAAATCTCACCGCGAATTCAACTGTCAAACTCGTTCTCTCGTTCGAGACATTCTTAAAGCATTTGTCTGCTTCTTCTTATTTTATTGAAATAGCTCCTTGCATCGGTTTATATATAGGTTTCTTTTGTCTAAGACACGCCAAATTGACTTCACCTCGCCTGATGGTAAGCTAAAAACAAAGTCTAAGGAAAGAGGGTCACCATTACAGACACTAAGTAATGTTACAATGGCGGCTTGGCGGCCTCATCAGATGCTTTTTCACGCCCCGCTTAAAGGACCCGGGACTGTAGGAAGAAGGAAACACGTGTGCTGGTACCACCAAGGTACGGCAAAGAAGAGTCTCCGAACCGCTTGGTTCTTGCTCGTATATCCTGCACGTACCGATTATTCTGCCAACCTCAAGGTGGAGTAGGTTTAATCGTTTAAAGAGGTCTCTAGGTATTCATGGCATTACTAGTGTAAAACTCGCCGGGATATTTACCATGTTTATTTTTGCTGAGCAACCGATATTTCGGCGCTGTTGCAAGCGCACCGTGTACACAATACGCCACGATCATGGCGCTTGCAACAGCGCCGAAATATCGGTTGCTCAGCAAAAATAATAAACATAGTAAATACGAGCGAGTTTTACACTAGTAATGTGAATGACCATGTCAAACTCAAATCATTCATGGTATTCTTAGTAATTTGGATTTATCCTTATCTGGCACTGATAAAGGGACATCACAAGTGTTAGCCTGCACTTGTGAATTGCCTGCTCTTGTGAATTGATTCTCACAATGACATTAGATCTGTCATCTATGTGTTTCTGTATTTTACCATCTGTACCATGGTGAGTGTTCTGATTAGCTCTTCCAATTAGTCCCACCCTCCCCTTTCCTACACAGGACAACACGTGCAGGTCTTAGATGTCACCCGCACACGGTGCAGAACATCCGATCAAGAACCAAGCGGTTCAGTGACTCTTTCCTCTGTCGCACCATTAAGTTTCCTTCTTCCTACAGTCCCGGGTCCTTTAAGCGGGGCGTGAAAAAGCATATGATGACGCCGTCAAGCTGAGTGTCACCATTGTCACTTGGTATGTGTAAGTAATGGTGACCCTCTTTTCTGAGACTTTGCCTTCAGCTTACCATCAGGCAAGGCGAAGTCTAATTGACGTGTTCTATATAAAAAAAAATCTACAATACAATCTGTCCTTAGACCTAGTTTTAGAACTGAGTACCGTTCTAGAATAGGAACCTTAGACTGCACTGGGATATCACCAATGAATAAAATCTAATTCAATTTGAACTACGTTAGCACTTACCATGTAATTCATTTCATCGAGTTGAATGTAAAAACTCAGTTTACTTAAACACATAATCATTGGTGAAATCCAGTCTTAGTTGTATAAATGAATAAAGTTCGAGGTTTGTTTATTTTACGTGTTGATTTTCTTTCATATACTATAAGACCCAGAAGAATAGTTACAAGATTTAATTAATGGTTTAAATTATAGAAAGTTGTGTGAAGAATATGGTGATATCCACAAAATATAAAAACTAAGAAGTGTCCAGCAGATATATCACTTGTATGCCACAATGTTGTGTAAGGATTGAAAACTGAAGTACAATATAATTCGCAATATGTTTTTGCAGCGTTTAAATTGTAGAACAGAAAAGAAAAGTACTCGATTCTGTCATAGAAAAAACATTGTCATTCCACTGACACTAAAAAATACCATTAAATTATGAACTAAATTTATAGGGAGGTAAAGTTCAAAATTAAATAAAAAAATATTTGGTACATTTTTCACTCACTGTACAAGATGGCATTTAATTTTAGATTTTTTAAATGCATAACAGTAAAGTAAGAAATTAAATGATATTCCTTATAATGTGAGTGGAATTAGTGGCTTTGCTATTACAGAAAATAACAGAAGCGAGGGTCTGATGGGAAGCGGACTACGGCCAGTAGTAAGCAGTGGCTGCCTATATTTAATATTTGCTTTCTACATCCTCTATACAGAATTATAGCCTCATCAGTGTCATTAATATGGTCATGTTATTTAGTTTAGAGATACTAGTTTCCGTGCCAACAAGGTTTGAGGACACTTATTCTGGATTTTATATTCTGTGGTTATGTTAGAATATAAGTAAAATGAATGCTCGTCACACAATTACAGGAACATAACTTCTCGTTTACGTGTGCAATGACTTAAAAATAGATGAATAAAAAAAACTAAATATCTTACATCAAGATTATAAAGAACTCATAAAAACTAAAATGGGCAGGTACCACATTCAGACTGCAAGAACAAACTAACTACGTATTAAATTATATAAATAAATACTAAACTTGATTACTACTATTCCGATCCAACTTTTCCGTCTCGGCTTTCTTCAACTTCTTTGCTTTAATGTCTGCCATTGTCTGTTCAATAGACCGTTGGTCTTTCTTATTTTCACTAGGTACTTCACCGTAATTTTTATTCATGTTCGTTTTTTGAGCTGCATCTATTGCCGCCTCTTCACCAATTAAATGAGCATATTTCTGCTTATAGAATGTACCGCTCAACTCCTCCGGTCCACGTCTCCGCTTTCTATTCTTTTCCTGCTCTAAATCTAAAGCTGCCTGTCTCTTATTCTCTATATGTTTTAAAGCCATTTCTGCAGCTTTTTCCTCATCCCAAATACCTCCCGATCTACGTACCGATAACTCATCTTCAGAAGGAGGATTGTCTTTAGAATAAACTACAGCATAACGGTCAATACCTTCTTGTCCGAAAGAGAAGACTTGCAAACCAGCAGTTTCAGATACTTCTCGTATTATAGATCTGTACATTTGCTCCATCGGCTCAAATTGAATATGAGGCTTTTTGCCTTCCTTTACAAAATTGCTAACTTTCTCTTCAACACGCTTCCTAAACCGATTGATCATATTTTTTTCTTCTTTTTGTCTATGTTCTATAGCCTCTTTTTGTTTACGCATAGCATTTTTTTGGGCTTCACTTGCAGAAGGTGGTTTTTGCATAGAATTCAGGATTGAGTCTAGTAGATCCATTTTTAGGCCTGGTTTTCAGTTAAAAATGATGTGTACGTAATTATTTCTGTTATACGTTTGTTCCAGTCGCGTGGGTACCAGAAATGTTCTCCAAATGACTTAGTATTTAACCTAGTAGTGGATAATATGTTTAAAGCTGTTTCAATTTGAGCACAGGCTTGACTAGCAAACGTAATTGTATCATCAGCGTACTCCAGTAGTTGATGAAGAGTTGGCTGTGTTGGGGTTCCTTTAACTAGTGTGGAATTCTCGTCAAGTTCAATACCTCTGCAGCTGTCTCTAAGGACTTTATTCTTATTGGCGAGCTGCTCGAATAAGTCTTCAAGGGCAATACTGAAATCAAAATTTAGGACAGTTTTTATAATTGTTTCTTTGTTAGCTATGAGATAGGGGAAATTTCTTATAGGGACTGTAATTTTCATGGAGCTTTTGCTGGAGCAGTGATATGGCAGCATATAAGTTACAATAATGTTATATACATATTGAACTATGCTTTGGAGGGTATGTTAAAATTCACCCTGGTTGTCAATTGTTATTAGGTCAAGATAGAGGCCTATATGGATGACCTGGCCCTTGATTTTACTAAAGTAAAACCACTGTCAAAGAACAGACACAGTAATAACGACATAAAATGTAGACTTTAATTCTATACCTGTGAAGTTCCAATATGAAATGAAAACTCACTGGAGAGTTTATGTACTGTCAGTGGGAAGACCAAAGGCTTGTCCTGATTTTGTGTTCTGCACTGAGGGCACATAAAATCTCTGTTCTTACAATATCAGGTCATGGTAACCACTTTCCATGAGGTGGGCCGTGTGCTTGTCTGCCACCTAAGTTGTATAAAAAAAAAAGAGAAAAAAGAAAATAGCTTTTACAATTTTTCATTCACTCTGCAAAAAGGACTTTTAACTGCATTGCTTTAGTCTAAAATTAAATGGATATTTAGTGTCTGTGGTATGAGAGTTATTTTGCTTTAGAAAAATCAAGGCCCAGAACGACTCTGCCAGTAAATGGTCAACAATCACAACACAGGTTAGTTAGATGGCATTATTTTCCATTATAGCCCAAAGTCTAGGAACTATACCTCTTCAACCATTTGAATAAACACAGAAACAACACAAAAACATTTCAACTATAACCTAAAATATTTAAAGAATTAGTTTCAAATTACGTAAACTGGACAGTTTATTAGTACTTCTAATAAAAATAACTATGTGTACTGTGTATTACAAGTGTAAATCAGAAATGTTTTCTCAAACAAAACAATTAAAAATGACACCTGATCGTAATGTTCTCCAAATACACACTAGCGATGTCTTTTGGCCACACCTCATAAAGTAAACAACATCAAATCTTATAGAATTCCATCATAATATTAAGGTTTTCAAAGTACTTACTGTCTACTGTAGATTTCAGAAATATCGCCTGAAATTTGGTTATTTAGATAAGCGCACAATTTGTTTTGCAAATCTTCAAAGTTTGCGAGCGGCGTATCGGCCACCTCAGCCCTGTAACATTCAATTTCAATGCACAAAGTCATAAAACACGCAAAATAAAATTACTACGATTTCACTCACTGTTTTATGTTCCTATACCGCGTTATCAATTTATTAATAGTCACTGCGTAGTTTTGGCATTCTCTCAAACTTGATTTTGCCGCAGTGTTGAATTCGTCAAAAAAAGAAAAATAGTCAATTATTTGCTTCTGTATTTGTGTTTCCATCATATTTAGAAACCTCCATAACCAAACATTTCCCTATGCGAAATCACAACAAATTGAAAGACAGAACTTATACTGCTTCTGCTATATTTATGGTGTAGATACCATAAAAAATTAAACGCCGTGTGTGAGCGAAATTATGAAATGAAATAAGTGACAGATAAAATGTAATCCTGTGGTCATAGAGGTCCGACACTGACTAGTGATTAATGGATAAATCTATGCATTTTATACAGTTTACTTAATTTAGAAAACTAAATTAAGATTATTACTTAAATACACACAAGCCATTCATTTCTTATTTTATTCATTAAACTAAACCCATTTCGTCATTAGTGCCTAGAATTTTATTATCAGTTTATTTAAAAAAAAAACATTAAAATTCACAATATTGCGAATTTTATTACAAAGAATAATGAGAAAATTATCATTATTGAACAATATAATGGATGTGTGAGCGTAAGTTTTAGGAGTGCTTAGTAAAACACACCCTTTAATCGAACTTGATCGGAGTTGCTGAATGCTGAGCTCTTGCTGACTGGCGAGTGGTCGATTCGATCGCTTCTGTCAAACAAGGAACCAATAGCAAGCTTCTTTCTCTGTGGCCTCGAAAAAGTCGAAAACATCACTCAGTCAATCTAGTTTTGATGTGGTTGCGGTTAGAGGTGTACGTTTGCAAACGTCGCGGATATTTGTATAAAAACACGTCGGATATTCTATATACTAAAGAGTGCTTTGTGTATTTTCATTTGTGGCATGTGACCTAAGATGAGTGTTTATGTGTTCTAATCTCAGATTATTTACGCAGTATAGTGCTTTTATTTTGCTATGGTGAAAATGAATGGCAAACTGCATAGTGAAACCGGCGCTTTCTCATCTGACGACATGCGCGCCGAAATATTGAACCCTTTCGTTCATAAATTGGAGCTAGATAATACGTATGACAAAATAAAGGTACGCAAAGCAACGATTATGTTGCATAACTGATAATTATCTGCTATAAGACAAGTATTTTGCTGTAATGTTGAATGTGTAGGATTTTAGATAGATAATTCTGCGCATGTCTGGAACCAGCAGGTTGATTTTGCATCTGCTGATCTGAGCTAAGAAAAATTAGAAGGGTGTAATTACTTTTACACATAATTACTATAAACAAAAACACTACAACAGTAAAACAATACCGTTCCCATAATCATCTCTACGTAGATACCTACCTATAACTTGTTAGGTACGAAATATAATTTATTCAAAATTATTCTTCTATTGAATATGGAACAATGAAATTAGCCGTGATTGCCAAATATGTAAGCAAACTTAGACGAGCGTTTAATCTTAGGGCCTTGATACATGACCCTGATACCTAACTGCATACAAATAGATGAAGACCTCTAATTTCACGCTGTAGTATGTATAAATCTGTGCTCACAGGGTCGGCAGCGCGAGTGTGGCTTCTCTGGTGTTACAAACGTCCATATGCCATGGTAACTACTTCCCATCACCGTGTGCTTGTCTGCCTCCTAAGTGTATAAAAAAAAGTATCGCAGGTTTTTCGACGACGTTCTAGTAAAATAATAATAAACGTGAAATAATGGACGTCCATGCTGGATTTATCCTGGTCGTATTCGAGGCGCTCACCCCGGAGTCTGGTGTCCGATTTTCTCCAGTCTAACTGTGAAGTGACCGAAGTTAGAATATTCGTGAAGCGACTGCCCTTTGATCACCAAAACCCATTTATCGATGTTTTCTAGTTAGACCAGCTGTCAGACATTTTTAGGGCTCATCGGTCCAGTGATGTCTGCCATAGATGTTCGTTGGCAACAGGCATGGAGGAGTTTCAATATCGTTAAGAATGGTCACCCATCCTAGGATAAACTGGCTAATGTTTTTTTATATCTCTTTCAAAACAACAACGTGATTTTGATCTTATAATAAGTATTATTAAAACAGTGGAGGTTAAAACAGCAGTTGCTTCACGGAAAATATCGAAGTTGATCTAAATACGCAGTTAGACTGAAAAAAGCGGACGCAGAACATAATATTAAAACAGTTAAATGTAACGAATGAAGACTGGACAAATAAATAGAAGGACCACTCTAAAGTTCTGTTTCAAATCAGATTTTACGGTTATTATGCTAAAAAACCAAACATCGTATAAAATAGTCTAATAGAGTACATTACTCTATTTTACTTAACGTTGTATGGTTTTTCTCTATTTGCAAAGTTTGGCATAGCATGTAGGTAGGTATACTGTGGCATATCGTAGTCAGTTTGCATGATTACAGAATATTACAGCTTTCGGCTTATTTTTAAAATGATTTTTTTTAGCGTATTATGACAGCATACAAGTCAGTTGGCGTGTTACCTACTAAATCATGATAAACTGCTGACATTTTTCATTTATTTTTCATTAACAAATATATAATTGTAATACGAATGATTACCGCGTGGTTCCCCATCTCTTCCCATGCGGTGTCGTACAAGGCGACTAAGGGATAGGGCTATTTAACATCAGACAGATGTATACAGCCCAGACTCAGCCTCAGATGCATGGCTCGAGTCAATAATAGTGTCCGGAAGACGGCAATAGGCTCACCCCTTATTACGTAGGACTGAATTTAATGATGGGGTGAAATGTGGGTGTTAATGCAACTCTGCTTAACCCTCCGGGGATAAAGGCATGATTATATGTATGTATGTACGAATGAGAGAAGAGAAGTGGAACGAAATAGGTTCGATCACGCTCCACCAGCGAGGAAACCCCATAACGCAGAACGTTATAGATCCTATCCATTAGATATCTTGCGAGACCTACCTACTCTATCTATATGTCAAATTTAGCTTAGTTTCTCTGCATTTATAATATTGGTATAAAAATCGCAGCTGTAAAATATTCTGTTCGCAAAAATAAATTTGGCCCAAATCAACCTCACATACACTACAAGTCGATACAACAACAGCTAAAGCTCTGAACCACAGGAGGGACTGCCGTCTGACTTCCCGATGGAACGAACCATAGTCGTTATCGCGTGTGTAGTGCCCAAGCCTACCTCACCTACATTAACTGATCTTACCAATTACTATACCATATTTTTTAATTTTATTACATTATTTTTCATCCCAAGGATGAGTGGAAGAAATCGCTTCAGCGATAAGACCGCCCATTGTACATTGAACTGTATACATACTACCTACTTGTCCTACTGTAAATCTGTTGGTGTACAATGAATTATCTATCTATCTATCTTAATCTCATTCGTCTGACGCATCCGCATCTAATAACTTGTCGTATTTGGTCCCGTTTAATCTGTCTGGGCCAGCAGTACCAGTCAGTCTAGTGTTTTGAGCGATATAAGCTTAAACTTTCATTATATTTTTATTTCCTAAAATATTCCGCGATGTGCGTCCGCGATTCCATCCACCTGGACATAAATCTGCGCTATATGTTTTTTTCGGAAACCTATTACTTTATCTTAAATAAAAGTAACCTAGGTATAGTAAAAAATCCGTCCAAATTAGCCCAGCCACTTCAGAGATCACTCGAACAAACACACACACATATAGACCGACAAAAATGTCACCATTGTAACATGAAATAATGTATTTAATGGTGACCTATCTTTTCGGAGAAAGCCTTTAGTTTCAGCGATACAAAGACTAATTGACATGTCCTTCATAAAAAAATGCCTTCTTGTCACTCTTTGATACCGCTTATGTATGTGGTATGTATCTTATTTACATAAGAACATCTTATTTACATAAGAACATCTTATTTATTCATTAAAAAACTGTTCTTTTAACAATATAACTATATACACTTCAATTTTATTTTTTGGTTTAAAACAGCTCATTCTCATACATCTAAAATTACACTGGACAACAATACTAACGTTTCTATAACATCTCAATGATGGGCATTGTTGCGCATACGTGGCTGCTCATATCCGAGGGAAAGTTGGCAGTAACATCAAGTTTATGACATCGTTTTACGAGATAGGCATCACTACACTAGTATCCGCACAAAATGGGCACCTCTCTACATACAAATATCTTCCGTTTCCCTTCACTAATTGCATTATGAATGATAAATTAATTCTAGTAGGTAGGTAGCAGGTTCTACTAGGTTATTTCGCGATGTTTAGAATTATCAAGATTGTAATATGCCGTTTGATAATTATCTTTTTTTTTGAGTGGCATTAAAATTAAATATTTACATTACAAGTAGTTTTCAAGCGATGTAAAATCCCATGTAATTCTTTATCATACTTTTTGCAATAAGTTTTCTGTTTTCGCTTTTACTTTTCAAGGATAATCTTATCTTATCTTGATGAATAATTAAGCCGAGGCTCTGCCCGTGTGATATTCTGATCCCGATTCTGACCCATGGGACCATATTCCAGGGATAAAAGTAGCTTATTTGTTATTCCAGACCAGACTATAAATCTGTCCTTATACCAAAGTTTTGCTCCGTTCAGCCATTTGAGCGTGATTAAGTAATAAACAATTTCACTAACTTTCACATTTATAATATGTGTAGGTAATATCTAGTAATTTTCACAGAACGTTAGTTTTAAATAGGCATATATGCCTACGTGTAGACACACGACGCAAAAGAGCGCGGTGCACTAAGCATCATTGTGGTCTAGTCTAGATCATCGAGTAATGTATGTACCTACTAAACTACTCTTTTTCATTGGCAGTTTATGTACTTTTTACCCGACTACGGCGAAATCAAAGGTGGGTTTTTTTTTTACGTACGCAAAATCCCCACGGATACCTCCCCACCGGAGCCGGTGGAGGAGGTTATGTCGGACTCGAACCAAAGGTGGGTTATGATTTTGTCAGGCTATGTATGTATGTATGTATGTATGTAGTTCCTCATTGCTGGACAAATGAGATATCATTAGAAGCGTCTTGGTTGTCCGCTGGTTATAAGTTATATGACGTATAACTGAATTTAATGTGGCGCCCACCAGCGGTCATAAAGTACTGTGTTAAATTTTAAACTTGAGATAAATCTGTCGTGTTTTGTATTATCTGAAATAGCTTACTTAGCAAATTACAAATATGTATAAATTATAGCCGTTGCTTACTCCAAAATATTATAATTAATAAAAAAAGTTTAAACCCACAACCCGACTAAATCACGCTTTAAAAAGTATTATTCATACTAATTAGCTGGCAGACAAGCACACTGCCTGCATTTGTTACTAAACCACAGACAAAATAAAATAATAGTAATACGATTACATCTAATATAAATATACTTATATGTACATATGATCAACAGCCAATTTACTTATGACAATACTACCGTCGAAAGTATTCCAAAGGTTGTTTGGCAGAGATCGCACTTGGCTCGTGGTATTAATCGATCTGTAATGATGAATAAAAGCCGCTTGGTTCCGGACAGAGTAGAATTTGGACCACCCCATCTCTTCCTATGCGGTGTCGTACAAGGCGACTAAGGGACGGGGTGACAGGTGGAGCCGCCTGTCACCCTGGCAGAAGCAGGCCGCGGCGGTGGCGCGCGTGGCGCGCCTCCCCGTTTCCGGGGACGAGTTGGAGACTCTGTAGTCCCCACACCCGAAAAGAGGGCCAGATCGTGAGAGATGGCCCTGGGTCGGCCGGGGTGCGAGGGATATGCCTGTCAACCTCACCTTCGGCAACCAAAGCGACCCACAGGCGGCGTGCGTTTTAGTCGGTTCGAGTCCGGCATAACCTCCTCCACCGGCTCCGGTGGGGAGGTATCCGTGGGGATTTTGCGCACGTAAAAAAAAAAAAAAAGGCGACTAAGGGATGGGGCTGTTTAACACCAGACAGATATATACAGCCCGGACTCAGCCTCAGATGCATGCCTCGAGTCGACAATAGTGCCCGGCAGACAGCAATAGGCTCACCCCGTATTACGTGGGATCGAATTCAACGATTTGTGAAATGTGGGTGTTAATTCACCTATGCCTAACCCTCC
Organism: Eilema griseolum; assembly: GCA_963662185.1. Lineage (NCBI taxonomy): Eukaryota > Metazoa > Arthropoda > Insecta > Lepidoptera > Erebidae > Eilema > Eilema griseolum. The sequence goes on from OY759243.1 coordinate 22,856,096, forward strand.
GGGGATAAAGGCGTGATTGTATGTATGTATATAATGATGAATCTGGAAGAGATCGCTTGTAGCGATAAGGCTGCCATTTGTAAATTTTTCAAAATGTCCGTACATGTACTGTAATGTGTTGGTGTACAATAAAGATCTTATCTTAATTACTACTTGATATAATTTAAGGTACGCTGTCAAATTATGTACCTACCTCTTTAGACACTTCTTCGAGAGCCTAACGCTGAGACGTCCACCTTCCCTAGAGACAAGTGGCAATTCCTCAATCCCGTACATTCTAGGTATTTTATTTTATTATAATAATAATAATAATAATATTTATTTCCATAAGAAGTACAGTGTATAAGCATAAAAGAGCGTTACATAATGCTAATAAATCCAACAGCATGATTTAACTTATCAAACTTAAATATTGAGTTGCAGTTACAATTTGAGAAGACCCTGCCTCCTAAACTAGGGTTACCCCTGTATCATAAAAGGCAGTGTTCGGCAAGTGACATAACAAATATTATAAATTTCAGTGGACTCTCACTCTTGGATATTATTTGTTAAAGTAGCAGCTCTATAAACATATTGCCACTTGTCAAGAGTGGCAGATAACTGATGAGGTTTTGCCACAAGTCCTTTTTTTTAACGTGCGTAAATCCCCTCGGTGACCACCCCGCCGGACCCGGTGAAGTGGTTATGTCGGACTCGGACAGACTATGCCTCGCACCTCGACAGATTCGGGGTCATAGAAGGCCCTCTCGGGTGCGAGACTGCGGCGTCCCCATCTAATGAAAACATTTATTTTCGATTTCCAAAATTTTAAAGCTGCCATTTCTTCAATACAATCATAAATTTGCTTCACGATAAATGTCGAAGACCAGTCAGACCCCAGATTTCGAGGTGGAAGCTTCGGATGCGACTAGGATTAACGCTAGGGTGAAGAATGCTCAAAGAACTGAGTAATAGGCCTACCACAAGCATAAACTTCACACTGTTTTCCTGGGAAGGTCGGTTTTTACACGGAACCCTATAATTGCTACCAAACCCACACACGGTGTTCCGGGTACAACCCGGACTGCGCACTGCACAGGCAACACGGCTTCCGTGCCTTACATACCTATTTAGTGAGTCAAAAAAAAAGCAAATAAAATGATCAAAAATGTTATCAAGCTCTAATGGAATTTTAAATAGATACCAAGGCCAAAAAATGGGCAAAATTTAAAAGTTAAATTTTGCACTGAAGGACTAGATTACGCTGGTACTTTTATCAGTTCTGTGACTTAAGCCATTTTTATACCTTGACCTAATGTTAAATTCCTTTGGGCGGAAGCCATTGAGAGTCGAGGTGACGTACTAGCAGTGAGCCTCGCTAAAGCCAATTTGTAAGGATAAATTCGATTGGTCTGTGCAGAGCGCGAGGGATTATGGACAAAAATATCCTACAAATGTTTTAAATATCTTAACTAGCGTTAAGCTGCGAGTTGTCTTTGAATTTAGCTAAAAAAATATATTGTTTTACTTAGAGGCTCTGAAAAAATGGCGCACATTATGTCCAGCAGTGAACTACGGTGGACTAATTGATTGATTGATAAACTTACACTTGTACTTTTTCCACAGTATTTTTTTATTATTACACCTGACTGGTTTCGCCTTACGGCATCCTCAAAGGTTTACAATTTTGGTTTTTTTTTCTTTTTTATTCCACTTAGGAGGTCAAAATTAGGAGGAGGGCAAACACACGTCTCACCTGGGGGGAAGTGGTTACCGTGGCCTATGGACGTGTAAAACACCAGGGGTGTTACATTCGTGCTGCCGACTCTGAAGAAAAAAAAAGGAGGTTGGAGACGGTGGCATACCTCCGCTCTACAGAATACCGCGGCCATAATAACTTCGTGTTGTGTTCCCAGCGGTGAGTAGGGTAGCCAGAACTCACTGGAGAATTCATGGTGTCAATGGGAAGACTAAAGGCTTGTCTAGCTTTGTCTTCTACACTGATGGTACAGAAACTCTGTGCTTATAGGGTCAGCAGCGCGAGTGTAGCTACTCTGGATTTACACACGTCCGTAGTCCATGTTAACCACTTTCCATCACGTGGGCCGTGTGCTTATCTGCCACCTAAGTGGTATAAAAAAAATAATACACTTGAAGAACCCCATATTCTAGTTGCTTGGGAAAACCACAGTAGAGAGTTCATTTCACAGCTTGAGTGTGCGTGGGATGAAATTCGCACCGTTTTCGGTCGCAATGTGTGAGGATGCATTCTCTGCCTATGACGGGCGGTGCGATGATAGAATGTAGCAGTGGGCATCATGCCAAATAATTCGTCTGAGCACAAACCATTGTATAGGTGGTAGAATACACACAGGTTCCACATCACCTGCGAGTATGGGATTGTCGATGAGCCTCAACAGCCTTCTGTACACCGTATTTGTATCATAGAATACTATTTCATATAATATTGACCTAAAGTGCCGTTTTTTTTTGAAGAAATTGGAGGAAACCCAATTTTCCGTACTAACATTTTTGCATTTATTTTAGGAATGACAAATCCAAATTATATGATTTTTTTTTGTGTATGAATGAGAGAACATTAAGCTAACAAACAGCAACTTTTATTACATATTTGAAAAGTGTAAAAAAGTACTTAATACGAAATTTATCTTAAAAATCTAATTTAGGAAGTACTATTTTTGAAGATCGAATTTAATTTATCAAGCGGCATAAATAGAAAATTTAATACAGAGTTGTAAAATCTTGAAATCAACTTTCAAACAAAATATAAATAATGGAAATAGCTATTGAATTACAGGAATAACTAACACATGAATCTGTAAGAAAAATTCAGCAATTTCATAGGTAAGGACCTAATATTATAAATTACAAGCTGACCCGCACCGGCTTCGCCCCTCGTATACTTCGAAGTCCCATGAAGCCATAAATGCCCGTACTTTATTGATTTTAAAGTAACGTATGTGAATGTAGGTATTTAAACTATCTTGGTCACTCACATCAGTATCAAAATAATCGGGATATTTACCATGTTTCATTGTTTTGAGTTTCCGATATATTATATATATATATTATTTTGATACTGATGGTATGGGAATATGCCGAATTTGTTGATATTTGTGATTACTGCTCTGCTCCCTTGAATAGTAGCGTCATTATATATAGCCTATGATGTACCTCAATAAACGGAGTATTGAACATAAAAAGATTTATTCCATTCGAACTAGTAGTTCCTGAGTCTAACGTTAGCGTTTAACCAAACAAACCAACACGCTCTCAAATCGCAGCTAATTAAACATCATTTATTGTACAGTCCTCTTCGTATCTTTGAAGAGCATCGTTCAACGAGGCTTTTTAATCAAGAGATAAGTAATCATTGAGTGAAATCGTATTACCGAGCTACTGTTTTTATTACGTACCAGCCCCCCTAGACAATGGCAATTTATAATTATGTTTATTTATTTATTATTAATTTCATACATACAATGTCATTACAGGCAGACCCAATGCGACAGAGTAGCAACATAATTATAATAATTTCATTTACTTACAATATATGTCATTTACATCATCATAATCACACATAATCATGCTTTTAATTAAAGTAGATATAATTACCATTTCAAATATTATTCATGAACATGTCATATCAGAAATAATAATTATTCAGTTGATGATGTCAAAATAATAATGTCAAAGTAATAATTCCATTTATAACGTCAAAATAATACTTCAATTCACAGTCAAAATAATAATTCGATAAATAATGTCAAAATAGTAATTCAAATCAATTGTCAAAATTACATTTATTTAATGTCAAGTTTACAATAATTTAATGTCAAATGATGAAAATACAATTTAAATTATTAAAATATATGTTTTAAGTACGGCGTGAAAAAGCATCTAACGAATTGAATTAAATTTTAAAGCAATTAGTATGCAAACTATTCATGTCGATCGAGATATTGAAAAAATTGAATTGGTTCAGGCGGGAATCAAACCCGCGATTTATGCCTTACAAGGGGAACGCTCTGACCACTAAGCCACAGAACCTTCGGCCGAAACCATCCCAAATTCTTTCATACATTATCTTTCGTCTTCGTCGTCTTACGGTGACGGTTAAGAGCCATCTACCGACATTCGTACGAATTATAGGAACCAATGAATGATGTTGCAATCTTTTTTAAACATTGATTTTTGATGATTTCGCTCAAACTATTGAATGCTACCTATTCAAATTAATTAAATCTATCTAACAAAGCTTTCAAACTGAAGGCCACAATTTGGTATTTAATAAATTTCGGAAACTTATCTTAAAAGATGTAGAAATTTATTTAATACCTGTTACAATTCATCATTTTCCCGTAAAATTTTATTAGTTAGAAAAAAAAACAAAAAGCAGTCGGCCACGTGACATTCTGCGCGTGACGTCATTGAATAATATCTACGAAGAGGCCAAACAACGTAAGTTTCCGTTACGCTAAGTAAAATTTTTATAGTTACGTCACGCGAACCGTCAACAGATTTTTTGCATTTTGCCTCATGTGAAATACAGATAAAAAATCTCAATTTTATTCTGTAAAAATAAAATATTTAAATTTATATTTTTGTGAAATACATTTTGTAAGTTATTATTTACATATCAGCTATATTTTTTCGTAATAGTTGTCAAATACCCAATTATAGCATTGTTTTGGACCTTTAGCTGCACGCTGAGCTTCTTCCCGGAGCAGTCTTCTCATGCCGGGGGACCGCGTTTCGAACTGGTCCATTTGCATTTGTATGTACACGTCAATTTGACTTTACCTCGCCTGGTGCTGTTGAAGGCGAAGTCTCAGGAAAGAGAGACCAAGTTACGAAGGTGGCACTCAGCTTGACGGCGCCAACAGATACTTCTTCACGTCCCGCTTAAAAGACTGTAGGAAGAAGGAAACACTAAAATTAGTCTTTTTTTTTTCCATTTAGATGTAAACCCGCATGTACAATATATGCTTTTTTTTTCAAATTCTAACTCAAAATTCATTTAATCCATGGTTATAATCTAATGAACACATTGCAATACGATTTGATGATAATTAAACAGCGGAAAAAATGGCGCATATTGGGAGAGCCCTATGTCCAGGAGTGGACTGCAGTGGGCTTATTGATGATTGACTGATTGTTAAACAACATAGTTTGATGAACTCTGGTACCCAAATTAAGATTAAACTTTTGTTTAGGGTACCAAGGTTCTTGAAACCTATCATAATTAACAAATAGGTAATATATAATTAATTAGGACACATTAGTTCGGTATTCATTCGTCTTAACATCGGAAAAAAACAATAGGAAATGAATTTGCATCTTTTGATGAAATTTGGCATCGGTTACGCTAGTGACGAATCCAACACGTGTTTTCGTTTTGAACGTGCACGCTGCATCGCAATAGTATTAAAGGGGGTTTCCACTGTAAGCAGAGCGTAACCCGTAGGATCATCTCTATCTTCTCTTCTTCCTAGCGTTAATTCCGGTGACATCCGCAGCAACCTTACTACCGGTTTAATAACTAACTATCGCATTTCATGATACACAATAATGTTAACGTAACGTAAACGTGCAGTCTGTGGGCCAACTTCACGCGGCGGGCGTACAGCGCACTACAAGTTCAGTACAACAATGCCTTCCGGGTGTAGCTGAACCTGCCGAGGTTCTGTAGCGCATCAAATATGTTCGCGGAGGCACATTGCGATGATTTTTACGCTATAATAAGAAAGCGGAGCGCGTCAATGTCTGCTCGACTGCTAGGTAGCACCAATAGCATCTTGAAGGTATTGTGCGAGAGGTGGGACCTTCCTGTCCTGCAAAGGTGGACGCGCTTACATGCTAGCGCGTGACCTCGATTTCTTTTATAATTTTGTAATTTGTGTCTAAAAAATGCCTGAAATTATTATTTTGACCTACTAATGAATGTGACATTTGCATGCCGTCTGGTTGAGTATGGTGATACTATCACAACAACTATGAACATCAATGTATTATATACCCATATTTCGCAAATTATGAATAAATGAAATGAAATGAAATGAAGTGTTTAATGTAGTAGGTACTAACATAGTTATAAGATCATTGTTACTAACACATATGGACCGATGTCTGAGATTAAATGATTATTATTATTATATTATTATTACTAACGGGACTTAACGCGATCATGGTTCGATCAGGTCCACGATTCCACTAAAGCAAAACCACTGTCATACCATTGATTCTGACTGACTTTATTTCCATACGCTTAAAATCCAAAATTAAAAAAAAGTTTCATTATACTTTCTCATTCACTCTGCAAAAAGCCTTTTAATTTTGGATTTCACAGACATTGATATAAAGTCACAATAAATAACATTAAACTACTATTACATTGGTACCTAAACATAAACCGAAATGTGGGTGCTATCACCTCTGTCTACTTCTTCGGGTATATAGGCGTGAGTTTATGTTCTGTTATGACAGATATTAATACTGTGGTTATGTTATGTAAATAGATGTTTTAGCAGTGTCTGTGGTATGACCGGCTGTGGTCACAGGCTGACTGAAATCAAACTGTGACCACGGGCGGTGTAACCTGGTTGAAATGTCAAGCAAATCAAAGGTACCTAGATACTATAATCGGGTTTAGTCCCATTATCATCTTATATATAAAATTCTCGTGTCACAATGTTCGTTCCCGTACTCCTCCGAAACGGCTTGACCGATTCTCATGAAATTTTGTGGGCATATTGAGTAGGTCTGAGAATCGGCCAACATCTATTTATCATCCCCCTAAATGTTAAGGGTAGTCCACCCTAATTTTTTTAACAAAATTTTGGCAAAACAACGTTTGCCGGGACAGCTAGTTATTGTATAACTGCGGGTTTGGCTGAACTTCGATATTTTCTGTGAAGCGACTGCTATCTGAACTCCAAAACTCAGAGGTGATATCGTAGTATTGCAGCTAGATCAGTTGTTGGAATATGTTTAGGGCTCTAACTACCTGTAACGTTTGCCATAGATGTTGGTATGGTAACCGAGACTGATGGTTTTTTTTATACCATTTAGGTGACAGAAAACTGCACGGCCCACCTGATGTAAAGTGATTACCGTGGGCTATGGTGCATGCGTGCTAACGTGTGCAAAACCACGGGAGTCACACTTGCGCTGACTATCCTGTAGAAACCTAATACCCTTTTTTAAAGTACCCCATATTTACTACCTAAATAGTTGGAGTATCAAACTCCAAGCAGTTTATTACTCCAACACTATTTAACTAATCTGTGTCCATTCGATTATATCGATTATATACAGTATCGATTTGATTCGGAACTCAGCACAAAAAATTGCTTTTTTTTAAACCACTTAGGTCTATGGACGTGTGCAAAACCAATTGAGTCACACTCGCGCTGCCAACTCTGTAAGCACTGAGAGTTTCTGTGTCGTCAGTGTAAAAACCAAAGCAGGACAAGCTTTTGGTCTTCCCACTGACAGGACAAAAACTCTCCAGTGAGCTATGGCTACCCTACTCACCGCCGGGAACACAACACGAGGTTATTATGGCCACGGTATTCTGTAGGGCGGAGGTACTTCCACTTGCTCAATTGGACGGGAATACCATCGTGTCCTACCTCCTTATAATTAATCAATCAACTAGCCCATCGCAGTTCTCTGCTAGACATAGGCCTCTTCCAATGTCGGGAGGCTTTGGCCTACTGTTTCCACACTGGCCAGACGTGTTGGTACAGGGTTTTATTTTAAGTTTTCCTTATTCTCGTCTACGTATCGTAGTCGCCTCTTACGATACCCTTCGGATGAGATGGGATGGTGATACTTGTATTCTTTCTCCATCACTACATGGATAATGTTTATGGTTTTTTGAATATAAGTGATCAGAGGGCTGGTTTATTCTTTGCGCAAAGAATTGGTGTTGCCATTCAACGTGGCAATGCCGCTAGCCTTCTGGCCACCTTCCCGGTTGACATCGATGGCGAGGAATTCTTTGACGCCTGAACCTGCAGGATTATTTAGATATATATTCTTTTTTATATTTATTTTTATTTCTATAATTTCCGTGCATATTATGTAAATATTCTTAATGCAATAAAAAGAGCTAAAAATATCAATATTAATAAGTTGTAGAATATTTAATATTAAAGGCAAAATTGTAGTTGCTAATTAATATATTATCTATTGTTACAGACGGCGATATTCACGGTGATTTTATTGCCGTTTCGCGTGATTGTCATCTGTTATTTAATAGTGACAGCATGGTTCCTCGCCTGCATTGGCCTTTACGGCCTCAGCGAGGAGGACCTCAGGAGAGCACCAATGACAGGATGGAGAAGGTACTTCACATATTTTGATATTAAATTTAAATATTTTAGTTTTTGCTATTGAGATTTATTACACATGTTTAATAGAGTTTTTTTTATGGGAATCACATCTCGGCTATCTAGCTAGACTCCTCATGGGTACCCGCACTAGATTAAACTTGTGCAGTTCTTTTTTACTAATTTAATTATTATTAAAGAGATATTAGTTTGTTTAGTAGTCGTACCGGCACATATCTTGACCTCAAGCTGCGAGAGAAAGCTTTCACATTTTTCACAAACAAAATTCACATCAAATGTTAAAATTCATGATCTTCCATTTATTTCAAATACTAATTTATTTAGCAAATAATAACCCTTACGATGATGCCTTTCGTTCGGTATCATAAAACTACAGACCGATTTTTTTCCTCGTGTACCGGATTTGATTCCTGGTTCAACGAGGTAATTATTAAACATGTATAAACGCAGTTCAAATGGTTTTTAATATTAAAATAAAGTCTTCGTTCAGTAAAATGTTCCTTCGAAAATAATTAAGGTACTTTCCCTACATGTTTTACCGTGGGATTTATGTGCCTAAACTGAATAAATCAAATTGATTCCTTAATTCTTTAATACATTCTATCAACACTTCAGGCCTGAGGGTGTGTTCTAGAACACGGACCTTCGGTAGAAACAACTTTCTAACATACTCATTTGATTATGGACAAAATGTGCTTTGAACAGGGGCTCGATTTTGCTAAAGCAAAACCACTGTCATACCACAGACATTGGTAAAAATACATTTAATTTTAAACTTTAATGCAATGTCATTAAAGTTCAGAAATAAATGGATTTTCGCAGAGTGAAAGAAAACGTGTAATGAAACTCTTTTCATTTAATTTAGAACTTAAGGGGTATAGAAATAAAATCTAAAATTTAATGTCTATTATTAATCTTTTTTTTTTTCGTGCGCAAAATCCCCACGGATGCCCCCTCCCCGGAGCCGGTGGAAGAGGTTATGTCGGACTCGAACCGACTAAAACAAACGCCGCCCGTGGGTCGTTTTTGGTTGCCGACGGTGAGGTTAACAGGCATATCCCTCGCACCCCGGCCGACCCAGGGCCATCTCTCTCGATCTAGCCCTCTCCTCGGGTGTGGGGACCACAGAGTCCCCAAGTCGTTCCCGGAAACGGGGAGGCGCGAGAGGCGATCCTCCGCCGCGGCCTGCTTCTGCCAGGGTGACAGGCGGCTCCACCCATCACCCCCAGGCCTGCGCTCATGGGGGGCGGAGGTCGTTCATCGACCTGCTATTACAGTGTCTGTGGTGTGACAGTGGTTTAGCTTTAGTAGAAACGAGGGCCTGGTTTTCGAAATCCTACCAATATGTTGTTATTTTTTATTAACATGTACCCGTTACTTTTTTCACATTTGCACAGAGTTACAAAAGAGGTTTTAATCTTTTGACAGTCGATTGATACCTAGTTTTCCTAATGGTCAATCGTTTGCATTTTGGCCAAGGTCGATGATTTTGATCATGATTGATTTCTTATTTTACAAGTATTTCTGTTAATCTTTTATTATTATCGTTGCGTGAACAATATCTAGTAGATACAGTTATCACTTGTGTCTGTCTCATAATTGTTTAAAATTGTACACAGATTTTTTAAATATCTACTTAAATTTATAAATAAATTATCTACAGTATTTCACACAACGCTATCTAGACCCGTTGTAAGTATAGCTTAACTAGCTTATGTTATGGAATCTTAAATGCGGATAAACATACTTACTTAGATACTTTTTTTTTAATACATACACATCATACATAGAAACATCCAGACCAATGCAAATATTCATAATCATGCATACAAATATTTGCACTGAGCGGGAAACGAACCCGTGCAGTCGAACGTTCTACCGCTACGCCACAGAGGTCCTCACATACATACATGTATCACGCCTTTATTCCCAGAGGGTTAGTCTGAGGTGAATTAACACCCACATATTACTATCATTGAATTCGGTCCCACGTAATAAATAATATGTTTTATCGGAGTTCGAATATCATAATAATAATAGTAAGTTATCATCTCAACTAGTAAATAATCAGTAAACAAGCGTCGATAGCTCAGTGGTTAAGGAGTCGGCCTTACGATCGATAGGTCCCGGCTTCGAATCCTGGCCATTACACTACCGAGGTGAAACCACTCCTAACACACGCGATTTAGCTTAGCTGGAGTGGTTAGATATTATAGTAATTTTAGTTCTAATATTGTTTTTTTTTTAATGTCAACTCTTTAAGTGCAAGTTGCAAGTGACAGCCCTGGCAAAATATAACAAAAAAAAGACTTCTTTATTAAATAAGCATTGTATTTTATTGCATAAATATGCAAATATTAATTATGCAAATTATCTAATGTCCGGCGTGCGATTTCTTTTTTTATTATTATTAAGAACCTTCACGGATATATACACTATTTGAAGTCTTATTGCAATATTTGCAATTGTTTGCATAGTTCTAAGACTTCATTAAGCATAAGTGGTACAAGCGAGAAAGCAGAGAATATAAACGAGCTATTCGACACAAAAATATTTTTTAAATTCAAACCAGTAGTTTCTGAGATTATTGCGTTCAACGAACCAAACAAACAAACTCTTCAGCTTTATACATCAAAATTTAGTTTCGGTCTGTCAAAATTAAATTAAAATGTCAAAAACGGTTTTTTTCGTAGCACAGTATTCATGGAAAGAGCAATGATATCGGAAAATTTTTAACATTAAAACACAAAACAGGTCATTTGACAAGGTCGTCTGATTCTTCCCAATATCGTTTAATATCTTAGTTTTTTTGCTGGAAAATATTACCTTGCTGATTAAAGTATTGACCAACTGAAACTTTGACTTCATTATTTTTAATTCCCAAAGTAACAGTCCTAATTTTTAACATGTTAGCTTTCTCATTACATTTCAAATTACTTTTATTATACCGAGATAAATAAATGTGATATTCTCTCGCACTCCATACATTTGCACGCAAGCGGGGCGTGACGTCACTCACAAGTACGATTTTGTATAGAGCGTTTTCGACCGGCCGGCGCGCGGCGGCGTGAGAAATAGAATTTTCGAAATCAAATATCTTTAAAACTATTTGTCGTAAGAAAATTTCTCCTCAGCAGTTAGTTATATTATAGTAAAGTGATCATTTTCGACAATAAAAAAAATAGTCAAAAAGACAATTAATCAATAAATTTCTATTACGAAAATGACCCTATTTGCGTTGAAATCATGATCGGTTTTTGACATCTCTGGAGATTGACAGTTAGTCGAAACAGAATTCTATTAATTTTTTTAATAGGAGAATTGACCTTCAGAATTTTAAAGAGGTAACATAAAAATCCAAGAAATATAATTTCCAGAAATCGACTCGCCTATAACCCACGACTACTACTTACCGTGAGACGTTCTTAACTCACTGTTCAAAAAAGTGTTTACTTAAAAAATCACAGTTGCTCATTGTAACACGTGTAGTACCTATTTAAATTTACAATTACTTTGACAGACACATTAGAATAGGCTTTAGTATTATATGTTATCTGTGGTCTAAGCTACATTTTGTCTCTGAAGATGTTTCACAAACCAAGCGGCCTACCAATCCTGTCTGCATCCAAAGCTGACAGGAGTCCTTGCTCCAGCTTGTCCTTATCAATATTTACTACAGAATACCGCAGACATAATAAATTCGTGTTGTGTTCCCAACGGTGAGTAGGGTAACCAGAGCTCTCTGGAGAATTGTGCTTTCAGTGGGAAGACTAAAGGCTTGTCCTGCTTTGTCTTCTACACTGACGGCTACACTGTAGTTACACACGTCCATAGGCCACGGTAACCACTTTCCATCAGGTGGGCCGTGTGCTTGTCTGCCACCTAAGTATACTTATATACCACTTAAAATGTTTATCTGTCTTTCGATAGACTGTATCTCCTGAACCATTATAGCTAAACAATTGAAGTTTCCACAGATGATGTATTTTTAAGTTAATATTCAGTCCATTCATTGAATGCACTCCGCAGTATGCAGAACGTAGGGTGAAGATCAGAAGATATGGGCCACCATTCCAGACACTGTCGATCTTTACCTTGGTGCTTTTCCCAAGAGACTACAAGTTCTTCAGAAGGGCATCAGAAGGTCCTTATAGAGTCGGCATCACGACTGTTACGCCTCTGGTGTTGCACACGTCCATAAGCCATGGTTAACACTTACCGTCATGTGGGCCGTGTGCTTTTCTACCACCTAAGTGTTACAGACAAATCTTAAATGGTAGTCCTTAACTTTTGCTTCGACTTTGACAGATGTTTTTTCACTCTCTGTTCTTTTTATATTAAATCTACACTTTCATGTACTTAGCCTCTCGTATTGCAATTCCTCTGTGCACTCCCGGGTTTGCTGGAAGAGAACTCAACTTTGAGTTAAGCACGCCTTTGTACATTACATCTCACCTTTTTTAACCTCTGATGCAAAAACGACGGGGTGTTATAAATTTGACGTGTCTGTGTCTGTGTGTGTGTGTGTTTTTTATTTTTTTTGTTTGAAAGGTATATTAGTCGGGAGTGTTTTAAGCTATGTTTGAAAAAAATCGGTCCAAGATGGCCGCCGCTACAAAATGACGGAGTAAATACATATTTTTTTCTCAATTTCCTCAATATGGGTATCAAATGAAAGGGCTTGACTAGTAGAATACCATACAATATGACAAATTTCAAATCCAAGATGGCCTCCACCACAAAATGGCGAATTACATTTTTTTTCACAATTCTCTCAATATGGGTATCAGATCAAAGAGCTTGACGAGTAGATCAATTTAAAAAGAGTAAAATAAAAATTGAATTAAAAATTAAAAAAACCCCCGTCATAAAAACAACTTTGTTTTTTTGTGACGGAGGTTTTTAATGTATAAATCATTTATGTGTACAATAAAGTATAAATAAATAAAAACTATCCGGACTCGCAAGTTAAGGAGGCCTGGGTCCGAAAGATCTTGATGGTACACCTAATTATTTTACTATAATTATTACTGCAATTATTTAAGCCTCTTGTTTTTCGTTTACCGTCTGCGTCTAATCGTAACGTCATTAATTTCCGCTATGTTTTTTTTTCTGGTGGTCAGCCGAGCGTGATACAAGTAGGTCATTGTAAGTGGCAGAACGCTCTTTTAAAGACATATACGAAGGTTGTCTGTAACAATGACGAATGAATTTTTCACGTTTTTCATTATAATTTGGCAATGTTAAGGTTTGTAAGAAAATTCTGCAATAATGACAAAATAATACGTATGCCATGAATTTTAACTGCAATATTTCGATATCGGCAATGGGTTTGTGGAGGTCAGATGGCCATCGCTTCACATAAAATATAGAAGAGCAGCAAAACCCGCAGTTAGACTGGCAAAAGCAGACGGTATTCCCGGCCCTACAGAATACCACGGCTATAATAACCTCGTGTTGTATTCGCAGCGGTGAGTAGGGTAGCCAGAGCTCACTGGAGAGTTTTTGTGCTGTCAGTGGGAAGACTAAAGGCTTGTTGATTGTGTCTTCTGCACTGACAGAAACTCTCCGTTCTTACAGGGTGACTCCTCTGGTGTTGCACACGTGACTTTCCATCAGTTAGGCCGTGTGCTTGTCTGCCACTTAAGTTATATAAAAAAAGGTGAAAGCTTCTGATGCCACTACTATTAACGGTAGGATGAAGAAGTAGGCCTACCATGAAATGCGCTAATAGAAGTTCAGACAATTAGTCAGTACCAAGAAGGGTATTACGGCAAGCACATGACATAGTTCCCGGTATATACCTACCTATTTTGACCACAAGGCACGAGAAAAACAAGGCCCTGGTGCACGCGTATTGGTTTGACACTATAATTTATGATTAGTGGATGTGAGCTCCTCCTTTTATTATTTTTTTTTTAACGTGCGGAAATCTCCTCTGATACCACCCCGCCGGACCCGGTGGAGGTGGTTATGTTAGACTCGGACCGACTAAAACCGCAGTTTACGGGTGTGAGGTAACCTTTGGCATAACGCTCGCGCACCCCAACTGACCCGGGGCCATAGAAGGCTCTCTCGGGTTTGGGACTACGGTATCCCCATCAGATGTGAGCTCCTCGCATTCCATCCCATGCCATTCTCAAAAGACACCCAGAAACGCTTACTGCTCATATACAGTACATTTTGTAATGGTCAAGATATATTATATTATACCAGTAACAGTACTTTATTCGGCCTAAGACCGGAAAGAAATTTGTGACGTCATAGCTTAATGTTAATTTATGCTAATTTATTAAACGTATGCCTATTTCGGCTCTCTTATTGTGCACAGGTGAGAACACAGCTCTTTTTCTACAAAAAATGACCTTGAAAATTGTTATAGATATGTTATTTTTCCTATTTTACTGTTGTGCAACTTTTTGCACATTGGCATTATTAATATGACCTTGTTTTATTAATTAATAAGTAACTATGAATTTTGCGAGTTCCGGTAAATTTGATTTTAGAACCGGTAATTACGGTAAAAGCCGGTTTTTATTGGCGTAACCAAAAGCCTACTATAAAACTTGTAGTTTTATTACATTGATATAAAACTATTTACAATGTGAGCGGCTTGAGATGTCAGATTTTATACAAGTTTAATTTTATGTTCTTATAATACGCTATTAGATTTACAGTGCTAAGATAAATTATGTTAGAAAGTTGTTAAATAAAAACAAATATACAAAAGGAATTTGCACTATAATTAGGTTTCATTATTCTTTCTTTTAATGTTGCTTTCTGTCTGTGAATAATTTTGTGACAGTACGTTGAAAGCATACTGTGCACGCGTTGCTGATTTCAAATTTCTTTATCGCAATGTAACATTGTCAGGGTTGCATTCAAAACATGCAAATTCTGGATGCAATTTTTTGTATTTTTAGGGATCCGTACCTCAAAACAAAATAAAAAAATAAATTTAAAACTTAACCCGACTACTGAAAAATCACGCTTTAAAAAGTGTTAAACAAGAAAATATCAAGCATTTATAGAATGAATTGTTTTGTGAGAGTACCTAAGTGGCATACGACCACGGCTATCATTGATATTTTTTTGTTTAATACTTTTTAAAGCGTGATTTTTCAGTAGGCTGGTTTTAGTTTTAAACTTATTTTTTATGGACATTATTGTGGGGCAAGCAACATCTATAATTTATTCAAGTGCGTAATGTGCTAATGTAAGCCCTTTCAGATGATACCAAACACGGTATATTTACGTAAAATTTATTTTTTAAAACAGTACTTTATGACAGCTAGAGGGCGCTATATTACATTCAGTGATACGTCATATAGCCTATAACCAGCGGACGATCAAGACCCTTCTAATGATACCTCATTTGTCTAGTTCTAATTAGTAGTAGCTGAGGAACAGATACATAACATACATTGCCTGTCAAAATCATAACCCTCCTTCGGTTTCGCCGTAGTCGGGTACAAAGGTACCTTTATACGATCACTTCGTTGTCCGTTTGCCTATCTGTCAAGACAGTTTGAACTTCTTAAAGCAATGAAAAATTCAATTTCTGGGTTAACACAATAAAAATATATCCCTCATTATATATTATTTCTTGAGATGATTGTAAAATTAATAATCCCTCAATTATGTACAGAACATTCAGTGCGCAAGTCCAACTCGTAATTAACCGTTTTTTTAAGGAAAAGTATGAACGATCTGTCATGTACTAGACATTGCCTCTTGTATTACAATTCCTATGTTCACTCCCGTGTTTGTTGGAAGAGAACTCAACTTTGAGTTAAGCTCGCCTTTTTCCCACTGGCGTAAGCAGATACTACAGTTTTCCACTTACCACGATCCTAGCATATATCTTTAGCTTCTTCAACTTTCATAATTGTTTTCATACATTTCTGATTCTCTTGACGTGTCCTTTCTTTAAAATGCCTTCGATCTGATTGACATACGTATGTCTACGTCGACCCCTACCGGGATGTTTAATATTCATAACTAAATTGTGAAATTAAAAGGTATATCGATATTACAAAAAGGTATAGGCTTGTTGTAAACGATCGAGAAATCAGGGTCGCGAAGTGGCGTCCTCACAACTCGTTCTGGCTTCCGGTAATGGCTGTACCCTTTGGCTACCGTTAAAGTACCAATAAATAATGGACGGTGGAAAGGACAAATTTAATATGCTGTGTAGCATACTGAATCGTACCGACGTACGGTAAATTTCACCTGATTGCAACACTACATCATTCATCATTCCTCTCTGAGCCTTTTCCCAACTCGTTCGGGTACTTTCATTGGGCCCTATTTATAACATAGCATAACATAAACTCACGCCTATATCCCCGAATGGGTAGGCAGAGGTGGTAAGCACCCACATTTCGCCAGTTTATGTTTAGGACCCAATGTAGGTGGCGAGCCTATTGCCATTAACCGGACACTTATAAACCTGCGATAAATACACACATAACTACGAAAAGCATCGAAAAGTCATTGGTGTGTGCCATGGTAAAACCTGGGATCGAACCTGAGACCTCGTCTCAGCAGTCCATTACCCATACCACTAGGCTACCGTGGTTATTATTAACTGGGCACTTATAAACCTGCGATAAATACACACATAACTACGAAAAGCATCTAAAAGTATTTACAATGTGAGCGGCTTGAGATGTCAGATTTTATACAAGTTTAATTTTATTGGACCTATTTATAATTGTATTATTAAAGGGAAGCCACTTGAAAATGTGTTTTAGATGCGCAAAAAGCGTTTTCTTGTAGGACTGTTTAACATCAGACAGATATATACAGCCCAGACTCAGCCTCAGATGCATGGCTTGAGTCAACAATAGTACCGGGAAGGTGGCAATAGGCTCACTCCCTATTACGTGGGATTGAATGCAATAACTGGTAAAATATGGGTATAAATTCACCTCTATTCCTACGGGGATAAAGGCGTGATTTTATGTATGTATGTAAAAAACGTTTATATGTCTCTTTAGTGGTCATGCGGAGCGCGGCAGTAAGATGTTCCAGGTAAACACTCATAACTAATTAAGGGCTCAAAGGACCTCTTTACTCGTCTTTTACTCGTATTGGTTGGTCTGATTAGTAAACTTGCTGGATTTTGCTCAAGATGTTTACCGGCAATTATACCACAGAATAGGTTCATTTTAGTCCTGTATACTTTGCCAACCTTCGCATAAGTGCAAGCAATAATTTCAACGTTTAATTGCGACAGGCGAATATAAACAAACGGTACTGGCAGAAATTTGCGCGCGAATATCACTCATTTAAATAAAATCACTTTTTATGTTTTCTATTGCGATTTATTTATATATTATTTACATTAAACCCGACGTTTCGGCTACTTTTCAATAAACAAACATAGACTCAAATACTTAGTGGTTACTATTATTTATTCTTCAATTACATTCTAGTCAAAGTAAAAAATCATTTATTCTGCATAGACCATTAAAACGGCACTTACAAAACGTCAATATAAAAAGAAATATGAAAGACTAGTTTAGCAAATGGACCACCGGTTCGAAACGCGGCCCCGACCTGAGAAGACCCCGGTAAGAAACTCAGCGGGCCTTTAATTTATAGGTATATTTACAAAAAGGACTAAATCTACTTAGTCTAAATACAATAATTCACTTGAGTAGCATAGTTGAGCGAACAGCTCGTTTCCAAGCCTCTTTTTTCATCTAAGTCTGTTTGATATAAATAGTGTTTAATGAAATATATCTAGATTTTATATTGTAAATTCTGTTTACTGTAATGTGTTAATCACTTTCGTGTCAGACCACAGAATAAAACAAACTGAACGCCCGCCATAGACGTGAAACAGTGTGGTAGAATAAAAAATTGCATATTAGTGCAAATTATATGTAAACAAATCTTGGAAATCGTGAATACCTACTTACCTAAATGATTCTAAAAATGTTTTATACTCTTATGAAACTTGTGATCTATGTATAGACAGAATGCTACCAAAAAAATTGTTTAATTTTGGAATCAAATCTATATAATTAACTGGTGGTAAAGCGTGGTTTCCGGCAGAGTAGAATTTGGGCCATCCCATCTCTTCCCATGCGGTGTCGTACAAGGCGACTAAGGGATAGAGCTGTTTAACATCAGACAGAGATATACAGCCCAGACTCAGCCTCAGATGTATGGCTCGAATCCACAGTAATACCCGGAATACGGTAATAGGCTCACCCCCTATTACGTGGGAACGAATACAATTATTGGTGAAATGTGGGTGTTAATTCACCTCTGCCTAACCCTCCGGGGAAAAGCGTGAATATATTTATGTATGTATATACAATTAACTAGTACTTAGCTCTGTGAACAGTAGACCATGCGAGCACCATTTGTGATACTAAAAAAG
Organism: Eilema griseolum; assembly: GCA_963662185.1. NCBI lineage: Eukaryota > Metazoa > Arthropoda > Insecta > Lepidoptera > Erebidae > Eilema > Eilema griseolum. Next base: position 22,874,849 of record OY759243.1, read on the forward strand.
AACCTTTGTCGCACCATCAAGACCTGGAATTCATTACCAGCTTACGTGTTTCCTTCTTCCTACAGTCCCGTGTCCATTAAGCGGGGCGTGAAAAAGCATTGAGTGTTACCATTGTAACATGGTATATGTATGTAATGGTGACCCTCTTTTCTGAGACCTTACCTTCAGCTTACCATCAGGCGAGGCTAAGTCTAATTGACATGTCCTAAATAAAAAAAAACATAAATTTTACCTATCTTTTTATATTACACCTATTTTAAACAGCCTTGGATGCTTTATCAAAAAGATAATGACGATCTGTTCTTAAAAAACATTAAGTACAGTATACTTCCCCCTTTTTTTTCTCTCATCTGTTTTTAAGTTAACAAAAAGAATACATGATTTTTTTTACAACAACCAACAACCTGTGAGGAATCAAGTCCTTGATATTTCAGCTAATAATCATCACGATCCGCTCATAAATAACGCGACAGCAAACTTCCCCCTTTTCACCCACATTTCGACATTGACTCCTGTAATATGAGTTTTAAACTTAGCTCAGGAGTCAGTGTTTTAATGCAAATACTTAAATCAAAAAAGAAATGTGATTACACAAGATTGATCTACATTTTCCTTTTGTACTGATGCAATAAACGCTTGTAATTTAATATTTTTATATATTTCTTGACATATATTTCTATACTCAATTGAACTAATAAATAACTTAATTTAAATAGTAAAAATACTTATAAAATTTATATAAAACTATGCTATCTATACTAATATTATAAAGATGCAGTTTGTTTGTTTGTTTGTTTGTTTGTTTGAACGCGCTAATCTCTGGAACTACTGGTTCGATTTGAATGATTCTTTCAGCGTAGTTTCAGTGAGACTCTATCGAAAGCTTTGGCGATGTCAAGACTAATTGCCAGTGACTCGCCGTGCTTGTCCATAGCCTCACCCCAAAGATGAGTAACGTATGCTAGAAGATCACCCGTTGACCGTTTCGGTCTGAAGCCATATTGCCGGTCATTAATTAAGGAGTGATCCTCTAGGTGCCGCATGAGCTGTTTGTTAATTATGTGCTCGAACACTTTGCACAGCACTGAGGTGACGGCTATGGGTCGATAGTTGGCTGGCTCCGAGCGATCCCCCTTCTTGGGAATCGGCTGAACATTCGCCTCTTTCCAAGGCAAAGGCACTGTACCCGAACTGTAGGATAGCCGGTACAGGCGCGTAAGCATTGGAGACAACTCCGCTGCACATTTTTTCAAAACTACCGCTGGAATACCATCCGGACCACTGGCTTTCCGGACATCGAGTGATTGCAGCACTGCACGGACATCGCGTTGCCTGATATGGATATCAGGCATCGCGTGGTCACTGTCGGGTAGTGTTGGTGGCTGCGTACCACAATCATCGATTCGGGAGTTGGCCGCAAAGAGATTAGCCAGCAGATTTGCATTCTCTTGCGGCTCATGGGCCAGGGATCCATCAGGGTTACGCAGCGGAGGCAGCGAAGGCTGACAGAAGTTGGCTTGCACGGCTTTAGCCAGTCGCCAGTAGCCACGGCTTCCCGTGGGATGCATCACTAGCTCTTGACCAAGCCGCGCTATGCGCAGGGCATCCGCTCTGACGTAGGCCCTTCTACAGACCTTTGTGGCTCTGTTGTACGCCGCCTTGAAGTGGCCCAGATTGGGATGGCGCGTGGCGCGCGGGGGGGGGGGGGGTATCCGTGGGGAATTTTCGCAGAAAAAGTGCTATGAACCTGTGACTCTCTGCCCTTGTTCCGACCCCCGCTAACACCAGCACACAACTATTATTCTACAGCTATATAGTAATAACAACAAATTTCACTATGTTACCTCATCGCCGTTCGTATGTTGACTGCAATGGTCAATGAACTTACCAAGCTATGTTACATAACAGTTACTGCGTCTACACAACACGTACCTACAATAAGATCTAGAATAATCGACGGTGATAATATTACATAACCGCGGTAGCCTAGTGGGACAATGGACTGCTGAGACGAGGTCTCGGGTTCGATCCCAGGTTTTACCATGGCACACACCAATGACTTCGATGCTTTTCGAAGTTATGTGTGTATTTATCGCAGGTTTATAAGTGCCCGGTTAATGGCGATAGGCTCGCCACCTATTACATTGGGACCTAAACATAAACTGGCGAAATGTGGGTGCTAGCACCTCTGCCTACCCCTTCGGGGATATAGGCGTGGGTTTATATTATGTTATGATAATATTACATACATATATATAATCACGCTTTTATCCCTGGAGGGTTAGGCAGAGGTGAATTAACACCCACATTTCACTAAACATTGTATTCGGTCCCACGTAATAATAATAATAATAATAATAATAATAATAATAATAATAATTTATTAACCTAAAAGAAGTACAGTATCTATAACAACATTGATTTGCTACCTACTTGTAACATTGTTTGTGGTTTAAGGTGTACAATAATATTAACCCTGCCTCTCAAACTAGGATATCCTGTATCTTGAGAGACAGTGTTCGGTCGTGAAGGTAAATATGTAACATAATATTATACAAATTTAGTAGACTGCGTAGAATAGGGGGTGAGCCTATTGCCGTATTCCGGGCACTATTGTTGACTCGAGCCATGCATCTGAGGCTGAGTCTGGGCTGTATATATCTGTCTGGTGTTAAACAGCCCTGTCCATTAGTCGCCTTGTACGACATCGTATGGGAAGAGATGTGGTGGCCCTAATTCTAGTCTGCCGGAAACTGTTGCCGGAGACAGGTTAGGTCAATACATAGTTCAAATTAGTTCAGGCGGAATTGGAACACGCGAAACTGTTATTTAAAGATCTCTCCAATTAGTCCCACCCTCCCCTTTCCTACACAGGACAACACGTGCAGGTCTTAGATGTCATCCGCACACGGTGCAAAACATCCGATCAAGAACCAAGCGGTTCGGAGACTCTTTCCTCTGTCGCACCATTAAGGCCTGGAATCCATTACCATCTCTAGTGTTTCCTTCTTCCTACAGTCCCGGGTCCTTTAAGCGGGGCGTGAAAAAGCATATGAGGCCGTCAAGCTGAGTGTCACCATTGTCACACGGTATGTGTAAGTAATGGTGACCCTCTTTTCTGGGACTTTGCCTTCAGCTTACCATCAGGCAAGGCGAAGTCCAATTGACGTGTCGTTTAAAGGCCGAATGCTCTGACCATTAAGGCACGGAAACTCGCCTGAAGTCATCCAAATCTTCCTATATACCTATATCCGTTTTACGGCGAAAAAAAAATCCCATCTTGATCGATTTGAATAGCATAATGATAAGGAAGCCTTATTAATGAAATCTGACAGAGGCTCATCGAGGCGACCGGTGACACTCGTTCCGGATCGTTTTTGATTCAAAGGCTGGCCATCGCCATCCAACATGGCAACGCAGCAAGTGTCTTGGTAATTTTTGCACCGTCAGCGATCAGGGGCGGGTTGTTTAATTAGATCATGGACTAAGCATTGCTTGATGTAGGTACAACTTTGACATTTTGTTTTTTTTTATATTTATTTAAGTTAGCATACTAAATGCTTTAAAATTACATTCAATAACTACATAGTTTTCGAAAAGGCGGTACCATTTTTTCTCGGCACTTCTCACAGTGCTGTTAGACACATGATTTATCTCTATAGGTTAGGTCAATCACATAAAAAAACATGAGAATCACACCTCTCTTGTATGACACAAGAGAGGTGTGATTCTCATGTTTTTTTTCACATTTTTTGCAATTTTTCGTGTCACAAATTTTATCTATACTATAATATATATAATATTATAAAGAGGAAAGATTTGTATTTTTGTATGTAACGAATAAACTCAAAAAGTACTGGACCGATTTTAATAATTCTTTTTTCATTAGAAAGCTACATTCTTCGTGAGTAACATAGGCTACTTTTTATCCCGATATTCCCATGGGATCAGGATTTACGCGAAAATAAAAGTACTTAGCATAATTCAAATTTAATGATAACAATAGCAAAGTTAAACCTTACAACTAACATCAGGACTACCTGCAGTCAAAAATCTGTCAAAGTCAGTTACTGAATCATACATACAGAAAGAAAAACAGACAAAAAAAATTGCTTTTGTTATCAGTATCATGACGCATGAATATATTAAAGAGCTGTAAGTTATAAATGTTATAATATAAAAACAGACACCTCAATATTATTTATTTCTAAAGATATACAGTTCCGATCTCATAAAAAACTGGTTATGTCTACCGAAATATCGGTCGACCCCCAATTATTCTGCTGCATCACTGATATTCTTGCGAAGTGTAATTTTTTACGTTTGGTTCGTTAATTTAACTTTCACTCTGTTTGATAGGAAGCTTGGGTAAAGTCCAATTCTATTTTATTTTTATAACACTTAGGTGGCAGACAAGTACGCGGCTCAAAAACAAGTTACCGTGGCCTATGGACGTGTGCAATAGGGGCGGCAATCTCGCGCTGCCTACCCTGTAAGCATAGAGAGTTTCTGTGCCGTCAGTGTAGAAGACAAAGCAATATAAGCAACGACCATACAAAATAGATACCTATTATTATATATTTTATTAACGATCAATTCTGGCATCTAGCTGAGGTAGGTAGCAAGGAAGAGGTAAGGAACTCGTAGGAGGTAGGACACTACGGTATTCCCGTCCAATTGAGCAGCCGACTGGAGAAGTACCGCCCTATAGAATACCGTGGCCATAATAACTTCGTGTTGTGTTCCCGGCAGTGAGTAGGGTAGTCAGAGCTCACTAGAGGGTTTTTGTGCTGTCAGTGGGCAGACCAAAAGCTTGTCCTGCTTTGTCTTTTACATTGACGGCACAAAAACTCTCAATGCTTGCAGTGTTGGTAGCTCGAGTGTGACTCTCTTGGTTTTAGACGCGTCCATGGGCCGCGGTGACCGCTTTCCATCGGGTGGGCCGTGTGCTTGTCTGCCGCCTAAGTGCTGTAAAAAAATTGCTTTATGATTAGTCTAACAAACATTTTATTGAACATCTAGGTGTTATCATATTTGTTTTATAAATATTTCATACACCAAACGCGGAAGTGTTTGCTTACCACGTATGTGGTTAGCACTGGTAGATTGATTTCTAATGAGGGCTTATGTTATGTATTATTCGCCGTAAGTATTGCTAGAAGTGAGTCGCCTGTAATGCGGTGTGTATTAGTTGTATGGTCGTTGAGGACAAGCCTTTGCTCTTCTCACTGAGAGCACAAAAACACTCTCGTGAGCTCTTCTAATGCCCTTGAAGAACCCCATGTTGTAGTAGAATTCGGACCAACCCATATCTTCCCATGCGGTGTCGTACAAGACCGAATTCAATTATTAGTGTAATGTGGTTGTTAATTCAGCTCTGCCTAACCCTTAGGCGATAAAGGTGTGATTATATGTATGTATGATATTTTTTCACGAATTTGACATACTGGCGCTTGTCAAGATAACGGCAACAAATTGAAACTCGCACTTTCAAATGGCAACACGTTTTATTTATGGATGATGTAGTTAATTAAATATGTTACTATGAATATTGTTCAGTTCTAGAGTGCAGTCATTATGTTGTTAAGACTTGATTGATGATGCAGGAATGGTAGATCATCTATCATTCTTTTTAATAAACAAAAGTTAATGTTAACAGGCGAATGAGGTGAAAAACTGGCAAAATGGAGCTATAGCTTTTATTGGTAATGTGATTCGGACAACATGGTAAATATAAAGATTTTATGGGTTTATTCCCATTCCCGAATAGGATGGAAATAAGCCCAGTCGACAGGAGAATGAGGAGAAAAACTGGCAAAGTAGAGCTATAGCTTTTAATTGGTAATGTGATTCGGACAACATGGTAGATATAAAGATTTTATGGGCTTATTCCCATTCCCGGATGGGATGGAAATAAGCCCAGGCGACAGGAGAATGAGGAGAATGTAGTGTTCACGTCTAGAAGGACTTTACATCGCTTTCTGATGGATTGATTATGTAATGAATATGCCAAATGTAATGTCCAGTTTCGTGAGCAATTTAAAAAAAAAAACTGACCAAGTATTTGGTATTTGCTATGTGATTCGTACAACTTGGTAAATAATGTAAATTATAAAGATTTTATGGGCTTATTCCTATTCCCGGATAGGGTGGGAATACGCTCATGAAATCTGATGGGATTAAGCTCATAATAAACATACAACCGAAAAACAGTATTTATGACTGAAAAAAATATTCCCATCGTGTCACACAGCACTGTTACGACGATGACCATTTTTTCCCAACCCGTAATAACATTCGTTTGACAACATAAGTCTTTTCAGAAACACAAATAGAGTTCTAATATGTGCCAAATTTCATCAGTTTCTATCAAAAAACGTTTACCAATCGTCACTGGGATTCTAGCCTACTCTTAATCTATACTTCCAAGGCGCCGCCAGTGTTTCCCTGGGCTTCGATTCTGCTATCCGGCGGTGAGTAGAGTAGCCAGAGCTCACTGGAGGGATTTGTGCTGTCAGTGGAAAGACCAAAAGCTTGTCCAGCTTTGTCTTTTACACTGATGGCACAGAATCTCTCAATGCTTGCAGGGTTGTTAGCGGTCTCTTGGTTTTGCACGCGTCCATAGGCCACGGTGACCACTTTCCATCAGGTGCTTGTCTGCCACTTAAGTGGTATAAAAAAAAGTGAAAACACTGTCATACCACGGACACTGCTAAATATCCATTTAATTTTAGACTTAAACCAATTCGATTAAAGGCTTTTTGCAGAGTGATTGAGAAAAAGTGTAATGAAACTGTATTATTTTAATTTTGGACTTTATGTGTATGGAAATAAAGTCCAAAATTTAATACACTTTTTTGCAGTGTCTGTGGTATGACAATGTTTTGAGGGCCAGATCGTGAGAGATGGCCCTGGGTCGGCTGGGGTGCGAGTTGCGAGGGATATGCCTGTTAACCTCAACTTCGGCAACCAAAAACGATCCACAGGCGGCGTGTGTTTTGGTCGGTTCGAGTCCGACATAACCTCTTCTACCGGCTCCGGTGGGGGGTACCCGTGGGGATTTTGCGCACGTAAAAAAAATGATTTTGTTTTAGTGGAATTGAGGGTCTGCTCTTTTTATACTCAAAATACAGAACAAACATGTTTCTGTTCTGTTTTTATATTGAACTAGCTGTTGCCCGCGGCTCCGCCCGCGTGGATGTCCTCAGAAAAGTTCAAAGTCTCAGCCCGATCGGTTTAAAATTTACAAAGTTTCATTCAAACTTTCATCCCCTATTTTGACCCCTTGGGGGTTTTTTTATTTTTTTATACCACTTAGTTGGCAGACAAACACACGGCCCACCTGATGGGAAGCGGTTACCATGGCCTATGGACGTATGCAACACCGGGGGTTTCACACTCGCGCTGCCAATCATGAAGAAACCTTCTGATGCCCCTCTTGAAGAACCCTTGAACCCTCTTGAAGAATTTGGGGTAGAATTATTTAAAATCCTTTCTTAGCGGATGCCTATGTCACAACATCTACCTGCATGCAAAATTTCAGCTCGATCCGTCCAGTGGTTTGGGCTGTGCGTTGATAGATCACTATGTCAGTAGTCAGTCAGTCAGTCACCTTTGAGTTTCATATATTTAGATTTGCCCGCCTTTCCTTGGGCACTTGATAAGTCAAGTGTTTATGTAAAGAGTGTAACTGTCATTGAGGTAAATGATCAAGTTGTTTGATCATGTTGGCTAGAAAGCGCGGGAAAGTGTATAAAGTGGCTATCGGTCATACCAACTGGACAACAAAATCGTCTTGACCCAGTGAAGCGCGCTGCGTATTTGTAGAAAATATAAACACCTCAACAAAGTCTAGGGAACAAGATGACCCCAATTATTTTTTTTCGTGTAAATCTTGTTTTGCAAATAACTGGCAGCAAATAAATAAAAATAGAATAAAGTAGATTACAGAGTTGTTCGAAATTTAAAAATAAATTTAAATAAGTAATGATTTTCGAATATGGAGGGCAAACTTTTAAAAGTGTTTGATTGTGCAGTTTCTCTGAGGCAAAATAAAAATTATTTTTTTTGATTGTAAATAACGTTTATTATCAATAATACGTCTTTTACGTAAGGTTTGTGCATTTTTGTGACTGTAGTCATCATGTTACGTCGTCATTTAAGTCGCGAAGAGATGTTAAGGGCTGTTGGTATGCTGCAAGCTGGACGAACTCAACGCGACGTAGCGGATGCTGTCAACACCCAACCAAGCGTAATTTGCAGATTATGGGCACGCTACAGGTCTACAGGGGATGTTGCCGAACGTCACAGGGGACGAAATAGGGTTACTACCCCGCGACAAGATCGTTTCTTGCAAAATTCCGCAAGGCGGCAACCCTCGTCAGTTGGTCGCAGGCCTCCAGTCTCAGCATCAAGTGGTTATTAGCGATCAAACTGTCAGAACAAGACTACACGAAGCCAATCTTCATGCTCGCAGACCGCTTAGGGTTCCAGCTCTTTGACGTGGAAATCGAGGTCGTCGCTTATTGTGGGCTAACGCACGTTTACAGTGGACCGACCATCAATGGGCACGGGTTCTGTTTTCCGACGAATCTTGCTTCGGTTTTCATCCTGATTCGAGAAGAGTGCGTATATGGCGAGTTCCTGGACGTCGGAGTCGTCTCCAGAATCCGCAAGAAGTTCATCCTTACCAAGGTGGAACAATCATGGTATGGGCTGGAATTCGCCTTGGTGGAAGGACCGACCTCGTTTGGATACGGGGCAATTTGAATGCAAACCAATACATTCAGGAGGTTATAAACCCCATGGTAATCCCTCATCGACAGCAGTTCGGTCAAGATTTTATGTTCATGCAAGATAATGCACGGTCACACACCGCGAGGGTAGTGGTCAATGCGTTAAGCGAGCACAATATGACGACGTTGGAATGGCCTGCTCAGTCTGCCGACCTCAATCCCATAGAGCATGCCTGGGATTTGCTTGGGAGAAGAGCTTTCAGTGATTCTTTGGAAAATCTGAACACTGAAGAACAACTTTTTTTACACCTTCGCAGTGTATGGAGCCATATTCCACAGACGATGATTGACAATCTCATACTAAGTATGCCACGCCGTTGTCGAGCTGTTGCTAATGCTTTAGGAGGTCCTACAGATTATTAAAAACGTTTAAAGTACGGTTAATTACTGTATTTCTTACTACCTCGTTATTTTTGTGCCTAATCATAGAAGGTTGTAATACTCAATATTGGCACTATTCAATTCTTTCTTAAAAAAAAAAAAATTGGTATGAAAATGTTTTTATTAAAATTAAAATTAAAAACGGTATAAAAATACCCTGCTATTGATATAAAACACTCACTATTACAAGAAAGGGTTTTTAAATAAAAACTAGAAATGTCCTTGTTCCCTAGACTTTGTTGATGTGTGTATTATTAATCTTATACTGGTGCAAATTAGCTTATACTTCGTCGATGTGACAGGAATTCCAATGTAGAAATGGAAATTTGTGATGATTTATTGATTGTAATTTTATTATATTATATATTTAATATTACTGATATATTTTAGTAGCCTAGTGGTATGGGTTTTTTTTTTTTTTTTTTTACGTGCGCAAAATTCCCACGGATACCTCCCCACCGGAGCCAGTGGAGGAGGTTATGTCGGACTCGAACCGACTAAAACGCACGCCGCCTGTGGGTCGTTTTGGTTGCCGAAGGTGAGGTTGACAGGCATATCCCTCGCACCCCGGCCGACCCAGGGCCATCTCTCACGATCTGGCCCTAATGGTATGGGTAATGAACTGCTGAGACTAGGTCTCGGATTCGATTTTACCATGGCACACACTAATGAATTTTCGATGCTTTTCGAAGTTATATGTATATTTATCGTAGGTTTATAAGTGCCCGGTTAATAGCAATAGGCTCGCTACCTATTACATTAGGATCTAAACATAAACTAGCGAAATGTGTGTGCTAGCACCTCTGCCTACCCCTTCGAGGACATAGGCGTGAGTTTATGTTATGTTATGTTTGTATTATGAATTGTTGGACAGCTGGCCATGGAGCGAGCTATGCTTGAACGAAGCCCCGTGGTTCCCGGCAGAGTAGAATTTGGGCCACCTCATCTCTTCCCATGCGGTGTCGTACCGACTAAGGAATAGGGATGTTTAACATCAGACAGATATATACAGCCCAGATTCAGCCTCAGATACATGGCTTGAGTCAATAATAATGCCCGAGATACGGCAATAGACGCACTTACGTGGGACCGAATACAATGATTGGTGAAATGTGCGTGTTAATTCCCCTCTGCCTAACCTTCCGGAGATAAAAGCTTGATTATATGTAAACGTATGTATATTGGCACCTCATTTAAATCGTGATTCATATTGTTTAATGATGGACAGGGTTATTACAACGTACCACGACCGTGAATTGAGTTGAATGGACGTCCATTTAGGTTGAATGGAAGCCAAAGGGTGAATAAAAACAAAATCATCATCATTCACCTCAAGCATTGATGTACCGCATGGGCTTAAATTGAGAACTTCGCCTGCTACGAGCTTTCTCGCTGCTGGGTTTACCTTCATATACTCGCCGAGGTATGCCGTGAGCTTGCTTTAATTTTACTTTAAAACTTAACTTTAATATAACCTTAAAATGCATTGGTGATGTAGGATCATATTGACATAGTTTCTAAAACTTTAACTTTAATTTAAGGCTAATTACATATTAGGTATGTCCTTAAATTTATTTCTTAATGCACACTGGAGTGGACAATAAAACCTTAAACCTCACAGTTTGGTTTCATTTAGCTCACCACCGGAAGATTAAAAGTTTCCAATATCCGCTGATTATCCTAGGCATGTGTATCTCCAAGGCGCCCGAACTTTTATGGTAATGTTACTTACAAACCAATTTTGTTTTTTTTTATTTCTTTTAAATAGAAGATTACACACTTACTTTGTCACATTTAACTTGCTCCATTCAAGAGCAATCTAATGATACCCCCCGTGCACTAGGCAGCCGAGCTGCGGCAGCCAGAATATTTACGCAGCCAGTTATAGCAGCCAATCAACGATTGAGGAGGTAGAACACGGCTGTATTTCCACCCAATTGAGCAGTCCGACTGGAGATCCACCTCCGCCCTACAGAATACCGCGGTTATAATAACTTCGTGTTGTGTACCCAGCGGTGAGTAGGGTAGCCAGAGCTCACTGAAGAGTATTTGTGCTGTCAGTGGGACGACCAAAGGCTTGTCCTGCTTTGTCCTCTACACTGACAGCACAGATACCAGAGTTTCTGTGCTGTCACTTACATGGTCGGCAGCACGGATGTGAGTCCACTGGTGTTACACTCGTTCATATGTCATGGTAACCACTTTCCATCAGGTGGGCCGTGTGCTTGTCTGCCACCTAAGTTGTATAAAAAAAAGTCTAGATCCTTCGGACTTGCGTTCTTCGAACGTGTAAGAACGCAAATATCTCGTAAAAAACGCTAAACAAAGAAAAGACTGGATTCATCCTCTTTTTCTAGGAAGACATTCAGAAGGCTTATTTCAAACCTCTTTCAAAGACGTTCGCGCAGACCAGTTCGGAACGCAAAATACGTCTGGCTGCTACAACTAGACTACAACCAGTGCGAGGAGACTGACCGCAGCCACATACAGAGGCCTACACACATTCTGGTAGCGCGCAGCCAGCAGGCTGCCGTGCAAACAAGCGCGTTGTATTGGGTGCTGCAGTCGGGAATTCGTCATATATTTTTTTTTAACCACTTAGTTGGCAGACAAGCATACGGCCCACCTGATGGGAAGCGGTTACCGTGCCCTATGGACGTATACAACACCAGGCGTGTCACACTCGCGCTGCCGACCATGATGAAACCTTCTGGTGCCCCTCTTGAAGAACCCCATATTGTAGGTGCTTGGGAAAACCGCAGCAGGGAGGTCATTCCACAACTTGAGTATGCGTGGGATGAAGTTTCTTTCACACCGCACAGTGCGCACCGTCTCAGGTCGCAATGGGGCCTAGTGGCTGCGCAGCCAAGCTGCTTAGTACGTGGGGGGGCCTAATATTTACGGGAATCAGGCAAATCAGACAAATCAAAAGTATGTTTGTACATATACCATGATCGCGTTAAATCCCAGAAATATTATTGTGTTACATTCACAGCTTGTACGTTGGAACCTGGGATCTGGTTTATTTTTAGGCCCAGACCAACCTCTGCTCGTCGATGGTCGATGCTTGAGGCTCTGACGCAGGCTTTCTTCACAGACGGCCGTCGCTCCCGTAAAAACCAACATAATCCAAGTCATAGGTGGAAAAAGGAAGATTTAATGATCATTAAATCCTGTCCTTTTGAAACCTTTTGTCCTTTTGAATCCTGTCCTTTGAAAATGTCCTTTTGAAACTATTTTGTTTGGAATTTTTTTTGTTGTTATTAGATTAAGATTTTCAATACAATGTGATATTGTTCGAGAAATAAATGAATATGAATTTTAACTTTGCGGCTGTCAACTACGATTGTTTTATATCAATCAATGTCTCTATATTCAAATTAATCCATTCAAATGATCGAACCAATATTATTGCAGTGACCGCACTAACCGCTGCACCATTGGTGCACTGTATTATTTGTGGGTCACGAGTTCATCAAAACAACTATGTTATTGAAATAACAATTAAAAAAAATACAATGAAGGTACAGATACGTTACCTTTTCAGGTAAGGAATCGACAAGTTAATTCGTTACCCGAACAAAAAATCAAATTATTACTGTACACAAACAAATTATCTTTATCATTATCGGAACGCTGGCATAAAAAAATTAAGTTTATAACTAAAATCCGACTACTGAAAAATCACGCAAAATTTCAAAGTTCAGCCGCATCACAGTTAGACTGGAACGAACCCAACCGAGTTATGAAAAGGCTGATTATAGGAACTAAAACGACACATTGGAGGAGGTAGGACACGACGGTATTCCCGTCCGAATTGAGCAGTCCGACTGGTAAAGTACCACCGCCCTACAGAATACCGCGGCTATAATAACCTCGTGTTGTGTTCCCGGCGGTGAGTAGGGTAGCCAGAGCTCACTGGAGAGTTTTTGTGCTGTCAGTGGGAAGACCAAAGGCTTGTCCTGATCTTGTCTTCTGCACTGAAGGCACATAAAATCTCTGTCCTTACAGGGTCGGCAGCACGGATGTGACTCCACTGGTCTTACACACGTTCATAGGAATTAGAATTTGCACGCTCTACGGGGCAGAATATGCTGTATTCACTAGCTTTTAAGACCTATAGTGTAACCATATTCGAAGCAAATAAATGAATTGAATTGAATTGAATTGAATCAAAAAGAGGTCTGCAACAGGTAGACACTCGGGACCTAATATAAATTGAATTATATACAACACACAATAATTTAAAAACATCGGATATGTAAATTAAAACCTGTCGCTGCAACAAGCTATACCATGAACTAAAACGAGGACTTGGTGACTTATTATTTTAAAGAAGCGGAAAACGTGTGCGGTACACGTGAAGCCTCTCACGTGCGTATCTGCAGAATAATCTAATCTAATACATAAAATTCTCGTGTCGCGGTGTTTGTAGTTAAATTCCTCCGAAACGGTTTGTGTGCATATTGCGTAGGTTTGAGAATCGGACAACATCTATTATTCATCCCCCTAAATGTTAAGGGTAGTCCAGTCCACCCCTAACTTTTTGACAAAGTCTCAGAAAAGAGGGTCACCATTACAGACACTAAGTAATGTAACAATGGTGGCACTCAGCTTGTCGGCCTCTACAGATGCTTTTTCACGCCTCGTTTAAAGGACCCGGGATTGTAGGAAGAAGGAAACACGTGTGCTGGTAATGAATTGCAAGTCTTGGTGTTTTATGATACAGCATTAGAAAATACATACAACCCTGAATTTTCAACCCTCTACGATTTTTCCATCAAAAAATCTACCACGCTTTCGATTATGAGTAAATCCCCGCACACTTATAGAAGATCGTTATTTTTATTGAACTTACAAATGTTTCCTAGAAATAATATGCATGGCAAAACAACGTTTGCCGGGCCGGATTTCCGAAAGAAAGAAAGAAAGAAAGAAAGAAAGAAAGAAAGACAGAAAGAAAATGCGTTCATTAAACATTGAGTGAAAAATAAAACATAGTGGCAAAGTAAAAAGTGTCTAGGTACTTTACCACTATATTTAATTATTCACCTGACTGGTTTCGCCTAACGGTATTCTCAAAGGTTTGTTTGTATTATTTACTACAAATGATACAAACAAACCTTTGAGAATGCCGTAAGGCGAAACCGGTCAGGTGAAAAATAAAATATAGTGGAAAAGTACAGTGTCTTATTCAATATAATACGTAACACAGGTTTTTTATTCATGAACTACCTTTCCAAGGGTTATATGAACGGGATCCAAATTCTAGATCTAAACAGAGTTACGTGTGTCGGTATTACCGTCTATCGATAATAAAGCCACTATTTATAACACTGTTGCTTTTGAAACCGAAACTGAAACATGAAGTGGCAATGACGTCAGATTCTATTTATATCCTGATATATTGGGTGTAATAAATCGGATATTATTACTACTTCATTGGATATATGAATTTAATATATTATTACAAGATGCGTAAGTTTCTAACGCATTTTCCAGAATATCGCACGTATGTAGGAGTGTACGGTGAAGTTTTTAACCTCTGCCTATCCCCCAAGGGTTAGGCAGAGGTGAATTAACACCCACAGTTCAACAATCATTGAATTCGTTGAGACTTGTTGACCCAAGTCATGCACCTGAGGCTGAGTCTGGGATGTATATATCTGTCTGATGTTAAACAGCTCTATCCCTTAGTCGCCTTGTACGTCACCGCATGGGAAGAGATGGGGCTCAGTTCTTTTGGATAATAGCGTGAAATCGGTCCAGTAGTGTTTACCAGTAGTGTTTACTTGATGGAAAGTGGTTACCGTGGCCTATGGACGTGTGTAACACCAGAGAAGCCACACTCGCGCTGCCGACCCTGTAAGCACAGGCTCTGTGCCGTCAGTGTAGAGGACAAAGCAGGACAAGCCTTTAGTCATCCCACTGATAGCATAAATTCTCCAGTGAGCTCTGGCTACCCTAGCCAAGGAACTTCCCCAGTCGGACTGCTCAATTGGGCGAAAAAAAAAAAGTTTATTTGTTACATACAAATATTTCTTCCATATTCATATTTAGTTATTTATACTTGTTACTGTTAAAGTTATAAAAACAAGCATAAAGGACAATAACCTCTGTATAATATAATTGCATGCATTGTATGCAATTATCTTGGTTACGTGCCTTTAAGGCTTGTTGAAGCGTTGTGTGGTAATTAAGTAAGGATTACCAAGACCTTCGCAAGATGGCGGCTGTGCAAAAATAAAATCATTACTAAAGGGAATGTCTAAGACGTATCTGAGTATCTCAGTAGGTCAGAATATTCTCCATCCAAGGGACTGGTAGTGGGTTCGAGTCGCGTCTTGGACATTAACTTTTTCTAATCTATAACAATAGCATACTTATCTATACTAATATTATAAAGCTGCAGAGTTTGTTTGTTTGTTTGAACGCGCTAATCTCTGGAACTACTGGTCCGATTTCAATGATTCTTTCAGTGTTGGGTAGTCCGAGGAAGGTCCGATCCGATCGAGGAAGGTTTTCGGCTATATATCATCACGCTACTACTTAAGGGAGCGGAGCATTGATAATAAATGTTAACAAATCCGGCAATTTTTCATACGTATTTTGAAGACTAAAACATACGGGCTCAAAGGGATATGTAGTTTCAAAATATACCCCGGGTGAAGCTGGGGTGGGTCAGCTTGTAGCTTATAAAATTCATTAAATTATTTTGCAGCGTCTGTAAGTTGCACTTTGCAAGTTGATTAATACTTTAGTTGCCAATGTACAACCCCTATTTCGGGAGACTGCTCAACCTTTAGCTTCTTATAGAATTTGGACCACCCCATCTCTTCCCATGCTGTATCGTACAAGACGACTAAGGGATAGGGCTGTTTAACATCAGACAGATATATATAGCCCAGACTCCGCTTTAGATTCATGGCTCGAGTCAACAACGGCAATAATAGGGTCATCCCCTATTACGACCGAATACAATGATTAGTGAAATGTGGGTGTTAATTCACCTAACCCTCCGGAGATAAAGGCTTCATAATATGTATGTATATATGTGAATATTTATATAATATGTTTATAAGTGAAAATTTATTTAGGCGCTTTGGGCATTTTGACATTGATATGACATTTTTTTATGTCACGATAGTATTTTAAAAAAAAAAAATTAATATTCTACAACATTCTACACAACACTATCTAGACCCATGATAAGCTTAGCTTAACTAGCTTGTGCTATTTAAACTAGAATGCGGATAAACATACTTAGATACTTTTTTTTTAAATACATACATACATAGAAACACCCAGACCAATGCAAATATACATATTCTTGCATACAAGTATTTATATTATTATACGAGAGTTGAATTTTTCACTCCTATCGTCAATTTTCGCTCTCACCTCTTGAGATGGTAACGTACCAATACAACCATGTTGCAACCATTCATAGGCCATACCACTTACCCTCAGGAAGGTCATAGCTTATTTTTTTAGCGCGCGCACTATTGATAACATTAACAGATCTCGTGATGGCGATTGCCACATAATCACTTGTGTAGCAACAGTAGGTACTCACAATTTTGTCAAAATTGTAGGATTGCGTGTATCTATTATGTCTTATTAGAAGCATGTACTTAAACGAATTGCTGTAAAAGTTTCGTAATCCTAAGACTCGCACAAAGGTCAAACAATAAATTATTTCTATTTTTTGTACACCTACTTTAGTTCTTTTCTACCTGACTCTAGTGAAGTTAAAATGAGAGGGTTAATTATTTGACTGATCTCGATTAAGATTGGTTTTAAGTCTCGTCTTGAGCATTACTTTTCTAATCTCAATCGATTAGAATAATTAGCATTCTTATTGCTTTTATTAAATTGATTATCTGCAGTTCATTGCGATTTTGAACTTCGAAATTCTGTGGAATAGCCCCTTGGAAACCCATAGTCCGATTTTACTAAATAGTTTAATTGTGCCCAGGGTTGTTGAATAATATAAAAATGGCCGATATTTGACAGCTTTTATTCGATTCTAGGGTTAACAAAGTATAATCTAGTGGTTAGATGGTTTAGATTCGTAATAACTGTTTGTTCGGTAAAACATTCAACTGAGTGCAGTGGAACATGGAACATGGAAAACGGAACACGGAACACTTAACATGGAACATGGAATTTGGAATTTGGAACATGGAACATGGAATATGGAATATGGAACACGAAATATGGAACATTGATAAGTTTAGCGCGCCTAATAAAAAAACAAGAATAAAATGAATGCGTAGCAACCATTGATATACAAAAAACCCAAGATACACAGTCTCAAACTAAAGTAACACTTGAATCTGTCGCCAATCACACATAAGTAGTTATAGTTATGTTAAAAACATATTTTTTGCAAACTCAACCTTACGCACATGTATTAAAGCTCTTTTACAAAGCAGTGCACAAAAAGCAATAAAATTTTACGACCGAAGTCTGCCGGTTGGACAAGACACGGAATGGAGACTTCACATGTTTATACTTTTTATTTTTATACTATGTGCGTTCACTTAATATTTTAGTAATTTATAAAAATATGTTCTCGACATTTTTTTTTTATACAACTTAGGTGGCAGACAAGCACACGGCCCACCTGATGGAAAGTGGTTTTTGTGGTGATGGGGTTTTGGTGGTGATGGAAATTATACTATTAGCTCAGTATATATATATTTATGGGTGGAACGTGTATTATCAATGAAACAATTTGTTAACCGTTAAAAAATATTGTATATGTATATTTAGTTGAAAAGGTAGGTACATATTGTAGAAACTAAGTAGGTATTTAGTATATGATGATTGCATGGTGGTAGTGAAAGCTTTTGAATTTTGGTATCATGCATCAAATTTAAGTTGGTGGTGATGAGTGATGTTTCTTATGGTTAAAATGAAATAAATACATATTTTTATAAGAAATTCAATTGTAGTGTCTGTTCTTACAGTTTTTATGAATACATATGAATATTTTTACATTATTTATTTAACGATACATTATCAAAATTACAACTTTTTTACATGCATATGTGTCTGTTTGTTCCAAGTAATCACCAGAAGTCGATTCAAAACTATGTTATATTGTATGATATATAAACATTAGTTACAAATTAAACTCAAATAAAGTCAAAATGTGCACAAACTTATTGTAATTATTAAAAAAAAAAACAATATTAAAAAATCGACTCCATTGAAAACGAACAGGGTCATTTGTATTATGCGACTAATTTAAAGGACGTTGTAATGCGTTGTTCTTACACTGATACGCACCTATTGAAATGTGCTGTACTATATTGGAAAGTAATGTGAAGATTTTAGATAAAATAAATCATAATCACATAATACTTCCTATATTTAGTCATGAAAACCAGAAAAGCAAATCAATAAACTATTTTACTTACCGAAAATAAGATATTCCATCCTTTTTTAAAGCTCTTGACGTACTATTTTTGCAATTATTCACAGAACACTTCGGCATTTTTGTCGTGCGTGCATAAATACGGGCGATGCGAGACTATTTGAAAGGTGTGCTTGATTTGGAATTTAGCACTCCTTTTATGCGGACGGTTTTGATGTCCGGACTGTGTATCTTGGGTTTTTTGTATATCAATGGTAGCAACATTAAGTATTATGTTGAGTAAACTTACTTTTAAATTTTCGCGTTTCATGATATTCAATAATGTTAACGGGAATTAACGGAATCATGGTATAGGTACACATACCTTTAATTTGATTGACGTTTC
Organism: Eilema griseolum; assembly: GCA_963662185.1. NCBI lineage: Eukaryota > Metazoa > Arthropoda > Insecta > Lepidoptera > Erebidae > Eilema > Eilema griseolum. Next base: position 22,893,795 of record OY759243.1, read on the forward strand.
GACCAGGCAATTCAAAGGTACCTATTCCATGATGACTTTAATTCCCGTAAATATTATTGTATATTATGCTGAGTAAATAAAATAAAAATATTTTTGTTTGTTTATCCTCTATCCGTCCCTGTACATCCGATTATGATTAAACTTTTTGGTTTTTATACACATATTTATTTGGGGAAAGATTCTTAATTTTTTATTGCACACAAACAGTACAGAGGTCATATACAAAATAAATATATAAGAAATATGTACAAAGGCGAGCTTAACTCAATATGAGTTCTCTACCAGCAAACCTTTGAGTAGCAGAGAAGCAAGATTTTGAGTTGGTGCAAAAAATATTAAAAGGACAATGATATCGCATCTTAACCGGCATTAGTTATACAGACTGTATCAGAGGTGACGGGTTCAATGCCCACTAATTCATATATTTGTAAATACGCTCACGCTTATTTCCCTCTGGGGTAAACAGAGACAACAACCCGCAATTTGACTCTATCCTTACATACCTACTTCACGAGCTTCCTCTACTGTCAATAATCCCTTCATGCAAGCAGTACTTCTGACTGACACTAAAACTCTCCTGTGAGTTCTGGCTACCCTACTTACAGCCGGGAACACAACACGAGGTTGTTATGGACTTTTTAGGATCCAACTACTCGTAACGAATATTACAGAAGTTGAGACTGAGAAAATACTAGTGTAAAGAATCCTCAATCCTAACTAGACATGGTAAACGAACATGTATGCACAACAATAGTGTATAAATGTAATAATTATAATTCTTATTATAATAATTATCTTACTTCACCTTATCTATTATTTGTTTACTTACATATACATTATATTACCTTATTAATATATTAAATATTATCTTAACGACATTATCCGCCGTGCTCTAGCTACCGCTGGCGTGCCAGCCATTCGTGAACCTAAAGGGCTGGTGCGTAGCGATGGCAAGAGACCGGATGGTATGTCGTTGCTACCTTGGAAGATGGGTGGACCTTTGGTGTGGGACGCTACGTGCATCGACACTCTTGCGCCTTCACATCTTTCAAGCACAGCAGGGTGTGCCGGTGCTGCTGCTGCATCTGCGGAAAACCTCAAACGGCGCATATACTGCAACCTGACAGGTGATTATGTTTTTGAGCCGTTTGGGGTTGAAACGTTAGGGACGTGGGGTCCAAGTGCTCGGTCTCTATATAAAGACTTGGCAAAGCAGCTGATCGACGCTACGCGTGACCAGAAGGCTGGTTATTATCTTGCACAGAGGATAAGCATTGCCATTCAACGTGGCAATGCTGCCAGCCTTCTGGGTACGTTACCGGTCGGTGATGATGCGGAAGAATTCCATGACGCATTATGTATGTAATTTTTATGTTTATTTTATTTTAGTGTATTTTAGTAGCTATCTAATAATAGGTAGTTTTAGTTTTAATTTTCAATTGAATTGTATTGATTTGTATATGTAATGAATGTATTATTTATCTTATTATATCTTATATAATAAAAGCCGCCTGGTTCCCGGCGGAGTAGAATTTGGACCATCCCATCTCTTCAAATGCGGTGTCGTACAAGGCGACTAAGGGATAGGGCAGTTTAACATCAGACAGATATATACAGCCTAGACTCAGCCTCAAATACATGACTTGAGCCAAAAATAGTGTCCGGAAGACGGGAATAGGCTCACTACCTATTACATGGGACCGATATAATGATTGGTGAAATGTGGGTGTTAATTCTGTTATGCCTAACCCGCCTGGGATAAAGACGTGATTATATGTATGTATGTATTGTATCTTATAATATTTATCTATTACTTCTCGTCTTTCAACGACAATCCTCTACCCATAAACTAACCTTAAATATACTCGCAATAGAAATGAGGAAACCATGAAAACCTCTTCTTCCTCTCAATAAAATCATTACACTAGCTGACCCGCCCCAACTGCGCCCGTGGCATATTGTGTAACCTCTTTTGACTTCTTGAAATAATGTGTGGACATATGCCAGTTTTTATTTATAGTGTGATGATATTTATAGCCTAAAACCTACCTTCGAGGCTATTCAACTTAAAAATATTTTATTCTGTTCGGACCTTGTCGGTTAGTTCTTGAGATTAGCGCTTTCAAACAAACTCTTCAGCTTTATAATATTTATTTGTAAATAATATAGATTTTAACGACATGTGTAGTGATGATACAATGTCTGTAAAAGTCGACAAATGTATAATTACGAAACTAAGTGCGAATGTCGTAAAATTATGCTTTTCTTTTACGCAATTTTTATTAAAGTAATAACTTCTTCGCACAAATGCCTTTGTATATAATATTACACTGTTTTATGGGTGTCAATGCAAAATCCATTTTGTGAGAACTGTAGTTATTCGTACACTTCTAATATTTTATCTATTTTATTATTTATAGCTTTAACTAAATAACATAATATAAATTCACGCCTATATCCCCGAAGGGGTAGGCAGAGGCACCCCTATTTCGCGAGTTTATGTATAGGTCCCAATGTAATAGATGGTGAGCCTATTGCCATTAACCAAGCACTTATAAACCTGCGATAAATACACACGTAACTTCGAAAAGCATCGAAAAGTCATTGGTGTGTGCCATGGTAAAACCTGGAATCGAACCCGAGATCTCGTCTCAGCAGTCCATTACCCATACCACTAGACTACCGCGGTCCATACCACTAGGCTACCGCATAAGTATACAGTATAAAAACTAATCTATACCTACTAATATTATGAAGCTGCAGAGTTTGTTTGTTTGTTTGAACGTGATAATCTCTGGAACTACTGGTCCGATTTGAATGATTCTTTCGGTGTCGGGTAGTTCATTTATCGAGGAAGAATTTAGGCTATATATCATCACGCTACTACTTAAGGAGCGGAGCATTGATAATAAATGTTAACAAATTCGGCAATTTTTCATACATATTTTGAAGACTAAAACATACGGGCTCAAAGGGATATGAAGCTTCAAAATATACCCCGGGCGAAGCTGGGGTGGGTCAGCTACAGAATACCGCTCAGCTTCCCCAGTCGGACCGCTCAATTGGCTAATAGGAAGAAAATGAAGAGAAACACAGAAAATGTTCGTAATTTTAGATGTAAGGGTCATACCGGATTAAGCTTACTGCAATGAGAGGCTGCCTTGAGGCATTTTAGTTTTTATTTTTAACCGGTAATTTTGTAACGTAAATTAATATGCAATCGTCATTATCGTTTCAGTTACTTTGTTAACAATTTGCAGCCGCTTGGTCCCCGGCAGAGTAGAATTTGGACCACCCTTTCTCTTCCCATGCGGTGTCGTACAAGGCGACTAAGAGATAGGGCTGTTTTACATTAGACAGAAATATACAGCCCAGACTAAGCCTCAGATACATGGCTTAAGTAAACAATAGTGCCTGGAAGGCAGCAATAGGCTCACCTCAGTATCAAAATAAACGGGATATTTACCATGTTTCATTGTTTTGAGTTTCCAATATTTCGGCGCTGTTGCAACAATGAAACATGGTAAATATCCCGTTTATTTTGATACTGATGTGAGTGACCATGATAGTTTAAATTCCAATACGCTCACACCCTATTACGTGGGACCGAATTCAATGATTGATGAAATGTGGGTGTTACTTCACCTTTGCCTAACCCTTTGGGGATAGAGGCGTGATACTATGTATGTATGTAACAATTTGCACACCGTAATCTTTAGATTATTATGGATTATTGTGTATTTTTCATGAAGTGGTAATTTGCAAAACATAATAAAAAAAAACAATACACGATAAGCCGCCACCTGTTACGTGGTACAGAAAAACATCATCATAATTTTTTATTGTTTGCAATTGCAATTAGCAATAACAATTCAATCTTAATAAGCAAGTGGGTAAATGATCAAACAATTTATGTAAAAAAAATTATAAAATTCGCATGCTTAATAATACGTATTATTTTTTTAATTTTAATTCTTTATTGCACATAATCAATACAGAGATCCACCAAAGAAATATGTACAAAGGCGAGCTTAACTCAATATGAGTTATGTCCCAGCAAACCTTTGAGTAGCAGAGAAGCTACATTATTTTTTTAGTTAAAATAAGGGTAAATTGGCTGTATTTTACCGTCTCTACCACGGTGAGTGTTCTGAAGAGCTCTTCCAACTAATCCCACCATCTCCTTTCCTACATAGGACAACACGTGCAGGCCTTAGATGTCACCCTCACACTGTGCAGAATATACGAGCAAGAACCAAGCGGTTCGGAGACTCTTTTCTTTGCCGCACCACCAAGACCTGGAATTCATTACCAGCACACGTGTTTCCTTCTTCCTACAGTCCCGGGGCCTTTAAGCGGGGCGTGAAAAAGCATCTGATGAGGCCGCCAAGCTGAGTGCCACCATTGTAGCACTTAGTGTCTGTAATGGTGACCCTCTTTCCTGAGACTTTGCCTCTAGCTTACCATCAGGCGAGGTGAGGTCAAGTTGGCGTGTCCTATATAAAAAAAAAAAAAAAAAAAACCCAAACAGGTACATATATTTACACATAAACATACATACACAGCACACATAATAAATATACATACAACTACGTACATACGTTGTATCTAAGACTAAAATTGTAACATCTTATCTTCACCATGTCTCCTACGAATAAAATTTCGTCGCAATTCTAACCAAACCTAACCTAGCCATTTTTATTCAATTAATAACCTTTTGACCCTAAATAAGTATGTTATTTATTACCTATATGTGTGTTCTTAAATATTTTAACTTTTACCAAGCAATGCATTTTGTCAAATGTTATTTATGCTATACGTTGTTTTGCCTACTGCATGTTTTTAAAAATAATCCCTTATATGAAATGATGTTTTGACATAACAACATTTTTTCTGATAAATAATTTGTCAAATCAATAGTTTGTTGAACAATAGTTTGTAAAAGGTAAATTTATCAAGTACTAGCTGACCCACCCCAGCTTCGCCCGGGGTATATTTTGAAGCTTCATATCCCTTTGAGCCCGTATGTTTTAGTCTTCAAAATATGTATGAAAAATTGCCGGCTTTGTTAACATTTATTATCAATGCTCCGCTCCCTTAAGTAGTAGCGTGATGATATATAGCCTAAATCCTTCCTCGATATATGGACTACCCAACACTGAAAGAATCATTCAAATCGGACCAGTAGTTCCAGAGATTAGCGCGTTCAAACAAACAAACAAACTCTGCAGCTTTATAATATTAAGTATAGATAATTTTGACAAACGTTATTTTGTAAATGAAAATTTGACATTTGTTTTTTGTCAAATGATTGGATACCATTAAAATAATTATGAAAGTAGAAGAAGCGAAAGATGTATGCCAGGATCATGGCAAGTGGAAAGCTGTAGTCACTACCTACCCCACTGGGAAAAAGGCGTGACTGTGTGTATGTACTGCTTACTATTGAGTACTCCAAGTTTCCTTGATGCCAATATAACTTTGTCTTCCAAATGACTCCGGTACTGGACGTCCCTGGAGATACCGACACCAAGGATCCCGATACTCATGGAGATGGTAAGCTGTGTGCCCAGGAATTGCGGCGCTACAATGAATAGGCTTATATAAAAAACAATGAATTAAAGATACTAAAATTCTGTTACATTCAGTATTCGATAATGCGATTATGTATAGCCGGCAGGAATTGAGTTATACGGAAGCTTCGCCACTGATTTGAAACTTTCACCTCTGAGCTCGAGGGTTGGTTTTGGTTGATCCGTATATATATTGCAAATGGCTGTCAATACTGTTATGTTTTTTTTAATGCAACATAGGTGGCAGACAGGCACATGGCCCACCTGATGGAAAGTGGTTACCGTGACCTATGAACGTGTGTAACACCAGTGGAGTCACGAGTGTAAGAACAGAGATCTTATGTGCCATCAGTGCAGAATACAAAATCAGGACAAGCCTTTGGTCTTCCCACTGACAGCACAAAAACTTTCCAGTGAGCTCTGGCTACCCTACTCACCACCGGGAACACAACGTGAAGTTATTATAACCGTGGTATTATGTAGGGTGGAGGTACTTCCCTAGTCGGAATGCTCAATTCGGACGGGAATACCGTCATGTCAAACCTTCTCGATATTATATATATAGATTATATATTCTGTAACATGGTGTAGTGCCCCCGGCGGTGAGTAGGAATTCATGCTCTTTCTTTCTCTTTCTTTACCTCGTCCCCCACCACGTCGCGCGTAACGGTCACGTTCAACTTATACCTTTTATCTCCAGTAAATCGAGTTTGCACAAAGAAAGCTACAAATCGAGAAGCAAACATTGTTTAACACAATATAACATCTTCAAAGGCAGCGATACATAAACAGTTGTTCATTTGTTTATACACACGTTGTCGCTATTTATACTTTCACAGAGAGATTGTATAATGTACACACCTGTGGATGCGCGTGCGCTGCTCTGTTTTTCATACTAACACCAATAGGTATAGAAAATCAGGTTATAGTGTTTGTGTATGTGTGTATGAGAATTGAGACCCCATTGAGATTTTTGAGGCTAAGGCAACCCGGGCGGGGTTCGAGGGATAAGCCTCCGGCAACTTCGCCTTCGGCATCCCATGGTCCCCGCTGGCTATGGCAATTTTCTCACAATATAAAAAAGGCTAAGGCAACCTAACTTGGGGATTATTCGCTCTTTAGAATAGACCGTACCACTGTTAGAGATTTTCAGGGTTTTCTTTTTTACGTGGTGGAATGCATTTACGCACTTTGCTCAACCCCCGCGGGGGCAGAGGGCTCGCTTCGTGTGGGACTCCTGGCCTCGGACAAAGGCCAGACTACCCACTAAACCACCACGGTGCTCCTCCTTCGCCTAATCCGAGCCGCGGGTTAGTCTGCTCACCGCGACTCGGTTAGGGGCGCCCTTGAGATATTCAAGGTTAGGTTGGGTGTTACTAGCTTAAATAAAAGCCAATAAGCCAAATTAAAATGCTGGGAAGTAAATAGACCCCGAGCTCCGAGGTGAAAGCTTCGAATAATGATGAGATACGGAAAGGCAGATTCTTAGTTATTTATATTAATGAAACAAAATGAACATTAAAAAATTACCTCTGAATTGGGGACCTCCTTTTTTAAAGTCGGTTATAAATGAGAAATGAACATTTAATGATAGGTGAAAGTTTCATAATTTAACTTTGACATCAATGGCCATATATTTTGATTGAACGATTCGGTTCGTGTATAAATAGTCAAACAAACATAATATATTGTTATGATTGCTATAGACATTTGTAATTTATCATTATTAATGACTTTATTGTGGATGGCCGAGCCAGTGAGTACCTAGTCATTTTTTTATACCATTTAGGTGGCACACAAGCGCACGGTCCACCTGATGGAAAGTGGTTACCGTGGCCTATGGACGTGTGTAACACCAGAGAAGACACACTCGCGCTGCCGTTCCTGTAAGCAGAGTTTCTATGCCGTCAGTGTAGAGGACAAAGCAGGGCAAGCCTTTAACTTAGTTACGTGTACTGCCTCAGTGGTGCAGTAGGAAGGACTGCAACGGCTGCGTATGTGTGTTCCGAGTTTTTTTTCTCGGGTTAGGTATACCTAATACTTGCTATTAGGGATAGAGAGATTCAGTGCCCCCAGGCTTAGATTACCTGAATAGTTGGTTGCCCCAACCAATTCAAAAGGTTGACTTGGGCCCTGAAGTTTTGAATACCTACTGCAAAAACTCCTCTGTGAAAAACCTGCTCAAAAGCTTGCTCTTCAAAAACCGAACTGTTAATAATCTGAAGAATTTGTATGTTTGTTTGAAATTGCTAATATCAGGAACTACTGATATGAATTGAAAAAATATTTTTGTATTGAACAGTCCGTTTATCGACGAAGGTACAAATCATATATCATCACGTTGTTACTTAAGGGAGCGGAGCAATGATCATAAATGTCAACAAATCCGATAGATTTTCATACATAATTTGACATACATAAATACATATAATCATGCCTTTATCCTCGGAGGGTTAGGCAGAGGTGAATTATCACCCACATTTCACTAATAATTGTATTCGGTCTCACGTAATAGGGGGTGAGCCTATTGCCGCATTTCGGGCACTATTGTTGATTCGAGCCATGCATCTGAATTCTGAGGCTGAGTCTGGGCTGTATATATCTGTCCGATGTTAAACAGCTCTATCCCTTAGTGGCCTTGTACTACACCACATGGGACGAGATGGGATGGTCCAAATTCTACTCTGCCGGGAATCACGCGGCCTAATTTGAAGACAAGACTAAATTATCATGGCATTAAGCCACGGCGGGTCAGCTAGTATTCAATAAATATTTACCCTAGAAAAACGAAGCCGTAACCAATTGTGTTTTCTATTATTGTATTTTATTTATTTCTTGTATTTTTTGTACATTAATTTTATATTTGTAAATGTGTATCTATCGCATTGAGGTTATCTTATAAAGGTATGTGAGGAAAGCAGAGGTGCTAGCACAAACATTTCGCCAGTTTATGTTTAGGTCCTAATGTAATAGGTGGCGAGCCTATTGCCATTAACCGGACACCATGCGATGGTAAAACCTGGGATCGAACCCGAGACCTCGTCTCAGCAGTCCATTACCCATACCGCGATTAAATAAATAAAACAAAAATCACGCTCATTACTTCTCCGTCGAGACAAGTTACTTTCGTTTTTGAATATGGAATGTGAAATAAAAAAAAAAGATTCACAGTTTATGCTTAAGCACCGTTGTACGAGCGGCCTAATATGTTTGCGGCCACCATTCTTGTATTACCGGGTTTCCCAAAGGGACTGGTTTGATCAGTGTACGCTCAGACGCAAGATGATTTGCGCTAATCGTATGCGCCGAAAAATTTGTTAGGGACATGGTTTAAGTTTGTTTCTGTGTATTATATAGTTTTATTTTTAAACTTTCGCGGTGTGAATTCATAATTATACTAGGTATCGGGACTTCTCGCGAATTATATCTTGGAACTTACTATTTCTGCCGAACGTTTCGGATGCGTTGCAGCACCCGTGGTCACGACTTGACTAGTCTTCGAGTGTCGAGATGTATGCGGGGAACAATTTTTGAGCGCCTACCCACCATTACACTTATTATGAACGGTTAGGCTGGCGACACACCACACTCACTGTCAGTTTTTAACGGCACTGTGTTTTTTGGTTTTAGTATCTTAATCACTGGATTCCACGTTCCGGATAGCTTGAATCCATCTTCCCTATTGAAATTTTTATATTTTTTGATTTCTATGGCTTCACGCACAATCCGTGAATAGTAGTGGCGATCAGTGGAGAGGACTTTGGGTTGATGAAGCTCAATCCAGTGATTGGTACCCGACTCAAGATGTTCTGCTACTGCCGATTTGTTGAACTGACGGTTTTTCACAGCTGCGACATGTTCTCTGACTCTCTCTGCAATGGTTCGCTTGGTCTGGCCTATGTATGAACTACCGCAGCTGCAATCCACTTTATAAACACCCGGTGTTTGAAGAGGTATGACGTCCTTCGATGTTCGCACGTATTTCGCTACTTTGGCGAACGATTTAAAAATCGTCTTGATGGAAAACTTCCGTAAGCAAGATCCGATTTTGTCCGTTACACCTTTCACATACGGCATGTATGCCGGTTGGCGGTCAACACCCAGCAACATCTTCCTCGGTGCACGTCGCGGCTTTCTAGCACTCGTACCATACCCGTTCACCTCAAGAACCTCCTGAACATGATCTAACTCCTGCTGTAGGTGCTCAGGGTCACACAGGTCATTAGCTCGCTTGATGAGCGTCGAACTTACGGATTTTAAGTGAAGTGGGTGATGATGCGAGGAGGCGTGCAGGTATCTATCTGTGTGAGTGGGTTTACGATACACAGTGTGGGCCAAGGAGCCATCAGTTCATACCATCAACTTTATGTCTCAAAAGGATAATGTTCTTTTGTTCTCAATCTCATACGTAAACTGTCTTCACATGTAATGAGTTGAGATACTCAGTAAAGCGAACCACCTGCTCACTGTTGCCCTTGAATATACAAAATATATCATCTACGTACCTTTTCCATAGCCTAATCTGGGCGTGGGCGTTCTGAAACACCATTTCCTCAATATGTTCCATCCAAATATTAGCCACGACTGGTGCCAAAGGGTTGCCCATGGCGACGCGCGTATTATATAGTTTTCATGTTACTATTAGGCAAGGTGAAGTAATATTGTCGTGTAAAAAAGTTATTTTTTGCTGGAATAGCTCTAGAAAAAGGACTTTATTACTCGTTTTCTACATCCATAAACAGGTTATATTTTCTAATCTGTGAAAATTATTTAATAATAGCCTAAATGATAATTAACAAATACCATGACCCCAAGTCTATACCTATTTATTTATTTATTTATTTATTTATTAAGGTACATCAATATACCTAATTAAGTAGTCTATACCTAATTAACAAGATTAACTAACTATACATAATTAATCTCTGTAATAAATTGATTACCGTTTTTACTTCTCAAAATATCTAAGTCAGAGTAATTCTGAATATGATAATAATGCTGAATTATTCAAAGTGTTTTTTTTAATAACCATTTTATCTTCTATATTGTAGTTTTAATTTTTATTAAAGTTACTATAATAGAATAAATAATAAAAACCTTCAAATTCAACATCCGTGTTTCTATTTTTGTACAATTAATATTTTAACTTTTTTAACTGCATTTTTAAATACATTCTTTTTTTAATAAGATATTTTTAAACAAGCTGTAGACCGCGGCTCCGCCTGCGAGGTATTCTGAGATACCGTTCCCATAACCCAAGAGAACCTTTGTGTAATACTAGATTATAATCCAAATCTGTTCAGCCGTTTGAGCGTCATTGAGCACATAAACATACATCACTATCGATGTTTGTTCGACAAAGTGACGTCATTAAATTTATGACATGCGAAATTGAAATCTCAACGTTGTTACAACATGTCCGTGCAGATATGTAAATATCTTAATAATTTTAGGTAGGTATAAGTTTGAAATAAGCAGATAGGACACGACAGCATTTCTGTCTAATTGAGCAGTCCGACTGGGGAAGTACAGAATACCGCGGCCATAATAACCTAGTGTTGTGTTCCCGACGGTGAGTACGGTAGCCAGAGCTCACTGGAGAGTTTTTGTTCTGTCAGTGGGAAGACCATAAGCTTGTCCTGCTTTGTCTTTCAAACTGACGGCATAGCAACTCTATGCTTACAGGGTTGGCAGCGCTAGGTGTGACTCTTGGTTTAGTTGCACATGTCCATAGTCCACGGTAAACACTTTCCATCAAATGGGCCGTGTGCTTGTCTGCCACCTAAGAGATATAACATAAACATAAACTCACGCATATATCCCCGAAGGGGTAGGCAGAGGTGCTAGCAATAGATTGCGAGCCTATTGCCACTAACCGGGCACTTATAAACCTGCGATAAATACACATATAACTTCGAAAATCATCGAAAAGTCATTGGTGTGTGCCATGGTAAAACCTGGGATCGAACCCGAGACCTCGTCTCAGCAGTCCATTACCCTTACCACTAGACTACCGCGGTCCATACCACTAGGCTACCGCATAAGTATACAGTATAAAAACTAATATTATAAACTGAAGAGTTTGTTTGTTTGAACGCGCTTATCTCAAGAACTACTGGTTCGAACTAGAAAATTCTTTTTGTGTTGAATAGCCCGTTTATCGACGAAGGTTCTAGGCTATATATCATTACGCTATTACTTAAGGAAGCGGAGTAATGACCATAAATGTCAACAAATCCGGCAGATTTCTATGGATTATTTTTGAAGACTGAAAATGGTTAGGAATGTCTCAATGCGCTGTGCATATACAGAAATGTCGTCTGCGTTAAGTCCTTGAATCTGACTAACGTAAACCTCTTGAAATATTACGGAAAGGTCGAGACACTCGAGACTCTTGGATTGCCAAGAGTTTCGGTTGTCTCGACTTGATGGCAGTAAATGTTGTTCTGCTGCAATCAGTAACTGCTATTCTGTAATATACAAACTCGACGTCGAGTTTCGTTCTCGGGGTGATGTTTTCGCGAACCGACAAAGTCCCTGAGTAAAAAAAAAAAGAGAAGATACAGAAACTGTAACTGATGGTATTCCCGTCCGAATTGAACAGTCCGACTGGGGAAGTACCTCCACGCTACAGAATACCACGGCTATAATAAGCTCGGGTTGTGTTCCCGGCGGTGAGTAGGGTAGCCAGAGCTCACTGGAGAGTTTTTGTGCTGTCAGTGGGATGACCAAAGGCTTGTCCTGCTTTCTCCTATACACTGACGGCACAGAAAATCTCTGTTCTTACAGGGTCGGCAGCACGGATGTGACTCCACTGGTGTTACACACGTTCATAGGTCATGGTAACCACTTTCCATCAGGTGGGCCGTGTACATGTCTGCCACCTTAGAGGTATAAAAGAAAAATAAAGACTTAACAGATGTTTTTATTGCATATGAAACTCAAGACAGATCATAACAAAAAACAAATATTATTGTCAACAGGTACGAGATGATGTCGTTCCTTATTGTATTATGTTATTGACGTTATATCTTGACCCCAGACACGTTACAAAATACTTGTGCGAAGTACGCGTATTTTGGGTGTCTTTTGAGGATATCACGTTGTGCTACGGTCGGTAAAGGAGCTCAAATACACCAATCATGAATCAAACCAATCCGTGCGCGCCATGTTCTAGTTTCTCTCGCGACCTTGGAGTCATGATATTTGTTAATAACTATACCTTGATATGACAAGGACCAACAAAAAAGGACCAAGTACGTAGGTACTTGGTCCTTTTTTATTTTTTAATTTTCACTACATCACTATCTTTACAGGCTAACCTATTACAATATTGTGGTTCTAACATAAACATCTCTTCTCATTATGCAACTCAGTGCATAATGGTCATAAATTTATTACTAATATTCCCGTTTTGACAGCTCCAGCTAAGTTGATCTCGTAACATAACATAAATTCACGCCTATATCCCCGAAGGAGTAGGCATAGGTGCTAGCACCCACATTTCGCCAGTTTATCTTTAGGTATATATAATAGGTGGCGAGCCATTGCCATTAACCGGGCACTTAAAAACCTGCGATAAATACACACACAACTTCGAAAAGCATCGAAAAGTCATTGGTGTGTGCCATGGTAAAACCTGGGATCGAACCCGAGACCTCGTCTCAGCAGTCCATTACCCATACCACTAGGCTACCGCGGTTCAATATTTATGATTCTTAAATATTATAATAACATATAGTGCAATTTTTGATAACTCACCCAGGGAACACGTAAAAAGATCTGTGCCGTCCGCTACTTCATTGAGTATATGTAAGGTGCGTGTCATCGCAGCTTTTCCTAGTAGAATAGTTCTAGCACTGGGCACTGCTGACAGATCCATTGTAGCGTATCACCAAACTGGGACAACATCAGCACTCCACGCTTTTCTCAGCTTATGTTGTTAAGATTAACAACTACTAAGGTTATCACGTTAAGATGCTGATGAAGAATGTTAAGACCATAAGAGGCTAACTGTTCGAGCAGTTCTAGAATGATCTTTAGTCCTGTATTCCAGAATGGTACTCAATCTGTTTATACAATCTCTGAGAGAAATCGAGATTCAGGACTGGTGTCGTTCTAGAATACGAGGCTTAAGCAACCATTTTAATTTATACTTGCAAATCTATCTCGGCTTTGCATGATAAATTACTTTAAACTTACAACCTACAGAATACCACGGTCATAATAATCTCGTGTCGTGTTCCCTGTAGGGTAGCCAGAGTTCACTGGAGAGTTTTTGTGCTGTTAGTGGGAAGACCAAAGGCTTGTCCTGAATTTGTGTTCTGCACTGACAGCACAAATACTTTCAGTTCTTTCAGGGTTGGCAGCAGGAGTGTGACTCTCCTAGTGTTACACACGTTCATAGATCACTATAAACATTTTCCATCAGGTGGACCGTGTGCTTGTCTGCCACCTAAGTTGAATAAAAAAGTAATCATTATAAAATTCCTATAAAACTACACAGATTCAAATCATTTCAATCATATCATTCATCATTAATTCAAATCACAATCCTGATTATCAATTACATATTTTAGTAACCCAGTCAATAATTATCCTAATCTATTATAATAACTTTCTAGTTTCTCCACACGTTTCCCAGACACGCAAATTATAAATAGATATGTGGTTTTGCATACAATCACCTTTGCAAAAAAAAAATCTCAACTTTCATTTGAAATAGAAAGCGTTGTCAATTCTATAACCATTATTTTTAAATACCCTAAATTAAATAATAGTTGTAATTTGATTAATCATCATTCGAGCGACTATCAGTTGCATACGGTTTGTATATTGGAGCCCGGGGTCCGATCACCTAGCCTCTATCATAATCCTCTGATCCTTTTTACCCGAATAGAGCGAAGCAAAATAAGGAACATTTCGCCCAAGTCTGCAATAACAAGGCACGACTATTGATCCTGTACGCGTTGGCCTACACCGAAGCGAACGTGTATAGGGAAGGCTTTTCCCATTTTTGATGCTTGGTGTGTGAAAAAGCGTTGGGGGTGTGTTGGCCAACGTGTTCGCCACTGTGTTCGCCAACGTGTGAAGCAGACATTAAGTTGTACGGTAGTTAATAATTTACTCCTGCTATTCAACTCTTCCATTATTGGTTTATTATCGAATGACTCTTGTCTGACCCCCAATGCGAGGAAAGCCTGTACCATAGCGTTGTCCGTTAATCGACTTTGGATTGAAATTGACTTGAAGCCATAAGGTCTAAGTAGAGCTTTTATATCCTAGACAATCTTTATACATGTATAAATTAAAGTTTATGTTTCTGAGAATGAAAATATTTCGAGGCGATAGATCTATTAATTCGATGTTACAAGTTGATACCAAAAATGAAGAGGCTTTGTCTCCCCTGATCAGGGGAGCTACGACCGCTATCAACAACCCTTTAGCACCTCTAGGGGAGACATGGCCGCGTCGTCTATATTACTACCAAAAATATAATTCTCTATCCAGATTTTTTACTACATTATTGATAACAGCATAATATATTTTCCAGCAAACTGCGGTTCTCAATCTTATCGCTAATGCGATTGGTGGTGGTGGCTGCTGGGTTCCATCGCGTGAGGGTCTTGGGTCGGCATCACCTGCCGTCAAAGTCGCGTGACGCGCCAGTGGTGGTCATGGCTCCTCACTCTTCGTTCTTCGACGCTATGGCCATCGTCTGCCTCGGAGCGCCCAGCGTGGTCGCGAAAGCGGACACTGCGCGACTGCCTTTCATTGGACGTAGGTTGCTGTTTAGGGCTGCCATCTTATTTATTCTTAAAGTATTTTAGTGCTTGATATTAATAATAATAACAATAATAATTTATTACCAAAAAACACACATACAGTTACATTTCCGGTGGCCCCACACTACGCCTAGGCCTGTCCTGATATTGCACTCAATATTTGTATTAATGTTTGAAGCTACATTTAAATTATTAGTATTGAAGCATACTCGCAGAAATCCTAAACGTATTTATGTACTTAATATGCTTTCATTGAAGATTCAGCAATGATAAGTACATTCCTATGAGCCTATCATGATGTGTACTACAACATGCTAAAATTGCGAAGCAGTGCGACCGTGATTCGATAGAGATAGAGAGAGATATGTACACCCTTGTATAGCTCCATCCCTCTTTGAATCGCGGCCCAAAACATCATCGTTAATAAACATTTTGTAGTTACGACAACTCACTTTTTTAATGTTAAGATATTGTATTACAAATCTATTATATTGTTTGTAATTTAATAAACCTCATGAGATCGTCAAATAAAATGCAGATCAGAACAGAGTACAATACTTTATTAAAATATACGGATGGCAGCCCTATTTTCGTTGCATGGTCGTGAATCACTTGTTTGGTAATTGCTTGCAACAGTTGTTCGTTGTTTCACGCTTGTTGCTCGTGTTGTTTCGTTGCTATTTGTTTTTTGCTCTGTGTGCTGTCTTATTTTAGTATTTACTTTTTTTTTAAATTTTCGTAATTATTACATTTTTATAGCAAATCTTAGTTGGGAATTTCAGCAATATCCTTTTTCTTTCTTAAAATTAATTATAGCATAAATCTTATGTTGTACAGCTTCCAAGGTGCTGTTACACAAGAAAAAAGAAACATTATATGTAAATTTTCAGCACAAATAAAATATCTAATCGCAAGAATATAGCTGACTGGTTGAAATGTTAATCAGCTGGAGGTAAAACATTAAGCCTGCAGTAGTTTATCCCGATTGTGTACGGGGGACAATCGGGATATTGTTGGTTTATTGACACACTTCAAAGGAATCCTGTCGCGGCAATGAGCTATGCGTCATTGTGTGAACACCAGCATTATGATGGCCTACAGTTGCGCATTACAGAGCTTTGTCGATTGCTAGGCACAGTATACTGAAATATGTCAGATTCTACAATATATTTTGTATTGACAAGATCACCAAGATTGTGATAGTTATATCGGCCAGTAGGCCAATTTTCCCGATCCACAATTTTACAGAGGTATGCGTGATTTCGCGGGCTATGCTTCGTGGAAAGTGCCTCGTTCATGATACTGCAGACATGTTTGTTATATTAAATGAAACCTTCGCCCTACAGAATACCGCGGTTATAATAACTTCGTGTTGTGTTCCCATCGGTGAGTAGGGTAGCCAGAGCTCACTGGAGAATTTGTGCTGTCAGTGGGATGACTAAAGGCTTGTCCTACTTTGTCCTCTACACTGACGGCAAAGACACTCTGTGCTTACAGAGTGGGTGCGCGAGTGTGTCTTCTCTGGTATTATACAAGTCCATAGGCCACGGTAACCACTTTCCATCAGGTGAGCCGTGTGCTTGTCTGCCACCTAAGTGGTATAAAAAAAAAACCTCGCACCTCGGAGACCTGGCGTTATATTAACCATCCATATTCTATATAATTACAGTCTGTCATATCTAATCAGTCCACGTGTTTAATACTTTTTTTTACGTGCGAAAAAATCCCCACGGATACCTCCCCGTCGGAGCTGGTGGCAGAGGTTATGTCAGACTCGAACCGACTAAAACGCACGGCGCCTATGGGTTATTGTTGGTTGCCGAAGATGAGGTTGACAGGCAACAGACCCAGAGCCGTCTCTCTCGATCTTGCCCTCCTCGGGTGATGGGACCACAGAGTCCCAAACGTATTTAGTACTTAGCAAAACATATTGTTACATGCACGTGGTATAATTAAATGCCGTTTACTCAACGAAGAGATTTATTAGCTCACCACAAACTAGACAATTAAATCACTAGTACACACCGTACTCTTCAACAGTTCCAGTCGCTCAGTGGTTCACAGTAGTCCACAGTCGTTGCTCAGGTCGCAGGTATAATCGTCGGTCGCTTAAGCTCGCTTCGTTATCGATCTCAAAGACAGAATGAATCGTGTAGCTATACGAGCGTGTTTTTATACCTATCAATTAGGAGGGTCGAATCATCTAGAAAATTGGCGAGCGATAAATACCTACTGTCTTGAAGTTTACCGCCATCGCTGACCTTTCGAGTTCATTCTCGATATTTAGCTATTGTTTGTTTTTATTCAAAAAGAGTGTAGGTACTCGTAGGTAGGTTGTGACTTTGTGTTGACGATTCTAGATTTTTCTATGCCAGTCGGTAGAGTACCTACCTTGTCACTATTAATGCGTTTTTATTTCTTGAAGATACGTTTATTAGTTTTCGAGATATTGACGTATATCGTAACAATATTATGCACTCAAAACTGGTTAGTTTATAAGCTAATCTATCTGAATATTGGCTGTTTCTAAATTAATCATTTCTAAGAGGATGTAATAAAGACAGGAAGACTAACTCATTGATTAATGATGGCGGCTTGCTTTCTTGTTTCAATTTGGTGAACACTATAAAGTATACTGTAAAACCTAGGTATTAGAGTTTATTAACACTTGACACCGCTGTCTAGATACATTATTGATGAATTCTGATATTGAAGTAGAACGTTAACTTCTTTTACAAAGTAAATATTTTTTTTTTAAGCTGAAGATAATCTTTATGCTGAGCACATAAATATTATTTAAATACATAAATATTATTTAGGTCGATGAATGACATTCGCCCCCCATGAGCGCAGGCTTGGGGGTGACGGGTGGAGCCGCCTGTCACCCTGGCAGAAGAAGGCCGCGGCGACTGCCCGCCTCGCGCGCCCCTCTCCATTTCCGGGGACGAGTTGACGACGACTCTGTGGTCCCCACACCCGAGGAGAAGGTCAGATCTAGAGGAATGGCTCCGGGTCGGCCGGGGTGCGAGGTTAACAGGCATGATAACCTCACCTTCGGTAACCAAAAACGACCTACATTTTTTTTGGTCGGTTCGAGTCCGACATAACCTCTCCCTCCGCTTCGGTTTAGGAGCTAAGGTAAAGACCCTGTAAGAACCTACTAATTTCTTTCTTTGAAAACCACATATTGTAATCACTTTTAAAAACCATAGCAGTGATAACATTATACATACCTGAACCACAGAATGAGTGTACACGGAATTGGTTAAATGTAAGAAAAATGAGGCGTGAAATGAAATCGCTTCCGCTTCTGCTCATATCCGCTCTACACATTGGCGAACACAGTGGCGAACGCGTTGGCCTACATATTGTGGCGAATGTGTATATTGGGGACTTGTATCATTCTTGATGGAAGGATGTGTTGGCCAACGTGTTCGCCATCGTGTAGCGCGGATATTAGCGGAAGCGGGAGCGTACGTTCGTATGGTTAATCCAAATAGTGAGAGTTGGTCACCAACACACAATTATTTATCAGTTTCAATGCCTATAGGAAAAACCTGAGTACGAAATGATGTAAGTAGGTAAGTTACATATTATATAGTTCACCGATAACGCTGTGTTAATTATTTTTTGAATTTCCTCAATTAGTACAGTTACATAGAAAATCACTTATGAAAAATTTATATATTGTTTATAATGAAAAACACGTTGTTTACCGAAAAACCATTATTTTTATTAATGTTTCTAAAATCTTATTTTTTCAACATTGGTCAAACTGGTTCTTTGTACAAATATATAAATGAATAAATGTATAATAATACCATATGTACATTATATCATCTTATTACCCAACTACGGCGAAGCAAAAGGAGGGTTATGATTTTGACAGGCTATGTATGTATGTAATGAGGTATCGTTAGAAGCATCTTGGTAGCCCGCTCTATATAGGCTATATAATGTGTCACTGAATCTAATGTGGTGTCTCAAGCGGTCATAAAGTACTGTGTTAAAAAATAAATTTGAGATAAATATGTCGTGTTTGGTAACAACTGAAACGCCTTAATTAGCAAATTTCAGATATATGTATAAATTATTCCTATTGCTAGCCCTAAAATAATATAAATAAAAAATAAGTTTAAAACTAAAACCCGACTACTGAAAAATAACGCTATAAAAAGTATTAAACAAGAAAATATCAAGGATAGCCGTGGTCGTATGCCACTTGTATGTCTAACAAAACAATACATAGGGAAAAGTGGCATACGACCATCACGCCATCTAGACTCAAACTAAGCAGATATTGCCATATGGATTATAGAATACAGATAAACATACCTATACTTTTTTATATAGGACGCACCATTTTGACTTCACCTCGCCTACTGGTAAGCTAAACGAAAGAAAGTCACCATTATAGACCCGTAGCTGACGTAGCATGTTATAAAATGGTGACACCCAGCGTGATGAGCTCATCAGATGCTTTTTCACGTCGCGCTTAAAAGACCTGGGACTGCAGGAAGAAGAAAACTCGTGAGCTGATAAGAATTGCAGGTCTTAGTGGCGCGGCAAAGGAATGAGTCCGAACACCACTAAGACCTGGAATTCTTTACCAGGCCACGTGTTTCATGTAATATGCTTCGTGTCCGTAATGGTGATTATTTTTCCTGAGACTTTGCCTTTGGCTTACCATCAGGCGAAATGAAGTCAAACTTCACTACTACTATGCTACATTCGGTTAGGTACTTAACTAAACGTAAGCAATCTTGATAATGTGTTTTTCTTAATTCTTAATTATTTATTGCACACAAACAGTACAGAGGTCAAACACAAATAAATATATAAGAAATATGTACAAAGGCGATCTTAACTCAATATGAGTTCTCTACCAGCAAACCTTTGAGTAGCAGAGAAGCAGTTAAAGTAATAAAAATAAAAATTATTTAAAAATTAAGTTTATTAATATTTATTCTGTATCGAATATCATTTTAAAACCGAAATTGAATCACTAGTTAGTCAGTTAGTTAGCATTTAATGTTGTTTTAAGAAGTCGCTACCAGTCGATTAAGATATAGAAAAAAATGAATCATTCACAATTCATTCTTTCGTAAGATGGTTGGTAAGACGGTTCGTAAGACGGTTCGTAAGACGGTTCGCAAGCCGGTTCGTAAGACGGTTCGTAAGACGGTTCGCAAGACGGTTGGTAAGACGGTTCATAAGACGGTTGGTAAGACGGTTCGTAAGACGGTTCGTAAGACGGTTCGTAAGACGGTTCGTAAGACGGTTGGTAAGACGGTTCGTAAGACGGTTGGTAAGACGGTTCGTAAGACGGTTTGCAAGACGGTTCGTAAGACGGTTGGTAAGACGGTTCGTAAGACGGTTCGTAAGACGGTTTGCAAGACGGTTCGTAAGACGGTTCGTAAGACGGTTCGTAAGACGGTTCGTAAGACGGTTCGTAAGACGGATATATGGATAGAAGAATTTGGATGGTTTCGGGCGAAGGTTCTGTGGCGTAGTGGTCAGAGCGTTCCCCCTGTAAGGGAAAAATCGTGGGTGCTAATTCCGCCTGAACCGATTAATTTTTTTCTATATCTTAATCAATTTAAGTAGTTAGCACTTTAAAATTTCAGTCATAAGTTGCTACAAGATCGTTTACTTTAGTCAAGTACTAAATTGAATGGAGTACAAATTGCTAGACCGAAGCCCGCCAAGTACCAAGGTGACGACTGACAAGTGACAATAATCAAATTGTACAACATCGTCACTGTCGGAAACCATAAATGGCAATAATACAAAATAACACCCATGAAAGGAAAGTACACATATGTACCTATATGTTAGCCATATCATAGGTACATAGATATACTTTGCTTTCATTGGTGTTATACATACATACAAAATAACACCCATGAAAGGAAAGTATATATATGTACCTATTTGTTTGCCATATCATAGGTACATAGATGTACGTTCCTTTCATTGGTGTTATACATAAATACAAAATAACACCCATGAAAGGAAAGTATATTTATGTACCTAAATGTTAGCCATATCATAGGACATAGATATACGTTCCTTTCATTGGTGTTATACATACATACAAAATAACACCCATGAAAGGAAAGTACACATATGTACCTATATGTTAGCCATAGCATAGGTACATAGATATACTTTGCTTTCATTGGTGTTATACATACATACAAAATAACACCCATGAAAGGAAAGTACACATGTGTACCTATATGTTAGCCATATCATAGGTACATAGATATATGTTCCTTTCATTGGTGTTATACATACATACAAAATAACACCCATGAAAGGAAAGTACACATGTGTACCTATATGTTAGCCATATCATAGGTACATAGATATATGTTCCTTTCATTGGTGTTATACATACATACATACATACATACAAAATAACACCCATGAAAGGAAAGTACACATATGTACCTATATGTTAGCCATATCATAGGTACATAGATATACTTTGCTTTCATTGGTGTTATTTTGTATTATTGCCATTTGTGGTTTCCGACGGGGGGTGGCAGTGAACCTTTAGATACTTATGTTGCCGTCGTTTTTGCGTCAGTGGTTAAAAATGGCAAATAATTATATGATATTACAAGGATGAAGCTATTTTGATTTAGCTTTTTTTTTATTTGAAAGGTAAATTTAGTCGGGAGTGTTCCTAGCTATATGGGACCCTGGATCGTCAAACTTCGATACGGTGCCATTGAGAAGCCGCAATGAATGAAAGCACTAAACAAAACAACCAAATAACTAGCCCACTGCTGGACTAGGCCTCTCCCAATGTTGGGAGGTTTTGGCCTACTGTTTCTACGCTGGCCAGACAAGTTTTATTTCAAGTTTTCCTTCTCCTGCAGTGATATTGTCTGTGCGTCTGCTCGTGAAAACTATCATATATTCAAGTCTATCTCACGGTGCGTGGTGCTGTGCAACACTGCTGTGTGCTGTGGAGATCGGAATCATATATTATTCCATGTATAGGTGGATATTATGCATCTTTATAGTACCTGCCTATTCGCCCATCTTGTTTTTTTTTATAATAATAATATTTATTCATCAGATAATAAAATCCATAATTTGTAAGTATTGTTATTTACACATACATAAACATTATTTGCCATATTATATATAGGTATGTCACATAATTGACTTTAAATCTAATTTAATTCAATTCAATTAAATTCATTAATTAGATTCTCTGATCATTTATTTATTTATTTGCTACACAACACAGATTACAATGATTATAATGCAAATAAGATTATAAAACTAATACTATATGTATTGTGTATTCTGAAAATGCATTTTCGCATTTCTGAAGAAATGATAGAAAATAAATATAGGTTACTATTTTTGGCAATTATTCGTAGCATCTACTGCTGAGCATGTAGCCTGTGTTTCAGCAGCCAGCACCTCCGCCCACGAGATTTATTTAGCTAGATGGTTTATTACTTAGTAGGTTTCCTTTCCTACATAGGACAACACGTGCAGGCCTTAGATGTCACCCTCACACTGTGCAGAATATACGAGTAAGAACCAAGCGGTTTGGAGACTCTTTTCTTTGCCGCACCACCAAGACCTGGAATTCATTACCAGCACACGTGTTTCCTTCTTCCTACAGTCCCGGGGCCTTTAAGCGGGGCGTGAAAAAGCATCTGATGAGGCCGCCAAGCTGAGTGCCACCATAGTAGCACTTAGTGTCTGTAATGGTGACCCTCTTTCCTTAGACTTTGCCTTTAGCTTACCATCAGGCGAGGTGAGGTCAAGTTGGCGTGTCCTATATAAAAAAAAAGGTGTCCTGCTTTGTCTTCTACCCTGATGGCATAGAAACTCTGTGCTTACAGGGTCGGCAGCGCGAATGTGGCTCTGGTGTTACCTACACACGCCCCATAGGCCACGGTAACCACTTTCCATCAGATGGGCTGTGTGTTTGTCTGCCACCTAAGTGGTATAAAAAAAAGGTGTTTGTAGGTCACTATTGGCATTTGACCTTGTTTAGCAAACTTATCGAACTCGTGACCTTATGATTGAATAGCAAAAGTAGTATCGACATTGACTGTTAGGATTGCACAATATGGTAATAACTATTTTATTCTTTTGATATTCATGGGTGTCTTAGAAGGAGAGTAAGGAATAGAGCTGTTGTCCATCCGACAGAAAACATACAGCTCATGATAAAGTACCCTCTTGATGGCAATAGGCCCCGTAAGTGATTTTGTTTTTTTTTATGCCACATGGTTAGCAGACAAGCACACGGCCCACCTGATGGAAAGTGGTTACCGTGGCCTATGGACGTGTGCAACACCAAGGGTTCAAGTCACACTCGCGCTGCCAACCCTGTAAGAATAGAGTTTTTGTGCCGTCAGTGTAAAAGATAAAGCAGGACAAGCTTTTGATCTGACCGTACAAAAACTCTCCAGTGAGCTCTGGCTACCCTACTCATTTTACGAATGTTTTAGAAATTGATTGAGATCTAATTGGACATTCATAAAGTTTTTAGCAGAATCGCTCAATGTGGCATTTTTAGAACCGCAGTTACGTGGACTGGCAGAGTAGAATTTGGGTCACCCCTTCTCTTCTCATACGGTGTCGTACAAGGCGACTAAGGGATAGCGCTGTTTAACACCAGGCAAATATATACAGCCCAGATTCTGGCACAGATAAATGGCTCGAGTCAACAATAGTGCCCGGAAGACGGCAATAGCCTCACCCCCATTACGTGGGACCGAAAACAATGATTGGTGAAATATGGGTGTTAATTCACCTCTGCCTAACCCTTCAGGGATAAAGGGGTGATTATATGTATGTATTACGTGCAACCGAAAATTATCGTTGGCGAAAGGTGGGTGTTAATGCATCGTTGCTTACCCTTTTGGGGATTTATAGGCGTGTATTCCAAATCCATTTTTAAACAATAAGACCATGGACCCTGTCCCTAAATGTAGTCACTGACTGACCTTCATAAATATTAATTCTGCATAGAATAATTGAATATTTTGACTTTGACCTTGATAAGGTCATACATATTTTTTTATACATTAGCGAAGTTACACATATATTTAAATGTTTTGTTACTTAGCAAAGCAAACAATTGAATGTAACGAAAATTAAGAATTTGTTTGTTTGTTTGATCCCGCTAATATCTGAAACTACATACACTATTGATTGCACAGCCGAGAGGACAGCTAAATTGAGGTATAGTTATTGATAGGTATATAATTTGATAATTCCAAGTCACGAGAGAAGCGAGGCCCTGGCTTGCGCGGGTTAGTTTGATATGTACAGGTTTTTTTTAAACATACATTTATACATATTATCACGCCTTTATCCCCGGAGGGTTAGATTGAGGTGGATCAACATCCACATTTCACCAATCAACTTTCACTTTTTGAGCAGTCCGACTGGGGTAGTACTTCCGCCCTACAGAATACCGCGGTTATAATAACTTCGTGTTGTGTTCCCAGCGGTGAGTAGGGTAGCCAGAGCTCACTGGAGAATTTGTGCTGTCAGTGGGAAGACTAAAGGCTTGTCCTGCTTTGTCTTCTGCTGACGGCACAGAAACTCTGTACTTACAGGGTTGGCAGCGCGACTGTGACTCCTCTGGTGTTACAGACGTCCATAGGTCACGGTAACCACTTTACATCAGGTGGGCCGTGTGCTTGTCTGCCAACTAAGTGGTATAAGAAAAATAAAAAAAAAAAATCAATTTATTCGGTCCCACGTGATAGAGGGTGAGCCTATTGCCATTTTCCGAGCCTATTGCCATATTACTGACTCAAGCCATGCATCGGAGGCGGACTTTGGGCTGTATATATCTGTCTGACGTTAAGCCCTATCCCTTAGTCACCTTGTATGACACCTTTTTTAATGTGCACAAAATGCCCACGGATACCCCACCACCGGAGCCGGTGGGGAAGGTTATGCCGGATTTTAACCGACTAAAACGCACGCCGACTGTGTGTGCCGCAGGTTGCTGGAGGTAAGTTTTTCTGAGACATATCCCTCGCATCTCGGCCGGCCCAGGACCGTCTCTTATGAGATGGCCCTCTTCGGGTGTCACCACGGAGTCCCTATCTTATCCCTATACTTCTGCTAGGATGACTGGCTCCACCCTAGGCCCGCGCTCATGGTGGACGGAGGTCATTTTGCGAACTCCGACGCCCGAGCCGCCTCCGCTGTACAGGTAATCTATGACTGGTGAATTGCACCCCGTATGTTCCTCAAGGGTGCCGTCTATTTGGTAGAAACTTGATACTCCGAAACCTATTTGGGATAACTCACTTCGCAGAAACTTCTTTAATCGATCATTTATTAGGCATTAAAAATATTTGACATAAATATTTTTAGGCATAATGTGCTTATGACCGAATTTAGAATGGCATACATTTAAGATAGTAGAATTATAGGCAAGGATATGCGAAATTATGGTTCTACTTTTAAATAGTTATGGATAAGAAATATATACCAAAAGATGAATCTGGTTTTGAACTTTCTGCGATGTGATGGTTATACATTGTGATTATTATGGATACAAAAATTATGCGTACAGATGATTCTGACTTACAAAATTATGGGTTTCAATGTATGCAAAATGAGTTTATGCCAAACGATATTCTGCGAAAAGAGGTTTATGCTATTAGTTGTTATGCAATATAAAATTATTACTTAAAAAGTTCTACTATATGAGGTGTACCCATTCCTAAAATATCCTGATAAATACATATTAACCTAATGCAAGTGATTAAATTTTTTGTCCTGTGCAGCTAGTCCAATAATATGACATAGAAGTCTGATGCTAATGTTCAACATTACTCTAAATGAGAGTTATGAGCAGACCGCCTCTGATTTCTTTATAATTGCTACAGACGTACAGACATACTGTTAGTTGAAAGACCGATTGGGGGCATGTTCACACGATATTACTTTCTGTAATGATTTGGTATGTGAGTAATGGGTGCAGCCTCATCTGCCGACTGATATATGTGTACCGGCTCTCTGATGATGGACTGTGGTTTGATGGATGAGTTTTTGAGTTTGAGTTCCGCAACCTCCACGCAGTGCACTCTGGGCAATCCGTAATTAGCCCAGGAGCAACTAGGGTGCGAGGGAGATGCTCTAGGCAACCTTACACCTCGGCATCATCTAAAAACCCAGCGTGTGGTTTTAGTCGATCCGACATAATCACCCTCGATGGCTGTTAGGGGTAGTATTCGAGGAGATATCAGACTGTGTTGATATATAATTTGCACCACCGTTACACTTCCAATGTCACTGTCAATACTATTGATAGTGCTTGGTGGAATCGCCCCCCATGAGCGCCGGCCTGGGGTTGACAGGTGGAGCCGCCTGTCACCCAGCAGAAGCAGGCCGCGGCGGTGGCGCGCATGACGCGCATATCCAGTTCCGGGGAAGAGTTGGGGACTCTGTAGTCCCCACACCCGAGAAGAGGGCCAGATCGTGAGAGATGGCCATGGGTCGGCCGGGGTGCGAGGGATATGCCTGTCAACCTCACCTTCGGCAACCAAAGCGACCCACAGGCGGCGTGCGTTTTAGTCGGTTCGAGTCCGACATAACCTCCTCCACCGGCTCCGGTGGGGAGGTATCCGTGGGGATTTTGCGCACTTAAAAAAAAAGTGCTTGGTGGAATCTGCTACACATATTGAATACGTCACTTTATACTTTTCATCCACATGTAAAATTTTGTTAAATATTGTAGTATTATATTTGTATTTTACCGTCTCTACCATGGTGAGTGTTCTGATGAGCTCTTCCATTTAGTCCCACCCTCCCCTTTCCTATGACAACACGTGCAGGTCTTAGATGTCATCCGCACACATTGCAGAACGTCCGATCAAGAACCAAGCGGTTTGGTGACTCTTTCCTCTGTTGCACCATTAAGGCCTGGAATTCATTACCAGCTCACGTGTTTCCTTGTTCCTACAGTCCCGGGTCCTTTAAGCGGGGCGTGAAAAAGCATATGATGAGGCCGTCAAGCTGAGTGTCACCATTGTCACACGGTATGTGTTAGTAATGATGACCCTCTTTTCTGAGACTTTGCCTTCAGCTTACCATCAGGCAAGACAAGGCATCTAGACGAAGTCTAATTGACGTGTTCTATATTAAAAAAAAAGTATTTAGTATTATATCTTTATAACCGCCAATACAACGCCTTTGAAAATGTAAGGCGAAACCGTTCACGTGAAAAATACAATATAGCGAAAAGTATAAAGTGTCTTATTCAATAAAATAAATGTGCATTCATTATATACAGTTACGATGTACATCTTCATCACCCATGATGGAATACTCATAATTTGTTAGAGACGCCTTTTGGATAGAGATGTTTACAAACGCATATCGTCGCTGTCATTTCAAAATGTCATATGTTTAACTACCCTGTTTCAGGAAACACAAAAAATGATTTTTTTTCGTGCTACTATGTACAAAGTTTGTTTTTTTTTTTTGAATAGGAATATTTTTTCCATGTCTATTCAACCGTAATATCCGTAAAAACAGATTGTAAGTAGAACTTGAAAATTTGTAAACATGACCCTTTTAACATTATTTTTTTTAATAAAAATCCAAACATATGACATTTTGATTGTCTTTATGACATTTTGACTGATAGGTTTTAATAGAATGACCTTTTGATACTTTATGTAAGGAAATAAAAAACAGACATTAATAATCAAACAACTATAATTCTCAAAAAATAAACTAGAATATCAAACATAAGAACCTCTTATAAAAAACTAACAATAACTGCTGGTTAAGTACCTATTAAGTAAGTGTAATCAGCCTCATTTTTTTAACAAAAATATAAAACTAGCAGATTTAAGGCATTATTAGTATTCCTTATTTTAATTGTAGCTAACAAAATTCGAATTGCAAACTGTTTAAAAATAAAATTGTAATGATATTAGTACTTTTGGTTTAATTGCTTACTTAATCAGTCTCATTTAATCATAATAATCAGACTCATTAAAAAAACTTATAATTATCAGAACCTGTTAAATACTCAGGATAATCATATTTTTATAATATAGGTACTAATTCGTAACTATAGGTATACATATAAAAATCTAACAAATTCAATATTATTACCAACAAAATATTAATTAATAATATTTAAAAAAAAAACAGGTTATTATAGTTGGTGCAATGCTATTAGGTATCGAAATATTTCATTTTAACTGTTCTTGATATGAGGACAAGATGATTGATTTTGGCATGCATGAGGTAGGGTGTCATAATAAGAATGATAGTTTTCGTGAAGTGAAGTTTTCAGGTCTTGTAAATCTTGAAACTTGCGAAGATCAATATTTCTTTTTGAACTGTAGAGTGGAGGTAGTATAATGTCAGGATTAATTGGCAATCTCGTTCTTCTGGGCAAAAGAGTCCAATCATCATCGTACAAAATTTTATATTCAATTGTGCCATTGTGATTATATTTTAAGCAACGAATGTCAGTCACGATGTTATCACCAGCCCTGTAGCCAGGTCGTATACTTGAGTAATATTGTAGTTTAGAATAATCCTTGAAAAAATTGTAGTTAAGACTTTTTTTTTTTTTTTTTTTTTTACGTGCGCAAAATCCCCACGGATACCTCCCCACCGGAGCCGGTGGAGGAGGTTATGTCGGACTCGAACCGACTAAAACGCACGCCGCCTGTGGGTCGTTTCGGTTGCCGAAGGTGAGGTTGACAGGCATATCCCTCGCACCCCGGCCGACCCAGGGCCATCTCTCACGATCTGGCCCTCTTCTCGGGTGTGGGGACCACAGAGTCCCCAACTCGTCCCCGGAAACGGGGAGGCGCGCCATGCGCGCCGCCGCCGCGGCCTGCTTCTGCCAGGGTGACAGGCGGCTTCACCTGTCACCCCCAGGCCGGCGCTCATGGGGGGCGGAGGTCGTTCATCGACCTCCGACGCCCGAGTTGCCTTCGTGCGCGGGCAGCTTGTCTAGCGATCCTTCGTCGCTCCCGCTGCCGCTCCCGCCCCGCCTCCTCCTTCACGAGCATTACTTGCTCGCAGAAGGAGGCGCCGGCCGCCCACGCATCCGCGCAGCGAACCATCGCCGCGAGCAAGGTGGAGAGCGTGAGAACCCTCACTCCCAGGGCCGCCACAAGCTCCCGCCTCGGCGTCTCCCACGCCGGACACTCGGTGAGCGTGTGCGGACCTGAGTCCTCGCTCGCGTCGCAGTGATGGCACTCGGACGTTGGCTCTTTCTGCATCCGACGCAGATACTTTCCGAAGCATCCGTGCTCGGTGATCATCTGCGTCAGACGGTACGAGAGGCTGCCGTGTGGCCTCTCTAGCCACTCCCCCATGATGGGTCTTACCGCCGTTACTACGGCGTGCCCTGCGCTTGGTTGCCCAAGTCGTCTCTCCCATTCTGCCACCATTTCCCTGTGGAGCCGGGATCTCACGGCCCGAATTTCTTCGGGCTCGGGATCGTGACCCCGCTCCCGCGCCGCCCTTCGGAACCTGTATAGCGCCGAAAGGCATCTCGCTTCCAGGATCCATGGTGGCGATCCGGCGAGGAGACTCGCCGCGTTGAATGATATCGTGCGGTACCCCCTTATGATGCGGCACGCCAACTTCCGCTGCGGACGCTGCAGCAGAAGCATGTGCCGATCACTCAGGGTGTCCGCCCACACGGGACACCCGTACAGGGCCATGGACCGCACGACACCCGCGTAGAGTCTCCTGCAGGAGTCATCCGGGCCCCTCAGGTTGGGCAGTAGCCGCGCCAGAGCGTTGGCTGTGCCCGCCAATTTGGGGCCCAGACTTCGGAAGTGCTTCCCGAAGTCCCACCGGCCGTCGAGCACGAGCCCCAGATATTTCATCTGGGGCTTGATGCCGATGAGAGTGCCTCCCACTGTGAGACTGGAACCAGGTGGTGGCGTGCGCCGAGGTCCATGAAAGAACATGGCCTCGGATTTATGCAAAGCCACCTCAAGGCCCAGCCGCCGGATCCGTTCCACGACTTGAGCAACCGCGGTCGTGGCCCTCAGGATCGCTTCGCGGTGTGTAGCTCCGCTCGCCGTCACTAGCGTGTCGTCCGCATAGCACGTGACGGCGGCGCCGTCCGCAAGCTCACCGCGAAGCACCCAGTCGTATCCAATGTTCCACAGTAGCGGCCCGAGAACCGATCCCTGTGGAACACCGCACGACATCTCACGCCGACCGACGCCGGTCGCACTTGGGTAGATGACGGCTCTCTCCGTCAGGTACGCCCCGACTATGCGGCGGAGGTAGAGAGGCACACCGTGGTACACGAGTGCCTCCCTGATGCAACTCCAAGGCAAGGTGTTGAACGCGTTGGAGATGTCCAAGGACACCGCCAACGTCACCTCACCCCGGGCAACTGCCTCCTCCGCCAAAGTCCTCACGCGCATGATGGCATCCACGGTGGACCGCCACCGGCGGAAGCCATATTGGGCATCCGCCAGGTCCGGCCCCCTACCAGAGAGGTGCTCGACGAGGCGCTTCGCAATAACTCTTTCAAAGAGCTTGCCCACCTCGTCGAGCAACACAATGGGCCGGTAGCCGGACGGTTCGTCCGCCGGGCGACCCTCCTTTCGGATGAGGACCAGTTTCCTCGTCTTTCACATCTTCGGAAACTGGCCCCGCTCCAAGCATGCGCTGAGGAACCCTCTCAGTCGGGGTTCGAGACCGTCTTCTCCCAGAGCTAGGACCCACGCGCGGCCTGGAATGCCGTCGGGTCCCGGGGCGGTGCTCTTCTTGGCTCTAAGCCTTCGCACCGCCAGCTCCAGTTCTACCCAAGTGACCTCGGGGACTTCGTCGTCAACTACCACACTGGGCGCCACAGGCGACCGAGGTGGCGGAGTCATCTGCGGCGGAACATGTTCCGCTCGCGCCGGGAACAGGGACTCGACCACTCCACCGAGCAGAGCTGGCTGGAGAACCCGGGTCAACGGCGGGGCCCGGGGGCGCAGCTTTCCTCTTACCATAAGGTAAGGCCGCCCCCATGGGTCCCGCTCCAGCGTCTCCATGAGCTCCTTATAAGCCGCGGCTTTCGCCCGCTTAATCTCCGCTCGGAGGGCATATCTGGTCTCCCTGTATCCCACATGAAGCTCCGCCACTCGGGGCTCCGTATCTGCGGTTCGGCTACGCCTCCTACGGAGTCTGGTCCACCGGCGGTGCGCGATCACGCAGGCTTGCCGTAGCCTCGCGATCTCCGCAGACCACCAGTAGACCCGACGCCTCCGACTGTAGGGTGGTGCCCTAGGCATACCCGCATCGCAGACACGAGTCATGGCCTCCCGGAACCACACCGCCTCATCGTCGATATCGACAGGCCTGTCCGGCGCAATGGCCCAGGCCTGTACGATGGCGGCCTCCAGGAGGACCTCCCGATTCAGTCTCCCAAGCACCCAGCGTGGCTCGCGTGGGGCCGGTATGACCGGCGCATCACCCGCGGGGGGGGAGACATCAAACCGAACGTATCGGTGATCCGCCAGTGTCTCCACCCCCACAACAACACGCCAGTCCCGCACACGGTGCGACAGCGAAGCGCCTGCGAACGATAGGTCGATAATCGAACTGCGCTCCGCGGTCACGAACGTGGCTTCGGCCCCGCGATTCTGGAGAACTAGACCGTGATTAGCGGCCCAGCTCTCCAGAGCCCTACCTCGTGGGTTCGTGTGCCGGGACCCCCAGGTCACTGACCAGGCGTTGAAGTCCCCGAGCACAAGAACCGGATGAGGATGACAGGCGTTGACGACGTCGGTCAGTCGCTCCAGCGACTGCCGGTACTCCCCTATGCGTCGGTGTAGGCTCGGCGTGAAATAGACGGCCACGACCGCAATCTCCCCCACACGCGCCGCTACGATGCCATGCTCCCTTGCCACGACAACAGGGGGGGGGGCACCCATAGCGGCGTTGTACACCAGTGCCGCCGACCCGTCCAGGTCGACCACCCAGGCAGGCCCCAGGGGCCGGTGGGTGTACGGATCGGCGACAGCGGCGACGTGTACGGACCACTGTGCCATGCTCTGGAGCAGAAGACCCTGAGCATCGGCACCGTGGCCCACGTTCGCCTGCAGGATGCGGAGCTGAGGATCCATTATGGAACCATCTCCGCATCCCGCCGCGAACTTTGGGTGGAGCTCCCGCCTTGCGGCTTCGGCTCCCCCCCGGTGCAGGCCTTGCTGCCAACCCTATGGTCGGCCGGTTTGCCCCCCGCTGCACACCTAAAACAGTGCAGCGGAGCTTCGCATCCACCGGCCGTATGGCCGGGTTGGCCACAGCGGAAGCAGCGGTCACCGACCGTCACCGCCGCCGTGCACTGCACCCCCACGTGGCCGACCGACAGGCACCTATAGCACCTAGTCGGTCGAGCCTGCAGGAGCCGGACCTGCACCCGCACCACGCCTCCAACGGCGAGGAACCCCCGGTCGGCAGCCTTTTTGGCTGCTGCGATGGGGCAGCCGACAACTGCCGCCCCCAGTCCACGGCGGCCGAAGCGGATCGCTCCGACCTTAACCGTATCTAGGGGGCAGCCCCCGGCCTCCGCCACGGTGAGGCGGATTTGCTCCGCCGTGATGGAGTCGTCCAGGTCCGAGATGCGCAGTTCTGCGCACTTGTTGGGCCTGGACACCCGGACGTCGGGTGCGTCAAGCGTCTCCCTAAGCTTAGCCGCTAGGGCATCAGCCTGGGGACCGCTCGAAGCGCCTGGGATCTCGAGAAGCCGAGCACCAGTCCGAGTGGGTTTCACCCGGATGGGGCCCGGCATGTCGAGGGCCTTCATGTCAACGCAGGCTCTCGCCTGCGTGACAATTTGGGCGTACTGCACGCCCCTTTCCGCCGCCTCCGCCGTCATCGTAAGGACGACGGCGGTTGAGCGGGGGACGCGCAGCCTCCCCGGCACTCCCCTTGCAGCAGCCTCAGCCCTCCTGGCCTTTTTGGCTGCCTTTCGGTTCGCCTTGCGCCGCTTTTTGGAGGCGCCGGCAACCTCCCAGCCCCCCTCCGGCGAGGAGCTCGTGGCGGCTATACCCGCCGAAGTTCGGGCCAGAGCTGGGGCCGGGGCTAGGGCTGGGGACGTCTTCCCCTTGCCCTTCCCCTTCCCCCTTCCCCTGGGCCGGGCAACTTGCGCATCCTGGGGGGGGCTCCCAGCCCCCGCAGCGAGAGCAGCCCGAGTGGGCGGAGCGGCAGGGGCGGCAAACGCAGCGGACGGGCTGCTGGCCGACCCCTGCGGGGACCCCGCCACTACCGGACAGGTGGGGCCCCTCTTAACCGCCCCGGCATATCCGGCCGGAGCCGCCAGGGGCGGTCGGCGGCTGGAGTCCATTATGGACTCCAGCCAGCTCCGGGTGCGCTCCTCCTGCGCCACCCGCCACGCCCGCTGCTCCGCCAGCGCCTCCTCCTGGCGCTTCTCCATGGCAGCTATTGCCGCCATGCAGAGCGCCAACGGGTCCGCAGGCCGAGCCGGCTGCAGCACCGGCGACTCCGGCTGAACTGGTTGGGCCGGCGACTTCGGCGGCCCCGGCTGCGGCGACTCCGACGGCGCCAGAGGCTCCGGCCGCAGCGGCGACCTCGACCGCACGGGCAACAGCGGCCGCGCCGGCCGCCCCGACGGCGTCGGCTGCGCCAGTGGCTCCGGCCGCAGCGGCGACCTCGACCGCACGGGCAATAGCGGCCGCACAGGCCGCCCCGACGGCGTCGGCTGCGCCAGCGACTCCGGCCGCAGCGGCGACCTCGACCGCACGGGCAACAGCGGCCGCGTCGGCGGCGTTGGCTGCGCCACCAGTCGCCTCCGCGCCGACCGCGTCACACGCTCCGCCGGCAGCCCAGCGACGACCGCTTGGAGGCTCGCCAGTTCGGCCGCCATCCTCCCCATCTCCTTGCGGTATTCGGCCGCCATCCGCTCATTATTCTCCAGGAGCTCCACATGCCTCCTGCCTAAATGAGCCCTGTCGATCCGCAGCTCGGCTAGCTCCGCCCTCAGGAGGTCGAAGAGCTCGACAAGCCGCGTCGTCGCCTGCGTGACCCGGTGCTCCTCAGGCGTTGGAGAATCGGTGCGGGCCCCGGCCCAACCATCTAGGGCTTCTATTACCTCCTTCGACATTATGTCGGCGCGAGGTAAGGGTAAGGACGCCGCCGAGGTGGAGGAACTCGGCGGCGCCTCCACATCCTCCGGGGCCCTGAGGCTAACACCCCGCTGCAGCTGCGTGCGGCTGACCGCTAGCTGCTTCGGCGGTGGTGGATGCAGCGTTGCGTCACCGTCTTGACTGCTGCTAGTGGAAGAGGAGTCGGTCAAGGTGAGCTCCAAGTCCGACTCCGTCTTCTGTGGTGGAGGTGAAGGAGGAGGAAGAGACTTCTTCCTGAACCTCCTCTTCCGCCGTACAGATTTCCGGGTCTGTAGGCCCACCGGGCTGTTCGCCCTACTCTTCTCGGTAGCGGTGTCGAATTCCTCCGACACCGCGGCTTGGGACGCGACCTCCGCGTCGTGGTGCTGCGCGACCTCCGCGCAGACTGTTCTGCTTGGTTTGGGTTTTAATGTCAATAATGAATTTTCCATGTAAATCCCACGAGTAGAACCGATAAAATTACACTCCCCGGGTGACGGCCATTCCGGGAAGCGGGGTACATACTACGGAGGTCCCCTGGTATCCGTAGGTTTTAAGCGACTTCGCTGTCGGGTTTTATAGACTTTTCCTTGTCGAGGGCCGGCCAATTAAGGCAAGCCCCGCGGCCTTCAGGATACCGGCTTCCCAAGTGTGGCTAGCACTCAGGTCGTTGTCGATATCCTGGAGGTTACGCGACGCGGGAGAGCAGCCAACTCTCCCAACACCGACGGTGGTACGAATGCCTGCCAGCCTCTGCGCGAGCAGTAGGCCGGCCCGTCCCTGGATCCCATGGATCCTTGTGTCGCCCCCATGTCCCCTCTGAAAGCAGAGGGATACCGGGAGCGACAGGCTAGCCCTAAAAAGGGCTGTTTGGGATGGAAGGGATTCTACGAATCCCTTCCCGCGGGCCTTGCAGGTCCGCCATACCACGACCCCCTCAGGGTCAGCTAGCCCTAAAAAGGGCTTGTCGGGTTATTGGTCGACGGCTAGCAGAGCTCCTTCTCCTTGGAGTCAGAGTCTACTAACCGTCGTCCAGGGTGCACCAGCCTCCCCGCTTCCGTTCCCCAGGACCGCGGTCCAGAGGGAAAAGAAACAGGTAAGCCAACGTGGAGGTTACCCAACCCGCACCCCTGTAGTTAAGACTATGGACTTCGTATGGAGCTGGATTCTTTCTAGCTGATTCGATTATGCCGACATATTCAGCAGGAATATAAACACAATCTTTCTTCTGAATTTTTCTCTCTATTACGCTATGTTCTGAATCTACTTCCATGAACGTATGTCCATGTTCTAAATACTTGTGCTCAATAATTATTCCAAGTTTGACCGCACAGTGTAAAATTGCATTCGAAACTACTTGGTTTCGATTTTGATAGCAACAACCATCAGACCATAACACAATTTTTGTCAAATTGGTTTCTGATCTTTCAAATTCTGTATTAATAAGGTCACTGTATAAAGACGCAAAAGCTTCTGCTTCTAGCCCACCATTTACTTCATCCCACAAGTAGCATCTACCATGTCGCGTCACAAGATCATATGAAGTAAAATTGTGAAGTTTTAATTTGATCTTGTAATACGCTTTCGACACATTCAGTTTTGGAGCTAACAATACCGCTTGAACATCCACACAATATACTTTCATCGTATTGTCCATTTCCGCAAGTCTTTTGTCATTAGATTTTTCGTGTCTGCCCATAGTCTTCCTTAAAATGTGTGAATCATAAGTACTTTGATCCAATCTGGACTGAGTAAATGCAAAACAAGTATCGCACTGATCTTTGCGGTTTTGAAACAAAGTCATGTTTTGTTTCTTTAGTTCTTCTAGAAAGTGGGTCCATGAAAATGGTTTAATACTGTCTTCAGCAGCTTGTTTTTGATAAAAACTGTGAAGTTCTGTTAATGATGACCAATTTGGTTCCAGATAAATCTTGGTTGAGTTTGCACGACAGTAGTGCGATTCCATTTTTGGCAAGGAATTTAAGAATGATTCTAGATGAATTTGACGTTCAGTATGTGGTTGTGGTGGACGTGGAGCCGCCAGGCTGGGAATTCCATTTTGGCTACTCAAGGACCACATTCTTACACTTTTTTCACCCAAATCAAACGTATTTAGAAACATATTTTTGCAGACACGAAATTTGTTTCATCTACCCGCAAATGATAATTCAGAGTAATATTTCTACGAGTGCTGTCATTGTTCGGCCTTCTAGACGTAGGTTTTACCTTAGTAACTAAACTGGCTACATAAACTTTTCTTTGTTCCCAATTTAAGTTTTCCCAAAAGTTGGTATGAAGTTTTTTTCTTGCATCTTCTGTCAACTTTCTGCAATCGAATACAGCGGATTTACAGTTACAAGGACTCTTCATTTCTCTACCAGGTCTTGTATTAGTTTGAGTCCATTTACCTGCTTGCTTCTTTATCCCTTTATAGGATTTGCCTTGCATTCGTCGCATCTTTTGTCGGTTTCTGTCCCATAGCGGTTGTCTTCTGATACCACGTCTTTTTTTTGCTAAAGGAATATTTTCTGATTCAGATTCACAAGCTGTAGACGATTCCTCCTGATCTGGGGCATAATCACCGTCTTGATCGTCATCACTGCAATTTATTTCGGAATCCTGCGCCATAGCTTCCGATATTATGTTGGACGTATCATTTATATCATGGTTTCGGAATTCACCAGTAGTTTCGTCTAAGATAAAAGATGTAGAAATTAAGGGAGAAGATCTAGAACACGCTGCGTTTTGAATACTTCCAGCAGTAATTTCGTTTAAAAAGGACTTTTCCATAGGTTCACCGTATTCTAAGTTTGAATCTTGTGTTATTGTCGGATCTTTTGAGGTGCATGAGATAGTGATATTATCCAGAACCATATTATGCGAACTTTGGTTTGTTGTATCAAAAAAATGTGAACTCAAAGTAGAAGGACTAGAACAGGGCGATATATCAATAACAGTTGTGGTTTCCTGTACTAAATTATTCGTTACAGTTTCGTCTTCATTATTAAAATCTACTTGATGTGGTAATATGGCTATTGAAATAGATGGGTTAGGTGTAGTAGACATGACCAAATCAGATTTAGGGGAACATGCAGCAGTAATAGGATTTGTCATAACTGAACTAGAACAAGGTGATTTTTTAATAGCATTTGCTTCCTGTATAGAATTAAACATTGTTTCATCTTGATCATTCAAATCTGCTTCATCATCAAGACAGTTAGCTTGCATCATATTGTTATCACTGATACCTGATATTTTAAGTGCTCTTTGGAGTAGATCTGCTCCTCTGCTAAACCTCTTCATTCTGATCTATAATTAAATATTAAAATTAAATACTTTATTACAACGCCAAAAACACTAAATTTTAATACGAAAAAATATATCAAGCAGTCTGAGTGATTGAAAATTGTGTAAGTATACCTAAATACTAAATTTTATTGATTTAGAGTGACTTTACTTCAATTTTTCAAGTTATCCTTAGCAAACCCTTTCATTTGATCCCCATATTGTAGTAGGTAGTTAATTAAAAAAAATATCAGTCCGCCATCTTGTTTATGAAGCCATATGGGATTTAGAATTACGTCACATAGTTAACCATGAATTATCAACCAAACTGAATGAGTATACAAAATTTCAACTCAATCGGTTAACGATATCTACTTCAAAATTGAGTTGCAAGATTGTACCCAAACTAACAAGACAAGATTGTAACCTACATACATACAAACATTGCTAGTTAATTAAAAGCTTGTAAAAATTATTGCTCTCTAAACTGCAGAAGTGTGATAACAAAATTGACTTTGGTAACAAAATCCTTATGAATTAGGAAAATTAAAAGTGTAAACACCTCTCACCACTTTATTAAAAAAAATACGCCTTATTAACAATTCGTGTAGTATAACAATAGTATTTACTGCTATAAGCAAGTAAAAATAACTTACCTTGTTTATTTTGGAGGTAAACACTTTGTTTTTCTATTGTTTTATGCACTACTTAATACACTTAACATTTCGCGGTTACCGGTGTCAAACGTCAAAATATCATTATCTGTCAAATTTGTTATTCCAAAAGGCGTATGTTTAAGATACGACATGTTGACAAAGTCATTTAATATAAGACTTTATGACTAGTGCAATAAAGTCCATATTCGTTGAACACAACATCATACGATATTTTGACATATTGAAGATTACGTTTCAAACAACGCATACAGACTATAAAAAAAAATCGAAAAAAAAACATACGACATTTTGATATGACAGCGACGATATGTTCTTACATTCCGTGTTAATGTTGAAGCCATTACGGTCGCACAACAGTACCGCCCAGTTGGAATGTTTTTGTTTATACCGTAAGGTCGTTTACACACTATCCGGACCGATATCGGTGTCCGATGACTCGATATAATCACGCCTTTATCCCCGGAGGGTTAGGCAGAGATGAATTAGCACCCACATTTCAATAATCATTGAATTCAGTCCCACGTTATAGGGAGTGAGTCTATTGCCGCCCTCCGGGCACTATTGTTGACTCAAGCCATGCATCTGGCTGAGTCTGGGCTGTATATATCTCTCTGATATCAAACAGCCCTATCCCTTAGTTGCCTTGTACCGTATCCCTTAGTTGTCACCGCATGGGAAGAGATGGGGTGGTCCAAATTCTGCTCTGCCGGGAACCACGCGGCATCTGCCATCTAAGTGATATAAAAAAATAATACATACATACATAATACATACATAAAAGTACGTCTTTACTCCTGGAGGGTAAGGCAGAGGTGAATTAACACCCACATTTCACCAATAATTGTATTCGGTCTCACGTAATTGGGAACGTAATAATAATATAATGAAATTAAAAAAGTTTGAGAGAGGCTAATGCTTGTAACGTTATACAGATAATGCAACGAAACCTACACGAGTCCGATTCGCACCTGACCGATTTTTTTCTTTTATCTTCGTAATTTATCTTGCTCTTACACATCTGCTGTCCGAATGAACCGTTACATTACTGAATAGCTAACATTGAATGAATTTGTTTGAAAACGGTTTTTTTTTGCTCTCAACCTTTGTTGAGACACTATTGAGCGCGATGATTTGGTATGC
Organism: Eilema griseolum; assembly: GCA_963662185.1. NCBI lineage: Eukaryota > Metazoa > Arthropoda > Insecta > Lepidoptera > Erebidae > Eilema > Eilema griseolum. The sequence continues at coordinate 22,933,379 of OY759243.1, forward strand.
CATGACTGTTTAGAATGATAAAGTGCTTATAACATCGTCTGTGGCTGGCCTATATACCTGGTTCCGTTTGACGTCGTGTCGGAAGCATTACACCTTAAGATTTGGCCTTAAGTTAAGTTCTTTTTTTGTATACACGTGGAAGATTTTGACTTTACCTGGAGTGGAAGTTCTCTAAATACTGAAGATTAGCTAATTTGACTCAAAAGGAAACATTCCTTTACTTTAAACCTCATTTATTTATTTATTTAAAATGGTACATCTACAGAATACATATTGTACACTTCTGATTCATAATTTGGATTGTGGTAATTTTTCTAATATGCATCCCTATTACTGACGTACACAACTTGAACATTGAACAGATTAGACAGATTAAACAATGATTAAATTATCAACAATAAAAAAAATACATTTTAACAATTCAGGATTACAAATTGAAATTAAAACGAAATAAATACAATTTAAATTAAATTATTACAATAAAATTATATAGGTATATAAAATAAAATTAAAAATACAAAAAAATAAAATTGAAATTAATCTCACATTTCATCACATCACATCACATTCAATTAATAAAAAATACAATTAAAAATACCTATACAATTTTAAAATTAATTAACAAATTAAATTATTTTTTTATCTTTTTTTTTTATTTTTCTTTATCAATGACTGAAAGCGACACTGGAGGGTTTTAAGAGATTCCCCTTGAATTTGGTAATGGAATCAGCGAATATATCGAAACTCTCCGAGCTCCCACATAGGGAGTTGTACTCGGAACAGACTCGGACCATGGGGGAATTTTTGCCAACATTGGTTCTGCAGAGCGGAATATGGAAAGTTCTCTTGTTTGGGTACCTCGGTGTTCGTCCGGGCACATTGAGACTGATGCTAGAGAGCAGCTGGTCACAGTCTATATCAGCATTAAGGAGTTTATGCAGGAACACCAGGTCATGGACTTTGCGACGCAGATGGAGTGACTTCATTTTGAGGAAGGCAAGTCGTTGGTCATAAGGGGCCCTATGTGAGATGCCAGGCATGAAGTATGCCAGTTCCCTAGTGAACGCTCGCTGGATACTTTCTATTCTTTGAGAGTGAACTGCATATATGGGACTCCAGACCACACACGCATACTCCAGATGACTTCTGACCAGTGCATTGTAGAGCAGGATCTTTGTCTTGGCATGACGGAATTCTTTTGTATTCCTTCTAATAAACCCCAGCATTTGAGCTCCCTTTTTAGCAACTGCATCCACGTGGGAGGTGAAACTCAACTTGCTGTCCAATATAACCCCAAGGTCTCTGATTTCATCGACCTCCTTTAACGCTTTACCGTCGATGCTGTAGGTTGAGTGGATAGGGTGTTTTCTTTTGGTGTATTTTATATGGTAACACTTATCTGCATTGAGGATCATACCGTTGCTACGACACCAGTCGTGAATCCTATTGAGATCGTGCTGGATCAGTTCAGTGTCTGACTGGGATTTGACTGTGCGATATATTTTGAGGTCATCGGCAAACAGGGAAAGTTTTGAGTGTTCGACTTGGTCCGAAATATCATTGATAAACAGAGAAAACAACACTGGTCCGAGATGAGACCCCTGTGGAACGCCAGAGTCGGCGAGGTATTCCTTAGAGTCATATCCCTTAACCGACACAAACTGCGGCCTTTTGAGAAGGTAGGAACGAAACCATTCTAAAAGATTACCACAAATACCGTGGGCTTTGAGTTTGATCAATAGCAACGGGTGACTTACTTTATCGAAAGCACTGGAAAAGTCGGTGTAAATGGCATCAACCTGTCCCCCTCCATCAACACTTGCAGATAGATCGGACACAAATGAAACCAAGTTTGTGTGCACGGAACGGCCAGTCTTGAAACCGTGTTGAGCCCTGGTAATAATGGCACTTACTTGATTTGTGATAACGGGACATAAAAGGGACTCACACAGCTTCGAGAAACAAGAGAGGATCGAAATTGGGCGGTAATTTTTTACGTTGCTATGGTCGCCTTTCTTATGTATGGGAACAATGCGAGCTTTTTTCCATTCGTCAGGAAATACACCATCCTCAAGGGAACGACTGATAATCATAGCAAGCGGCAACGCAATAGCTGGGACACAGCGTTTGACAAAGACAGGAGGTATCATGTCCGGACCAGCACCCTTTAGAACATTCAGCTGTTTAATCTTTTTTAAAACTTCGCTTTCGGTGAAACTAACGCGGGACAATGTGTTGGTCAGTCTTGAATGTGGAACAGTGCACTTTAGTTGATCGAAAGGGGTTGTGATGTAGACGGATGCAAAGTGCCTTGCAAAGAGATCTGCAATACCAGTGCCAGTACCTTCAGACATGTCGCCCGAATGCATTGTCGCCGGTAGTGCATGTTCACCCTTACGCTTATCTTTGATAAATTTCCAGAGAGATTTCGGATTATTTGCGATATTTGCTTCCACTTGTGATATATATTTACTATAGCAAATTTTATTTTGTTTGTGACAACGCTTTCTCAAAATGTTATATTCAATTTTGTCACGTGGGTTTTTATATTTATTGAATCTACGTCGAATTTTATTTTTTTCCAAGATAAGTCGAATCAGTACCACATCAAACCAAGGTGGAAATTCTGACGATCGCGCTCTGCGGAGTGGTACATATAGCACTATTGCCTCCCTCAACAGCTCATAAAATGTTGCTGTCATGTCATTCACTGTCAGAGATGTTGAAAACACCTCATTCCAATTGGTCGCATTCAGTCTCCCTAAAATATTCGCATAATCCGCCCTAAAGAAGTTGAAGTCATTTCTTGGATTCGACTTAAGGCATTCGTGGGCAACCTCGATAGGAACCTGAAGAAGCAAAGGAGGATGCCTCTTATCGACTTTACTAATCGGATCGGAGAGTGCACCTATGGTGCAGCTTGAACAATTTGTAAGAATAAGGTCAAGAAAATTATTATCTATATTGCTCACGCTGTTAACCTGCTTTAAGCCATTCAGGGACATGAAGTCGACAAGAGAACAACCCAGAGCACAGTTATAGTTTGAAGGGATTAAATAACTTTCCGTAGGATGCTGACTCCATGTGATAAAACGCATGTTAAAATCGCCCAGTATTATTATGTCACTAACGTGGTTAATAACGTCAGTGGTATTTATAAGGTACTTATTGAGTAATAAGGAATTCACTGGAGGCGGCAAGTAGATAGCGCATATGGCTATTTTTTTTAGAGCATTGTTCATTTTCATATGAAGTGTAACCCATATATCCTCGCATTCACTTTCCCATGAGACTATACGAGCAGAAGGAATGCTACGTAACACCGCAACTAAAACTCCACCACCATCTTGCTTGCCTCCACTTACCAAGCATCGGTCTCTCCTATATACTACATATCTTGAGTCAAACAATTCGCGGTTGTGTACGCTCTCGCGAAGCCAAGATTCAGTTAGAACGATGACGGAATAATTATTTATTGAAATATTCCTATAGATATCGTTGACCTTGGTTCGAGTGCCACCGACGTTCTGATAGTAAATATCGAGCATTGTTACAGGATGACAGTACCAATTCATCGTCCGAGACTGCGGCAATAAAATTAAACAATGCACTTCAAACCCTCAATACTTCGAATCAAAATTGCCTGGCTTTGTTCGTCCTTGCGTACAAATATCCTACCATTACGTACCCAGGTGTACCTGTAAGACAATTCCTTGGCCTTTTTACGCGCTGCAGCGTGGAGAGACTTATTACCTGGTGTTAGGTGTTCTGCTACAAATACTGGAACTTTAAGTCCCCCAAGACCCAAATGTTGTGAACTCAACTTGTCTGCAGCATTCTTCTTATTAAACGTGGAAACGGCTGCGAGTAGAGCATCTCGGTGACGCGGGCTGCGAAGCTTCACTACGATTGAGCGTGGTCTGTCACTCTGTTTGTTAATTTTTGCGACTCGAGTTACATGTAGAATGTCATCATTTTCAATCGCGGCGCCCACAACTTTGACTAGCTGCAGTGTGGTGTTAACCAGGTTTTCATTCCTGAATTCTGACACACCAACAACTTCGACGTTATTGTCTCTCATGTTTTGTTCCACGCATCCCAGCCTATCGGACAGGTCCCTTACTGTGCCCCTCAACTCATTGTTCTCTTTCTGCAGCTGAGTAATAGTGGTTGACTTTTCTTCAATTTTGTCTTTAAGGTCTTCGAATAACTTATTAAGAAACGACATAGTTTCTTGAAATCCCGAAACTTGTTCGTTGATTGCTTTAAGGTGATCATTTATGGTCTCCTCAATGCTGGCCCTAATGATCATTCCAAGTTCCTGCTTTAGAACAGAGCGCAGTCTATTTTCGGTTATGTAACTGTCATTAGTGTCTGTGTTATCAAGTTTGGTACCTTGTTTGCCCCGTATTGTGACATTGCCGGTCTCAAATGCATTAAAAGATGTTGCAGCAGAGTTCTGAGAAGACCGAATAGGCGTATTCGTATTGTCGCTCTTGGGCTGCTTGCAACGGCATTCAGGACACTGCCATGCATTTCTACCGTCGCTATCCATAGTGCTGAACATCTTCTGTGTTATATTAGCACATTCTAGATCGTACTTCCGAGCACATATTACGCATTTAATGCATTCTTTACCTTTAGTCGTTCTGTTACAGCCGCCACAAGTGTTTATCGTTGGTGCCATTTTTCTACCGTTATTTTTACGCTATTAAAGTAGTAAGTATTTACCTCATATAACATTAACATAAACTCATGCCTATATCCCCCAAGGGGTAGGCAGACGTGCTAGCACCTACATTTCGCCATTTTAAACCTCACCAGTTAAAAATAATCCTTCATCCTATCTCCAGTATTTAGAGTACTTCCTCTCCAGGTAAGGTCAAAATCTTCCTCTCTTTATAGGCATAGGACACGCCAATTTGATTTTACCTCACCTGATGGTAAGCTAGTGGCAAAGTTTTAGGAAAGAGGATCACCGTTATAGACACGTAGCATGTTACAATAGTGACACTCAGCTTGGCGGCCTCGTCATATACTTTATTACGCGCCGCTTAAAGGACCTGGGACTGTAGGAAGATGGAAACACCTGAGCTGGTAAGGCCTCATCAGATGCTTTTTCGCGTCTCGCTTAAAGAACCGGGTCCAAGACTGTAGGAAGAATAAAGAAAAGGTTAAATTTTTATGATATTTGTCGTAAAACATCTTCAAATCTTTAAACTAAATATTTGTTAAAAACACATACGTAATTTAATCCATTGATTAAATTACGTATGTGTTTTTAACAAATATTTAGTTTATGATTATGGTCATTTTAACGTACCTGCAGTTTAATTTCACTTTCGCTTGTTTAGGGACTTAACTGGTTTAAAACATTCGAGATTCTTTTATTTTCCTAAATATGTGTGCTTTAAAATGCTTTAAAATTTTATTCAATTTGAGATTATTCCAAATTTATTCTGCAAGTAATCAATTTTCAACTCTCCTCTGAGCTGCAGAGTGGGGGTGGGCTCCCCACGCGTAAGCACACGGCCCACCAGATGGAAAATGGTTACCGTGGCCTATGGACTTGTGTAACACCAGAGGAGGACTGCCGACCCTGTAAGCAAAGACTTTCCGTGCCGTCAGTGTAGAAGACAAAGCCGGACAAGCCTTTAGTCTTCTCACTGACAGCACAAATTCTCCAGTGAGCTCTGGCTACCCTACTCACCGCTGGGAACACAACATGAAGTTATTATGACCGCGGTATTCTGTAGGGCGGAGGTACTTCCCCAGTCGGACTGCTCAATTGGGTGGAAATAACGCCGTGTCCTACCATTATATTCCCGTTACCCATGGGAAAATATTTCACGAATAAGAAATACAGGTCTAAAGCAACACAATATTTTTTCGTTTTTTCATTTTCGAAAATCTGTCAGAATCATTATATCATTTATTAAATTAGTAAAATAAAACCGTTAACTTTCAAAGTGAATTAAAAGTAAATAATCTACACTAATATTATTAAGCTGGAGAGTTTGTATGTTTGTTTGGATGCTCTAATCTCAGGAACTACTGGTTTGAATTGATTTTTTTTTTATACTACTTAGGTGGCAGACAAACACACGGCCTGATGACAAGTGGTTACCGTGACCTATGGACGTATGCAACACCAGTGGCGTTACACTCGTGCTGCCGACCTTGAAGAAATCTTCTATTCTTTTGTACCTTTTTGTATCGAATAGTCCATTTATCGTCAAAGGTTTTAGGCTATATATCATCACGCTACTACTTCAGGGAGCGAAAGGGGTGATATAAGGTTTCTAACTAATATGTCACGTGCGAAGCTGGAAGGGCATCGGCTAGTAACAAATAAATCGTAATGGAATCCGTTGAAAATTGGGTCTTATTTCAAACGTCATCATTAATTTTTTTCCGCTAATTAGTTTCTTCTAAACCACGTAACGGATTTTAATACCGGTTTCAATGTCATTTTGGTATTTTTTACAAAAGGTTTACATTGTTGGACATTGCAGGACATTTTATGACATCTTAGGATGTTGTAGGACATTGTAGGACTTTGTAGGAAATTTAGGATATTTTAAGACATTGTAGGACCTTATAGAACGCTATCTAGACTCAAAGTAAGCATAGCTTAACTAGCTTGTGTTATGGGTTATAGAATGCGGATACACATAATTAGGCAGAGGTGAATAAACACCCACATTTCACCAATCATTGAATTGGGTCCCGTAATACGAGGTGAGTCTATTGCCGTCTTCCGGACACTATTGTTGACTCAAGTCATGCATCTGAGTCTGAGTCTGGGCTGTATAAATCTGTCTAATGTTAAACAGCCCAGTATTTTTGTCAATACATATCATCATACATAGAGCCACTCAGACCAATGCAAATATTCATATTTATGAATACAAACATTTGCACTGAGCGGGAATCAAACCCGCGCTGGATAAGCAGTCGAAAGTTTTTTTAATAAGAATAGTAGCAACCACAATTACTAATATTCCTTCTAACCCCTCCAACTAAGCTGAATTGCTTGTGCTAGGAGTGGATTCATGTTGGTAGTGTAATGGACAGGATTCGAACCCGGGGCCTCTCGATCGTTAGGTCGACTCTTAAACCACTAAGCTACCGACGCTACCTTTACACCACAGAGGCAGTCAAACTACAATAATTAAAAAAATAAAACGTATAATAATTCATCTAATAGTAATTAGTATTTAACTTGTATATTTATCTATGTATAAATAAATAAATTATTTATTTCTTATTATAGTCCACATGTATTTACATACTCCATACAGGCTCCACTCGCGTGGATGTCGGTTCCCAGGGTGGACAACCCTTATCACTAAGGGATATGAAAAATACATGTTGGCCGATTCTCACACCTACTCAATATGCTCACAAAATTTCATGAGAATCGGTCAAGCCGTTTCGGAGGAGTACGGGAACGAACATTGTGACACGAGAATATTATATATAAGATGATGTCATCTAAGAAAGTTATGGTTTACACACTTCGTGGGCAAATAGGGGCAGGCTGAATTTACCAGTAGGCACTGGTAAATTCAGCCTGCGGGCTTAATAGCCACTCAAATTCATAAGAATATATTCTGATTATCTTATCTTATCTATATTCCAACACTTTCTGTTAACGTATGGCACTATTGGAAAATAATTGCACGTTTTAACGCAGTCAGTTTTCAGGGTATGAATATAATATGTTAATTATTGTCCCATCCAAGGAATAAGCTTACATTTATTACAAACAACATATATTGGACGGTGAAAATTAAAACCTTGGTATTTTTTTTTGTGCGCAATACCCCACGGATAACACCCCCCCTCCCCCCGCTCCCTACCGGGGCCGGTGGTGAGATTGTCTGAGACATTCCTCGCACCCCGGCCGGCCGTGTCTTTTGTCACGGCCCTCTTCGGGCGTGGGGACCATGGAGTCTCCATCTCGTCTCCGGTATGGGGAGGCGCGTATTGCGGGCCGACGCCCCAGGGTACATTGGTACTGCTTATTTCTACAAAGAGATTCTACTTTATTTTATGTCAAATAGTTATGTACCAAATGTAAACTTATTCTTTGGAATCAATTTCCATATTAATATTATAAACGAGAAAATAACTCTGTCTGTATGTATGTTACGCTTTCATGCCTAAACTTCTGAACCGATTTTAATGAAATTTAGTAGCGGTAGGTTAAACCTTGAGAAAAGACATAGGGTATGTTTGGTCGCGATAACCGACGTTCACGCGGGCGGAACCGCAGGCAAAAGCTAGTAATTATATTTTCAATTTAGTTACTCTAATACATACATACATACATATAATCACGCCTTTATCCCCAAAGGGTTAGGTAGAGCTGAATTAACACCCACATTTCACCTATCATTGTATATGGTCCCACGTAATAGGCGGTGAATCTATTGCCGTTTTCCGGGCACTATTGTTGACTCGAGCCATGCATTTGAGGCAGAGTCTGGGCTGTATATATCTGTTTGATGTCAAACAACCCAATCCCTTAGTCGCCTTGTACGACACCGCATGGGCAGAGATGTGGTGGTCCAAATTCTACTCTGCCGGAAATACCCACAGGCGGCGTACGACCCACAGGCGGCGTGCGTTTTAGCCGGTTCGAGTCCGACATAACCTTCTCCACCGGCTCCGGTGGGGAGGTATCCGTGGGGATTTTGCGCACGTAAAAAAAAAAAAAAAACTCTGCCGGAAATCACGCGGCTTACTCTAATACGTAAAAATTATCAAATAACGGTGAAGTTTTTAATTTCAATTCTAATTTGTAAATTTATTTCAAGTTTTATTACCTAGATTTAACGTTATTTTATTACCTGCAACTGTAAATATACTCAATTTGTTATATTTTATGTACTTTGAGCGCGGGCAAACTCACAAATACAGTTAAGTAATAATATAATAATATCCTGATATATTTTTTATTGTTTTTTTTATTGTTAGAAAGTCTTGGTTACACTTAAAATCCATTGAGTCCAAGAATTTGACTAATCCAGGAATCTATCGATTTGGGATTCTTTTCCTACACAGCACAACACGTGCAGGGCTTAGATGTCACCCGTATATGGTGCAGAATATCCGATCAAGAACCAAGCGCTTCGGAGACTCTTTCCTTTGTCGCACCATTAAGAACAGGAATTCATTACCAGCTCACGTGTTTCCTCCTTCCTACGGTCCCGAATCCTTTATGCGGGGCGTGAAAAAGCATACGATGAGGCCGTCAAGCTGAGTGTCACCATTGTAACATGGTAGGTATATGTGTAATGGTGACCCTCTTTTCTGGGATTTTCGCCTTCAGCTTACCATCAAGCGAGGTGAAGTCAAATTGGCGCGTCCTATATAAAAAGTTACTGAGTTTCGATTTAGCCAGTGGGTTGTGGAGGTCGGAACGATGGTAGTCTCTTCACGGCAAACGTACCATGATATGCAATATTGTTAACGGGAATTAACGCGATCATGGTATAGGTACCTAAATATCGGGAGCGGCAGCGGGAGCGACGAAGGATCGCAAGACAAGCTGCCCGCGTATGAAGGCAACTCGGGTGTCGGAGGTCGATGAAAGACCTCCGCCCCCATGAGCGCCGGCCTGGGGGTGACAGGTGGAGCCGCCTGTCACCCTGGCAGAAGCAGGCCGCGGCGGTGGCGCGCCTGGCGCGCCTCCCCGTTTCCGGGGACGAGTTGTGGACGCTGTAGTCCCCACACCCGAGAAGAGGGCCAGATCGTGAGAGATGGCCCTGGGTCGGCTGGGGTGCGAGGGATATGCCTGTCAACCTCACCTTCGGCAACCAAAGCGACCCACAGGCGGCGTGCGTTTTAGTCGGTTCGAGTCCGACATAACCTTCTCCACCGGCTCCGGTGGGGAGGTATCCGTGGGGATTTTGCGCACGTAAGAAAAAAAAAGGTACATACATACCTTTGATTTGCGTGACGTTTCGATCAGGTTACACCGGCCGTGATCACAGGCTGTCAGTCTGTGCCACACCCTTTTTTTATTTTTCTATTTGGGACACGCCAACTTGACTTCACCTCGCCTGATGGTAAGCTTAAGGCAAAGTGTCAGGAAAGAGGGTCACCATTAAAGACACTAAGTAATGTTACAATGGTGGCACTAAGCTTGGCGGCCTCATCAAATGCTTTTCACTCCTCGCTTAAAGGACCCGGGACTTCTTCAGACTTCAGCCATTATGTAGTAAGACTGAATGTCTCAGTTGGAGTCGCTTCTGAACTGAGTTAGGAAAAGGCTTACAGAATGATTTACTTAACAATTTAGTCACGTACTGCTTTTGCCTCCCTTTTCCCCTAAAAGGTGAATGTGCCTCCTTTTTCCCCTAAAAGGTGAATATTCCTCCAAAATCGTGCGCCCAAAGCATTCGTACAACTTTGTGGGATGATCCATTTTATGGGAAAAAAGTGGGCAAGGTTAGTACATAGTGACTCCACTGGTGTTACACACGTTCATAGGTCACGGTAACCACTTTCCATCAGGTGGGCCGTCTGCTTGTCTGCCACCTAAGTTGTATAAAAAAAAACATGACTAAATTGTTAACAAAATGATTTCCAACAAAATTCAATGGTTATCCTTGACAGTTCTATTGTGGAGCTTGACAAATAGAGAATGGATGTTGAGTTTCCCTTCTTGCTAATAATTGTACAATGAATTTCACAACACGCGATCAGGGCCTCGTTTCTGGTAAAACAAAACCACTGTTATTTTTAAACTTTCGCGGTGTGCATTCATAATTATACATAAAAAATATAAATATTTCAATAGGGATGATGGATTCAAACTATCCGGAACGTGGAATCCAGTGATTAAGATACTAAAACAAAAAAAACAAAGAAAAAAATATTCAAAGAATCAAAGTATGTCATTTATTCAGTTTAGGCACATAAAGAGCACATATGTGAACGTCGACATTTGACAATTATACATACATACATAAAATTACGTCTTTATCTCCGGAGGGTCAGATAGAGGTGAATTAACATCCAAATTTAACCAATCATTGAATTCGGTCCCACGTAATAAGGTTTGCGCCTTATTGTGGTCTTCCGGACACTATTGTTGACTCAAGCTATGCATCTGAGGCTGAGTCTAGGCTGTTTATATATGTGTAATGCTAAACAGTCCTATCCCATAGTCGCCTTGTACGACACCGTATGGGAAGAAATGGGGTAGTAAAATTCTGTTCTGCCGCGAACCACGCGGCTTTTGATGGTTGTTATGTGCATCAAGTTGCTGTGTCAGCTCCTACGACACTCGAACTCATCTCAGTCTCGATCTGAAACTAAGACTAGGACGTGATGGAAGGCTGCCAAACTAAAAGGCAAGATCGCAATGAAAAGAACGGAATCCTTATCAAATCAAATTATGTTACAGTATGTCCATAGGTCCATAGGTCCATAGGTCCCTTATTTGTAAGACGAGTGTCACAGAAAATTATATCAAAATGCTGGGCTGATTAGGTTGAAATTTAACAGTCATGTATTTGAAGTTGAATATTGACTTATTGGATATATTCTGTAGCTGCTTAATGATCCAATTTGTATCTGATGTTTAATATGTAATGCTTTTGATAATTTATTGACATTAGTAATATTAACTGACATCTATTATACATATACTGACATAATATTTAGTGCTTGATTGATTTTTATTCTTTTATTTTTTTGGATAATGCAGTTGATATAATACTTGCAGGTTGGGTATTAATTTAAATTTTCATTTAGTATAATAATCTGTAAACCACATGTGGTAGGACATAGCGTACGTAATATAACTTATAAGACCTTTATAACTAGCCTATGATCCACAGAATAAATATGATTATGATTATTATGATTATGATCAATATTCCTGATGAGTCCAGACCAACCCGTCCACAATATCAAATGAGACGGAGGTGTGAGTTGTAATACATTAAAAAGTAGCCATTGACAGAGCTCAATTAATTCCGTATCATGCACCAGACAAGAAACATCCGCATGAAACACATAGCTATTAAAAATATAAAAACCTATTGTAATGGTGATTTTATTTAACTCAGGTTAGGTCAATCGCACACCGCTGGAAGCGCGGTGAAGAACATTTTAAGATTTTTTTTAGGGTTAAGTAGCTTTAACTACCTTGATATAAGGTCGAAATTAAAGTAGCGCGCATGCTCTTCTAGCTGCTCTGGGAGCGCGTGCGAATTTATTCTTGATACACAGTTGTTGACCGTATGTCAAGATAGTTAAAGTTCATATTAAATTGTTTTCTTAAAATGCTCTTCGTCGCGTTTCCAGCTTAGTCTTTTCTACTCACGATTATGAGATAGAGTATATGTAGCTGCTAGTTTTGTCTTTAACAATCCCATAGGTATTTGGGTTCCGTATCTGAAGGGTAAAATTTAAACCTATTATTAAGGCACCGTTGTATGTCTGCCTGTCGTTAGGCTGTGGGCTGGATTAAGGGCTTGATACAGTAGTTGGTCCCCGCAAAGTGAGGAAACTTGTCTATCTGGAGCCTGCACCACCAGTAACTTGTACGCCGTTACTCGATGCCGGTGTGGGCTACTACTTCTAATATTTTTAAATATATTTTTATTTTTTAGATGAATTACTAAATACAATTTTAATTAAAATTAAAAAAAAATTAAGACAAAAAAAGAGCCTCAAATTTTGTGTGCTTGTGTGCGTGTGATTGTTGAGTGATCACGGAGTTATTGTTTTCTCGTAGTCAATGATAAAATGTAGAGATAGGTACACGTGAAAAAAATCATCTCGGCTCTTGTATCTCTTGATCCGCTCAGGATTCTATTCTAGAATCTCTTGGTACGCTCAGAATTCTACTTTAGGATCCTTCACTCCTCTCGGGATACAACTTAGTGCCTCGAAAAGAATTCTCTCGCCAATACCGTGCGCTTGTGCCCTGCCTCACCCCTTTCTAGAAATAAGTATTAGTTATTAATAACAGTGTAAACATTGTAATTTTTCGGCATAAATACAATTACAGTATCTCAAGTCGTTATGTTTAATTTATCTCTTTTCACCTCCTGATTGCCGTGCGGCGACTTAACGAGAGGTTAGCTTCTCCTCGTAGTGCACACTACGAGGAGAAGCTAGGAGAGCTTCCAATGGGGACGCAGATAACAAGTGTCTAACCCCTAAACCGAACATGCACCTTCATCAGTAAATAATATACATCACCTCATATAACACACTTGTTGGGTAATCTACTATTATTTTCAAAAGTTTTAACGTTACGCATACATACATCGTGTTGACTAGAGCAATACAGGCTGAGTCTGGGCTGTATATATCTGTCTGATGTTATACTGCCCTATCCTTTAGTCGCCTTGTACGACACCGCATGGTAAGAGATGGGGTGATCCAAATTCTACTCTGCCGGAAACCACGCGGCGGCAGAACGTTATAATGTTATCAATATTATCATACTCAAACATGAATTTTGTAGTTTTCCCACATTTCGTCAGATCATGTTTAGGTCCCAATGTAATAGGTGGCGAGCCTATTGCCATTAACCGGGCACTTATAAACCTGCGATGAATACTCGCATAACTTCGAAAAGCATCGAAAAGTCATTGGTGTGTGCCATGGTAAAACCTGGGATCGAACCCGAGACCACGTCTCAGCAATTCATTACCCAAATCGCTATGCTACCGCGGTTTTATTTTCTATACTTCGCTAACTTTCGTGAGATTTTTTGTTTAGGTAAATATAATATTTTTTTTATTGTAAATAATCTATGTTCAAATCTTTGTACATAGATGATAATAACTGTAGTAGTTACTTTTACTTTTAAGAGACGAACAAACCATATATATTAGCATATTTCTGAAGGTCATTGCCTTGCTTATAGGAATTATGTACGAAGAAGAAAGAAAGAAAAAACATTTATTCAAGAACACACAACGTACACAGTCAGACAAATATATATACACAACAAGATAACACAACAAGAATACACTCACTGCACATCGTGTGCACCCAAATGGGCCAACATCTCAGCATGAATGCCCCGCACACCAGGGTATGCGACGCGCTGGTTTTCAGATGGCGCCGCTAGTGGCTCCGCCGCCACGCAACGAGTCAGTGACACATGAACACAACAACAGATCTCAGAACAATACTGTATACAACACTTAAAAATGGCGATATAAAAAGAAAGAAACGGCGGAATGACGTATCATTAACAATCAGTCGCCATTCAATTACCCATACAATTACCAGTGCTCGCGCACCCTCTGAAATCCATCATTATAACACGCCACTGAGTACAAAACAAATAATACAATATAAAGAACATCAACATGTATGTAATTATGTATTTATAGCTTACAGTATAGGTATTGTCCATGGCTCCACCTGCATAAAACATTCCCGCGATAAAGAGAACCCACTACATAACCAAATCATATTCCTAGCGGGACTTGCACTTTTCTTCCCACGAGGCCAATCAAAATCTGGAAATAGAAACACAATAAATGCCTCTACTTTGAAAGATATTTTTAGTTATTTAAACTGTCATGGTCATCCACATTAGTATTAAAGTTATCAAGATATTTACCTTGTTGTATTGTAACATAAACAATGCATTTAGTAAGGAGTATAAAAAAATGTTGGAAAACCCTATTAGTTTGATGACAACTTATATTATATCTTTTTTTTTATCTAGGACACGCCAACTTGACTTCACCTCACCTGATGGTAAGCTAAAGCCAAAGTATCAGGAAACAAGGTCACCATTACAGACATTAAGTAATGTTACAATGGTGGCACTCAGCTTGTGCGCGTGATTTCCGCCAGAGTAGAATTTGGATCATCCCATCTCTAAGTTTATTATAGCTATTTATAAATACCGTTATTATTAGTTTTGCCGGATTACCGGAATAATTAGTTTTGACTGCATAAATTATCTAAGGAAACATTAAGAGTTGTCTCAGTTGTACGGTATTTATAACTGTCAATGGTTCAATAAATTTATAATAACTATAATGTAAATAAAAGGATTTAATTCATCTTGTGTCATCAAAACTGAATACGTAATCGTAATACAACAATATTGGAATACCCCATATCTTCCCATGCGGTGTCGTACAAGGCGACTAAGGGATTGGGCTGTTTAACATCAGACAGATATATACATACCAGATTCAACCTCAACTGCACGACTTGAGTCAACAATAGTGTTCGGAAGACGGCAATAGGCTCATCCCCTATTACGTGGGACCGAATTTTATGTGGTGAAATGTGGGTTTTAATTTACCTCAGATTAACCCTCCGGGGATAAAGCCGTGATTATATGTATGTGTGAATGTATTTTGAGAAATGCTAAAAACCGATTTGTTATCATATAGCGGTACTCTCTGAAGATCCAAAAGGTTCTGCTACTCTTTTCTTTGTAACACCATAAAGTCTTGGAATTCTTTATCAGCACACGTTTTCTTCTTCCTACAGTCCCTGGTTTGTTAACCGGGGCGTTGAAAAGTAAATTAAATCAAATCAAATTTATTTATTTGCAAGAATATGGTACAAAAGGTGTTACAATATTATGTTATATAGCTGACCCACCCCAGCTTCGCCCGGGGTATATTTTGAAACTTCATATCCCTTTGAGCCCGTATGTTTTAGTCTTCAAAATATGTATGAAAAATTGCCGGATTTGTTAACATTTATTATCAATGCTCCGCTCCCTTAAGTAGTAGCGTGATGATATATAGCCTAAAACCTTCATCGATAAATGGACTACCCAACACTGAAAGAATCATTCAAATCGGACCAGTAGTTCCAGAGATTAGCGCGTTCAAACAAACAAACAAACAAGCAAACTCTGCAGCTTTATAATATTATGTTATATTACTACATATCCTGCCCCATGCGGCGTGCAAATTATCATTTCTTTCTGTGTTATATAATACTAGTATTATATGTATTTAATGTTTTACATTAATTAAAATTTCAACAATACATTAAACTTTTACATTTTTTTTATTTGATTTAATTTGAAAAGTATCTGATAAATAATATAATAAATATTCTACAACATTCTACACAACGCTATCTAAAACCCTTGTAAGCGTAGCTTAACTAGCTTGTGTTGTGGAATCTAGACTGCGCATAAACATATTTAGATACTTTTTGTCGTAAATACATACATAGAAACACCCAGACCAATGCAAATAAACATATTCGTGCATATGAATGTCTGCACTGAGCAGGAATCGAACCCTCGCCTCCTGCGTAGCAGTCGAGTCTTGGTGTCTGCTAATGGTGACCCATTTTCCTGAAACTTTGCCTCCTCTTACCATTAGGCGTGGTGAAGTCATATGGACGTGTTCTATATATAAAAAATGAGGAAGAAAATTTAAAATTAACCGTATAACGATAACCTAATAAAGAGTCTCTTCTGATCGATTAAGATATGGAAAAAAATGAATAGGTCAGGCGGGATTCGAACCCGCGATCTTTACCTTACAGGGGGAACGTTTAAAAAATTTATTCAATAGTTTGAGCGGAGTCATCCAAAATCAATGTTTAAAAATGATTGTAACATCTTTTTTTTTTATACCACTTAGTTGGTATACAAGCACACGGCCCACCTGATGGAAAGTGGTTACCATGGCATATGGACGTTTGTAACACCAGAGGAGTCACAGTCGCGCTGCCAACCCTGTAAGTAGAGTCTCTGTGCCGCCAGTTTGGAAGACAAAGCAGGACAAGCCTTTAGTCTTCCCACTGACAGCACAAATTCTCCAGTGAGCTCTGGCTACCCTACTCACCGCTGGGAACACAACACGAAGTTATTATAGCCGCGGTATTCTGTAAGACGGAGGTACTTCGCCAGTCGGACTGCTCAATTGGGCGGTAATACCGCCGTGTCCTACCTCCTAGAAACATCATTCATTAGTTCTGATAGTTCATACAAATATCAGTAGATGGCTCCCTCTGTCGCCGCAGGACTGATATAGGTATAGAAGAATTTGGATGGTTTCGGGCAAAGGTTCTGTAGCTTAGTGGTCAGAGCGTTCCCCTGTAAGGGAGAGATCTCGAGTTCGAATCCCGCCTGAAACGAGTAATTTTTCTAATATCTTATCTTTTTTTTTTATACCACTTAGTTGGCAGACAAGCACACGGCCCACCTGATGGGAAGCGGTTACCGTGGCCTATGGACGTATGCAACACCAGGGGTGTCATACTCGCGCTGCCGACCATGAAGAAACCTTCTGATGCCCCTCTTGAAGAACCCCATATTGTAGGCGCTTGGGAAAACCGCAGCAGGGAGGTCATTCCAGCACAGCTTGAGTGTGCGTGGGATGAATTTAATAGTTAGCAAGTCTCTTCTGTCCTATAAAATATCGAATGATGTAACTATATGTGTGCTAGTACGTCTGCCTACCCCTTCGGGGATATAGGCGTGAGTTTATGTTATGTTATATGTAACTATATTAATATTCTTACATATGTTCACACCTGTAAATTCCTTAAGGGATAGGCAGATGTGTATTAATTTAATACCAACATTTCGCTATCATTTTCGGGTCAACCTAATAGGATGCTAGTCAAGCGGACCTAGTGGTATAGGTAATGGACTGCTGAGACGAGGTCTCCGGTTCGATCCCAAATTTTACCATGGCACACACCAATGACTTTTCGATGCTTTTCGAAGTTATGTGTATATTTATCGCAGGTTTATAAGTGCCCGGTTAATGGCAATAGGCTCGCGTCCTATTACATTGGGGCCTAAACATAAACTGGCGAAATGTGGGTGTTAGCACCTCTGCCTACCCCTTCGGGGATATAGGCGTGAGTTTATGTTATGTTATATGTGGACACTTTATCATGGGTATATAAAAAAATCGTAAATTATCTGCATTGCGTCTCTTTCTATGTAAAATGCGTAACACAACAAAATACAAAGGACAACACGTGCAGGTCTTAGATGTCATCCGCACACGGTGCAAAACATCCGATCAAGAACCAAGCGGTTCGGTGACTCTTTCCTCTGTCGCACCATTAAGGCCTGGAATTCATTACCAGCTCACATGTTTCCTTCTTCCTACAGTCCCGGGTCCTTTAAGCGGGGCGTGAAAAAGCATATGATGAGGCCGTCAAGCTGAGTGTCACCATTGTCATACGGTATGTGTAAGTAATGGTGACCCTCTTTTCCGTGACTTTGCCTTCAGCTTACCATCAGGCAAGGCGAAGTCTAATTGACGTGTTCTATTTAAAAAAAAAATTAGTGCGCTGTACATATAAATAGCTAAACTTTACATTAGCATCTCAAGCATCCTCCATTATATTCATCGACCTTCTAACGTTCTCAAGATTGTGTCAACTTGACCCAAATGAGGCTCTTTTCCGGATCATCAAGAAATCAGACCGAGAGCCTTGTTCGAGAGTAATAATAATAAGTTAGTAGATAAAATAAAACCGTATTACAAATACAAACCAAAGGATGTCTTGAATAATGAAACCACAAAACTCTACTGGGACCGAGCGATTATGACAGATAAAACAATTACAAACAATAGACCAGATATAACACTAACGCTAAAAGCTGAAAAAATCACATATTTAATAGATATTTCAATTCCTAACTCTGAAAACATAAAGAAAAAATACAAAAATACATACCACTTGCTGATGAAATACGGCAAATGTGGCATCAACACACAGTTAAAATTATACCTATCATTCTCTCATCCACAGGTCTCATTCCAAAATCATTACACTCGTCACTCACAGAATTAGGTCTACATAAAAAAGTATATATTTCATTACAGAGATCAGTTGTTATAGATACATGTTTTTTTTTTTTTTTTACGTGCGCAAAATCCCCACGGATACCTCCCCACCGGAGCCGGTGGAGGAATTTTATGTCGGACTCGAACCGACTAAAACGCACGCCGCCTGTGGGTCGTTTTGGTTGCCGAAGGTGAGGTTGACAGGCATATCCCTCGCACCCCGGCCGACCCAGGGCCATCTCTCACGATATGGCCCTCTTCTCGGGTGTGGGGACTACAGAGTCCCCAACTCGTCCCCGGAAACGGGGAGGCGCGCCACGCGCGCCACCGCCGGTTATAGATACATGTTCCATAGTTAGACGATTCCTCACATCCACTACACAAACACCCACCACATACCAGCCGGCAGGTTCACACATACCAGCCGAAAAAGCTGAGAAGTTTAAAATAATAATAATAATAACGTCTTTATTGTACACCAATACCTAACATATTACATTACAATATGAGATTAATTAAGTTTTGTGGTACGTACAGTTGGCGGCCTTATTGCTCTGCGGCAATTTCTTACAGGCAACCATAAGATGGAGAGATTATTCTAATTACATTATTCTATTACATTATTAATATTAAATATTATTTAATAGATAATAAATATTTAATAAATTAGAATTAACGATCTATGATTTGAGATTGACATGGTCGTTCACATTACTAGTGTAAAACTCTTCGGGATATTTACCATGTTTATTATTTTTGTTGGGAGAAGTCCGAACCAAAAATCCTGTACCAACCCGTCTGGCCAACGTGAAAACAGTAGACCAAAGCCTCTCAACATTGGGAGAGGCCTAGTTCGGCAGTGGACTGCGATGGACTAGATGATTGGCCTGGGGGTGACAGGTGGAGCCGCCTGTCACCCTGGCAGAAGCAGGCAGCGGCGGTGGCGCGCCTGGCGAGCCTCCCCGTTTCCGGGGACGAGTTGGGGACTCTGTAGTCCCCACACACCTGAGGAGAGGGCCAGTTCGTGAGAGATGGCCCTGGGTCGGCCGGGGTGCGAGGGATATTCCTGTCAACCTCACCTTCGGCAACCAAAACGACCCACAGGCGGCGTGCGTTTTAGTCAGTTCGAGTTCGACATAACCTCTTCCACCGGCTCCGGTGGGGAGGTATCCGTGGGGATTTCCGCACGTAAAAAAAAATGGGCTAGATGATTGATTGATTGATTATTTTTGTTGAGTAACCGAAATTTCAGCGCTTTTACAAGCGCCATGATCACGGTGTACTGATATAATAATAAACATGGTAAATATCCCGACGTGTTTTACACTAACTAGTAATTGAATTAAATCCTTTGAATTTGTTCTGAATAAAATAATTTCCGCATAAGTAAGGTAAATAATTCCCGGCAGATTATAATTTGGATCACCCCATTTCTTCCCATGCGGTGTCGTACAAGGCGACTAGGAGATAGAGCTGTTTAACATCAGACAGAATAAACAGCCCGGACTCAGCCGCAGATGAATGGCTTGAGTCAACAATAGTGCCTGAAAGACGGCAATAGGCTCACACCCTACTACGTGGGACCGAATAAAATGATTGGTGAAATGTCGGTGTTAAATCACCTATGCCTAACCCTCCGGGGATAAAAGCGTGATTATATGTATGTATGTATGTATGTAAATCATCATCCTCAACCATCACGCCTTATCTCCGGAGGGTTAGGGGGTTTGCCAGAAGTGAATTAACAATCACATTTCATCAGTGATGTATTTTGTCCCGTATAATAGGGGGTGAGTCTATTGCCGAATTCCGAGCACTATTTTTGACTCGAGCCATGCATCTGAGTCTGGGCTGTATATATCTGTCTGATGTTAAACAGCTCTATCCCTTAGTCGCCTTGTACGATACCGCATAGGAAGAGATTGGGTGGCCCGAATTGTACTCAACACTTTTTTTCTTTTTATAATAGTTAAAAGTCTTTATTATTTAAGGAATAGTAAAATAGTGTTTTAATCTACAGAATATTTTAGAGGAGTACTAGATCATTCTTAACTTCTCCAAATATTTTAAGAGATTGTTCATAAGGGACTGAACATTTATCAACTTTTATATATTTATAGTGATTATTTTATTTTTATAGGGCGCTGAAGCCGCTAATATGTTGCATCGGCAAATTGTCATATCTGGCCGGTGGGATGGCGATCACGATTAGAGGCAAGCAGGCCAGTCGGCAGGAGGCTCCGATACTGGTAGTTGCACCACACTCCTCGTTCCTTGACAGCTGTATCGTATACGCTACGAAGATGTCCTCTGTCATCGTAAGGAAGGAGAGCATGGACAATTATGTTGGAAGTACGTGTTTTTGGGTTTCGGTGGTGGTATGGTTCGTTTTCATGGTGGTGGTTTAATTTAGAGGTGGTGTTGGGAAAATGAGATTAATTTATAATTTATAATAGGGCTTATTCACATGTTAACATTTCGTTGGTTTTTCGGTATTGTAATTTAAAATGGTTCGTTTTCGTTAACAGTGGTATAAAACTATTATACCGCATTTACACGTTTACGAGTTGTTAAAAAATGCAAATTTGTAATCATTAATTGCTTTTTTATGCAATTCGTTTTGCAGCGAGGAAAGGAAGCTTATTTCGCTCTGTTGAATATTATGATATGTTAATACAAAATTATATCGTTAGCATCTTTTGGGGTAAAAATGCTTTAAAATTTATCAAACATTTACTTATACTTAAGCATTGAAATGAAACGTATTAAGTTGTTGTTACATTCTTGTTACGTTTACGATAGTTTTTCGTGCTAGGGACACTGCTGTAAGAAGGTTTCGAATGATCGTAAGAACTCGACAGCTGAATCCGCAATGAGATTTCAATTTCACATGATCTAAATTGGATGACGTCACATTATCGAGAGTACAAACAAAATATAGCTGTCGACTTGTACTCGACAATGTGACGTCACTAAATTTATAGCATGTGAAATTGAAATCTCACCGCAGATTCAGCTGTCGAGTTCGATCGTTCGAAACTTCCTTACAGCATTTGCTTGCAGTTCATAAAACAACGAATCGTTTTCATACCGATTTGAAAAATACGAATCTAGGTACCTAAGTGTGAATGTGCTCTAAGTTGTTCTGATACGATATATGACATGAGTTGGTGGTTTTAGCATAACAATTTTGTGTTTGAAATGAAACTGAAATCAATATGGTTGGTGCAGAGATTCTTTTTAATGAGTGTGCATGTTGAAGTACTCAGATATCGAATTGTTTTTTTCCTTCTAATTGTTTACTTTAAATAACTATAAGCATTTTTCTTACTATGAAGTGGCACTTTCTACTAATTGAATTTTTTTACTGCAAGTTTACCAATTCAAAATTTGGTTGGGTTCTGTTTTCTTACTTTCTTTTTCTTCTTCTTGAAGTGAATGCTTCTATAATACAGTTACTGTGGAGTCTAAAGTAATGGTTATTATCTACGTGATAATAGAGTTTAAAATCTATCTTGTTAATCTAACGTGTACAGTTATCGCAGTAGGAATAAGTTTTTACGATTGGAAGTTACTCTATGTATAGAATAAAAACAGTAGCTTTCAACTGTCTGTCTCTATGTATGCTTAAATCTTTAAAACTACACAGAAGCTAGCAGGAGGTAGGACACGACGGTATTCCCGTCACAGTTGAGCAGTCCGACTGGGGAAGTACCTCTACCTTACATAATATCATGTCTTCTAGGCCGTGAGTAGGGTAGCCAGAGCTCATTGGAGGATTTTGTGCTATCAGTGGGAAGACCAAAGACTTATCATGATTGTGTCTTCTGCACTGACGGTACAGAAACTCTCTGGAATTACAGGGTCGGTAGTACGGTCGTGACTCCCCTGGTGTTACAAACGGTCATAGGTCACGGTAGCACACCTTACATCAGGTGGGCCATGTGCTTGTCTGCTACCTAAGTTGTATAAAAAAATGGTTGCCTGTAAAGTCGGTATACGGGCGAAAGTTTTACGTGACAACGACTTTGAGTGGTAAAATAATGTTACGACAGCCGTCGATATCTCGAAAACTAATAATCAAATCTTCAAGAAATAAAAACGCATTGTTAGTGACGAGGTACTCTACCGAATGGCATAGAAAAATCTGGAATCATCAACAAAAAGTCACAACGTACCTACTGGTACAGGTACCTACACTCTCAAATATAAACAAACAATAGGTAAATATCGAGAATGTACTCGAAGGTCAGCGACGGCGGCAAGATCAAAGGAATAGGTATTTGTCGCTCGCGAGCTTTCTAGATAATTCGATCCTCTTAATTGAGAGGTATAAAAACACGCTCGCGACACGATTCATTCAGTCTTTGAGATCGATAACGAACACAGCGAACTTAAGCGACCGAAGAAGATTCTACCTGCGACCTGAGCAACGACTGTGGACTACTGTGAACTACTGAGCGACTGGAACTGTTGAAGAAGTACTGTGTGTACTAGTGATCTAATTGTCTAGTTTGTGGTGAGCTAATAAATCTCTTCGTTGAGTAAACGGCATTTAATTGTACCCCGTGCACGTAACAATTGGTGTCAGAAGCGGAATGCCGTTATTACCACGTGAAGACGAAGGGCGTACTCCACGGACCAGACGTCAAGTGGAAATGGATGCCGCACGTCAACGGACCCTCGAAGAGGAAGGGAGTCAGGCCGATGCTGCTGTCTCAGCGGGAACTACGGCAGCACCAGATGGAACCTCATCAGATACCAACATGATGGCGCTGCTGACTTCTATGCAGCAGATGATGCAGGCCTCCAGGCAAGAGATCCAGGCCTCCAGGCAAGAGATGCAGACCTCCAAGGAAGAAATGCAGGCTTCTATGCAGCAGATGATGCAGGCCTCCAGGCAAGAGATACAGGTCTCCAGGCAAGAGATGCAGACTTCTATGCAGCAGATGATGCAGGCTTCCAGGCAAGAGACGCATGCTTCTATGCAGCAGATGCTGCAGGCCAACCAGGAAGCCGTCATGGGTAAAATCGATGCAGGCATCCATGCACTGGGTGATAAAGTGAGGAACCTCGAAGATGGCTTGCAAATGCTGAGTAATGAAGTGGCTTTGAAGTCTGGGACCATGGACGACCGCTTGCAAGTTCTAGAAAAGAAGATCGTCAGGCTGGAAACCTGCGGACCTGTTACCGTGACCTCACCATCATCAGCAAAGTTCGACCTACCACACTTTGATGGAACTTCCTCGTGGACAGCCTTCAAGTACCAATTCGAGATATTGGCAAAAACTAAAGCCTGGAGCAACGAGGAGTCATTTATGGCCTTGACACTTGCATTACGAGGAGATGCCTTAATAATACTGGAAAACCTGCCGCCTGAAGGAAGGACTCTGGGGTCTTTGATGGAAGCTTTAGACACACGTTACGGTGACAAACACCTGGAGAATGTCTACCGAGCGCAGCTCCGGGAGAAGAAACAAAAGTCTAGTCAAAGCCTCCAGGAATGGGCTGTAGAAGTTGAAAGACTCGTTCGTCGGGCCTACTCATCGACACCCATTATGATCGAAACCACTCTGCTGGAGGCCTTCCTAAACGGCATACGAGACGCAGAAGTGAAAACTAGTGTACAGTTGCGTCACCATCAGACCTTGAAAGAAGCACTGGCTTATGCTCTCAAGGTGGAAACTGTACGGCAGAATGCCGGAATAAGTAAGGTCAGGGAGGTCAAAGAGGTGGTTGCAGAAGAGAGGAAGCCACGGTATGTCCCAACATGTTATTCCTGTAGAGGAAGGGGCCATATTCAATCAGAGTGTCCTTCGCGAAAACGGAGGAGGGTCACGGACTCCGGGACCCAAGTGGATCAAGAGGTTCCGTTAAACTAAATGCCGCCAGGGCCGCGGGGCGGGCGCTGGCTGGTCGACATGAGGCCCCAACCATCACTATAACTCAAGTTTGCAATGGAAATAGTTTGATCATCGAAGCCACCTTAAACAATCAACCTTGCAGTTTAACAGTGGATACTGGAGCTTCACGTACAGTTATTAGACCAGAATTGCTGAAACGCACCATAAGGTGGGACAAACGATTTCCAAGGTGCCAGCTTCAGACCGCTACTGGCCAGCCAGTGACCGTTCTCGGTGAAACAGACGTGGAGGTAAGAATTGGCGACCAAATATACCAGCAGTCAGTACTCATTGCTAATATTACTGATGACTGCATTTTGGGACTGGATTTCTTGAGGAACCACAGATGTGTCTTGGATATACCTAGAGGAGTGCTGAGATTCCCTGATCAGGAAGTTTGTTTACAAGGATCGCACCCGTGCTCTCTTTACTGTTTAACGGATACAACGTTAGCTCCTAAATCGGAAACATTAGTCAAAGTGAAGTTTCCCGCGAAGACTGAACAAAGAAGATGTCTTATTGTGGAAGATGCCGGCAGTCATCAAAATTTAATAACAGCAAGAACCTTACTGATACCGAACTGAATCGCTAGAGTGAGAATTCTTAACCTCAGTGATGAAATAGTTCTCCTGAAGAAGAATAGTGTGGTCGGAAGATGTGAGGAAGTAAAGTGCCTGAGGCGGTTGAACAACACTTCGACTCAACAAGGTGGTACACAAGTCTCCGAAGATCACATCGAACAACTTCTTGAGAATTCGAAGGAAAATTTAACAGCATCAGAATTGCACCAAGCCAGAGACCTGCTGCTACAATTCAGAGACATCTTTGCAACCGGGAATGACTGTGGAAGGACTGGGCTCGTGAAACACCGGATTGACACAGGTGACTCCAGGCCCATAAAACAGAGACCTCGACGTTTACCGTGGGCCAGAGAAGGGGAGGTAGCAGAAATGATTAAAGACATGGCTGAGAGCAAAGTGATCGAACCTTCTACGAGTCCATGGTCATCACCTGTGGTACTAGTAAAAAAGAAGGACGGTAGCACAAGGTTTTGTGTGGATTACCGAATGTTAAATAATGTCACTAAGAAAGACAGTTATCCTTTGCCTAGAATCGATGATACCCTGGACATGCTTAGTGGTATGAAATGGTTTTCAACCATCGATTTAAAAAGTGGCTACTGGCAGGTGGAGATCAGTCCTGAAGATAAAGAGAAGACAGCCTTTAGTACAGGAGTTGGAAACAGATTATGGCATTTTAATGTTATGCCATTTGGGTTATGTAATGCCCCGGCCACGTTTGAGCGCCTCATGGAAAGAGTAATGGTGGGTCTACTCGGAGATGTCTGTCTGGTTTACCTGGACGATGTCATAGTTATGGGACGCAGCTTCAAAGAAAACCTGAAGAACCTGGAAAAAGTTTTTACTCGAATCCGTGAGGCTAACCTTAAACTGAGTCCAAAGAAGTGCGCTTTATTTAAAAGGGAGGTCAGCTATCTTGGACATGTGATCTCCACAGAAGGAGTTAAAACCGACCCCGAGAAGATTAGAGCTGTTCAGGAATGGCCTGTTCCAAAGAACAAAACGGAGATTCGCGCGTTTCTGGGACTATGCGCGTATTACAGACGCTTTATTAAGCATTTCTCGGATATTGCTAAACCACTACACAGACTAACGAAAGATAAACGAGACTTCGTTTGGGACTTAGACTGCGAGCAAGCTTTTAGTACACTTAAAGAACGCTTGTGCGAAGCTCCTATATTGGGTTATCCTACCAGGGAAGGAAGATTCATTGTGGATACGGATGCCAGCAATACCGGCATAGGTGGAGTGTTGTCACAAGTGCAAGGAGATCGCCATGTTGTAATAGCATACTTCAGTAAATCGCTATCCAAGCCGGAAAGAAATTACTGTGTCACTCGTCGTGAACTTCTCGCTGTGGTGAAGTCCTTACAGCATTTTAATAAGTACCTTATAGGACGAGAGTTTACACTAAGGACAGATCATGCTGCACTACAATGGTTGCTACAATTCAAGAATCCGGAAGGTCAAGTAGCAAGGTGGATCGAGCAACTACAGGAATTTCCCTTTGTGATAGAACACCGAAGTGGAAAAGGGCACGGCAATGCCGATGCTTTGTCTCGTAGGCCGTGTGCCGAAGATTGCAAGCATTGTCAGAAGAACGAAGCCCGTGAAAATATTAAAGTCATAAAGGTGAATGGACTTGACGACGAATGGACCGGAAGCAGTATGAAGCAGGCGCAAGAGGATGATGATGATCTACAACCTATACTGCACTGGAAGCAGCTTGGAAACAAACCCCAATGGAGTGATATATCTGCTTACAGTTCCACTACCAAAAGTTATTGGGCCCAGTGGGACAGTTTAACTCTGATAG
This sequence comes from Eilema griseolum, assembly GCA_963662185.1. Taxonomy (NCBI): domain Eukaryota; kingdom Metazoa; phylum Arthropoda; class Insecta; order Lepidoptera; family Erebidae; genus Eilema; species Eilema griseolum. Next base: position 22,960,467 of record OY759243.1, read on the forward strand.
ACGACTCGGATCTGCATAGGAAATGGGAATCCAACTACGGCAAAGAGGTGACTCTACAAGTAGTGGTACCACGAAGCAAGGTGGCTACACTCTTACGGCATAGTCACGATGGTGTCTCTGGCGGGCATCTCGGAGTCAAGAAAACCCTAGTTAAAGTACGACAGCGGTTTTACTGGCTTCATTGTCGGGAAGATGTCGAGGATTGGTGCCGTAAATGCACTGCATGTGCTTCAGTTAAAGGACCGCCGACAAGAAGCAAAGGAAAATTGAAACTGTATAACGTCGGAGCACCATGGGAACGTATCGCGATTGATGTCGCTGGACCTTTTCCAACGACTGAAGAAGGTAACAAATACATCATAGTAGTGCAAGATTACTTCACTAAGTGGCCGGAAGTATTTGCGACACCCAACCAGGAAGCAGTCACTGTGGCAAGGAAACTGGTTCAGGAAGTGGTCTCCCGGTACGGCGCACCTATGGAGATCCACTCTGACCAAGGACGGAACTTCGAGTCTGCTCTATTCCAAGAAATGTGCAAACTCCTTGGAATGAACAAGACCCGTACGACTCCAGCGCATCCGCAGTCAGACGGAATGGTCGAGAGGTTTAACCAGACGTTGGAAAATCACTTGGCTAAAGTTGTCGATGAACACCAAAGAGATTGGGACCAGTACATCCCATTGTTCTTGATGTCCTATCGATCTGTGGTACATGACAGTATGGGACACACCCCAGCGAAAGTGAACTTTGGTCGAGAGATTAGGCTACCAGTGGATGCAATAACCGGTACGCCACCTGATAGTCCTAAGCCCGTGACGGATTACGTGAGTGAACTTCGAAACCGACTGGACGAGGTGCACAGAATAGTACGGGAGAACAATTTGAAGGCAGGTGAAAGGATGAAAACCCGGTACGATAGAAATGCAAACACCCACGGTTTCGAAGAAGGAACACTGGTATGGTTTCATAATCCGCTACGCAAGAAGGGGAAATCTCCGAAACTCCAAGCTCGCTGGGAAGGGCCCTATACGGTTATCACGAGAATCAATGACATTACCTACCGCATTAGGAAGGGGGTTAGGGGAAAACCAACGGTAGTCCATGTGGATAGGTTGACGCGTCATCATGGAACAAATGATGCTCGGGACGAGCATGACTAAGAGGGGGGTAATGTTACGACAGCCGTCGATATCTCGAAAACTAATAATCAAATCTTCAAGAAATAAAAACGCATTGTTAGTGACGAGGTACTCTACCGAATGGCATAGAAAAATCTGGAATCATCAACAAAAAGTCACAACGTACCTACTGGTACAGGTACCTACACTCTCAAATATAAACAAACAATAGGTAAATATCGAGAATGTACTCGAAGGTCAGCGACGGCGGCAAGATCAAAGGAATAGGTATTTGTCGCTCGCGAGCTTTCTAGATAATTCGATCCTCTTAATTGAGAGGTATAAAAACACGCTCGCAAAGCGACACGATTCATTCAGTCTTTGAGATCGATAACGAACACAGCGAACTTAAGCGACCGAAGAAGATTCTACCTGCGACCTGAGCAACGACTGTGGACTACTGTGAACTACTGAGCGACTGGAACTGTTGAAGAAGTACTGTGTGTACTAGTGATCTAATTGTCTAGTTTGTGGTGAGCTAATAAATCTCTTCGTTGAGTAAACGGCATTTAATTGTACCCCGTGCACGTAACAATAATTTTAATGTGAATATTCATTCGTATAGTAGGAAGAAGGATGAAATAATAGTAACAATTTAAAACATTTATTTATACAAAGAATTATATTTAAAACATTAATTTATACAAAGAATCTCGCACTGAATTTCATATTAACAAAATTTTATTTTTACGTTTACACATACATACGTATTTATATACAAATATACATACAATAACTTGCAATACATTTGCGTACAATGAAACAGCGTTTACTACAACTTAACTTGTTCCTATCTGAGTGATTTTGTTGAGGACAGGGCGATGATAGGAGAAATATGAAATGAAAGGAAGTGTTTCTGCTGTAATGTGCCTAGAAAATGTCAAGTCAATGGTTGTTCCTTATGCCTATCTCTCTCACTCTCTCTCTCTCGCTCTTAGGCGGGCTAACTGTGCTCGAGTGGAAGGGACGCGTGCCTTTCACTTTTTATGTCTGTCTCTCTCGCTCTTAGGCGGGCTAACCATGCCCGAGTGGAAGGGACGCGTGCCTCTCACTCGCTCTCATTGTGAGCGGAGCGTAACGCAGTTTCTTGAAGTGTCACCCGGCAAACCAATTTATAAGACGTTGTCACGTCAAAAACTACGCAACGGATTTTGAAACGGTTTTCGAATAGAATGATTCAAGAAAAGGTTTTCAACCAAAGTCACATACTCGTCTGAAGCTAGAATTATATCGTATGGGGTACCACAGGGAAGCGTAGTAGGGCCCCTGCTCTTTTAGAGAAAGGTTTATAAATACAATATATTATGTATATTATATTATATACAGAATATTTAGGCAAATGAAGTCACAGGCGGAAAGCTAGTTCACAATATAATTTGAAGAAAGTTAAAACGTCTTTACGACCATAAATAATGTATATTCAAAAGCTTATGACTCAGCTTTTAAGTTTCACACTTTTAATCTGCTTTAAAAGCATGTACAGTGAGCAAGTAATAACTAGAGACTGTAATCCTACTATTACGTGACTCTGTCTTGGATTTGATTCTCGGTTTGAGCAAAGGGGCTGTTCAAGTATTACGTAAGCCGATTTATTACAATTATTTACCCCCCCCCCCATCCCTTGTCAGCAAAACTCTTACCCCTCTCATGCTTACGTAAAGATTGATAGATTGGTACATAATGCATATTTCTTTTTATGATTGTTTTTAGGGTACCCTTTCGCTCGCATTTTATGTGTGTTCGTCATGCACGATTGCGTTTTTTAAGTAAGTATTTTATAGAAAAAGTTTATTAAATGCGAGTCGAACTCGCACTCCGACGGTTCCGTACAAAATTGTATTCAGGGACGAAATTATGCTACTTAAACCGCAATATATTTTTATTGCGTTGACTTAGAAATTTGATATTCAGTTTTAATACGTTACAGACCTGAGTATAGGTTATGAAATTCAACTTGATACCTTCAGGCATTTGTGAGAAAATGATTTTAACAGACAGACGGACAACTAAGTGATTCTAAAAGGATTCAATTTTTTTCCTCTTGAGGTACGTAAACCAAAAAGAGGATGTCTTGTGTTAGAATACACTACGATATTTTAAGCGATTTGTTTTACTGACTCTACCGACCGTTTCTAATCCAAGCTTTAGTGGTTTTGTGTGTTTGTTTAGTCATGCTTTTCATGCTTGTACGTGTTCACAGTCTTACTGCTATTCTTGCAACCTTTTTGTATTTAAATGTCTAACGAAATAATTGTTAGCATATTGTATTTATTTCATACTAGCTGCACGCCTTGGCCTCGCCCGGTGTAATTGCAACACATAAATCATCTAAATTCTCTTTCATACAAACTTTGTGCAGACAATAACATACACAAAACAAAAAGCATTATCCCAATTGGTGCAGTCGTTCGTTAGTTGTGCTATAGTTATAGCTGAAAGAAAGAAAGAAGAAAGAAAGAAACATTTATTTAGTGCTAAGTGGTCACACATAAAGGAAATTACACAATAACATTATAATACTATTAGAAGTACTGGAAGCATGTTCACACATTAATAATAAACATGCTCTGTGGCGTGGCGGTAGTGAACGCGACTGCTACGCTGGAGGCGCGGGTTCGATCCCCGCTCAGTGCAAATATTTGTATGCATGAATATGGGTATTTCCATTGGTCTGGGTGTTTTTATGTATAATATGTATGTATTTACAAAAAATAAAAAAGTATTTAAGTATGTTTATCCGTATCTTTCAAACTCCAAACGCAACAAACGTGCAATCAGTGCGACACACAAATGCACCAAATGGGTGTCCAGTTCAGTCAGTAGCTATGTTATATATATACATACATATAATGACGCCTATTCGGTGGGTTAGGCAGAGGTGAATGAGTGAACCCAGATTTCACCAATATTCGGTCTTACGTAATAGGGAGTGAGCCTATTGCCGTGTTTCCTATAATCTTGAAACCGCCTTTCCGTTTGGTGACGGAGCAAGAATACAAGTATCTCCACCCCATCTCATCCAAAGGGCGTTAAGAAGCGACTAACGGAAAAATACGCAGATGATATCACTGCGAGAGAAGGAAAACTTGAAATAAAACCCTGTACCAACGTGTCTGGCCAGCATGGCAACGATAGGCAAAAGCCTCCCAACATTGGGAGAGGCCTATGTCCAGCAGTGCACTGCGATAGACTTATTGATTGATATAATCTTGAAGAGGTAGACAGGTATGTTTTACACTATAATTTTGTTATATTTTACTCGATTACGGCGAAGTAAAAGAAGGGTTATGTACTATGTGCCGCGAATCTATTGCTGTTGATCAGTACTTTTCCGAATTTATTGTTCTTAATGAGAATTTTTATTAACAGCAAAACGAATGCAAATATTAGATAATTTGCACCGAGTGGGATTCAAACACGTGACTTCACATTACGTTCGTGTTACTCTAACATAAACTTTGACTTACTTTTTATAACTAAGTCATAAAAAGTAAGTCAAAATTACAAATGCAATAGTGACGTAATTGCCACTTAGCGCTGAGCACGCGACGATGTCATAACTATAGCTCTGGTATAGTTTCCGCAGGTTCTAATTGCGTTTCAACGATTTACTGACTGGCGTTTGCTAATTAATAGACTAATGATTGAAATTTTCTCATGGTATTTCGGTAGCGTCGCGTGGAATTAGTTTAAACGCAACACAGAAAAATCAAAGTGACATATAACATCCGTCGACAGCATGACTCGAGACAAAATGACAAACACGAAACTTGTTCAATCAGTGTTCAGACCTTTCATTTCAGTTCAATCGGAGCGAGAGTGAAAGACACTAGACGCCAAAAGTGAACTGATAAATCGCCGTTGGATCTCTTCATTATTTAAATCAATCGGCATCAATAGGATTCATTTTATGTTCAGATTTCATTTTCGTTCACTTTGAGTTATTGATGAAAAATGAAAGACGAAATAATATAGAAAGTGAACTGTCTTATATCAGCTTATAAGTTTAAGAAATTTTAGAGGGCCAGATATGTAGAAAAAATGCATTTGTATGTGAACTTATATTCGAAGACTCTTCCATGGGGTGGGCGTGTGAAACAAATGAAATTGCTGTAGATTTACCATAATATTTTGGACCAGATTAAATGCTTTCGCGGTTGGAGATGGCATGTGTGGTTTGCCTGCCAATCACTGGTTCAATATTCAATAAAACTATAGTATGACTGGAACTGCTCTACCGCACCTTAGAAATACGCGGCGTACCGGGAGACGAGGTAAAGAAAGCGAAAGAGAGAGCATGAGAGCGAGCGAGATAGCGCCGTGAGCGTTGGCGGCGATCTGACAAATTTGACGTCGATTGGGCGACCCCTCCCCCCTCGTTTAGCCGCGCATATATACCTACCAAGGTGTGGTAGAGCTGGTACAATCGGTCTATAGTTAATTAAGAGACGGCACAGAGTCACAGTACTTCTTAGATAACTTTATTTACATATAAATAAAAGTTTTCACTGCTATAAAAACAAAACAATACGACATATATATTAACAGTCTTTGACAGTACAGAGAGTTTATTGCGAAGTGACATCAGCAATTTGCATTTTCCCATACAAATGATTGTGAACGTAGAACTGTTTTCTTTGGAAGCAAGTCTTTTATGACTTGAAGTACGAATGGAAATTACTTTCATCTAACAACAAACCTATGGTCAATAAAAATCTGTTAAAAATTTAGTCTCGACCTAATCCCAATCGCCCAACTGTCAGAAACGATGTTCTCGTAAAATTTTGACATCGTGATCGTTTTTGAGATTAGATTAAGACTGAATCAGATTAGTAGCTATTGGCTTTATATTCTATACAACAAGTACAGAAACAAAAACAAGTACATAAGACGTAGAATAATGGCCGCCTCTCAGCGTGATGCTATCCGCGGAGTGGTGCAGGCTGACAGCGCTGATTTTTAGAGGCGACCATTGTCAAGCTGTGACTAGATCACAATTGGTAGCATTATTGGTAGATTAGTAGCTTATTTTTAATGGATACCAATAATGGTACCATGGTGACCCAAAACTTGTATGTATTAGCTCAGTATATACTTTAAAAAAAACTTGAATAAAACCTGTTGAATTTTATATTACAATTTATATCACTATTTCTGAGAAGGCATACATCAAAAAAGTCTTTAGTACTTCTTGAAAAGCATAACAATTCTCTCTTATGACTTAAAAAATTACCCCGTCCTCTTTTCCTTTATTTTTAATTTCACCCACAATTCGTCACACAGCAATAATAAAATGGCATATACATAATTATTATGACATTGTTTATATATTAAAGGTCTTAGCACACCAGCATCTTTTCGAGACTGTAGTGTGTTTGAGGCGTGCTCGCGACAAGTTACACGTTTTCAAGTTGTTGCTTTTTTCTATGCCACTTAGGTGGCAGACAAGCGCATGGCCCACCCTATGATAAGTGGTTACCGTGACCTATGGACGTGTGCAAAACCAAGAGAGTCACATTCGCGCTGCCAACCCTGTAAGCATTGAGTTTCTGTGCCGTCAGTGTAAAAGACAAAGCAGGCCAAGCTTTTGGTCTTCCCACTGACATACAGTACAAAAACTCTCCAGTGAGCTGTGGCTATCCTACTAACCGCCGGGAACACAGGTTATTTTGACCACGGTATTCTAGAGAGCGGAGGTACTGCCCCAGTCGGACTGCTTAATTGGACGAAAATACCGTCGTGTTCTACCTCCTCACAAAACTGTCAACAATTACATAAATAAGTTGATTACAGGTGAAGATACCATGTGTAACTGGATTTATTATCATTAGTAATTATCGCCATTACAAAACATTACACGGTAATTTTAAGGACAAAATTACTTTTGGTTTTGGATGGCAGTGAGATAGTGCTAGTGTACAAGGACCCTTATTAAAAGATGACCGGATGAGAGAGGTCCATAAAAATATCATTTTCACTGCCATCCAAAACCAAATGTAATTTTGTCCTCAAAATTACCGTGTAATGTTTTGTAATGGCGATAATTACTAATGATAATGAAACTCACGGTATCTTCACCCATAATCAACTTCTTTATGTAATTGTTGACGGTTTTGTGAGGAGGTAGGATACGACAGTAAATCCGTCCAATTGAGCAGTCCGACTGGGTAAGTACCTCCACCCTACAGAATACTGCGGCCATAATAGCCTCGTGTTGTGTTCCCAGCGGCGAGTAGGGTAGTCAGAGCTCACTGGAGAGTTTTTTTACTGTCAGTGGGAAGACCAAAAGCTTGTCCAGCTTTGTCTTTTACACTGACGGCACAGAAACTCTTGTACTTACAGGGTTGGCAGCGCTAGTGTGACTCCATTGGCGTTGCACACGTCCATAGGCTACTGTAACCACTTTACATCAGGTGGGCCGTATACTTGTCTGCCAACCAACGTAACATAAACTCACGCCTATATCCCCGAAGGAGAAAGCAGAGGTCCTAGCACCCACATTTCGCCAGTTTATGATTAGGTCCCAATGTAGTAGGTGGCCAGACTGTTGCCATTAAGCGGGCACTCAGAAACCTGTGATAAATACACACATAACTTCGAAAAGCATCGAAAAGTCATTGGTGTGTGCCATGGTAAAACCTAAGATCGAGCCCGAGACCTCGTCTCAGCAGTCCATTACCCTACACACACTAGGCTACCACTTGGCAATCTGGTATGCCAACCAAGTGGTATAAAAAAAAGATAATTTTATGTAATTCAAATAGGACAGGAAACAGAAAAGTCATATCTTTATTCAAGCTTCATACAATATTTTGTCATAACAGCTGTTTTATTAGTAAGCCTAAATATTGAAAAGCATCATACTGCAGACTGATATTATCTTGTCCACTAAATCAGATCGCATGTTCAATAAAAGCAACATAAACATTTTGCGCAGTACTGTACTTACAATGAAGCAAAAAGCTCATGTTGTATTTTAATAATTTTAGCGCACGGCAAAAAGCAATCGTTATGAAAGTACCTACCAGAAGGTAGAACACGATGATATTTAAAAAGTATAATAGTAGAATCACACGGTTGATGGTAGGCCTAGTGGTATGGGTAATGGACTGCTGAGACGAGGTCACGGGTTCGACGGGTTTACTATGGCACTCACCAATGACTTTTCGATGCTTTTCAAAGTTATGTGTGTATTTATCGTAGGTTTATAAGTGCCCGGTTGATGGCAATTGGCTCGCCACCTATTACATTGGGACTTAAACATAAACTGGCGAAATGTGGGTGCTAGCACCTCAGCCTACCCCTTCGGGGATATAGGCGTGAGTTTATGTTATGTTATGAGATCAGCTCAGCTGGAGCTGTCAAAACGGGAATATTAGTAATAAATTTATGACCAATATGCACTGACCGTAGTCACAGGTACCTACCATCCATCACAGAACTAGTCAAGTTCTGTGATGGTAGCCGTCACGAGTCGTGAACGCAGATAAACAGTTACAAATACTATGAAATGCAATCCCATGCAAACTAATTTGCACCTTATTCTGAATTGAATAGGTTTGCTGTTTATTTCTGTTTTTAATGATTGAGACTTAATTATGTAAGTCAGCATTATAATTTATTCTGCGATATAATTTTTTGTTTGAAATACTATAGGTGAAAATATATTAACCGCAATAGGATTCTCACAATGTCAAAGTTAAAAATAAATATATCTTTGTAGGCCATCTGTTAAGAGGGCCAAACGAAAGATATGAAACGTTAAAGAAAAATATATCAGGGGCAACACAGTTCATGCATATTACAGAACACACTGAGCGAGAAGTGAATCCGCGACCTCTGTGAATCTTAAATAGAACTTGCATTTTATAATATGTTCTGACATTCCTATAAATTTATTATATGTTTGTGACTAAAAAATTCAATGGACTTACATGTGCTGAACTATTATTTTTTTAATAGTAGTATAAAGTCGTATACTGTGTAATGCAATGTTTGCATGCCAGAAAATGGTAAATGTGCTGCACAAAACTATTGTACCTAACTGAATGAATGAATGAATGAATCAGATGATATTGCTGCAATACTTGCAATCGAACAAAATAATTTTTTTTTTTTTATAAAGGACACGTCAATTGGACTTCGCCTTGCCTGATGGTAAGCTGAAGGCAAAGTCCCAGAGAATTCGAAAAACCGAGATAATTTGTGATTGAATCGAAGCGAATCGTAGGCTGTACCAGTAATAACACTACAATAGATAGTATACATTGGAAATCAAGAGAAATTGTCAAAAAAGTAATATGGTCCTTTCACCTGTCATCCCCAGACTCGCGCTTATGGATGACGTCTTCCATGAGCGCGGGTAAGTGAGCTCCAGACGTCTGAGTCGCCTACTCCCCTCGCCTAGCGGGGAAACCCTCTGATACGACCGAAATTCATGACAATTCTATGAAATTGTCGTGAAAAACTATTCCTTTTCTTTGTTATTTATTCTTGCTGGTCTGAGTAACAGTTACAAACGGTTCAATAAACAAAGTCGATGGAGGTAAAAGTTAGGTTTTCTTTTCACGGTTGAACGACCTAAGTGCCGCACTGCGGAATCTTTGGCGCCTAGGCTTGTAAGTAGACTTGCGTGCATAATTAAATAGGTAAGTAATGTGGGTATGTGTAATACTAAGACCTACGAACAATGCATTTGCGGTTACTCGGATTGCGGGTAGCCGCACACTACCTACTGGCTCGTATGTTATTGGGCATACCATTTTTTTATAGTAGGATAAATGCCCCGTTGCTGGAGCTGGTGGGGAAAGTTTTGGACTTGAACCGCACTCCGTCTGAGGATCGTACGTTGTGGGAGGTGGAGTTGCGAAGGGGCATATCCCTCGTACCCCGTCAGAATAAGGGTCATCTCTTTCGAGCTACCCCTCTTCAGGTGTGGCGACCACGATGTTCCCACCTGACCCCGGTGTATGGGGAACTGATGGGAACTTAAAGTTCAATCCAGTAATTTAACGTCATTCCATAAACTGAGAATTCTTGAAAGATGCTCCTGAATTTTGCCTCGTTAATTTTTTTTCACACCTTGCCTGATTACTCCCGTTCATTCCTATTTTCCAGTCGTCTCTTCGATTCAACCTATTCTAGCTTTTTTATTTATGTCTAGATAGATACCATTAGAAACGCATGTTTGTTGTCAGCTTTCGTCAATCTGATCCAGTATCGCAAAAAATTATGAGTATTTATGTCTTTCCAGAGTTAATAAACTACACGCAGCCTGTGTACGTATGGCGAGATGATCCAAACTCGAGGCAGAACACCATCAAAGAGATCATCGAGAGGGCAACTTCCAAAGAGGATTGGCCACAGGTACGTCATATAGTATAGTTCAGCTTGCTAGAGCTGTTATTATTGAAATATAAGAATATGTGAGATTTCTTATAAAAAGATGTAGTATATTTTCATGCCGTCACTAAGATAAAAAGAGAGAAAGAAAGAAATCCTTTTATTTTAGTGCAACACTGATAACACAGATAATTACATACCAACACACACAAGTTAAATACAGACACATCTTGATGTACTTCGTGTTGCACCAAAAAAGGAGCCAGTTGAGCATGGTGCCAGGCACAAGTGCCTGACGCTGGTTTTTAACTGGCTCCTATGTGGAGGACATGCGACATGAATATATAAAAAGATATCAAATTTACAAAAATAGAAAAGGATTAGGAACACAAAACAAAAATAAAACCAAAAATTAAAACATAACAACAGAAACAAACATGTTTGCGATCTGCCAACCCCAGCAGTTAGCCTGTTCCTCGCCATCAGCTCCGAAGGCAGAAAGATAAGATTAAGATATTCTTTATTGTACACCATAATAGTAATAAGATAACAATTTATTTATAAATAATGCACAATGGGTGGCCTCATCGCTCGACATCCATTCTTGGCCGGGGTGCGAGGGATATGTTGTAAATAAGCTCACCTCTTAGCCTTAGGAGGGATTTTGCCTCACTGTGTGTGTTCTACCGCCTATACAATGGTTTGTGCTCAGATGAATTGTTTGACATGATGCTACATTCTATCATCGCACCTCTCGCCATAGGCAGGGAATTCATCCCCACACATTGCGACCTGAGACGGTGCGCACTGTGCGGTATGAAAGAAACTTCATCCCACGCACACTCAAGCTGTGGAATGATCTCCCTGCTGCGGTTTTCCCAAGCGCCTACAATATGGGGTTCTTCAAGAGGGGCATCAGAAGGTTTCTTCATGGTCGACAGCACGAGTGTGACACCCCTGGTGTTGCATACGTCCATAGGCCACGGTAACCGCTTCCCATCAGGTGGGCCGTGTGCTTGTCTGCCAACTTAGTGGTATAAAAAAAAAAAAGATAACAATTTGTTTATAAATAATGCACAATGGGTGGCCTCATCGCTCGACATCCATTCTTGGCCGGGGTGCGAGGGATATGTTGTAAATATTCTCACCTCCGGCAATCTGCGACCCACACAGTCAGCGTGCGTTTTAGTCGGTTCAAGTCCGACATAACCTCCCCCACCGGCTCCGGTGGTGGGGGTATCCGAGGGGATTTTATTCTCCCATTTCCGCTACATACACTTGTTTGATCCATCGGTTTTAAGGCCAAACAGCGGTAAAACAGTGTTCAAGTTTGTATTAGAGAGTTAAAGCCGATGGGGGAGGTTATGACATGAACCGACTAAAACGCACGCCCACTGTGTGAGCCGCTAAGTTCCGGCGGTGAGATTATCTGAAACATATCCTTCGCACCCCGGCTGGGAATGGATATTTAGTATGATGAGAATGGATAGAATCTCTCAATTTAAATGATGAGGACATAACTTCTTTCTATAGAAATTTGAAATCAAATTAAACAGAAGTAGATTCAAAGACCGCGAGAAGGTAAACGAAAGGTAGGACGCCTCCTAGCCAGATGTACGGACGACCTGTAAAAGGTGGCTGGGACAGACTGGATGCGGAAGGCGGACGATCGGAGAAAATGGCTCACATTGGGAGAGGCCATGAGAGGTTATGCAGCCGATGCCGGCACGGCCGGTCCGGGCCACAGACTGCCACAACAAGGCCGTTGTTGTTGTTGTTTTTTCTGTTATTGTGTTGTTATTTTATTCTATTTTTAATTTTTTTTGTATTGTGTTCCTTTCTCTTTTTATTTTTGTAAATTTAATTATGTTAATTATGTCACATGTCCTCCACATAGGAGCCAGTTGAAAACCAGCGTCAGGTACTTGTGCCTGGCACCATGCTGAACTGGCTCCTTTTTTGGTGCAACGTGACTAATTTGTTTATTTGTTGTGTTTATTGTAGTTTAATGGGTTTAGTACCTAAGTATTTGTTAGTCGATGCTGTATCAAAATAAAAAGGTTTTTCTTTCTTTCTTTCTTTCTTTCTTTCTTTCTTTCTTTCTTTCTTTCTTTCAGAGGCCTATGTCCAGAAGTGGACTGCGATGGGCTGATTGTTTGTTTGAGATTCAAATTTATCAACCGTACAAGCTTACATAGAGAGATCACTGTAGTATCAAGTGCTAAGTAAATGTATACGTAACCAAGAGTTACGGAACTCACTGTATTTACGTAACCTCGTAACTAAGGGCCCCTGTACAGCTTCGCACGAATACATTTTATCGATCTTACCGATACTGTTATACATCCTACATGTGTATTTATTGAACCTGCGTGATTCGCGGAATATTTGATTGGTTTAGCAATATACGCATCTAGGATTATTGACAGCCTGTGACGTGGCGGTTCGTAAGGAGGTAGGACACGGCGGTATTTCCGCCCGATTGAGCAGTCTGACTGGGGTAGTACCTCCGCCCTACAGAATACCGCGGTTATAATAACTTCGTGAAGAATTTGTGCTGTCAGTGGGAAGACTAAAGGCTTGTCCTGCTTTGTCTTCTGCTGACGGCACAGAAACTCTGTACTTACAGGGTTGGCAGCGCGACTGTAACTCCTCTGGTGTTACAGACGTCCATAGGCCACGGTAACCACTTTCCATCAGGTGGGCCGTGTGCTTGTCTGCCAACTAAGTGGTATAAAAAAAAAAAACGCAGCCGCTACGCAGGATGCGCGGGTTCGATTTCGTATGCATGAATATGGGTATTTTTTTTAATATAGTACTCGTCGCCTTGCCTGATGGTAAGCTGAAGACAAAGTCTCAGAAAAGAGGGTCACCATTACTTACACATACCGTGTGACAATGGTGACACTCAGCTTGACGGCCTCATCATATGCTTTTTCACGCCCCGCTTAAAGGACCCGGGACTGTAGGAAGAAGGAAACACGTGAGCTGGTAATGAATTCCAGGTCTTTGCATTGGTCTTGTCGTGCTTGCAAAAAAACTTTTTTTTTATATCACTTAGGTGGCAGACAAACGCACGGCCCACCTTATGGAAAGTGGTTACCGCGGCCTATGGACGTGTGTAACACCAGAGAAGTCACACTCGCGCTGCCGACCTTTTAGGCACAGAGTGTGTGCCATCAGTGTAGAGGACAAATTAGATTCCAGGTTTACCATGGCACACACCAATGACTTTTCGATGCTTTTCGAAGTTATGTGTGTATTTATCGCAGGTTTATATGTGTCCGGTTAATGGCAATAGACTCTCCACGTATTACAATGGGACCTAACTGGCGAAATGTGGGTGCTAGCACCTCCGCCTACCACTTCGGGGATATAGGCGTGAGTTTATGTTATGTTATGAGATCAGCTCAGCTGGAGCTGTCAAAACGGGAATATTAGTAATAAATTTATGACCAATATGCACTGACCGTAGTCACAGGTTGACTAGTTCTGTGATGGTAGCCGTCACGAGTCGTGAACGCAGATAAACAGTTACAAATATACGAATAATTTTGTAATTCTTATGTAAAACAGTAAACCTACATGTTTGTACGCATTTGTAAACTTACTTCACATAATTGAAGTAACAGAACAAGTATTAAACTACAGTTAATTGTTTAATTTACCTTATAAATACTTAAATTCATAGTCATGGTTATATGCCACCTTTCGTTATGGTTTGTAATAGCTTTTCTACTGTTATATGTGCCGGTATATCGTGGATAGAATTCAGCATTGTTCGTGGGCGTCTGGCATTCGTGATAAAAATCTTCTGAACCACGCACCGTAGGAAACCGTTTTTATCATCTGAATATCACTATAAGCAGGGTAGCCAGAACTCGCTGGAGAGTTTTTGTTTTGTCAGTGAGAAGAGTAAAGGAATGTCCTGCTTTGTCTTTTACACTGACGGCACAGAAACTCTCAATGCTTGCAGGGTTGGCAGTGCGAGTGTGACTTTTGGTTTTGCACGCGTCCATAGGCCACGGTGACCACTTTCTATCAGGTGGGCTGTGTGCCTGTCCGTCACCAAAGTGGTATAAAAAAAAGAAATTTGCACCGAGTGGGGATTGAATTCACGGCTCCTGAGTGGCTGCCGAGTTCATTATCGCCACGCCATAGAAGCTATTCCTTGTCGGCTGTACGATTCTAACACATAAATTAGTCTAAACGCAGCATCGATCGCCAACGGTACTTGATCCGCCTCGCCAGAATACTTTCCCTTTCAAACTAAACGAGCTCCAGTCGTATTACTTTCGTTAATCAAGATAAACATTTAATTTAAATTGTTAAGTCGTCGTGAAGATACAATCTTGGGAAGCGTGATATTTTGATGAATTTTTTTTTTTTTTTCCACGACATTCTACACAATGCTATCTAGACCCATGGTAAGCATAGCTTTACTAGCTGGTGTTATGGGATCTAGAATGCGGATAAACATACTTAGATTTTTTTTTATTTTTTGTAAATACATACATATTTTACATAGAAACACCCAGACCAATACATAATACATATTCATGCATACAAATATTTGCACTGAGCGGGAATCGAACCCGCGTCCCCTGCATTGCAGTCGAATGCTCTACCGCTACGCCACGGAGGTCAAATCTGTATATAATAAAAGCGAAATACCACTCAATGGTTAATATACGAAATCTTAGAAACTATAACACCTAAAAACTTCAAATTTGGAAGGTTCCTTATAGGGGTAGACATTCGCTAAGTACGGATTTTATGAAACTAACTAAGGGGTACATGCATATGAAGTCGCAGGTCTACCATATAAGCGCAGACCTGGGGGTGTCGGGTGGAGCCGCCTGTCACCCTGTCAGAAGCAGGCCACGCCGGCGGCGCGCGTCGCGCGCTTCCCCGCTTCACCGCTTCTTGGGACGAGATAGGGACTCTGTGGTCCACCCGAGGAGAAGGCCAGATCGAGAGAGATGGTGCGAGGAATATGCCTGTTAACCTCACCTTAGGCAACCAAAAACGACCCACAGGCGTCGTGCGTTTTAGTCGGTTCGAGTCCGACAAAACTTCTCGCACCGGCTCCGGTGGTGGGGGCATTCGTAGGAATTTTACGCACGTAAAAAAAAAGTATACCATATAGGTGAAATCTATCTATACCGCGTAACTTAGCTATAAGGTCGAAAGTGTTATTATATTATTCTGAAGGCAAAAAATTATCCGAATTGGTGGAGCCGTTATTGAGTTTAATCTTAGTAACATTTACGTACGAAGATTTATGAACTGGTTGCGTGTTTTTGTTACTTGCTTCTTTTTACTGACTATATTCTATCTCTTTCTGTGTGATTGAGTACACATTTTGAAAACTCATAATATAATGTAGGTATTTTACCGTCTCTCCCATAGTGAGTGTTCTGATGAGCTCTTCCAACTAATCCCACCATCTCCTTTCCTACATAAGACAACACGTGCAGGCCTTAGATGTCACCCTCACACTGTGCAGAATATACGAGCAAGAACCAAGCGGTTCGGAGACTCTTTTCTTTGCCGCACCACCAAGACCTGGAATTCATTACCAGCACACGTGTTTCCTTCTTTCTACAGTCCCGGGGCCTTTAAGCGGGGCGTGAAAAAGCATCTGATGAGACCGCCAAGCTGAGTGCCACCATTGTAACACTTAGTGTCCGTAATGGTGACCCTCTTTGGTGAAGTTAAGTTGGCGTGTCATATATACACACATCAACAAAGTCTAGGGAACAAGGACATTACTAGTTTTTATTTAAAAACCCTTTCTTGTAATAGTGAGTGTTTTATATCAATAGAAGGGTATTTTTATACCGTTTTTAATTTTAATTTTAATAAAACATTTTCATACCAATTTTTGTTTTTTTAAGAAAGAATTGAATAGTGCCAATATTGAGTACCTATTACAAGGTATACAAGAATCACTGAAAGCTCTTCTCCCAAGCAAATCCCAGGCATGTTCTATGGGATTGAGGTCGGCAGACTGAGCAGGCCATTCCAACGTCGTCATATTGTGCTCGCTTAACGCATTGACCACTACCCTCGCGGTGTGTGACCGTGCATTATCTTGCATGAACATAAAATCTTGACCGAACTGCTGTCGATGAGGGATTAGCATGGGGTGTATAACCTGCTGAATGTATTGGTTTGCATTCAAATTGCCCCGTATCCAAACGAGGTCGGTCCTTCCACCAAGGCGAATTCCAGCCCATACCATGATTGTTCCACCTTGGTAAGGATGAACTTCTTGCGGATTCTGGAGACGACTCCGACGTCCAGGAACTCGCCATATACGCACTCTTCTCGAATCAGGATGAAAACCGAAGCAAGATTCGTCGGAAAACAGAACCCGTGCCCATTGATGGTCGGTCCACTGTAAATGTGCGTTAGCCTACAATAAGCGACGACCTCGATTTCCACGTCGAAGAGCTGGAACCCTAAGCGGTCTGCGAGCATAAAGATTGGCTTCGTGTAGTCTTCTTCTGACAGTTTGATCGCTAATAATCACTTGATGCTGAAACTGGAGGCCTGCGACCAACTGACGAGCAGTAATCGTGGGTTGCCGCCTTGCGGAATTTTGCAAGAAACGATCTTGTCGCGGGGTAGTAACCCTATTTCGTCCCCTGTGACGTTCGGCAACATCCCCTGTAGACCTGTAGCGTGCCCATAATCTGCAAATTACGCTTGGTTGGGTGTTGACAGCATCCGCTACGTCGCGTTGAGTTCGTCCAGCTTGCAGCATACCAACAGCCCTTAACATCTCTTCGCGACTTAAATGACGACGTGACATGATGACTACAGTCACAAAAATGCACAAACCATACGTAAAAGACGTATTATTGATAATAAACGTTATTTACAATAAAAAATAATAATTTTTATTTTGCCTCAGAGAAACTGCACAATCAAACACTTTTAAAAGTTTTCCCTCCATATTCGAAATTCATTACTTATTTAAATTTATTTTTAAATTTCGAACAACTCTGTAATCTACTTTATTCTATTTTTATTTATTTGCTGCCAGTTATTTGCAAAACAAGATTTACACGAACAAAATAATTGGGGTCATCTTGTTCCCTTTTATTTTTTATTTTTTTTACGTGCGCAAAATCCCCACGGATACCTCCCCACCGGAGCCGGTGAAGGAGGTTATGTCGGACTCGAACCGACTAAAACGCACGCCGCCCGTGGGTCGCTTTGGTTGCCGAAGGTGAGGTTGACAGGCATATCCCTCGCACCCCGGCCGACCCAGGGCCATCTCTGACGATCCGGCCCTCTTCTCGGGTGCGGGGACAACAGAGTCCCCAAGTCGTCCCCGGAAACGGGGAGGCGCGCCACGCGCGCCACCGCCGCGGCCTGCTTCTGCCAGGGTGACAGGCGGCTCCACCTGTCACCCCCAGGCCGGCTCATCTTGTTCCCTAGACTTTGTTGAGGTGTTTATATATAAAAATCTAATTTGAGCCCATATTTCTTTACTTACATATATTGTATGAAAAACTACCGGATTTGTTAACATTTATGATCACTACTCCGCTCCCTTAAGCAGTAGAGTGATGATATATAGCTTAAAACCTTCGTCGATAAACGGACTATCCAACACAAAAATATTTTTTCAATTTGAACCAATAGTTCCTGAGATTAGGACTTTCAAACAAAGAAACAAACAAACTCTTCAGTTTTATAATATTACGTCTTTACCTATGAAATTGTCGAAATTTTCTTACAGATTCATGAGTTCGTTATTCCTGTAATTTAATAGATATTTACAATATTTATATCTTGTTTGAAAGTTGATTTCAAGATTTTACAACTCTATATTAAATTATGTTTTTATTGTCAGCTTAATAAATTAAATTCTAATCTTCAAAAACAGTACTTCCTAAATGCTATCGATTTTGATGATAAATATCGTATTACTCTTTTACAGTTGTCACTTTTCAAAAATGTAATAAAAGTGTTTATTAGCTTAATGTTGTATCATTCATACACAAAAAATTCATAAAATTTGGATTTGTCATTCCTAAAAAAATGCAAAAATGTTAGTACTACTGAAAATTGGGTTTCCTCCTATTTCTTCCAAAAACGACATTTTTTATATAACGACCTATTATTAGTACACATAATCTCACACCTATTTCCCTCTGGGGTACGCAGTGACAACAGACCGAAATGACACACCTGTTATATATTCTTCTCTAAATCCGTGATCACAGCTTATATTCGTATCTAAAGCTTATTGATTTGTTCTAGGTGCTGATATTCCCCGAAGGAACTTGCACGAACCGGTCCTGCTTGATCACCTTCAAGCCGGGCGGCTTCTACCCGGGAGTACCTGTGCAGCCTGTCACTATCAGGTACCCGAATGCGAGGGACACCGTCACTTGGACCTGGGAGGGGCCTGGCGCGTGAGTACATTTACTTTTTTGATCATCATTATTTATCGTTTTTGCGGAGTGCCTCCAAAGAGAGTAAGGGATAGCTTAAAGAGACGGCCTTACGTTGACAGGTCCTGGGTTCGAATTCTGGCTATTACACTACCGACATGAACCCACTACTAACACAGAACCGACTAAAACTATATACCATTTCGGGAGCCTATTGTTGTTGGGCTGAAAATATCTTAGAAATAAATCCCTAGAAACCCCGGGCCAGCTCTTAAGCAGCAGGTGTGCAAATGAGGGAAGCCTTGCCCGGCAGGGCATTACATGGCAATGGCCTTCTTTCTTCAATGGAGCGTCGTTAAGAAAGAAGTACTAAAAACCTTGATGACATCAGGGCTCCATAATGTACCTTATTAGGTAAAAAAACAGATAACAGATTATATATTTCAATATAACATCTTCAAGTATACTTTTTAAACCTGATATCCAATTATATTTGTACACAACGTACAAATGTTAAACAACTTCGTTAAGCCAGTGGTATATACATATGTAAACATACACACAATCAAATTATACCATAAGTTGGTTGGCTATGCTATGCTTATTGTTCGTTGAAGAATCCTTAATCATCTTAAAAGAGAAGAATCTGTAGCCATTTTATAAGAGAAGATCCTTAAGTCACCTTGTGAGATATCCACGGGTCGAGAATGAGTGGTCCTGGGTTCCTACTTCACCGAGAGGCCTCGCAATCACCAGGCATCACGTGGCAATCAACGGGAATCACGCAGCAATCACCGGCAATCACATGGCAATCACTGTGTAATACGTGACATTTGGTAGTTCATAAATATTTATATTTTTTTATACCACTTAGGTAGCAGACAAGCACACGGCCCACCTGATGGAAAGTGGTTACCGTGGCCTATGGACGTGTGCAAAACCAAGGGAGTCACACTCGCGCTGCCAACCCTGTAAGCATAGAGAGTTTCTGTGCCGTTAGTGTAAAAGACAAAGCAAGACAAGCTTTTGGTCTTCCCATTGACAACACCAAAACTCTCCAGTGAGCTCTGACTACCCTACTCACCGCCGGGAACACAACATAAGGTTATTATGGCAGCAGTATTCTATAGGGCGGACGTACTTCCCCAGTCGGACCTCCTAAATATTTATTTTATTATTAACTTCAACATTGTTTTTTCAGGCTTAAGCTGCTGTGGCTGACTTTGACCCAAGTGCACAGTTCCTGTGAGATTGAGTTTCTTCCTGTGTACTACCCAAGTGAGGAGGAGAAGCGAGACCCCAAGCTTTACGCCCGAAACGTTAGGGATGTCATGGCTAAGTGAGTTGCTGGTTTCAAGATTTTGACTTTTCTCATGACGCCACCTTCACTGTAGTGTAATAGTATTTTTTTTTTATACCCGTGGCACTGCTGATAGTGTCAGATGAAATTTAAATTTCCAATGAAGCAGTAGTGCCCAAAGTAATAAATAAAAAAAAATTCATTCATTCATATAATCACGCCTTTATCCCTGGAGGGTTAGGCAGAGGTGATTTAACACCCACATTTCACCAAACATTGAATTCCGTCCCACGCAAGAGAGTGAGCCTATTGCCGTCTTTCGGGCACTATTGTTGACTCAAGCCATTCATCTGAGGCTGAGTCTGTGCTGTATATATCTGTCTGATGTTAAGATTAGACAGATATATACAGCCCAATCCCTTAGACAATTTGAAAACTTTAAATATTAGAAAATGCGAAAGCTGAAAAATATACCGCGGTAGCCTAGTGGTATGGGCACTGCTGAGACGAGGTCTCGGGTTTGATCCCAGGTTTACCATGGCACACCAATGACCATGACTAAATGACCAATGACTTTTCGATGCTTTTCGAAGTTATGTGTGTAATTATCGCAGGTTTATAAGTGCCCGGTTAATGGCAATAGGCTCGCCACCTATTACATTGGGACCTAAACTTAAACTGGTGAAATGTGGGCGCTAGCACCTCTGCCTACGCCTTCGGGGATATAGGCGTGAGTTTATGTTATGTTGTGCAAATGATGTCATTGCGTTGTGCGGCTTTGATTCTGACATACCTGATTGAATTTCCTTCCAGAGCCCTAGGCGTGCCAGTTCTAGATTACACATACGACGACTGCCGGCTGATCGCTCGCGCCAAACAACTGGGGATACCTGGAGCCGCCTTAGTCAGAGAAGTCAATGACATCAGGACTCAGCTCGGGTATGTACTGAACACTCTTGGCAATTTAGCCCGAGAAAAGGGGATCAAGTCCGACTGGGAAAGTACCTCCGCTTTACTGAATACCGCGGCTATAATAACTTCGTGTTGTGTTCCCAACGGTGAGTAGGGTAGCCAGAGCTCACTGGAGAATTTGTGCTGTCAGTGGGAAGGCTAAAGGCTTGTCCTGCTTTGTCTTCTACACTGACGGCACAGAAACTCTGTACTTACAGGGCTGGCAGCGCGACTGTGACTCCTCTGGTGTTACAAACGTCCATAGGCCACGGTAACCACTTTCCATCAGGTGGGCCGTGTGCTTGTCTGCCACCTAAGTGGTATAAAAAAAAAACTCAGCAATTCCGTCCCAATTGAGCAGTCCAACTGGAGAAGTACCTCCCACCCTACAGGATAAAAACAAATAAATAATAAATATATCACAATATTCTTCACAATGCTATGTAGACCCATAGTAAGCATAGCTTAACTAGCTTGTGTTATGGAATCTAGAATGCGGATAAACATACTTATACTTAGAAACTTATCAAGCTGAGTGTCACCATTGTGGTATAATGTAAGTAATGGTGACCCCCATTTCTGAGACTTTGCCTTCAGCTTACCATCAAGCGAGGCGAAGTCTAATTGACGTGTCCTATTTATTAGAAACACCTAGAGCAATGCAAATTTACACATTTATTTAAACAAATATTCGCACTGAGCGGGAATCGAACCCGGGCATCATGCGTCAGTCAATAAGTAGGGGGGAAAAACCAAGGCGTACATTGATCATTTTGAGCACTTTGTTTGTCAAGTTCGATCTGATGTTGACGAACTATACACTTGCAAATAAATTTAATTTGAATTTGATAATTTATTATTAAGTTTTGTTTATGTATGAAATCCTCCCCATTTCTGGGGACTAGTTGGGGGACTCTGTGGTCCCCACATCCGAGGAGAGGGCCAGATCGAGAGAGATGGCTCCGGGTCGGCTGGGGTGCGAGGGATATGCCTGTTAACCTCACCTTCGGCAACAAAAAATGATCCACAGGCGGCGTGCGTTTCAGTCGGTTCGAGTCCGACATAACCTCTAATGGCAGCCATGAACAAGCAGCGTAATTTCTACAAGGAAGTAAATACACACGTAAACACCAAATAAATCACGTCCGCTGCCATAACAACAAAGGAAGGCGTCAGCAGAAAACAGCTACCACCACCAGCTCCTCTCTAACTAATAGCAAATCAACTAGTAAATAAATAAATAAATATTCCACGACATTCTACACAACGCTATCTAGACCCATGGTAAGCATAGCTTAACTAGCTTGTGTTATGGGATCTAGAATGCGGATAAACATACTTAGATACTTTTTTTTTTTGTAAATACATACATATTATACATAGAAACACCCAGACCAATGCAAATATATTCATGCATACAAATATTTGCACTGAGCGGGAATCGAACCCGCGCACCCTGCATAGCAGTCGAATGCTCTACCGCTACGCCACGGAGGTCGTCTAGTATAAAAGCGCATGTAAATAATAAATAAATCAATCAGTCCTAACGAGTAAACATCCCACCGGCTCCGATGAGGGGGGGGGGGAGGGATTCCGTTGGGATTTTGCGCACGTAAAAAAAAAATGTTTTTTTTTATACCACTTAGTTGGCAGACAAGCACACGGCCCACCTGATGGGAAGCGGTTACCGTGGCCTATGGACGTATGCAACACCAGGGGTGTCACACTCGCGCTGCCGACCATGAAGAAACCTTCTGATGCCCCTCTTGAAGAACCCCATATTGTAGGCGCTTGGGAAAACCGCAACAGGGAGGTCATTCCACAGCTTGGGATGAAGTTTCTTTCATACCGCACAGTGCGCACCGTCTCAGGTCGCAATGTGTGAGGATGAATTCTCTGCCTATGGCGAGAGGTGCGATGATAGAATGTAGCTACGGGCATCATGTCAACTTCAATATGTACTAAGATATTCATAAATTAAATACATTAATACAACTTATAGCTAAAAATAATTAAAATGCGTCGTGGAATTCCTCTACATCGCATGCCTCTTGTGGTAGCGTTCCCAGAAGACGTTGTATAGCAATGCTTATTCTCTGACCTAAAAAGAGGCCAGCCTTCTTTAAATTTGAATGTATCTTCCCAGACTGGCCCGCTCGCAGCTAGAATTGCACATAATGGCAGGATCCCTAGGCAGTGCGGCAGGCGGAGGCGGCGGCGGAGGCGTGGCGCAGTGGGTGAGCGCGGAGGAGTTCGCGCGGAGGCTCGGGGTTCCTCTAGACCAGCGCTCGCAGAGGCTCTTCGATATATTCGTGCAGGTTTGTTGGGATGGAAGCGCCTGTGTTAAGTATACACGAGCGGTTTGAAACAAAAATTGGGGTACGGTTTGTGGGTAGGGTAGGTCGAAACTTGTAGGAAAATCGCATATAGCTTTTTGATATTTAAGTGTGTTCTGGAAATAAATGACTTATTATGAGAAATATATTTTTGTTCAGAAAAGTTCTGCTTATATTTTGTCATCACATATATTATGTTAGTACACAAAATAATTAATCTACAGTTAAATATGATAATTTGATTAAATTGAGCAGTCCGACTGGGCAAGTGCCTCCGCCCTACAGACTACCGCGGTTATAATAACTTCACGTTGTGTTCCCAGCGGTGAGTAGGGTAGCCAGAGCTCACTGGAGAATTTGTGCTGTCAGTGGGACGACTAAAGGCTTGTCCTGCTTTGTCCTCTACACTGACGGCACAGAAACTCTGTACTTATAGGGTCGGCAGCGCGAGTGTGGCTTCTCTGGTGTTACACACGTCCATAGACCACGGTAACCACTTTCCATCAGGTGGGTCGTGCGCTTGTCTGCCAACTAAGTGGTATAAAAAAAAAATTACCGCCAAATATATAGAATCGCCACCTCGCCGCATAAAACGTAGCGTAGGACGCCCAACGGCCAGGTGGAAGGTCGCCGGGAAGCGCTGGATGCGGGCTGCTTTAGATCGTCATTCTGGAAGTCTATGGGAGAGGCCTATGTTCAGCAGTGGACTATTTGTGGCTGACATGATATAGAATATTTTCCGCAGAATATTACACCGCGAACTAATAGAGCTATATAAGGTTAGAAGATATTGCCATCGATCTGGGTCTCGATCCTGCTAAAGCAAGACTACCTTCATACCATGGTTACTATAAAAAAATCCATTTAATTTTTGTCTTTAAATGAATGGCCTTAAAGTACAAAATTAAAGGCTTTTTGCAGAGTGAATGAAAAATTCAATAAAACTTTTTTTTTTATACCATTTAAGTGGCATACAAGCCACGGTCTACCTGATAGAAAGAGGTTACCGTGGTCTATGGACGTGTGAAGCACAAAAGGAGGCACACTCGTGCTGCTGTAAGCACAGAGTGTTTCTGTGCCTTTAGTACTAGGTCTGCCACCAAGTGGTATAAAAAAGTACGAGTATCTACTCTTTATGTGCTCGAAAATAATTAAAAAATTATTCATCTACTGATGGTTTCTCTTCCAGCGCTCCAGCGGGCTGGTGAACTTCTCTGACTACCTGCTGTGTGCTGCCTTCCTGTGTCTGCAGCACGCGCCGTTATCGCAGTTGCTGTCTTACGCTTTCAAGGTAATTTGTACTAAAAAAAGCGCGTCAATTGCGAATCAGACTCGTGTTCCGTAATTACATACACATTCATACATATAACCACGCCTTTACCCCCGGAGGGTTAGGCAGAGTTGAATTAATACCCACATTTCACTAATCATTGAATTCAGTCCCACGTAATAGAGGGTGAGCCTATTACCGTCTTGACTCGAACCATGCATCTGAGGCTGAGTCTGAGCTGTATATATCTGTCTGATGTTAAATAGCCCATCACACATCACACATCACACATCACACATCACACATCACACATCACACATCACACATCACACATCACACATCACACATCACACATCACACATCACACATCACACATCACACATCACACATCACACATCACACATCACACATCACACATCACACATCACACATCACACATCACACATCACACATCACACATCACACATCACACATCACACATCACACATCACACATCACACATCACACATCACACATCACACATCAACATCACACTTCACACTTCACACGTCACACGTCACACGTCACACGTCACACGTCACACGTCACACGTCACACGTCACACGTCACACGTCACACGTCACACGTCACACGTCACACGTCACACTTCACACGTCACACGTCACACGTCACACGTCACACGTCACACGTCACACGTCACACGTCACACGTCACACATCACATATTTATATATAGAAACATCCAGAGCAATGCAAATAGCCACTTGTGTATGTGTGACATGTACCGTTCGTATGCCAAGCTGTACGCGGGCGCGGCGGGGCGGCTGGGCGCGGCGCAGTTCGGCGAGCTGGCGGCGCGCTGCCTGGGGCTGCCCGCCGAAGACGCGCTGGCCGCCTTCCGCCTGGCCGACCTGGACGAGAGGGGCTACATCACCTACGGTGAGTCAACCCTTTAACAACTTTAGAGTCTAAATCAGCCTTTTTACATGTGTCATTTCCGAAATTATTTTTTAAAAAGAATCATTCAATTAGCTTATCACAATCCACTGCTGGACATAGACCTCTCCGAATGTTGAGAGGCTTTGGCCTACTGTTTCTACGCTGGCCAGACGGGTTGGTACAGGGTTTTTTTAAAGGTTTCCTTGACAACACTCTTTTCCTAATACAATCAAAGAACAAATGTGCCCTACATTTATTTTTCATATATATTTATATATATTTGCTGGGAGAGTAATAAAGGATAACTGCAATGACTAAAAAGATTCACATGACATCACGAGCATAAATTTTATTGATCGAGTTTATAATCGACCTGACATGATAGCTAACAATTTTAACAATTTTTTTATTAATATGACAAATAGACCCGACTTCAATTCTACATCAAACACTGTATATACACCAATTCTACCTAATGTACCTAATAGTATTTATTTAACACCTACTTTTGAGCAGTCCGACTGGGGAAGTGCCTCCGCCCTACAGAATACCGCGGCCATAATAACTTCGTGTTGTGTTTTCAGCGGTGAATAGGGTAGCCAGAGCTCACTGGAGAATTCGTGCCGTCAGTGGGAAGACCAAAGGCTTGTCCTGCTTTGTCTTCTACACCGACGGCACAGAAACTCTCTATGCTCACACCGTTGGCAGTACGAGTGTTATGTGTTCCACACGTCCATAGGCTACGGTAACCACTTTCCATTAGGTAGGCCGTGTGCTTGTCTTCCACCTAAATGGTATAGTAAAAAAATGACATGGATATTGTAAAAAATATAAATACTCTAAATGCCATCAACTCAACTAGGTTTGAAGACATTAACACACGAATTCTCAAACGTTGTTCAAAACCTCTAGCGCATCTTATAAATCTTTCATTTGACCAGGGTCTTTTTCCATCAAGATTGGAATTTTCTGTTGTTAAACCGCTTCACAAAAAGACGATAGAAACGAAATGAATAATTGCCATCCAGTCACCCTGAAATCTGTTATATCCAAAATTTTTGAGAAAGCCATGCGTGAGAGACTATTAATTTACTTCAGTATCAAAATAAACGGGATATTTACCATGTTTCACTGTTTTGAGTTTCCTGGCTCGTGGTACATGATCACAATGTGATCATGTGGCTTCAGAAGATGACCTATCACGAGGCAGGAAACTCAAAACAATGAAACATGGTAAATTTCCCATTTATTTTGATACTGATGTGAGTGACCATGATAGTTTAAATACCTATATTATTTATTACGCAATTTAAGATATTCAGAGATGAGCAGTTTAGAGACCTTAGCATGCATAAGTCTTTGATAGAATATCTGTAATATCTTTATTTTTAGATATGTCTAAGGCATTCGATTTTGTAAATCATGCTGCTCCTGACTAAGATAAACCAATGTTGCATCAGTGGGAATGCTCACAAATGGATAGAGAGTTACTGAACCAACAGACAGCAGTGTGTAGAGGTTACTATTCTATCTGAATACCACAGAAATACATATTGATCTCAGTACCGCTCAAATAACTGTGGTGTACTCCAAGGCAACATATTGGGACCCTTGTTATTTCTACTCTACATAAATGATCATGCGAATGAACCAATTGAAGAAGTTGACAATATTATTAAATTGAGATCTATATGTATTCATCCCGGCAGTTGTGCTCGAGTTTGTACCCGGGGTACATTGGGTAAGCCTGACCTCCATAACCCAAAAGTGATATGAATGAATTTTTTTGGGCTCCAAGCTCCAACTACCCGTAAGGACTGCCATAGATGTTCGTATGGTAGCCGAAACCGACTGCCAAAGTAGTGCAAATATCCATATTCATCTATACAAATATTTGCTCTGAGTCGGGATCGAACCTGCACCTCCTGCGTATCGTTCGCATTCACTACTGCCACGCCACAGAGACTATTATTGTGATATTTACCTCCATAACTATATCTAAATACCCACATACATCTTAAGAAGATGAAACTGAAGCTATAAGACATAACTTAGGCTATTTTTATTTTAGAAAAAATATAAGGGCCCGACTTCCTGAAACTCATAATATATCTATCTTTTCCAGATGAATTTATATCGTTCGCACAGAAGAAAGCGGACTACTCATTCATATTCGCGTCAGACACAGCGCATCAGAAGCAGAAGACCCAGTGAGGCTCGCCTGTTCACATCCCGACGGTCTGCAGTCAAGTGCTCTAGGAGACGATGCTCCTAGTCAGAAGAAGAAGAGATTGAGATAGCGATGGTCAAAAAGAAAATCCATTCGTAAGATTTAATTCTAATTTTGTTAGGCCAAAGACCATATTTTTCTTATAGAAATTTCTGTATTATGTTTTGTTTAAATGGTTTTCTTTCTCGAAAACCATATTTCAATTCTAATGAAGTGCTCGAGTCGTTTTTAAGTGTTAAATAAATATTGAACTTATTCCGTTTAAACAAGATTGATAGTAGTACATACATACATACATATAATCACGACTTTATCCCCGGAGGGTTAGGCAGAGGTGAATTTACACCCACATTTCACCAATCATTGAATTCGGCCCCACGTAATAGGTGGTGGCTCGAGTCAACAATAGTGCCGTCTTTCGGGCACTATTGTTGACTCGAGCCATGCATCTGAGGCTGAGTCTGAGCTGTTTATATGTTTGATGTTAAACAGCCCTATCCGTATGTCGCATTGTACGACACCGCATGGGAAGAGATGGGGTGGTCCAAATTCTACTCTGCCGGGAACCACACGGTTGATAGAATGCAGTATAAATCTTACCCTATAAGATATCACGTTTTTTGTTTACTATTTTAAACTTTGTCTTAGTGGAATATGGTTGATATTTCATTACCACTTATAAACTGCTTCAGGATTGTTCCGCCTGATTTGAATTGAGCCTAAAAATCATGACTTTATAATAGGGCACTTAGCCCTATACACACAGGTTTGACGTGCATAGTTTTTTAACTATGTTTTCTAGAATATTTTATTAATCATACTAAACCAATATCAGAACCAACTCCTAAATAAAAGATATCTATTATATGTGTAGAAGTACTAACGTATGTATAAAATTGTTAAAATCGTAGCTACTCGTCGTGCTGTCGTACTGTCGTCGTCGTACTGTCGTAAAAATTAACAGAATCACAATGGCACACAAAATTTTGTGTTCACTGCAATGGCTACACCATTGTAATTCTGTTAATTTTTACGACAGTTAAAATTCTGTTTGGATTCCATCTTAAACTTCCAAATGACGCGAAAAGTATTTTTGCAATAATATTTTCAAGAAAGACCAATGACATATTGATTGATATTGGATCCAGGCAAAATTAATGAATACATTTTTATTATAATAGGGTATTTGACTGACTAGTCAAATTAATTACTTTTTACTAAATATCAAACGGTTATAAGGAAACTTGTATGATATAAATTATAATGACGTCATAATATTCAATAGCCAAACAATTTACTATTGTCTGTTGGGTGGGTGATTAAAAAATAACCCACGCAATTTTTACCGCTCTTTTACCATTTTTAATTTAATAAGCTCAGTTAAATAATTTGTTTTACCTACAGGAAAATAACCAATGGCCCTCTTTTCATAGATTATTTGTTTTAATAATAATAAAAATAATAAAACTTTATTTCAGAACTTGATCCATAAACAATGTTAGTAGAACACAATACTTAAAAGCTATGTTAGTAACAAAATAACACAAAATAAAAACACAAAATTACAAAAATCAGTTAGCCAACAGAACTGTTCTTGTTTATTATTATCTATCTGTTGGCATACCATAGACACTGCAAAAATGACATTAAATTGTAGACTTTATTTCCATACTGTTAAAGCTCAAAATTAAATGAAAAGAGTTTCATTACAGTTTTTCATTCTCTCTGCAAAAGACTTTAAACTTTAACGCTATTGGTTTAAAGTCTAATATTAAATGATTTTATAACATGACAGTGGTCTTGCTTCAACAGAACCGACTTCCTGGTTTATTGCACATCAAAATCAATTAAGCGCGATTTGACAATATTGAAGCGACAGTGGCGCCATTCTTTAGTTCACTAATTCGTTGGTACGCCTTATTAATCTTCTGACAATATCTCAAAAAGAGAATTTAAAAAAAATGTGCCGTCAATATGCTCAATGCATTCAATTATGTACTCAATTATTTGATACGATAGAGTTTAAAATGGTGGTTACATCAGAGATAGACTAAAATGAACTTTGAGACTGCAGAGTTTCGGGAATGTGAATTTAGACTTTTAGATTGTAATATTGTGTAAATTGGGTGAATAGTGACTAAGGACGTACATTATACTGAAGCCAATTTATATGCTAGCTGTTAAATAACAAATCATTTTTAGATAAAGACCTGTGGTTCTCCTAAGCGAGTAGGACACTGTGGTATTTCCACCCAATTGAGCAGTCCGGCTGGAAAAATACCTCCGCCCTACAGAATACCGCGGTCATAATAACCTCGTGATGTGTTCCCGGCGGTGAGTAGGGTATCCAGAGCTCACTGGAGAGTTTTTATGCTGTCAGTGGGAAGACCATAAGCTTGCCCTGCTTTGTCTTATACACTGACGGCACAGAAACTCTTGTGTTTACAGGGTTAACAGCGCGAGTGTGACGCCTTTGGCGTTGCACACGTCTAGGCCACGGTAACCACTTGCCATCAGGTGGGCCGTGTGCTAGTCTGCTGAACAAGTGGTTTAAAAAAAAAGGTGATTGAAAACGTCTTATGGATGTTTCATATATGCAATCTCATCCGTGTTCCGTAATCCAAGATTTATAATTTAAATCGTTTCTTGATTTTACTATTTCAATAAATAATCTTTACATCGATCAGTGCGGATGTGACTCCACTGGTGTTACACACGTTCATAGTTCACGGTAAACACTTTCCATCAGGTGGGCCGTGAGCTTGTCTGCCATCTAAGTTGTATAAAAAAAAATAGAATGTTAGTGGCGAGATAGACATGTTGAAATACCGACTCTGCGTCGATCGGTCGATTGTCAAAAATCGGGATTGAAAATAATCTTAGATTAACGATTGAATATTGGAAGCTTGCAAATTGTAAATCTAGCTATGAATTGTTATTTAACATGAATATATCCGATAGCATATCTAAATTATTGCCTGTTTATTACAGAGAATAGTCATCTAAAACATATTAAGTATCGCTTTTTCTATTCTCAATTCCTTCCGAAGTCACGTACTGATGTTGCTGTTCACAAAAAAACTAGTATAAATTTATTTATTTGTGTATAGTTGTAGCATTACGCCTTATTCCATAGTTTGTAGGCAGTGTGAGTCAATTACTGACAATGTTGTAGAGCCAATCACTTTTATGTATACTTTCTTCGTAACATCCCCACGGATACCTTTCCACGGGGGCCGATAGGAGAGGTTATGTCGGACTCGAACCGACTTTTACGGTTGGTTGCCGACTGTTCCGCAGTCTAGATCCCATAACACAAGCTGGTTTAACCATGCTTAGCCACTAAGCTACCGAAGCATATGTAGATCACACACTCGAACCTAGGACCTTTCAATCGTAAGGCCTTTTTGTGATTGTCCTTATATTTGGTACACACCTTTGTAGTTAAGATCTTTTTGATGCTGACTGTACTGATTAAAGTCGTAGGTCGTAGTATACATAGAAGTGATTGTTCAGAAGAATATAAGCTTAAGTGTACTATGTATCTTAATAACTTGTCGATGTTAAGCCTAGAAATACATGTACGTAGTATGTTATTGTAAGTAGAAATTCAAGCTTTTTATATGGCAACACTGAACGTGTTCGCTAACGTTGCTGTATTAATTTGAATTTAGAACGTCTGGCTATGATTTGCCTTGTTATAGTGGGGGGGGCCGTATAAGTATTACGTAAGTAGATTTATTACAATTATTTAACCCCCCTCCCCCTTGCCAGCAAAAGAACGCAATACTCTTACTCCCCCCATGCCTTCTTAAACATTGGTACCTATGTACATATTTCTTTTTTTAGTATAATTTGTGAAAAAGTAAATAAATACTGCTTACGTTGTCATTATCTAGACCCCCTCCTACCCCCATGTCATCAAAAATACGCAATGCAAAGACTCCCACCCCCTCTCCCTTTAGTGCTTACGTAATACTTGAACGAGCTCTGGAAAGAAGTACATGGTCCATTTGATGGTTGGTGATCATTATGTTTCAGAAAACGCTTGGATCACCAGAAATGGTACTATTGGGCTACCTTTGCAGATGCGTAGAGATGTTGCGTCCTTGGCAGTATTTTACCGTATGTACCATGGTGAATGTTCTGATGAGCTGTTCCAATTAGTCCCACCCTCCCCTTTCCTACACAGGACAACAGGTGCAGCGCTTAGATATCACCAAGCGGTTCGGCGACTCTTTCCTTTGTCGCACCATTAAGGCCTGCAATTCATTGCCAGTTCACGTGTTTCCTTCTTCCTACAGTCCCGGGTCCTTTAAGCGGGGCGTGAAAAAGCATATGATGAGGCCGTCAAGCTGAGTGTCACCATTGTCACATGGTGTATGTAAATAATGGTGACCTTCTGAGATTTGATATTAGATATTTGATATCAGGCAAGACGAAGTCTAATTGACGTATAAATAAAAATAATTAAAAAAGAAGAAACATTACATGTATGAATATGGCATAATATATCTACGGTTGAAAAGCAAAAAAGTACAAGCGACATCGACATTTCATACAAAAAAAGGTCTTAAAGCACATGAAACACTCTTTACAACACAGTGCAATTTGGGTATCAACTGTTCTTGTCGCTTACGTCCTTTAGCCTTTCAACCGTCGATATGTATATGGTTACCATAACTAACATCTATGGCAGAAGTCACGGTTAGTTGGAGCCTTAAACAGTCCAACAACTGGTCTAATTGCAATGGTTCGATATCGCCGATCTTTTGAGTAGGTAGAACACGGCGGTATTTCCGCCCAATTGAGCAGTCCGACTGGGGAAGTACCTCCGCCCTACAGAATACCGCGGTTATAATACTTCGTGTTGTGTTCCCGGCGGTGAGTAGGGTAGCCAGAGCTCAGTGGAGAGTTTTTATGCTGTCAGTGGGATGGCCAAAGGCTTGTCCTGCTTTGTCCTCTACACTGACGGCACAAAATCTCTGTTCTTACAGGGTCGGCAGCACGGATGTGACTCCACAAGTGTTACACACGTTCATAGGTCATGGTAACCACTTTCCATCAGGTGGGCTGAGTGCTTGTCTGCCACCTAAGTTTTTTTTATTTTTTATACCACTTAGTTGGCAGACAAGCACACGGCCCACCTGATGGGAAGCGGTTACCGTGGCCTATGGACGTATGCAACACCAGGGGTGTCACACTCGCGCTGCCGACCATGAAGAAACCTTCTGATGCCCCTCTTGAAGAACCCCATATTGTAGGCGCTTGGGAAAACCGCAGCAGGGAGGTCATTCTACAGCTTGAGTGTGCGTGGGATGAAGTTTCTTTCATACCGCACATTGCGCACCGTCTCAGGTCACAATGTGTGAGGATGAATTCCCTGCCTATAGCGAGAGGTATAAAAAAAAAATCGGCAGTGGGTTATGGAGGTCAGATTACAGAACATACTGGAAAAAGCAGACCACGAACTCTGAGGTGAAAACTTCGAATGTGACTGGGATTAACGCTAGGTTGAAAAAAAATAAGATATGGTCTCACTGATAGTATACTGTGCTTTTGTCCACACTGGTGGATCTTAGAAGACACTTGCTTCTCCGAGATGGAACCACTTCGTAAACCAAGCGGTTCAGTAATTCCCTTCTTTGTCGTATGATAAGGAACTGGAATACTCTATCCACACACTTGTTCCCTTCCTATAAAAAACTTACTTGAGTTAGGTGTATGTTCAGGTCTAGATTCGAATCCAGGACATATCGGTCGTAACGAAATTTGGATTTCTTACCCACTGTCCGACTGCGCCGTACGAATAATGCTAGGTATAGGTTAAATTTTAGTTACTGGCAAATTTTTTTTTGTATATAGGACACGCCAACTTGACCTCACCTCGCCTGATGGTAATCTAAAGGCAAAGACTCAGGCAAGAGGGTCACCATTACAGACACTAAGTGCTACAATGGTGGCACTCAGCTTGGCGGCCTCATCAGATGCTTTTTCACGCCCCGCTTAAAGGACCCGGGACTCTAGGAAGAAGAAAATACGCATGTGTGCTAACTGGCCACCAAAGACCCAATTCTTCTAATTTTTTAATAAGACCACTGACACTTGAAAAAATGCAATTTAATTAAGATAATGCTGAATAGGGATATGGGAGAATTCGCCCAATTGAGCAGTCCGACTGGGGAAGTACCTCCGCCCTACAGAATACCGCGGTTATAATAACTTCGTGTTGTGTTCTCGGCGGTGAGTAGGGTAGCCAGAGCTCACTGGAGAGTTTTTGTGCTGTCAGTGGGACGACCAAAGGCTTGTCCTGCTTTGTCCTGTACACTGACGGCACTAAATCTCTGTTCTTACAGGGTCGGCAGCACGGATGTGACTCCACTGGTGTTACACACGTTCATAGGTCATGGTAACCACTTTCCATCAGGTGGGTCGTGTGCTTGTCTGCCACATAAGTTGTATAAAAAAAAAATAGGGGCACCAGAAAACCAATGAAACCATGGGCTCTAACGGCTCGCGTCATTGGTAGAAACTGATCTAGCAATAACCGTTAGATCCCGTGGGTAGTTTAATATAAGCTATGATTTGGTGATGGTGCGTCTCCACCCGTCGCGCCCCGCGCGCCCCGCCAAAGAGCCCTACAAACTAATTTTGCATATCCTGATTGCATTGTTATGGTGGCACTTAGCTATTTGTGTATGCTATTTGGGCATTTGTTGTAAATATGCAAATATATACAAACATAATTTACTTCACACAAAAGTATTCGGTATTCTCGATATTTTTAATACTTCCTTTTCGCCATTTATTGTCACATACCATGGAAATATGGAAAATATAGGCAAACATAATTTACCTACTTCACAAAAAGTATTCACTGAGAGGTGTCACATGTGAATTGTCACAATTTGTCTACTGTTAGAGGTACTCTTCTGGCCGTAAATAATTTAAAAAATACTAAATAACTTGTCAATTGTACGTATTTTTTATTTTAAAAGATGTCAAAAATTTCAAAGATGTCAAAGATTTCAAAGATGTCAAAGATGTCAAAAGTGTCAAAGATGTCAGAGATGTCAAAGGTCTCAAAGGTGTCAAAGATGTCAGAGATGTCAAAGATGTCAGAGATGTCAGAGATGTCAGAGATGTCAAAGATGTCAGAGATGTCAGAGATGTCAGAGATGTCAGAGATGTCAAAGATGTCAAAGATGTCAAAGATGTCAAAGATGTCAAAGATGTCAAAGATGTCAGAGATGGCAAAGATGACAAAGATGTGAAAGATTTCAAAGGCGTCAAAGATGTCAAAGATGTCAAAGATGTCAAAGATGTCAAAGATGTCAAAGATGTCAAAGATGTCAAAGATGTCAAAGATGTCAAAGATGTCAAAGATGTCAAAGATGTCAAAGATGTCAGAGATGTCAAAGATGACAAAGATGTGAAAGATTTCAAAGGCGTCAAAGATGTCAAAGATGTCAAAGATGTCAAAGATGTCAAAGATGTCAAAGATGTCAAAGATGTCAAAGATGTCAAAGATGTCAGAGATGTCAAAGATGACAAAGATGTGAAAGATTTCAAAGGCGTCAAAGATGTCAAAGATGTCAAATACGCAAATACGAATAGCTAGGTATGTGAAATGCTACCATTACCTAGATTGCCAATTACTATACCATCACGTGTACCGTGGCTTTGTCTGCTAACATTAATGTACTCATTATTATTTAAGTTTCTAGAATATTCCATAATTATAAAACCCAATTCAGCAACTTTCGCGAACACGTTGCAAACGCGTCCTCCATGTTTCGTAGAAATAAGTGTCCCTATAGATGTTATAGTAGGTTTTTTTAAATAAAAAATCAGTATACAATAAAGTATTGTGAATATAGCTGTAATGTTTATTTTAATGTAATAAATAATTGTAATGTAAATGTGTACTGTGTGTACTAAATATAGTTAAAAAGAACTTTTTTTTAAATGTGCTATTGTGAGCACAATATCTTCTTGTCGTAACCGTATGTATAAAAACATATGATCGTGAATACGTTGCGCATATTATACACGCGGTGTTAGAATTTGAGCGAAGATATGTGATATTGTTTTTTTTCATTTGTAAAAGAAATCATAAAAATCCGTCAAGCCTTTTCCGAGGAGTTGCCAAACACGGCTTGACTGATATTTATGATATTTTTGGTTTAATAATCGAATAAAATTTAAATTTTATATGAATCGGAATGGTATGAAACGAATCCTTGAGATGGCCAATATCGGAACTAATGTTGTCACTGTCAAATGCATACTGTTTTATTGCACATCACAGTAAATGGGGAGGGACAGGCAAAACTAATCTCAGATGGCGCCACCTCCGCCGGTGCTTGTCCTTAAAGTCTAAAATCCTATGTTTCTTACGTCAGAGGTGCTTGTCAATATTGCTGTTGACATTTGCATTAAGAGTATATCATTTTGCTTTTGAATCTGTCAATAAAAACATGCTCCTGCAAGACAATGGCGAATTTAAAAGAAGAGTTGTAGAAAAGAAATGATTCGCTACATAAAAATTATCAGGTTTGAAATTGTCGCTACATATTCTAGCAGATGGATTTGGTATTCGGTTTTGTAGTGTCTCCTTTTGAGCACGATTTGACTTTATTTAAGTGATAGTGGCGCCTTCCTTCAGTGCCCCTGCAAGAAAAATATTCGAATTCGTAACGTAAATTGGCGGGCTTCACACACACACACACACACACACACACACACACACACACACACACACACACACACACACACACACATACACACACACACACACACACACACACACACAGGTTTAACAGTAGGCAAACAACCAATCGCAAATGCTGCGTTCTCTCGATAAGCTACGCGATAAGTTACGAATTCGAATATTTGTCGTGCTCGGGGCACATTTCACAGATTCGTTGGTTCATTCCAGTTCATTCAATGTATTTTCCATTCTTGACACATGTCAAATAAGATGAATGAGATTATAATAATGTTCTGACTAGTTCATGAAGGGTGTTCTTTCTCACTTTAATGTTTATTATTATTTTATTAATATAATTTATTATGTTTTTTGTTGTTATATAATATTACTCGTACCATTATATTTCAAGGACATTCTTTTTTATAAAATAATATATTTCGTTCAAATTGTA
The DNA here is from genome assembly GCA_963662185.1 of Eilema griseolum. NCBI lineage: Eukaryota > Metazoa > Arthropoda > Insecta > Lepidoptera > Erebidae > Eilema > Eilema griseolum. Next base: position 22,997,590 of record OY759243.1, read on the forward strand.
GGTATTTGTACAGTGAATAATACTTAGCTCATTTTTATATGTTTTTCATTGAATCGTCTGTATGTCGAATTAAACAATAATATTATTCCTTCTTTTTGTCGTACTTTTAATTAAACCTTCCAACTCTTGCACCCAATCCCGGTTGTACTGCTAGCTTGCACCGTGATGCCACTACCCTGAGCCGGCCGCCAGAGCATTGTCTACCACGAACCCACTCCTGGAGCGATCCTCGCGGAACAACCCATGGCATCTCGCCGACCGAGTGCGGCTGCACTTGGGGCGGTGACGGCTGTCCGGCAGGTACGCCTCGACGTGACGTGTCGTGATACACGAGCGCCTCCCTAACGCTACTCCAAGGCAAAGTGTTGAATGATGTCCAGGGGCACCGTTCAACACCTTGCCATAGGCGATCGTATCTTCCCCCAGAACCTTCACGCGCATGGTGACATCCACAGTGGAACGCCTCTGACGGATGTTATATTGGGCATCCACTAAAACTGGACCCACTCTAAACAGGTGCGGCGACGAGGCGCTTCAGATTAACTCTTTTAAAGAACTTGCACACCTCATTGAGCAACGCTGCCCGGTAGGCGAACGATGAGTTCACCGAGCGAGGCGAACCTTTCTAAAGAGGACCGGTTTCCGAGTATTTCACATCTTCGAACACAGACCCCGCTTCAAACATGAGCTGAGGAACTCTCTCAGTCAGATTTCGAGAGCGTCTTCCTTTAGAGTTGAGATCCACGCTCAGTCTGGAATGCCATCGGGTCCTGGGCGGTGTTCTTGGCTTTAAGTGACCTAAGTGACCTCGGGCATATCATCGTCAACCTTATTGGGCACCAGACGCGACCGAGGTGGCGGAGTCTTCTGTAGCGAAACAAGTTCCACCGCCCGCGTCGAGAGCAAAAAGTTAATCACGCGTTCGAACAAATCCGGCTGAGTACAAAATATTTATACAAAAGTTTGTAGTGTTTAATTTTTTTTAATAAATACCTATAAATTATATCGTCTTTTTTATTTTACAGTGGTTCTCAATAATCATATCTTTCAACTTTCCTCGACCCCTGTTTCATCTTACCTCAATATGAGGGGAGTTAAAACAAATTGATTAAGAGGGGAAAAAAATTGAATCAGTCCAGGCTGGATTCGAACCAATTAATGATATTACAATCATTTTTAAATGTTGATTTTGAATGACTCCGCCCAAACCATTGAATGAAATTTTATAGCAATGCTGCCAGCCTTCTGGTTACGTTACCGGTCGGTGATGATGCGGAGGAATTCGTGACGCATTATGTATGTAATTTTTATGTTTTATTATTGTATAGGACGCGCCAACTTGACCTCACATCGCCTGATGGTAAGCTAAAGGCAAAGTCTCAGGAAAGAGGGTCACCATTACACACACTAATTGTTACAATGGTGGCACTCAGCTTGGCGGCCATTTTATTTTAGTGTATTTTAGTAGGTACCTACTAATAGTTTTAGTTTTAATTTTCAATTGAATTGTATTTGTATAATAAACAATAAATATAGCATGTAGTATGCTAACTATTCAAATATATTAAAATAGGAAAAAAAAAGAATTATGGCGGCCGAACCCGCGATCTTTTCCTTAAAGGAGGAATGCTCTGAAAACTGAGCCATTGAACCACGTCTGTTATCATCCAAATCTTACTATATATATCCGTGCGCCTGGCGCGCCTCCCCCTTTCCGGGGACGACTTGGGGACTCTGTAGTCCCCACACCCGAGAAGAGGGCCAGATCGTGAGAGATGGCCCTGGGTCGGCCGGGGTGCGAGGGATATGCCTGTCAACCTCACCTTCGGCAAACAAAGCGACCCACAGGCGGCGTGCGTTTTAGTCGGTTCGAGTCCGACATAACCTCCTCCACCGGCTCCGGTGGGGAGGTATCCGTGGGGATTTTCCGCACGTAAAAAAAAAAAACTACATATATCTGTCTTACGGTTTGAAATCCCACCCGAACAGATACGATTTTTTTCCATGTTATACGATTTCAATAGATAGCATACTAAATGCGTTAAAATTTCATTCCAGAGTTGAAAGTTGAAAGTTGACTTCTTTTTTTTTATACAACTTAGGTGGCAGACAAGCACACGGCCCACCTGATGGAAAGTGGTTACCATGACCTATGAACGTGTGTAACACCAGTGGAGTCACATCCGTACTGCCGACCCTGTAAGAACAGAGATTTTGTGCCGTCAGTGTAGAGGACAAAGCAGGACAAGCCTTTGGTCGTCCCACTGACAGCACAAAAACTCTCCAGTGAGCTCTGGCTACCCTACTCACCGTTGGGAACACAACACGAAGTTATTATAACCGCGGTATTCTGTAGGGCGGAGGTACTTCCCCAGTCGGACTGCTCAATTGGGCGGAAATAACGCCGTGTCCTACCTCCTTCTTCCGTTAAGTCGACTTTTCACCACAAAATTTGACACTTATAATTTCTTTGTATTAGGCATTCACAAGCTTAAAGAATTACCTATCGATTAGTACTAATATCATACAATGTTTGACTTGATGCCCACGGCAACTTTCTATCATAGTACCGCTCACCGTAGACAGGGAATTCATCCCCACACATTGCAACCTGAAACGGTACGCACTGTGCGGTATGAAAGAAACTTCATCCCATGCACACTCAAGTTGTGAAAAGAACTCAAGCTCCTACAATATGGGGTTCTTCAAAAGGGGCATTAGGAGGTTGCTTCAGGGTCGGCAGCACGAGTGTGAAGCCCTGGTGTTGCACACGTCCATAGGCCACGGTACTTTCCATCAGGTGGGCCGTGTGTGGCTCGTGTGCGTGTTGCTCTTAAAGGTTGAACCAAACTGTGTTTCCATCTAATGCACTCGTCCAACACTTGGTGTAGACAAATCAATGCAGACACAATCCGCGCATGACAACAAAGCGGGTCATTCTATCAACTTAAGGATTAAGTTTAATGTTTTTTCAAAAGTTATATAATTTAAAGGAACATAGGGCCTCCAACAACATAACAGTCAGCCCTAAAATTAAATGACTTTTATTGTTAAATAAATTTACATTAAATGTTTTATCAGTGGTATGAGAGTCATTGATGCAAATAGAATTGGGGTCCTGATCATCGGGAATTACATTTCAAAATGCTTGTTATGATACAATGAGTGGGTTTATTTTTCTGTAGACAAACTTTAGGAATATTTATATACTAACTGCTTCGCCGTGGTCAAATTATAGCGTGATACAATTATATATCTTTTTCATACAACCATTGTGCTGACAATAACTAACTTATCCCATTCGGTACAATCTTTCGACAGTAATGCGCGTAGGTACCTATACAAGATTTGTCTTGGAACTAAATCGCGAGACAAACGAGTGCTTAGTGAATTTCGCTAGAAAACTCGTCCACTACACTAGCACCATGTGCTGTCTTCAAAACACATTCAAGGAATGTGTGATGTATACCCCGACGTATTTCAGCGATTCATTGACTCTCAGCGCTAAAAACTCTATGTAGGCAGAGCCGGTAGCGGTAAATAGATAAACTTGTTTTTTTTTTCAATCTGAAGCAGATGGTGGATAAAAGTCTGTGTGTTAATGAAACTATGGTTCGGGTGGGAGTTCCAACCCGGCAGTCCCCTCCGGAAACTGATCTGTTTTTCCGAAGTCAAATTGCGATTCCGTGGTCCATCCAGGAGGAGGAACATCTTTAGGCCTTACAGTCTTAGGCATGAATGGAGGATCTTCTTCTTCTACGAAATCGTACATAGCCTTCACGGCATATATCTCCTTGATTAGATTAATTGTATCTTTCAAATCTACATCGTATGCAGTCAATCTCTCATAAATCATCAAATACGTCATAAATGGGTCCTCTACGAAAAATACATTATAGTGCCGAAACCAATGGTCCGAAGGTACAGATCTGTGGCGAATTCTATCATGAATGTAGTAAAGCATCTTCAATTCTTCAGTCCTTATTCTTCTTAACCTGTTAAAAAGATAACCAAGTTTATACCTTTTGTCGTTTCTTATAGGTTCTCTTTGGATTAGCGCTTTAGCGATTTCATGTCTTGTATGTATAATAAATTGAAGATAGCACCGTCTTATCATCCACCGTTTCGTTCTCTCAAAACCATACATACCTACGTCATGGTCATCGGTATCTTCACGGTTGAACCTGACTGGTCGTATATAGGCTCTTCTCATTGCATTTATTTCTTTTGACATTTTGTGATATTGCTGACCAGCGTAATCATGACTAGATTGGTCGACATCCAACTCTCCTGGCTCTGTGAATTTGATGTCATTGTCAAACTTTGGATCTGCGGCATCCCAATCCTGATTACTTGAATCTTTCGATTGTGTTGCGTTTGGATTCCATTCTAATGTGTATTTGGCGGCCGTGAGCACGTCTTCCATTGATGATAGATCACCAAATAATGTCTTCTGGACCTCATCAGAGTATTGTGGTAATGTTTCTGCATTGTTGTAAGGTAAATCTGTAATTTAATGAATCGGTAGGTTTAATAAACTGATTTTATTTTTCCCAGAAATTGTATGAGTATGTTGATATTTTTAAAAGTACACGTCAATTAGAAGTCACCTCACCAAACGGTAAGATGAAGGTAAAACCTCAGTAAAGAGGGTCACCATAACAACATTAAAATCTACGATGTAACGAGGCGGTCCTCTGCGTTACGACCACTTAGAGTACCCGGGGCTGCAGGAAGAAGGAAAAACGTAAGGTCGTAATGAATTCCAGGACTTAATGGTGCGGCAAAGGAAAGATTCACCAAATCGCTCGTTTCTTATTAAATAAATAACTAGCTTAAATAAAAAGTCTTTTCGGAGACTTTGCCAAGACAAGGCGAAGTCAAATTGACGTGTCCTATATAAAAAATAAAAGTAGGTAGTTCTTACTTAATGGTAGCAACAATACCAATAGCCACGTCATCTTTCATCTTAGAATTACTTTTGTATTGAAACGCAATGAAAAATGCATAATTATCGATTAGCACTATTTCATTAATTGGTAACTAAATTGTTTAATAAAAAATAATTGTTTTAGAAATGGTATTTATAAGGTTTATGGAGTATTAAAATATTCTTTTACGTAAGAATATCAAACCGTTCGACTAATACTATAAACTATTAGTTTTTTTATATACCACTTAGGTGGCAGACAAGCACACGGCCCACCTGATGCATAGTGGTTACTATGGCCTTTTTTACCACTTAGGTGTCAGATAAGCGCACGGCCTACCTAATGAAAAGTGGTTACCGTGGCCTATGGACGTGTGTGACACCAGAGGAGCCACACTCGCGCTGCCGACCCTGTAAGCACAGAGTCTCTGTGCCGTCAGTGCATTGGACAAAGCAGGACAAGTCTTTAATCATCCCACTGACAGCACAAATTCTCCAGTGAGCTCTAGCTACCCTACTCACCTCTGGGAACACAACACGAAGTTATTATAACCGCGGTATTCTGTAGGGCGGAGGCACCTACTTCCCCAGTCGGATTGCTCAATTGGGTGGCAAAACGGCTGTGGCCTACCTATTGACACTAGAGGAGTCACACTTGTGCTGGCAAAACTCTAAGACCCTTCTGGTACCCCTTTTTGACGAACCTTACATTGTAGTCGGCTTTGGAGAAAGAACCACAGCATCCATACGTCACTGTTCCTTTAAAAAGTTAAATGTAAAATTAAGTAATTATTTAACGAAAAAATGGACGTAGGGTTCAATCCACAGCTTTTTTTTTTATTTTTTTGAAATTAGAAATCGTTCAGCCGGCATTCGAACCCGCAATCTTTCCCTTACAGGGGGAATTCCCTGACCACTGGACCATCGAACCTTGCCTGAAATCATCCAAATCTATATATATATATATACATTTTTTTTTTGCTCCGCATCCTTTTTTTTTCTTTTTTTTTTTACGTGCGCAAAATCCCCACGGATACCTCCCCACCGGAGCCGGTGGAGGAGGTTATGTCGGACTCGAACCGACTAAAACGCACGCCCCCTGTGGGTCGTTTTGGTTGCCGAAGTTGAGGTTGACAGGCATATCCCTCGCACCCCGGCCGACCCAGGGCCATCTCTCACGATCTGGCCCTCTTCTCGCTCCGCATCCTAATGTTTTATTAAATGAAAGTAGCCTAAGTTAAGGTTATAATATCAGTTATCCACAAAAAGTCTCATCAAAATCGGTCAATTCGTTACAGACATTACTCGAAATAAAGAGACAGAAAGGCAAATTTCGTTCTTGTTATAGATATCGTGTATTTTTTAATACAGTTAGGTGGCAGACAAGTATAGATCCACCGAATGGAAAGTGGTTACCGTGACCTATGGGCGTGTGTAACAACAGGGGAGTCACACTCGTGGTACCGACCTTGTTAGAACAGAAAATTTATGTGCCGTGAGTGCAGAACACAAAATCAGGACAAGCCTTTGGTCTTCCAGTGAGCTCTGATTACCCTGCTCACCGGCGGGACCACAACACGAGGTTATTATAGCCGCGGTATTCTGTAGGGTGGAGCTACTTCCCCAGTCGGACTGCTCAATTGGGACGGCAATACTGTAGTATTCTACCTCCTATAGAACTTCTAGGTACCTCACCACTAACACTTAAACTACATGGTATGGTATTAAAGTTAATTGAATTTTAAGTATTATTACGAATCTTGTATCAGTGGGATGGTCCCAATCTCTTTGGTGTTCATCGACAACTTTAGCCAAGTAATTTTCCAACGTCTGACTGCGGATGCGCTGGAGTCGTAAGGATCTTGTTCATTCCTAGGAGTTTGCACATTTCTTGAAATAGAGCAGACTCAAAGTTCCGTCCTTAGTCAGAGTGGATCTCCTTAGGTGCGCCGTACCGGCAGACCACTTCCTGAACCAGTTTCCTTGCCACAGTGACTGCTTCCTGGTTGGGTGTCGCAAATACTTCCGGCCACTTAGTGAAGTAATCTTGCACTACTATGATGCATTTGTTACCTTATCAGTCGTTGGAAAAGGTCCAGCAACATCAATGGTGATACGTTCCCACGGTGCTCCGACGTTATTCAGTTTCAATTTTCCTTTGCTTCGTGTCTGCGGTCCTTTAATTGAAGCACATGCAGTGCATTTACGGCACTAATCCTCGACATCTTCCCGACAATGAAGCTAGTAAAACCGCTGTCGTACTTTAACTAGGGTTTTCTTAATTCTGAGATGCCCGCCTGTCACCTCTTTGCCATCGTTAGATTCCCATTTCCTGCTGTCCTGTACACGTCGTCTATCAGAGTTAAGCTGTTCAACTGGGCCCAATAACTTTTGGTAGTGGAACTGTAAGCAGATATATCACTTCATTGGGGATTTGCTTCCAAGCTGCTTCTCGTGCAGTATAGGTCGTAGATCATCATTATCATCTTGCGCCTGCTTCATAATGCTTCCGGTCCATTCGTCGTGAAGCCCATTCAACTTTATGACTTTAATCTTTTCACGTGCTTTGTTCTTCTTCACTTTCACGTGCTTGCAATCTGCGATACACGGCCTTTGTGACAAAGCATCAGCATTGCCGTGCCCTTTTCCACTTCGGTGTTCCATTCGGTTTCGGTGTTCTTCGGAGTTCGGTGTCCCGGAGTAGGTGACCCTCCTCCGTTTTCTCGAAGGACACTCTAATTGAATATGGCCCCTTCCTCTACAGGAATAATACGTTGGGACATACCGTGGCTTCCTCTCTCCTGCAACAGCCTCCTTGACCTCTCTGACCTTATCTTGAGTAATAGTGATGGTTGGGGCCTCATAACAACCAGCCAGCGCCCGCCCCGCGGCCCTGGTGACATTTTAGTTTTAACGGAACCTCTTGATCCACTTGGGTCCCGGAGTCCGTGACCCTCCTCCGTTTTTTCGAAGGACACTCTGATTAAATATGGCCCCTTCCTCTACAGAAATAAAACGCTAGGACATACCGTGGCTTCCTCTCTTCTGCAACCACCTCTTTGACCTCCCTGACCTTACTTATTTCGGCATTCTGCCGTACAGTTTCCATCTCGAGAGCATAAGCCAGTGCTTCTTTCAAGGTCTGATGGGAACGCAACTGTACACTAGCTTTCACTTCTGCGTCTCGCATACTGTTTAGGAAGGCCTCCAGCAGAGTGGTCTCGATCATCATGGGTGTCGATGAGTAGGCCCGACGAACGAGTCTTTCAACCTCTACAGCCCATTCCTGGAGGCTTTGACTAGATTTTTGTTTCTTCTCCCGGAGCTGCGCTCGGTAGACATTCTCCAGGTGCTTGTCGCCGTAACGTGTGTCTAAAGCTTCAATCAAAGACCCCAGAGTTTATTTATTTATTCATACTTTATTGTACACACATGTATTACATTTATATAAAAAGATGAGATGTAATGTACAAAGGCGAGCTTAACTCAAAGTTGAGTTCTCTTCCAGCAAACCCGGGAGTGCACAGAGGACTTGCAATACGAGAGGCTAAGTCTAGTGCACTAGTGTAAAATTAATATAAGAAGGTATACAATGTGTATACCCCCGACAATAGGCACAAATATACACATACACATATACACACATATACATATACATACTCACATACATACATACATACATACATACATACATACATACATACATACATACATACATACATACATACATACACACATAAATACATGCATACATAAATAAACACATACATACATACAAATACATATTATGTATGTCTGCCATTGTTGAAAGAGATTATAGGTACGTCTTTTAAAAATATTCAGAGAAGGACTATCGCGTACGGAGTGAGGAAGAGAATTCCACAGTCGTACTGCAGAAACTGTGAAGGAATTGTCGTAGCAAGTAGAACTATGCGAGGGAGTTCGAAGTAAAAGACGAAGTGCGACAGGGCTTACGCGTACAAGGAACTCAAAACGCTCACGAAGATATGAAGGGGAAGAGTTCTTCAGGCGGCAGGTTTTCCAGTATGATAAAGGCATCTCCTCGTAATGCAAGTGTCAAGGCCATAAATGGCTCCTCGTTGCTCCAGGCTTTAGTTTTTGCCAATATCTCGAATTGGTACTTGAAGGCTGTCCACGAGGAAGTTCCATCAAGTTGTGGTAGGTCAAACTTTGCTGATGATGATGAGGTCACGGTAACAGGTCCGCAGGCTTCTATCCTGACGATCTTCTTTTCGAGAACTTGCTAGCGATCGTCCATGGTTTCGGTCTTCAAAGCCACTTCATTACTCAGCATTTAAATAATAAATATTCCACGACATTCACGACACTCTTGCCTGGAGGCCTGGATGTCTTGCCTGGAGGCCTACATCTCTTGCCTGGAGGCCTGCATCATCAGCTGCATATAAGACTGCATCTCTTGCCTGGAGGCCTGCATCATCTGCTGCATAGAAGCCAGCAGCGTCATCATGTTGGTATCTGACGAGGTTCCATCTAGTGCTGCCGTAGTTGCCGACTCATCACAAACTAGACAATTAAATCACTAGTACACACAGTACTCTTCAACAGTTCCAGTCGCTCCGTAGTTCACAGTAGTCCACAGTCGTTGCTCAGATCGCAGGTATAATCTTCGGTCGCTTAAGCTCGCTGTGTTCGTTATCGATCTCAAAGATAGAATGAATGGTGTCGCTATGCGTGCGTGTTTTATACCTCTCAATTAGGAGGGTCGAATCATCTAGAAAAGCGACCTTTGAGTTCATTCTCGATATTTACCTATTGTTATAGAAAAGAGTAGGTACTCGTAGGTAGGTTATGACTTTGTGTTGACGATTCTAGAATTTACTACGCCAAAATAGAGTAGAATACCTCGCCACTGAAAATGCGTTTTTATTTCTTGAATATTCGATTACTAGTTTTCGAGATATCTATGTCTAGTTCTAGTGACTGAAGTCCACTGAGTCGTGCGAAGCTATTTCTTTGTGTAATATTACAAGGCACATCTGGCATTGCCGCGTGGTTTCCGGCAGAGTGGAATTAGGGGCACGCACCCCATCTCTTCACATGCGGTGTCGTACAAGGCGACTAAGAGCCGGCGCCCACTGCCGTCATGGCACGGCGTGGCATGGCAAAGGATTTTATTACTAATCAAGTTATTTTGAATCTTATTTCAGTGACTTGGGAATTCGTTTTACTTTATTTCGTCAAACAATGCTGTGGCAGGCCGTGGCATACCGCGGTATGTCGCGACGTGTCACGGCGGTGTCGTAACGGTAGTGAACGTGGCCGCTAGCTACGATTGGGTTCCGCGCGGGTTCCATCCCCACTCGGTGCAAATATTTGTATGCATGAATATGAATATTTGCATTGGTCCGAGTGTTTCTATCCTACTAATATTATAAAGATGATAGTAAGTATGTGAGGATGTTTATTAGTCTTTCACGTAAAAAACTACCGACTGGATTTAAATAAAAAGTATTTAAAAAAATAAGAATAATTTATTTCCAGAACAAGATTTTAACATTCGCATAGATTTTCCCGATGTCCCCACACTAGGCAAGCCTGTCCTGTGGGTACCGTGACGTTTTCCTTATTTAATCTCAGTGCTCGGTCATAAGTTTAATTTAATCACACTTAAAAAAGCTAGAAGATGAGACAGGTAATGGCTGTGTAATAAATGTAAATAAAAGTTGTATACTTATATAACTTGTACATATGTAAATATATATATTTTGCATGTATATAAATAAATAATTCTATTCTACGGGGAACCACCGCTGTAAAAAAATTGTTAGAATCGATAAATACTCAAATACAATAAGAACCGCGGTAGCCTAGTGGTATGGGTAATGACTGCTGAGACAAGATCTCGGGCTCGATCTCAGGTTTTACCATGGCACACATCAATAACTTTTCGATGCTTTTCGAAGTTATGTGTGTATTTATCGCAGGTTTATAAGTGCCCGGTTAATGGCAATAAGCTCGCCACCTATTACACCTATTACATTGAGACCTAAACATAAACTGGCGAAATGTGGGTGCTAGCACCTCTGCCTACCCCTTCGGGTATATAGGCGGGAGTTTATGTTATGTTAATGTTACAATAAACACAATTTATTGCCATCACAAAATAATTGTGCTGCACAATACGCGTCTTTTGAGTGTCTTTTGAGGATATCACCGGGTGCTCAAATCTCCTTAATCATAGATTATATGAAAGAAAGAAAGAGAAAAGAAAAATATTTTATTCAAGCCCCACACAGTGGGCACCCGATCCTCGCGCAGTAGTGTCGAAGCTCTTGTTTTTTCTTTCACGCCCTGGTTCCAAGATAGATGGCGGCAGGCATATAATTTACAAAATAAATCTTTCGTTGAAGGTAGCTTTCCTGGGCAGGGAACCGTTCTTTATGATCTCCATGGCGATTTCATGGTTCTTAGTTATAAGTTCCGCGAGTACTAGCACATCCATCCACAAATTCAGCTGCCTTCTATTATACTCAACGATTTCCCCCATAGGTACTCTCATTAATGTTGCCGTTCTACTTGCCATGCAAGCATGAAAACTCCTGAAGCTAATCTTAGCAAGAAGTTTCGCGGCGATATCAGCTTTGTTAGTTAGAAACCCCATTCTGTATACTGCCGACTTGCGATATCTTTCCCTATAAATTTGCATTACAATCATTCTGTTCCTAGCTTGATATATGGCCTGCCTCATCAGGTCATATATTCGATTTCTGTTGTAAAAGTAATCGTACCAAAACCTGCTCATTCTTTTCGGTGGCATCCATCGTACAAAACGTCTTCCGTCCACTGGGTATGAGGTTTTAGGGAGATCCTCACTGATACGGAGGTTGTAAACATCGTCTGTTTGGTCCAGGGCGTCGAACATCATATCTAACTGCTCCTGATCTGATAGTTGAGCTCCGTCATATTTCTTTTTCTTGTCAACAGTTTCCCAAACTTTAGATGGGTTATATTTACTCATATATTCTCTAAAGTTGAAGTTTTCATGTGTAGGATCCAGATAGCCCCCTGGTTTAGTGTTCGTAACTGGAGTTCTGCTGCCTACAAGCTCGATAGATATAACAATTATAATTATTGGAACGGTATTAGAAGGAACTTCGTAATTTGTCAACATTTTTACATTTAACTATTCTTTTTGAACGGAAAATTTATTTTTCGTCAAAATATTGGTAGTTAAAAAGGCGTAAAATTTTATTACATTAATAATATTTTAATTAACTAGATTTTAAGTAAGGTGTAAGAATGTATTTCTAAGTAGGGTCACCACATTTCTACTTAATTGTCTTAATAAAAGGCGACTAAGGGATGGGGGCACACACAGCCGATGATAGAGAGATCGCTTGGCGCCCCGTGGGATCTAAAATCATAGGACCGAAATGTGGGTGTTAATCTGTTAGATGATGTGATGACGATGATGGATTGGCGTAATGATTGTTGAAGCACTCGTGGCCAGGTATGCTCCCAGTCTCTCTAGACAAGAGGCAATTCGGAGGCCGTAATATAGAATAGAATGACCAATTAAATTTTAAACTTTCGCGTTCCATGGTAAATATACCATAATGCTTACGGGAATTAACGCGATCATAGTATAGGTACATAATATAGCTTTGATTTGTCTGACGTTTCGATCAGTTTATACCGGCAGTGGCTCAGTGGTGCACGCTCGCCGTCTTAGAGTCCGTGAGGTAGTAGGTTTTTCATCTATCCGTACTTTCTTGATATTTTTCATATTTTCTTTTCGCCACTGTCACATACCATGAAAATATGGGAAATATAGACAAACATAATTTACCTACTTCACAAAAAGTATTCACTGAGAGGTGTCACATGTGAATTTACACATTTTCTGTACTGTTAGAGGTATGTCGCACAATACCTAAAACTAGGCATTCTACGAATATCTGAGCTGATACGTCACTGAATAAATGCAACAAAATAATGCCGTAAATGAATGTTATGAGCGCTGAGTTAACCATGTCGGTATCCTGATTGTCTGATACTGAATACTGATCTGATTGCTGTATGGGGTTTCCCCCAGTGGCCTCCAACCTCCCCTATAGCCACCCCGAGCCTCGCTTAACTGGTCTGATTCTGGTCAATCTGGTTCTGACCACTGTTCGCAAACAGTCCGAATGCATCGGTTACTGGTCTGATCAATCTGGTTCTGATCACTGTTCGCAAACAGTCCGAATGCATTGGTTACTGCTACACAGTCAATGTGGTCAAATCTGATAATGCATGCACTGAGATATAGTAAACTGACTTACTGATGTTACTCCTGCGCCGACCCGAGCGATAATGCCACAGCGAGCGCGCCCGCTCGCTTCTACCGTCACTCCCTAAACGGACGTGACGTCACCCGACTCAAGCTATAACTAAATATCTCTTCGCATCCGCGACAAGGTACTCTTCTGGCCGTAAAACATTAAAAACACGCTTTTAGCACGCACTGAAAATTACAAAATATTTCGGACATTTAGTTTGATGACTCAAGAGTTTTCCCTTTGCCAAATCTTCATTTTTTTTATACCACTTAGGTGGCAGACACGGCACACCTGATGGAAAGTGGTTACCGTGGCCTATGAACGTTTGTAACGGGAGTCACAGTCGCGCTGCCAACCCTATAAATATAGAGTTTCTGTGCCGTCAGTGTAGAAGACAAAGCAGGACAAGCCTTTAGTCTTCCCACTGACAACACAAATTGTCCAGTGAGCTCTGGCTACCCTACTCACCGCTGGGAACACAACACGAAGTTATTATAGCCGCGGTATTCTGTAGGGCGGAGGTACTTCCCCAGTCGGACTGCTCAATTGGGCGGAAAAACCTAGTTTAAATTTATTACAATTATTAAATATATTATACTAAAACAATACTTCTAGTGTAAATTAAAATAAATTTATAGCTATTTTATGTTAACATTCGTTTTATTAAATGACATGATATCAAAAAAACGGAACGTCTGTATTTGGTGTTGCCACTGCGCTTACATATAAGTTCTGTATAGTTATGTGTCAGATAAAATTACATTGTGAAACGCAAAATTTCTTATTCAGAACTTTTATACCCCGAATAATACATGTGTGACATAGGTTTATCTGTACATTGTGAAACAGACCCTAAGTATATGTTTGTAAATAGTTCAAAAACAAGTGTCCCGCTGAGTTTCTTGCTGGAGTCTTCTCAGGTTGGGGCCGCGTTTCGAGTCGGTGGTCCAAGTGCTAAACTAGTTTTCATATTAATCTATACAACGGTTCGGAACTTTCTATTTCTGCCGACGTTTCGGATGCGTTGCACCCGTAGTCACGACTTGACTAGTCTTTAAATTTCCTTTTGGATTGACGTTTTGTAAGTTCCGATTGAATGGTCTATGCAGAATAAATGATTTTACACTTTGACTTTGTCAAATATGTCAAATCAATTCAATTCTTATTGAATGGCTTCTGTGTTTTTTTTTATACCACTAAGCACACGGCCCAACTTTTTTTTTTTTTTACGTGCGCAAAATCCCCACGGATACCTCTCCACCGGAGCCGGTGGGAGAGGTTATATCGGACTCGAACCGACTAAAACGCACGCCGCCTGCGGATCGCTTTGGTTGCCGAAGGAGAGGTTGACAGGCATATCCCTCGCACCCCGGCCGACCCAGGGCCATCTCTCACGATCTGGCCCTCTTCTCGGGTGTGTGGGGACTACAGAGTCCCCAACTCGTTCCCGGTAAACGGGGAGGCGCGCCAGGCGCGCCGCCGCCGCGGCCTGCTTCTGCCAGGGTGCCAGCCGGCTCCACCTGTCCCCCCCAGGCCGGCGCTCATGGGGGGCGGAGGTCGTTCATCGACCTCTGACGCCCGAGTTGCATTCGTACGCGGACAGCTTGGCTTGCGATCCGTTGTCGCTACCGCTGCCGGTCCCGCCCCGCCTCCTCCTTCACGAGCATTACTTGCTCGCAGAAGGAGACGCCGGCCGCCCACGCATCCGCGCAGCGGACCATCGCGGCGAGCAAGGTGGAGAGCGTGAGAACCCTCACTCCCAGGGCCGCCACAAGCTCCCGCCTCGGCGTCTCCCACGCCGGACACTCAGTGAGCGTGTAAGGCCCTGAGTCCTCGCTCGCGACGCAGCGCACACGGCCCACCTGATGGAAAGTGGTTACCGTGGCCTATGGACGTTTGTAACACCAGAGGAGTCACAGTCGCGCTGCTAACCCTGTAACTACAGAGTTTCTGTGCCGTCAGTGTAGAAAACAAAGCCCTTAATCTTCCCACTGACAGCACAAATTCTCCAATGAGCTCTGGTTACCCTACTCACAGCTGGGAACACAACACGAAGTTATTATAGCCGTAGTATTCTGTAGGGCGGAGGTGCTATCCCAGTCGGACTGCTCAATTGAGCGGAAATACCGCCGTGTCCTACCTCGTATCAATTGTGTTGCCACAACTTGCCAATGTGTCAAATATGTCAAATAGGCAAACACGAATAGCCAAGTGAGTTTTGGCGCCAACGCGAAGAAGTGTGGTTGTATAAAAATGGTGGATTCTTAGACATAACGTCTTTGACAACGCACACAAGTGTAGGAAAGTGGTATATTACAGTGAATTGTGACTTTTCGTGTTGGTTCCTAATCTCCCTAGGGAGCTTCTAGTATCATCCCTACAACTTTATTGAGGCAGCAACCATCTCATTGATCGTTGATATTATCACCATCATCATTACTAACAATCATTCTAGAAGAAATTAAAAAACATGACAGTGGCTTTCTGCCGCGTGGATTCCGGCAGAGTAGAAATATGGCCACCCCATCTCTTCTCATGCGGTATCGTACAAGGCGACTAAGGGATAGGGCTGTCTAACATCAGACAGATATATACAGCACAGACTCAGCCTCAGATGCATGACTCGAGTCAACAATAGTGCCCGGAATACGGCAATAGGCTCACCCCCTATTACGTGGGACCGAATAAAATTATTGGTGAAATATGGGTGTTAATTCATCTCTGCCTAACCCTCCAGGGATAAAGGCGTGATTATATGTATGTATGTATGTATAGGAGAGTGGCTAAATGCTCTGCAAGAGGCCAAACAAAGACAAAAATAAAATATAGCCATGTGAAATGCTGCCATAAGGGGACAGTTCAGTGAAGGTTCAGTGGGTTGACCTACCTAGGGGAGTACCATTCGGATGGGTAACCACTTACCGGTATTTCATCACATCACTTTCGTGGTTCCAAAGGCATGTTTGGTCCCGACAGCCAATAGTCATTAAGTCAAAAACAGTCATTAAGTTTATTTTTATGCCACTTAGGTGCCGGCCCTGTAAGCATAGAGCCGTCAGTGTAGAAGACAAAGCAAAAGGATTTAGTCTTCCCACTGACAGCACAAATTCTCCAGTGAGCTCTGGCTACCCTACTCACCGCTGGGAACACAACACGAAGTTATTATGGCCGCGGTATTCTGTAGGGCGGAGGTACTTCCCCGGTCGGGCTGCTATATTGCGCGGAAATACCGCTGTGTCCTACCTCTATCTATCTCTCTGGACCTCAAATACGGATACGACGGTACTTATGCAAGGACAATGATGATTTAATTCATCGATATTATCCAGCCAGGCTCCATGAAGTGGCGGTAGTGAACGCGGCCTCCTCGCAGGAGGCGTGAGTTTGATCCCCGGTCAGTGCATATACATTTCTAATAAGAAAAATCGAAAAATTTTGGTTTTCCAAGTTTAATTTGACACAAAAGAGTTTTCATTCCTTGAAAAAAGTCACTGGCAAAGTAGCCGGCAGTTTGGCCATTACGGAGGTAAGCGAAATTGTAAATTCAAATTTAGAATTTCTATTTGTTTATCTTAAAATAAATTCATCATTGTTTTGAGACAAATGTTTTTTTTTAATTATTTTTTTATATAGGACACGTCAATTGGACTTCGCCTTGCCTGATGGTAAGCTGAAGGCAAAGTCCCAGAAAAGAGGGTCACCATTACTCACACATACCGTGTGACAATGGTGACACTCAGCTTGACGGCCTCATCATATGCTTTTTCACGCCTCGCTTAAAGGACCCGGGACTGTAGGAAGAAGGAGGTTTTTAGAGTTGGAATACATCTCACCTTTGTAACTAAAAATACATAAAACGACTTTATTTGCTTACTGTCACTTTGGGACGTCTGAAAAATAGTTTTTTTATACTACTTAGGTGGTAGACAAGCACACGGCCCACCTGATGGAAAGTGGTTACCGTGGCCTACGGACGTTTGTAACACCAGAGGAGCCACACTCGCGCTGCCGACCCTGTAAGCACAGAGCTTCTGTGCCGTTAGTGTAGAATACAAAGTCCTCCGCCTCCTTCATAGCTTTTTTTTCTACAACAATAGATACTTCGCCCGCAGAAGCCGCCCAAATGGTGTCATTGCTGAATACTGGACTTTGCCAGCGTGTTGTGTCTGATAGATTGCATCTAGGTCCTCTGTTCAAAGAGTATGCATGAATATAGATATTTGCATTCGTCTGACTGTACCTCAGAAAGCACGTTAAGACTTTAACATCTATGGTAGTTGGAGTAGGTACTCAAAAATCCGACTAGTCTACAGAACTTCGTCAGATGGCAGTCGCTTCACGGAAAGCCGTCCCCAACCGTGTTGAGAAAAGGCTTAGAGAATGATGATGATTATGAGTAGGTAAGTATATACCTATTGAATTATATGAAGTCACGCTTTCGGCGTTCGTATACCGAGACCTCATGTATTATTTGAATAGAAAGAAAACTTGGTCAAACATGATCTAAGCCCGTCGATATATGCTGTTACTTTCGCTCTAACTGCGACGTGGTGCATTCTCTCTCATTCTATCGCGCCCCAGAAATGGCAAAGATTATTTAGGGGCGGTTTTTAGTTTTGTACCTACAATCGCCTCTCAAGTGAATATACTCTGGGTTAGGACAGAGTGGCTTTAACTCTGTTTGTATTTTTTTTATAAAGTTCACGTTATGATTTCTCCTGGCCTGATGGTAACCTGAAAGTAAAGTCTCAAGAAAGAGGGTCATCATTGCGGATGCCAACAGTTGTCATGGTGGCCCTCAAGTTGATTGGCCTCATCAGATGCTTTTTCACGCACCGTTTAATAGACCTGGGACTGTGGGAAGAAGAAAACACGTGAGCTCGTAAATAATTCCAAGATTTTATGGTGCGGCAAATACCTCTAGTTCCTTTCTAGATATAAACTCTTTATAGACACACATCTAAACTTCCTAGATATACATTAAAAATCATTAATATTAGCTTTGCTTTGCTATTTATATTTATGAAAAGTATGCCATTAGTCATAAACTGACTTATAACATTTAAAAAAACTGTTAAAGTGCAAGCCAGATTCGCACACAAATGGGTTCTGTACCATTATTTAGCCCTCCTTAAAATGATGTTAATTGTACGGGAGCTTCCCTTAAATATTTTATTTTGTGTTCAATATTTGTTGTTATGACGGCAACATACTTATGTCATATGTAAAAAATTTAACTGTAGGTATGCTGTTGCATCTTAATAATACGTTCTGTTTTTACCCTGTAGGTACAAAACCCGAAAAAAATGTGTACAGGAAAATGACCTATCTTCACGCAACACCTTCACACTCTGTGACTCGTAGTATCCGATCGTAGGGGTTTCCTACCCCTCTAGCCAGTGTACCGAGGCGCGATTATATGACCCGACGTGCCGTGTTGCCGCTTAAAAAATAAACACGAAAAAAAATGTAGGCTGAATATAAAAAAAGTATTACTTTCATGCGATGTGAATGCAAGCACGCAACGAAAACGCACGACAATTACCGAGTGTTATTTTTGATTGACAAAAAGTAGGTACTTAAAAGTTTTTACTTTTGTGATTGTGGCTTGTGTAAATATAGTTCGGAGTAGAAATTATTTTGGAGAGTTCCGTGTGCGGTTTTCAACTGTAATTACAGCAGGTAAGGTTAGGTTATATTTACATCTCTTTTTAGTTACGTGTATAAAATACTCTTTGACAGATTCGAACTTCCTTCAACAACTTTTATACCTGTACACTTAATAATTTATTTAGAGAACCGTGAATTAATATTAATTTTGGTTTCCTTAAACTATAATAGATATTCTCAGTGAGTGAATTTATATGTGTCCACATTGTGTAGATTTATTTTTTAACTATAAGTAGGTATCAATTGTCCAATTATAAATTTCAATGGTGATTTTTTTTAATTGTCAAAAAAAAGAAAACTGAAATAACTATGATTTTTGTAAATAACTGTAACCTAATGCGACTTTGACCAACCTTTGTGGTGATTTTTTTGCCTTTAAATTACTTGATATTTTTTAAATGTAATTATACTGATACCCGCTGAGGCTGGATTTTATTGAAGAATCTGAACGTCTATACTTATTATCAATATAATATATTAAATGATTATTTAGGTAATATAATATTATTATGTTTATTAATTAATCAATTAATAATAAAAACTAGCCAAGTACCATTCCGACCCGCACTCAGAAAGTTTCGTACAAAATTGTATATTTTGATTGCGTTGACAAGATAATAACGGTACAGAAACTCTGTGCTTACAGGGTCGCCAGCGCGAGTGTGGCTTCTTTGGTGTTACACACGTCCATAGGCCACGGTAACCACTTTCCATCATGTGGGCCGTGCGCTTGTCTGCCACCAAAGTGGTATAAAATAATAATAATAATAATTTCAAGACGTTACAGACTTTTGAGGATGCCGTAAGGTGAAACCGATCATGTCTAATAAATATTAAAAGTACAAGTGAGTTATCAATATGTGTAACGAGTGAATTATTCATTAATTATTACGCTAATGTTCGAAGACTTTACACTCTTTATCCTAAACTAGCTGACCCCCTCTGGTTTCACTCGTGGCATATTTTAAAACCTCATATCAAAATTATGTATGTACCTAGTATGCGGGGAAAATTTTTTAAACGTCTACCCACCATTACATTTATTATGAACGGTTAGGCTGGCGACACACCACACTCACTATGTCAGTTTTTAACGGCACTGTGCTTTTTGGTTTTAGTATCTTAATCACTGGATTCCACGTTCCGGATAGTTTGAATCCATCTTCCCTATTGAAATATTTTCATTTTTTGATTTCAATGGCTTCACGCACAGTCCGTGAATAGTAGTGGCGATCAGTGGAGAGGACTTTGGGTTGATGAAGCTCAATCCAGTGATTAGTACCCGACTCAAGATGTTCTGCTACTGCAGATTTGTTTCGGGTGCTGCAACGCATCCGAAACGTCGGCAGAAATAGTAAGTTCCATGATTTAATTGCGACAAGTCCCAGACCGTTGTATAATTATGAAAACAAACAGTTTTTTAATATTATTATAGATTCGTGGTAGCCTAGTGGTATGGGTAATGGACTTCTGAGACAAGGTCTCGGGTTCGATCCCAGGTTTTACCATGGCACACACCAATGACTTTCGATGCTTTTCGAAGTTATGTGTGTATTTATCGCAGGTTTATAAGTGCCTGGTTAATGGCAATAGGCTCGCCACCTATTACATTGGGACCTCAACATAAAACTAGCGATATGTGGGTGCTAGCACCTCGGCCTACCCCTTCGGGGATATAGGCGTGAGTTTATGTTATGTTATTATAGATTCGTTTCCGTTCAGTCGGTCTGGTCTACACACAGAACTGCAGTGGAAGCTCCAAGCGATTGCAATATGGGGTTCTTCAAGAAGGGCACTAGGTTCTTACAGGGTCGGTAGCTCGAGTGTGACTCATCTGGTGATGCACGCGTCCATAGGCCACGGTAACCACTTTACATCAGGTGAGCTGTGTACTTGTCTGCCACTTAAGTAGTATAAAAAAAAACAACAAATAGGCCAAAGCCTCCCAATTTATTCACAGTTCCATTTTATAAAGCGAAATATAAAAGTTATTTTTTATGTCGCACCACTTCGCACTCATAAGAATTAATTCAACAATGATTTATATATACTTTACGATGGTTTTATTGGCAGATAGCCAGACAGACAGACCTACATTCGCACAAAACTTGTACTTTATGTGATACTAAGGGAATAGTTTATTGAGGTACTAATTGTGTCACCCGGTTTATCTTTGAAGGACTGAAAGAAAAATAAAATCACTTATACGGCGGTGAGTAGGGTAGCCAGAGCTCATTGGAGAGTTTTCGTGCTGTCAGTGGAAAGACCAAAAACTTGTCCTGCTTTGTCTTTTACACTGACGGCACAGACACTCTCAATGCTTACAGGATTGGCAGCGCGAGTGTGACTTTCTCGGTTTTGCACATGTCCGCCACGGTAACCACTTTTCATCAGATCGGCCGTGTGCTTGTCTGCCACCTAAGTGGTATAAAAAATAAATGGTACGTCATCCCTGTGGTAATGAAGAAAGAATACAAGTATAACCACCCCATCTCGTCCGACGGGTGTCGTAAGAGGCAACTAACGGCAAAATAGCAAAATGCGAGAGAAGGAAAACTCGAAATAAAACCCTGTGCCAACCCGTATGGCCAGCGTGGAAACAGTAGGCCAAAGCCTCCCAATATTGGGAGAGGCCTATGTACAGCAGTAGATTGCGATGTGCTAATTGATTGATTCATGGCAGTTATGCACACGACCCAATTGATGGAAAATTGTTACTATGGTTTATGGAACTGCAACAGCAGGGGAGACACACTCGTGCTGTCAACCCTGTAAGAACTTTCAAATGCCCTCTCCAAGCGACTAGAATACTACCCTAATATAGAGACCACAGCAGGGAGTTCATTCCATCGCTTAAGCGTGAGATGAAGTTCTTTTTATACAGCACATTATGCATCATTTCCAGTTTTAACGTGTGAGGATGCACTACTTACCTCTGAGGAACAGAGCGATGATGTAGATATCTCAATTTCATCATGTACCTATGTGTCTCGGCTGAATGAATTATTTTTTTATTTTTTTTCAATCGGTCTGAAGCTTGCGCGGTGTAGAAGCCATACAATTCTTGGCGTCAATCTTTACAAATCCTCTCAGTCCGAACGGGTTCACGGAGGAGTAGAAAAGCAGATAGTCAGAGACAGAATTAGACATTTATGGGGCCTTTTAACTGTTTTTCTACTCTCTCTGTATCTTGAATAAAATATTTACTGCACCATAATCATATATCATTCATCAAAATTAGTTCTAAGTTGAAAGAAAAAAAAAACAAAACGACATTTAAAACCTTTTATTTATTTATGCAAGAAATGAACTCTCTGGAATTTGATCAAAGTATTATCTACATGCTATATCAAAAATTTAATCACAAAACATTACTTAGATATAGCCCCATTGTATAAAATCATCGACAATGCCTCGGAATCGTTCTGTGAATCTGCTGTCTACTTTAAATTTCAATTGAGATAATTCTTGGGTAGTCACGTCAGGAGCTTCCTCCTCGAGAGCGAATAAAAACGGAGCATAAAATATGTTGACTATAAGCCCAAAATCCAATTTCTCCTTGTACACACTTTCGAATTCCGTCCGAGGGAAATATTTCTCGATATCAATGCCAAACTTCTGGAGGAAGGCTTCCATAGATCCAAAATATAGTTCCTTGAGGTGTGCCAGGTGTTTCGTCCTAAATTCTTGATCTGTTCCATGGAATATGAAGTACACAAAATCTAATATTGGACATCCATAGTGCAGGATTTGGTAATCTATTGGTATCACCTCAGCTAATTTTCCATTCTAAAAAAATAAAGTTTGATTAAAATCTATTTTAATAATGTTTTAACTTAATACGATAAAATTGTTTATCGTATGTATTACTATCTATTAGCCTTATTGTACATGTGAAAGTTACTTTATATGTCTGTCTGTTACGCTTTCATGTCTAAACCCTAATATTTTTTAAAATTTATATTATTTATTGTACACAAAGCACATTTAAATAGAAATAGTGAGCCAACTCAGTGCACCAGAGGACAAGATAACTTTTAGCACTTAATTGTCATTCATTATAAGCGTTAACTATTTTTTAAATTAAAAAGTATACAGAGCTTTTAACTCTACTACCCTCTAAGTGATTGTTGTGATGTTGTACGTAATTGTTGACGATTCAAAAAGAGTGGTTTCTTACTGTTAGATACTTTCTTTACCGTTATTTTCAGTTACGGGCTGTAACTATTTTCTTGTGAATCTACCTGTTAATATAGTGACAGAGTAGAATATGGACCAACTCATCTCTTCCCGTGCGGTGTTGTACAATTCAACTAAGGGATAGAGCTGTTTAGCTGTTCAGACAGATATATAATTATATACCTGCAGCACAGACTTAGGTGCATTGCTTGAGTCAACAATTGTGCCCGGAATCGCACGTAATAGGGTTACGTGGAACCGAATTCAATTATTAGTGAAATGTGGGTGTTAATTCACCTCTGCCTAAAGCGTGATTATATGTTTGTATGTATGTAATATACTGACATTAGTCATGGAATTCATAAATTTTACTTTAATACCAAAATTAATAAATATGCCTATCTGACTTCGAAACATTTATAAGAAACTTACAAGTTCTTTAGCCATGATATTATTTAGCTTATAATCTCCATGGCAGAGGGTCCGAACAACATTTTCATCTGTCATATATTTAGGATAATCGGCAGCTTTATTTAGCAACTTTTCTTGAACAGACTCTTTGACTTCAGGAGTTAAGCAATTGATTGAAAAGTCCGCCATATTTTTCACAAATGCATCCCATTTCTCACAAAAATTATAAGGCTGTTTTTTGTTCACAACTTCTTTCGCAAAATATTCTGGTTTTTTGTCTTGTATCACGAAAGACAAACCATGGAACTTGGCGAGCTCTTTTATACATTTTTCCGCATATTCTAATGAATAAACCTCCATTCGGTTATATAATTTAAAACCTCTCTTTCCTAAGTGTTCAAGAATTATAGATTTCGGATTATATTCACCAAAGTTGTAAGCCATTTTAAATCTTTCATCATTAGGAATATTGGCTTCATCTTGAAGTTCTTTAAAAATATTATTAAGTTCTGTATACACCCAAGCTTCTGTTTTGAAGATGCCCGGTACAGAATATATAGGTATTTCAAAATTTTCAACAATATTTTTGACAAATATGTTTATTTCTCTGTCCTCACCTGCTATTTTTCCTTTTAAATCGATTTCATATAAAACACCCATGTAGCTACCGCCACCTGTTGATATTTTATTGACAACTGTTTCACAGTTCAGAAATCCTTGGTTTTTAGCTATTTTTGCTATAGGTTCTTCTAAATTTTGCGGTAATTTATCTGATAAATGTTTATTTTCGAGTTCTTGTTGGTTTCCCTCCATTATGTTTTAGTTAGATTAATATATCAAAAGCAAAGTTAATATTATCGATATAGGTATAATCAAAATAACCTTCACAGCGTCACAATAGATGTCACAAAATTATACCGTATTATTAAAGTGTACCGACACGCAGTAATCACAATTACCTACTACAAACACATCAAGAACGATAAAATGATAAAAAAATGGCGTGATAGTATAAAAAGACACGTCACGACGCGAGGCGGAACGTGAGTCACTGCCGAATGTTTTGTTGTTGGAAACAGTGTTGCCCGTTAATAGATATTTTTACCAAATAAAGTAGTGAAATAAATATGTGTATTTCACTACTTTATTTTTTAACTTTTAACTAGTTTCGAAACAAGACATACCAAAAGGTTTATATAGACTGTTTTTTTGTTATAAAGAATATTTGCAACCGCAATTACTAATATTCCTTCTAACCCCTCCAACTAAGCTAAATTGCTTGTGCTAGGAGTGGGTTCACGTCAGTAATGTTAGTATTACTAACTTATTATCTACTGCAGTAGGCAGTAGATAATAAGTTAGTAATAATAATATAATATATATATATTATATATATATAAATGTATAATAATTTAGTATTTACTACCTTAGTAGGCAAAGATGTAATGTGAAAGTACATGTGTTTACATAAATAAAAAAAAAATATACTTATTAAATATATTATTTTTAACTTAAGCATATTTTCACTTAGTACATGAAGAGTAATGCGTCATTATTCAAACCAAAAATAACCAATTTTTTCCACTAATTTAGGGAAAGAACTTTGGAACTGGCATCATTAGCTGCGTGTCGCTTATCGGGTTCTGTTCGGTAATCTCCGGAGTGCTTCGGTTACCACCGCGTTCTCTAACATTATCACAATAAAAATCACATGATAGAGTTAAGGTTTGATTCCGAAGACGACCGCAAACGACAACTGCAGATGCGGTGCTGTACTGTGCCGTGCCGGTACCGTGAAATACACTTGCTATAATAATTTTGTTCATGGTTTTAATTCATTGCAGCTTCTCAATAGAATCGTTTATCTATATCTAAGTTTAACTGGCAATGTATGTGAAGAGATGAGACGTCATCCGAACGCACAGAAATATTCCATAGAAATAAAAGAAAACATTAACACATATTTTCTTTTTTATAAATACATTACTTCTTAAACTTCGATTCGGATTAACGGTATCCTTTAGAAGCCGCAATTAATTAAAGCCATAAACCAAATTATCATATCAAGTGTATTTCACAGAATGATATTCACCGAATCATACCTTTAGGTTACCGATAAATCTGAAAAGATAAAAATCTGATTTAATTAAATTTTATCAATAACTAGACCCTGCTTCGCCCGTGGTATACTTTGAAACGCCATACCTAAGATTTAATATGTATATGCCCGCAATTTTAATTAACATGTTTAGTTATTACTCCACTCCCTTTGTTAGTAGCGTGATGATATGTAGCCTGAAATCTTCTTCAATAAACGGGCTGTTCAAAACAATTTATTTTTAATTAGAACTTTTACTCTCAAGATCAATATGTCAATAAGTATGTCATTTGTCGAAAACGCCTAACAGATTTCAATAGCAATTTGTCAACGTGTGGAAAAAGGAGAATAGTTGCAATGAAAGCGGCTTCAGGCGCGTTTTGTGGTGGTCATAGATAATTTTGTGTTACAAATTATGGAACTCACAACAACACCTCCGATGTCATCAGTTACGCTGACGTTGCGAAACGATTTCGGTCGGCAGCGCGAGTGTAACGCCTTTAGTGTTGCACGGTGTAGACCACGGTAACCACCTCACGCCTAATAGATGGGCCGTGTGCTTGTCAGCCACCTAAGTGGTAAACATTAAGACAATTTAAACTGCATTCAAAAGGATACCTTTGTCAATTACAAACAGGAAAATAACGGTTCTTATAATGGATAGATATTTTAAAAAGATAAGGTTATTTTGAATTTGCAAAATGGCATTCCTAAAGCGCGCCATTGCCTCTATTAGTGGTATAAAATAAAAATACTCACGATAAATTCACAATTTAAATTCTTTTTTTTAATTAGGTATATAATCATTGCCAATATGGCAAATAAGTTTGAGAAGTAAATTCTTTTGTGAAGTAAATTCTTTTTGTTCTCTAACCGATTTAAAAAAGGAGGTAGTTCTCAATCCGATTGGTATACACCGATTATGATCCGATTTACGTGATTCTTCTTTAGTTTAATGTGGTTTGGTTTAGGGTGGTCCATTATTCACGTAAGGCTTAACAGGAGGGGAGGGGGGGTTAGGAAAAACCACAAAATATGACCAGGTAGGAGGAAGAAGGAGGAGGTAGGGGTATAGTAAGATATCACGCGTATTTATATTTTAAATTACTCCCGAAAAAAGTGAATATTCTGTTGTTTTTATGTGATATTTGGTAGGGTACTCTGGAGCCTCACCACGTATTACCATGGGGGAAGTGGGGGTTAAAAAATTGGTGAAATACCATCACGTGATTAATGGACAGCTCCTAGCCACTTGGCCCTATTAAACTCTTCAATGGCGTGGTTCGAACTTGTAAGGTTAGTTAGATTAGTTAATTAGTAGGTTAGTTAGATAGGTTAGTCTTGACGGGTTCAAGACTGGTGGCGTAGTTTCTTATCTTTCTACTACAATATGTTTTATAACAACATTTGCCCGATGCGCATTAGTAATATAATAGCCTCAGATGTATGGCTTGAGTCAACAATACTGCTCGGAAAACGGCAATAAGCTCACCCCCTATTACGTGGGACCGAATTCAATGTTTAGTGATATGTGGGTATTAATTCACCTCTGCCTAACCCTCCGGGGATAAAGGCGTATGTGTATTATTAAAAAGTATCCATAATCCAAATACATTTATTAAATTTATATATTTTATTTTAAATTATAAATGACACCAGCTATAAACTACTTTTGTACCGTCCATGTTTGAACTAAATATTGAATTATAAGATGTACACCTGTGTAACGTTGAAACATAAATAAATTAACAATACAAAAAGGTGTGTGCCTACTGCGTTAAATATCTAGCGACATTTCCGATTGTATCCCACGCCCCCTCTCTCCGGGGCAAGATGGGGGCGGTTCCAAAACCTGAGGGGGCATTTCGAAACCGGAGATGACCCTAGGTCAGCTAGAGTACGGAGGAACATGACACCCCGGCAGCCAGCCGGCAGAGCTGCATGCAGTCTTCATGCAGGGTTGGCAGCACGATTTTTTATGCCTCTTAGATGGCAGACAAGACAAGACAGCCCACATTATGGATAGTGACCTATGTACCTATGCAAAACCAAGGGAGCCACACTCACGCTGCTAACCCTGTAAGCACAGAGAGTTTCTGTGCCGTCAGTGTAAAAGACAAAGCAGGACAAGCTTTTGGTCTTCCCACTGACAGCAGAAAAACTCTCCTGTTGCTCTGACTACCCTACTAAACGCCGGGAACACAACACAAGGTTATTATGGCCGCGGTATTCTGTAGGGCAGAGGTACCGAGTCGGACTGCTCAATTGGATGGAAACACCCTCGTGTCCTACCTCCTCAAAAAATGAATGTGAGTCTTCTGGTGTGTCCACTTACTATTTATTTATACTTTATGCACGATGTACATTGCCGGACTTAATGCCATAAGCATTCTCTGCCAGTCTGCCATAGGGTGGTGCAGAGCTAGCATGATGTGCAGTGAGAGTAGTGCACAATGTGCAGTAAGAGTATTCTTGTTGTGTTATCTTGTTGTTGTTGTGTATATATATATATTTTGTCTGTCTCTCTGTACGTTGTGTGTTCGTGAATAAATGTTTTTCTTCCTTTTTTTCTTCTTTCTATCCTTCTAGGTGGGCGCATATTAACAAGAGATGCGTTTGACTTTAGATTAATTAATGCTTGTATGTCAAAAAAAATTTAATATAAATCAGGAATCCTAGGAGGTTATTATGGCCACGGTATTCTGTAAGGCGGTGGTACTTCCTCATTCGGATGGCTCAATTTTGACAGGAATATCATCGTGTATTACCTCCTTCATCCCGCTTAACAAAAAGACTCGGTATCAGATGCACGGCTCGACTCAACAATAGTGCCCGGAATACGGCAATAAGCTCACCCCCTATTGCTTCAGACCGAATACAAATATTGGTGGAATGTGAAAGAAAAAAAATCGATTTTCTTTTCTTTCAATGTGGGTGTGAAAGGCGTGATTATATGTATGTATGTATATAACAAAAAATGTATTTAGTACGAAGGTTGCTAGAAATATTGATTCCAACCTAATAATAAAATTACATTTTTTAAGGATGTTTTAATAAACATCTTTGAAAACTGTGTTGCATCTCTTAATAACCAGAGTTACAACAATAACTTATTGTTTCGATCAGACAAAGCCTTGTAATCACTGTGTAAAAAATTAAAATCCGACTACAGAAAAATCACGTTCTAAAAAGTATTAAACAAATCAAATGAAAATGATTTTATTTTTTCAACTCATACATTGTTATAACATCCGTATATTGGGAGAAACCACAGTAAGTTAAGAAATACTTGTGACGGGATTTTCTCAACCCTGTCATAACAACAAGATAATATCTTGGATAGCCGTGGTCGTATGCCACTTTCCCTAGAATGTATTGTTTTGTTATTTTAAGTGGCATACGATCACGGCTATCCTTGATATGTTTTTGTTTAATACTTTTGACGTGACAACGTCTTATAAATTGGTTTGCCGGGTGACACTTCAAGAAACTGCGTTACGCTCCGCTCACGTTATGCGCTCACAATGAGAGCGAGTGAGAGGCACGCGTCCCTTCCACTCGGGCATGGTTAGCCCGCCTAAGAGCGAGAGAGACAGACATAAAAAGTGAAAGGCACGCGTCCTTACTATTATTTCATCCTTCTTCCTACTATACGAATGAATATTCACATTAAAATTATTTTACCACTCAAAGTCGTTGTCACGTAAAACTTTCGCCCGTATACCGACTTTACAGGCAACCAATTTTTTCTAACATATTTTTCAGTGGTCGGGTTTTACTTTTTATACATATTTTTTTGTTTATATTTTTTTGGAGTTAGCAACAGTTATAATTTATACATATTTGATATGTGTTTATTAAGTCATTTCAGTTGATATCAAATCAAATTCAAATTTATTTGTTAACACTATACTTTATGACCGCTAAAGACACATTAGATTCAGATCACACACGTTACATTGCCTATAACCAGCAGACGACTAAGATGCTTCTAACCATACCTCATTTGTACAGTTCGAATATGAATGAGGGAACAGATGAACCTACATACATACATGCATACAAGCATAGCCTATCAAAATCATAACCCTCCTTTGGCTTCGCCGTAGACCGGTAAAAAATATTAAATACTCTCAAGGTTGTTTATCCCGGGCCTGAGAGAGGCGTAGCCTCAAGACTAAGTGGCAACCGAGCAGGTTAAATAATACTAGCTAGGTAAGTCTTAGAATGGATGACCATTCTCCGATGTGTCTGTGTGTGTTAGTGTTTATAACTTTTCTTTTTTTCTTTTTTCTTTCTTTTCTCCCCCTCACGCCTCTCTCTCTCTCTTCCTTTATTTCTGGTCTTTTTTTCTTAGCACAGGGAGATCCCTCCGTATCTCGAAGAGTAAGTTAAACTGGCGGTTCTGGTTGCTAGAGCTTC
Organism: Eilema griseolum; assembly: GCA_963662185.1. NCBI lineage: Eukaryota > Metazoa > Arthropoda > Insecta > Lepidoptera > Erebidae > Eilema > Eilema griseolum. The sequence continues at coordinate 23,027,603 of OY759243.1, forward strand.
GTCTGTCGGCTTACAGATGCATTATCTAGCAAATGAGGTTTGCTTGATCACCAAAGACTTTGAAGAAACTCTTTTCACATCTATGAAATAATTGTACATACAATCTATTATACCGGCTTATGGCAATAAACCGGTTTTAGATGGTCAAAATACACATCCCATCATTAGTCATGAAGACATGGTACTCATGAGGGCTTCCATACATAAAAATAATGTAATGTTACCAGCGTATGTATCTAAATAATTCAACAGAGACTAATTAGCATGAATGTTGTCAAACTCCATTTCAAATCGAAAAATGTTTACTCGAACGCAGTACTAGCAAGTTTCGGATTAGCGAGTTGATGAATGATCCAATAATAGTGTACATTAAGTGAAACATTTATTTAAATGTATGCCAGAAACATTAGTAATATTTTTCAAGGTTGTTTAGAGTAGAATTAAACGCTAAACTCATTGTATATCTGAAACAAAGCTAAAGTTGATAACAATATTAAACGTGAATATATAACAATAGATATACAAAACAATATATAAAAATAATAATAATATATCTCTTTATTGCATATACACAAACGAATTGAAGCGGGTATGAGGAATTTGAGTTTTTATGTCTTGGTGTTTTAATTTCTGTATATAAAAAAAAAAAAAAAAATTCTGTCTTCATTTTTTAATTATGTATGTATATGTAATGTGTGTTGTGTTTTGCAATAAATGTATTTTCTTTCTTTCTTTCGATACAGAAAAAATACAATAGGTACATCTTTGTGGCATTACAAGTGGCGGCCTTATTGCACAAGGCAATCTCTACCAGGCAACCATGGGATGGAGTGAGATAGATATAGTGGGCAGTTTCCGGTGTACATAATTTTTATGATTTACTTTATTCCATATACATGTTCTATTAGGAGGCGAATCGACTAAAGGAAAAAGATAATGGAAGGCAGTGATGGGAATCGGTAACTGAATTACTAGTAACTATTGCAGAATTAAGGCTGGAAAGAAATTATTATGCGAAGAGAAAGCTCCTCGCCCACCTGGGTGATGAATGCCGAGAAGGAAAGTAGGGAATTGGGACTTGAAGAGGACGCCGCATAGGAAAGAATCAGATGACGTAACATTTTAGGGAAACACGACCCTACGTAATGAAATAAGGCATATTGAAGTTCAGGATTGGCTTCAATAGGAGATGCCTTTGCAATATTGAAGTTGGTATATATACAGGTAATTTTTAATATATAATACTTCGTGGGAATAGTTGCAATCATTTTAATGATTCAATTAAGAATAGTAAGTTCACTACAGTGTTAGAATAATATAACATAACATTAACTCACGCCTATATCCCCGAAGGGGTAGGCAAAGGTGCTAGCACCCACATTTCGCCAGTTTATGTTTAGGTCCCAATGTAATAGGTGGTGAGCCTATTGCCATTAACCGGGCACTTATAAACCTGCGATAAATGCACACTTAACTTCGAAAAGCATCGACAAGTCATTGGTGTGTGCCATTGTAATACCTGGGATCGAACCCGAGACCTAGTCTCAGCAGTCCATTACCCATACCACTAGGATAGAATAATATATAAAGATATATACTAAGTTTTACAATTTTCAAGAATATAAAATACATTTAAATTAAAAACATTCACAATAAAAACAGAAAGAAAGATTTTCTTTAAATATAACCCCATTCTACATAATCATCTAACAATTCCATAAGGCGATCTTTCACGACATCGTCACAACTAAAGTGCAGTTCTGGTTGAGTGAAGTCTGGAAGATCCTTTTGTGTTGCTAGGACAAGAGGCATATATATCAACCCACACATTAGACCAAAGTCAAGCTTCTCCCGATACACCTTATCGAATTCTTCTTTAGGATACACAACTTCTGCATCAAGGTCAAAGTATCTCAAAGTGGTACGTAATGTCTCATAGTAGAGTTCCTTTAAATCTGACATATGCGCTTTCCGGAACTCACGATCGGTACTTGTGAAGATCAAATAGAAGAAATCAAATAATGGACATCCGTAGTGAATCATTTGATAATCGATGATTATAATTTCTTGCAACTCGCCTTTCTGTGAAACAAAAAGAAAAAATAATATTAGACTAGCGGCCTCATCTGAAATCCAGCGCTGCGTATACTCGTGTTGCGTTGTACGCAGCATCTTATGCTGAGATGGGGCCCTATAATACTTTGAATAATGTATCCATCATGCATTGTGAGTGGTCGCAAATAAAATATTTTCTTTCTTTCTTTCTTTCATTTATGTATAATATGTTATTAATATTAATGATTATGACACGAAGAGGCCCGTCTCATAAGAGACGTTCCTGGGCCAGCTGGGTTCAATGGAAATGTCTCGGATAACCTCCATCAAGTCCGACATAACCTCCCCCACCGGCTCCTTTGGTGGCGGTATCCGTGGGCATTTTGTGCACATTAAAAAAAAGGTCACAAACATATTAAAACTTACGAAATAAATTGAAAGACTTGTCACAGCAAAAAGGATACAAAATACTTACATGTGTTTTTGTCATAACGTTATTTGACTTGTAATCACCATGACAAAGACATACGTCTGTAGATTCATCATCACAATATTCTGCAAACTTATATACAGCACGCTCATATAGTTTTGAAAATATATCTTTGCTCTTTTCATCCACATATTTTAAGCTATTATCTCTCACACCCGTAACTGCCTTTTTCCAAGTTTCATTAAAAAAGTACGGAAATTTAATTGTTTTAAGTTTTGCGTTAAAATATTCCGTGTCTCTTTCTTTTATGACAAATGAAAGTCCATGGAAACTTGCAAGCTTCTTGACAGCTGCTTCAAAGAATTTCAATGACGTTCCATTATATCGATTTGAGGTGAATCCTCTTTTAGTCAAGTTTTCCATTATTATGACTTCTGAATTACTTTCTTCGTAAAATTGTGCGACATGGCATCTCTCATCGACAGGTACGTTTGCTTCTTCTTCCATTTTAGCGAAAATTTTAAACAGCTCTTTGTAAGCAAATAGCTCGCATTCATATAGATCTGGCACAGATACTTGTTTTAACTCTGTGCCATCAATTATATGTTTCACTACTAAGTGTAGATTTTTCTTATCTCCATCCTCAGTTCTGCCTTCGATATCAATTTCATACAGCGTGCCGAGAAAGTTGCCACCATCGATAACTATACGACGATGATTTATTTCGTAATTATTAAAACTTTCTCTCTCGATTAACCGCTTTAAAGAGAGATTTAGTATCGTCGGTAACTCGTTACTTTCAGACATTTCTTATTTTTAGCTGTTTATTTATGACGGATAGAACTCACGTGTTATGTCTCGTATGGAAAACTTGTTAACTGAAACGACAACGAATTGAGCGTTACAGTTGGAATTACGATGTTATGAGACAATAACAATTGTTAAGGTGTTTCCACAAAGAAATGAGTTTTAATTTATACAGTCTTAATTATTGTAATACGTACACATTTGCTATACTTGTATCTACCGAAGGTTTTAAACACACTACCAAGTATATGCATTCAACATTCTCTCATTCTCTGGGACTTTTTCTCAGTTGGGGTCGATTTTCCAGTCTAATTGCGATTCGGCTGGGTTTCAATATTATCCGTAAAGTGACAACTGGCGATGTTTAAGTCTATAGTTAGACTGGTCGGACTTAGACCAATGCAAATAAACATATTCATGCATAAACGTATATACACTGAGTGGGAATCGAAGCCACGTATCCTGTGTAGCAGTCACACTTACTACTACGTGACGTATTATATATACTAGGCGGTTTGATCCTATTCTGTTCCTATTAATATGAGTCAGGCACTTTTTCAAGGGAATTACCTATATTTTCTAGCTGATGGATAGCAATTTTTTCCCTTAGTATATACACGTCATATTTAGGGGGTAGGGGAAAAGTAGAGACAATATCCTTAAAGGAGGTAGGAGGTAGGACACGACGGTATTTCCCTACCATTGAGCAGTCCGACTGGGGAAGTACCCCCGCCCTACAGAATACCGCGGCTATAATAACTTCGTGTTGTGTTCCCAGCCACCGCTGGGAAATTAACTCTCCAGTAGGTAGACCAAAGTCTTGCCCTGCTTTGTCTTCTACACAGACGGCACAGAAACTCTGTGCTTACAGGGTCGGCAGCGCGAGTGTGACTCCTCTGGTGTTACATACGTCCATAGGCCGCGGTATAAAAAATATATTGAGACAATATCTTCTTACTTGCTACAATTCTGATATAGGTACGCTTTTCACTTCTCCTACTTTCATTGAATAAGTATATGTAAGCAACAGAGTACCCAAATATCTATTATATTGCTTTTAAAGTCGAGAGATTTATGTTCCGCTCCCTGGGCAGAGGGCAGGGATACTTCGCTTAATCAGATAACAACTTCCAGGTCATTAAAGTAATGTAGGTATGGGGGAGATATTCTTGCATCCGTTAGGGATATTTTATTAATTTCATGAAATTTTAAACCTAATTAGTATGCTAACAATTCAAGTCGATATAGATCTAAATAGAGTTTATTAATTAGATTCATTACTTATTCTGTCTTTACAATGAGGTTTTTTTTATTTGTAAAAATGTATAACAGTGAAATGTAATGAAGATCACTGGTGAGTTAAAATCGCATGCGATGGATTCAGTCTCATTAATTTCACGACATACAGCTTAGTGACAGACAGATAGACAGTAGAATTTCAGATATAGGGTCCCGTTATTACGCTTTGGGTATTTGATTGACCTATGTCATAACTGTCATAAACGTCAAAATACATGCAAATTCCTTACATTCATCAATGTGTCAAACTACCAACAATGGCTACAAACCCTTCTTTATGGTAAGGTAATTCTAAAATAACTAAGCAAATAAAACAAATCTTCTATAGTTTTTTATGGTGAGTGTTCTGATGAGCTCTTCCAATTAGTCCTACCCTCTCTTTTCCTACACAGGACAACACGTGCAGGGCTTAGATGTCACCCACACACGCTGCAAAGTATCCGATCAAGAACCAAGCGGAGTCTCTTTCATTTGCCGCACCACTAAGAACTGGAATTCTTTACCAGCTTAAGTGTTTTCTTCTTTCTACAGTCTTGGGACCTTTAAATGGGGCATGAAAAAGCATCTACTTAGGCCGCCAAGCTAAGTGCCACCATTGTAACATGCTTAGTCTCTATAACGGTGACCTTCTTTCCTAAGGGATATTCAGCTGCAAGTCTGTTGGCAGTTTGTATATAATCACCGTACTATGCAATCTAAGAACTATTACATATTTGAATTATCATAAACATTCTAATCTTACCGCATACTCTCATTAAACCTGACTGATAACAATATCTCTATAATTATCGCCAAATTCTATTATCATTATAATCAAAAATCGCTAATGACTTGATTTCAACGTTTCAATCTGTCTAATTCTTTTACAAATTTTATCGAGATGACGATAATAATTGAATTTAGTTCCTTGTAAGGTTTTTACGAACTTGTTCTTATAGAAAGAATATTATGCATGTACAAGGTACAAGGCACGCAGCCGCGTGATTCCCAGCAGAGTAGAATTTGGACCACTCCAACTCTTCCCATGTAGTGTCGGACAAGGTGAAAAAGGGATAAGGCTGTTGAATTATTGATTGGTTAAACGTGGGTGTTAATTCACCTCTGCCTAACCCTCCGGGGATAAATGCGTGATTATATATATGTATAGACAAGGTACTACGCAGACCTTTGGGGCCCAAGCTAACCTAGTCAGTGCATTTGTTAAGGAACGAACGAGAATCTAACCCAAGCCCTTCTTTCAGAGTAGTGAGGTAAGACGGAAGTTGAGATAAGCTGACATAGCAAACAAAAATAATAAGTGAACCCGAAGTTCCAAAGATTAGGTAGTTAGTGCACTTTCATAAACTTTGATCCAAACGAAAGATTCTTAGAAATAGTGTTGATAAAAGAGTTATCAAAATGGAAATTGGAAAATGTTTGTAAATAAACTGTTTGATAAAGTTCTATTGAGTTTATTATATTAAAGCCAATGTTGAAATTAAAATGATTTTAAGAAAGGTTGTCGTTCAAAATAATAAAAATGTCATCAGCAGATAGTGCAGGGGTCAGAATACGTCCTTGAGGAACCCCTATAACTATTCATAACGCCAGACTTTTCTTGGTAGATAAACATTGTCTTTTTATCTGCTTTATTTTTATTAATCTGAGTTCTGAGCCCCGAATGACAATATTTTCACCAATTTTATTCTTGAAAGTCTTTTCTGTCCATTGTAATGTTGTACTTATTCGATGAGATACAAAGTCAAAAGATTTTTCGAGATCAAAAAGTACTGTTAAGGTTATTTTTTCTAATATTATTCATGTTAAGGTGCTCCAATACTCGTTTTATGTTTTTTGTATTTACATTTGATTAAAGACAATAATCTGACATCATCATCATCAATCATCGCACCTCTCGCCATAGGCAGGGAATTCATCCTCACACATTGCGAAGAAACTTCATCCCACGCACACTCAAGCTGTGGAATGACCTCCCTGCTGCGGTTTTCCCAAGCGCCTACAATATGGGGTTCTTCAAGAGGGGCATCAGAAGGTTTCTTCATGGTCGGCAGCGCGAGTGTGACATGCCTGGTGTTGCATACGTCCATAGGCCACGGTAACCGCTTCCCATCAGGTGGGCCGTGTGCTTGTCTGCCACCTAAGTGATATAAAAAAAATCCCGATGTGTGGGTTTTTCCATGCACCTACAATATGGGGTTCTTCATGAGGGGCATCAGAAGGTTTCATACTGGTCGGCGGCGCGAGTGTGGTGTTGCATACCTCCATACGCCACGGTAACCGCTTCCCATCAGGTGGGCCGTGTGCTTGTCTGCCACCTAAGTGATATAAAAAAAATCCCACCACAGCCTAAGTGTCCCATTTCATACCTCAATGAGTGGTGTGATGTTAGAAAGTAACCATGGGCATCATCTATCTGATGGTGATAACGATGACTTCAGAAAGAACGAAAGAAAGAAAGAAAGCAAGGAGGAAATTATTACTTCTGACATTCAAAATAACATTCACCATCTCTATCAGAATCTCTACCTACATTCAGAATCTCTATCTACATTCAGAAACTCTGTACTTACAGGGTTGGCAGCGCGACTGTGACTCCTCTGGTGTTACAAACAAAAGGCCACGGTAACCACTTTCCATCAGGTGGGCCGTGTGCATGTCTGCCACCTAAGTGGTATAACAAAAAAAAATTTAATACGGACAGGCAGAAAAGTGTAGGAAGTAAATGCACCTGCACTAATAGTGCAAATTTTATACTTGTGTGTATCAACGTCAGCATTTATTTTTCTATTATATCATAATGATGACGTCACGGACTAAACATTTAAAAATACATGAATATTGACAATATCGCTGTTATATGTGTTCTCCAAAGAAATTAATACAGTGAATTGATATTTATTTTTCATACTTTAGTAAATAACATATCGAACCGCGGTAGCTTAGTGGTATGGGTGTGCTGAGACGAGATCTCGGGTTCGATCCCAGGTTTTACCATGGCACACACCAATGACTTTTCGATGCTTTTCGAAGTTATGTGTGTATTTATCGCAGGCTTATAGGTGCCCGGTTAATGGCAATAGGCTCGCCACCTATTACATTGGGACCTAAACATAATCTGGCGAAATGTGGGTGCTAGCACCTCTGCCTACCCCTTCGAGGATATAGGCGTGAGTTTATGTATGTATGTATGTAGTAAAGAAAATTTTTGGATTTAAAATGCAAAACATTTATGATTGTGATCATGTTGAAAGTCGGTCTACGTCCTTGGGAAATAATTGACTCAGCTGGCGAGTTACTCGTGATGCCCCGCGTTCAATAACATAGATTTATTATTGAAGTAGATAATAAAATACTAGCTGAGACGCCCCAGTATCGCCCGTGGTATAAGTTGTTGGTAGCTTAGTGGTTAAGGAGTCGACCTTCCTATCATAAGGTCCCGGGTTCGAATCCTGACCATTACGCTACCGACGTGAACCCATTCTTAACACCTCATATCACTTATTTGAGTTAGTTTTCAAATAAATAAAGGATTTGTTGACATTTATAATCACTGCTAACTTCCTTAAGTATTAGCATGATGATATAAAGCTTAAAACTTTCGTCAATAAATGGAAGACTTTCGATCAGTAGTTCCTGGGATTAACGCGTTCAAATGAATGAAAAAACAAACTATTCAACTTAATGGTTTGAACACTAAGAGAAGGTTCATTCGGGTTTGGCTCGTTCCAAGAAGTATGACTTAGTTCGATGAAATACTATACTAAAAAAATAATGAATGTTCATTTCTATATCATTCCGTCTAAGCCTTGTGAACATAGATGAAGCAGTTACCTGAATGAACAAACACTTGAGTGAAGCGTTTTATGTCACCATAAACATAAATGAAATGCCCCTACGAATTGAGAAACTGTATCTTTTTTACAGTCTATTAAAAAAAAGATTTGCCTACTTTTTTTGAGTTAAATAGACTATACCTTTTTATTTTTCACAAATTATGCCTATTATTTGATTTGCGATATTAACTATTCAATAATATCTGAATAATTTATATAGTTCTTTTAAATATACTGAATGAATTTGATGATTTTCGAATTTTCATAATTATATTCGCACAAGACAAAATTCGTCACACCAAATCTTTTGTCCACGAATTCCTTTTTTTAAAGTGAGTGATATTGGCATTATCTGAATTGACTAAGAACTCGAGGAGTGCTCTCCGCCAGTCTGAGTTATAGATTGGCCAGACGGTGATCTGTCAGAACAAATCTACCTACTAATCTATCGAATTCGATAAAGATTAGAGATTAGAGAAAGATTAAAAGACACGAAGAAATTTCACAAAGAGTATCTATGTAAAAATAATAATAATAATAAAAACTGGAAAAATCACATATTTAGTAGATATTTCAATTCCTAACTCTGAAAACATAAAGAAAAAATACACAGAAAAAATACAAAAATACATACCACTTGCTGATGAAATACGGCAAATGTGGCATCAACACACAGTTAAAATCATACCTATCATTCTCTCATCCACAGGTCTCATTCCAAAATCATTACACACATCACTCACAGAATAAGTTCTACATAAAAAAGTATATATTTTATTACAGAGATCAGTTGTTATAGATACATGTTCCATAGTTAGGCGATTCCTCACATCCACTACACAAACACCCACCACAATTCAAAATGAACCGACTCACTTGGCTTAAGCCCGTGATAGGTTCACACATACCAGCCGAAAAAGCTGAGAAATTTAAAATTATAATAATAATAATAACCTTTATTGACACAGAATTGACAAAAAATTGACATAAAATAGTTTTGTTTACATGGTATACCAAATAATCTTATGTTATCTGACTATAAAATTAAACAAGAATCAGTATAGCAATGTTCGGGTCATATGACTCTATTTCCCAAACCAGGCAGAGATACTATCTGCATTTTAGCAAAGTTACAGTGAAATTTATAACATTATTTACATTAATAAAATGAGGCAAACAAAACAAGTAAAAATCTAGCCATGTCGAAGTCGACGTGTACAGTTTCTACTATAAAAGTGTCCAGATTATGCCGTAGGTATAACATTAGCCAAGCAAGTAAGCAAGTAGCTTGGGCATGTTCAACAGCTTTTTTTTTATACATAAAGAGTTCGCAACTGGTACCTTAGCTAGGATACATAGTAGAGTAAAGAAACAGAATGACTAGTTTTAAACGACTTCTATAGCTATTTATTTTTTATTATTTAAATTTAGCCAGACGTTTCGGCTACTATTATCTTTGCGAGGTGATTAAAGATGGTGGTCGGATGAAATTTATATAAAAACAAAATCGCGATAGAATTAGTTAAAAAGTGGTTTTATTTCTATGAGTGGTCTTCGTGTAAACTTCAGCCAGTATCACATGGAATGACGTCACATATTATTCGTTATGATGAATAGCGTAGTAGCTCCCCATGAGGACAATATCTGAAACTTTTGGGGAATGTATTTCAAAACCTTCAATAAATTTTCACGTCTACATACCTACTAGTAGTACGTACATACGTAGTATATTAAATACTGGAAAAGTGAGAACCATTGATATAATTTATATAACAATGAGTACATTGGCGACATAGCAATCTCTCCATGTACAACTTTTGCGAGTTCAAGCCTTTTATTGTAAATATTAATTGAAAAATTTACATTATTTAATTAGAATTTCCAAAAAAATTTTCATTGTGTACAAATTTAATTTGTTAAATTAACTTTTATCAATAGCATTGACTAAAATGTGTTTATGAAAGAAAGAAGCATCCTACTAAGTACAAATAGGAAGGTAAGTATAACAGTTAAAATTAGTAGGTATATTAAATTAAGCTACAGGTGCAACACTCCACATTATGCGAACCCAAATAGGGCCCCATCTCAGCATTGAATGCTACGCACACCCTTCGTTGAGTATGCACAGCACTGGTTTTCAGATGGGGTCACCAGGTTTATGCTGTTCAATGCTTTAGTTAAGCTCTCTATCTAGCCCCTTATTCCGAGCAACAAATCGTTTCGTATCGAGCGAACGACGAGCGTTCGTATATACTAATAATAATGGTATAAATATTAACTATGCGCTGCAGCACTTGTGATCACGACTTGAATGACTTGCGAGCGTCGCCAGCCTTACTATTTATTATAAAAGTAATGGTGGGTAGGCGCACAAAAAATGATCTCCTCATACCTCTCGACGCTCGCAAGCTAGTCAAGTCGTGACCATGGGAGCTGCACCACATCCGAAACGTCGGCAGAAATAATAAGTTCCATGATTTAATTGCGGAAAGTCCCATACCGTTATATAATTATGAATTCACACCGCGATAGTTTAAAAGTAACATTAAATATATTTATTTAAATAAAAATGTTACACATATTGATAACTCACTTGTACTTTTCCACATTACTTTATTGCTTATTACACCTGACCGGTTTCGCCTTACGGCATCCTCAAAGGTTTATAATGACATTTAAGAACATTCCTATTAGAAACATTGCGACACTAAAACATATTACACATGTGGGTAGTTGTAAAATTATGTATACCAGTATAATTTTTTTCCTCAAAATATAGGGAAATAATATATATGTGGTCCTAAATATGTGTAACAACAAATTCCACCAAGTGCCATCAATCTACAGTATAAATAAAAATGTTATGAGAGCTGTGATCAAATAATTTTCTTTTGTCTACAAATAGCCCCATTCTATAAAATCTTCCAATAAATCATGATATCGGCTTTTGATTCCGCCATCGTACGAAAAATATCCTTCAGCTCCCAAAACGTCTGGTACAATGTCAGTCACGAATAGCAGCGGCAGACACATTAGTGCAGACATAAGACCATAATCTAACTTTTCTTTATACACCTTCTCAAAATCCTCTCTAGGGTATACGGTATCTACATCCATGCTGAAATATTTCAGGAAACTGCGTAATGCTTCATAGTATAAATCTTTTAAATTCACCAAATGGTCTTTCCGAATTTTCTATCAGTGCCAGTAAATATCAAAAATAAGAAATCAAACACAGGACAACCGTAATGTAGTTATTGATAATCTGTTGGAATAATTTTTTGCTTATCATTAACCTGAAAATAAAATTTAATGCAACTTAAATGGCTGTTATAGACAATACACTTGACAATACTATGACAATACATAGACAATTCGGACGAGCTTCGGAGTTTCTGCAGGTAAATGCTGGCGTGCCCCAGGGGTCCGTCTTATCACCCACTCTCTTTCTTCTGCATATCAACGACATGCTGTCTACCGGCAATGTTCATTGTTATGCAGACGATAGCACTTTACATGGGAGTTATCATGGACATCCTGCGGCCAAGCAGGCAGATATCGCAGAGAAAAGGCAGCTTCTTGTCATTGAGCTTGACGGGATCCTGAATCACATTTCTCAATGGGGCTCTGAGAACCTGGTTGAGTTCAATGCCAAGAAGACGCAGGCATGTGCGTTTACAGCAAAAGTATCTTCTTTCCTTCCCCTCCCCACTCTACAGAGCACGCCACTGCCACTGCAGGACAATCTCAATATCCTAGGTATGGATGTTCGCTGCAACCTGAATAACAAAAATTACATCGAAAGTATCATCAAAACAGCCTCACGAAAACTCGGAGTCCTGAACAGAGTGAGACGATTTTTCACGCCGGAGCAGCGGTGTCTTCTATACGAGACACAAATTCGCTCCTGTGTGGAATACTGCTCGCATCTCTGGGATGGTTCTGCAAAGTACTTACTAGATGCTCTCGACAGGTTGCAGCGACGTGCGGTCCGCATCATTGGGAATCCCGACATCACGAACACCCTAGAACCTTTACAGCTGCGTAGAGATGTTGCGTCCATGGCTGTATTTTACCGTCTGTACCATGGGGAGTGTTCTGATGAGCTCTTCCAATTAGTCCCACCCTCCCCTTTCCTACACAGGACAACGCGTGCAGGTCTTAGATGTCATCCGCACACGGTGCAAAACATCCGATCAAGAACCAAGCGGTTCGGAGACTCTTTCCTCTGTCGCACCATTAAGGCCTGGAATTCATTACCAGCTCACGTGTTTCCTTCTTCCTACAGTCCCGGGTCCTTTAAGCGGGGTGTGAAAAAGCATATGATGAGGCCGTCAAACTGAGTGTCACCATTGTCACACGGTATGTGTAAGTAATGGTGACCCTCTTTTCTGGGACTTTGCCTTCAGCTTACCATCAGGCAAGGCGAAGTCCAATTGACGTGTCCTATATAAAAAAAAAAAAATATACACGAACTTCTATTAAAGCTTTTTTTTAAAAAGCAAAATACTTACAACAATAAAGTTATGTGAGAAACTTTATTGTTCTCAGAATGATGCTAAATATAAAAAAAATGATTTTTGCAATTTCTGGACGAATTTGCAAAAATCATTTTTTAAATCTCATTGCAAAATTCATAAAATATATAAACATCTGAATTGAGATTCTCCTTCTTTTAAAACTCGGTTAAAAAGACGACAAAACATAGTACGTCACGTACTTCGGCACGATATTTGTGTATTAGGCTTCTACAAGTAATTTTAATGGGTAAAATAATTTGTGCGAAGTCGTGGTTGCGGATCATTCAGGAATGAATAGATATTGTCTCCATAGAGCAACGGTTCTGGTTGTCTTTTGCCAAAGCAGGAAGCTAGGTGCTAAAAATATAATATAGGACATAGGACTATAAAGGTACTTTAAGAAGACGAAGAAAAAATTCTCACATCTTTTGTAGCCATAAGATTGTTAAACTTGTAATCACCGTGACGAATGTATACTTTAATAGTTGGATCATTGCAGTATTCACCATATTTATAGATCAATCTGTTGTATGCTATGTCAAGCTTGTCTTTATATCTTTCATCCACGTGCTTGATACCTTTGTCCCTCAAACTTATTATGAACTTCTTATAATCTTCACTAAAAGTAATAGAATGTTTTAAAGGTTTTATTTTCTCAGTAAAATATTTGGGATTTGTTTTTTTTAACACAAATGAGAGAGCATGGAATTTTGCAAGCTCTTTGACTGCTATTTCATAAAATTTTGAAGATTGTATATTCATTCTGTGATTAGCAACATAGCCCTTTTTAACAATATTTTCCATTATAATTGAATCTTCATTACTTTCTTCATATATTTTAACTGTTTTATATCTTTCTTCTAAAGGTATATTAGCCTTTTCTTGCAGTTCAGCGAATATCTTAAACAATTTTTTATAAGCGAATAGTTCAATAGCAAAAAGATTAGGCACTGATATAATTTTTATTGATGTGCAAGGTACAATCTGTTTTACAAAGCTGAGTGTCACCATTGTCACACGGTATGTGTAAGTAATGGTGACCCTCTTTTCTGGGACTTTGCCTTCAGCTTACCATCAGGCAAGGCGAAGTCCAATTGACGTGTCCTATATAAAAAAAAAAAAACAAATAGATGTAGTTCCTTTTCTTCATCCTTAGTTCTGCCTAACACATCAATTTCGTATAGTGTCCCTAGATAGTTACCACTGTCGGAAGATACACGTCGTTTATCTATTTTATAGTTAATAAATCCTTCATTTTCAATTATGCGTAATAAGGAAAGTTCCAAATTTATTGGAATGTTGTTTTTTGGACGAGTCTCCATTTTGAAAAAGAGATTATGCAAGAAATGTTCCTTCTTGCGTATTTACCTGACTAATACGAGGAAACCATTGAACGACATTACGCACAATTATTTACAGTCAGTTTAGTGAACTAAATTATACAATATAGGTACTATAAAGGCTAATCCATATGAAATATATTTAGTTGTAAACTTAACTTTATGGTGCCTATTGAATATAACTATTCACTTAGCTGGTAAGTAATATAAGGAAACAATAAAGTCCAATAAAGTTTTGTTCTGTATTTCATTAATTATTAACCCCGGAAACGAAAAGAGTATTTCATTAGTGAGAATTAGTACATCGACGGTTGTGTATGAAATAAATTTAGAAGTATTTTAAAATCGACGTGAGTTACGTCATACTGTGATGCCCTCGTCGCTGCTATTGTTATAAGATCATATTCAAAATCACCACTAAATTTTGAACAAATACATGTTGAAAAATGTACCTGATTGGAGCCTAGTTCGATTTTACCTGGTTTGAGTATAATTTTTTGTTTTTTTAAGTAAAGGAGACTTATAGAAATTTTCTACACATTATCATCTTCCTGCCCTTATTCCAAGTTTATTTGGGGTCAGCGCAACGTGTGTGCTTTTTCCATTCATCACTAGTCGCAGTCATCTCAACATTCACTCTCTTTTCTTCCTCTCACCTTGTAGCTATTCAGTTTCATAGTTAATGCCTTTTTTACCTCAATATTTTCATTCTTAGGTACGCATAACATATCCGAATTCTGCGAAATTTACTAAAAATGAGTAAATTATGCAGAAATTTTCAAAAAACACTATGATTATTTAGCACAGCTGTGTAGTTGGCAATAGATTAAATTTGTGCGTTGCTGGACACTTCTTTATGTACCGAAAAAAATGGTTTATTTTCTAAGTAAGTATTCTTCACATAAAATAATAGTTATGACTCACGATACTCGTGACTAATGCCTGTCTTTAGATTTGTATTACATTTTAAGTATAAAAAATTACTAAATAGTTTTATAATACTGCCATTGGTAAGAAAACAAGTGCCGATCCATTACTTGTTAATCATCAATACATACAAACAGCGCCATAGAGAAGTAGCAATGAAGTAAAATAAACAATATTATCACAATCAAGTATTTTTATTTCATGGTACACTGTATCTGCTGTATGCGGTTGGCAACGAATACCTTTACTTTAATCAAATTGGAGTCTATTTTTGGGGTCTATCTTCAGGGTCAGTTTGGGGTCAGTCGATTCTACATTTGGGATGCTTAATAAATAGTTTTTTATTTCATATTCTAAACGTAGAAACTAGTAGTAATAAGAGATATTTTATATTTGCAATCGCATTCTGGATCCATCCAAAATGCGACATAAATCCGAAAACTCTTAATTGCGGGCCTAATTCTTCAAGCATTGTTCAGTGTTTTGTGTCTTATTTTAAATATAACCCCATTCTATAAAATCTTCCAATAAATCTTGATATCGAGCTGCAATTTCACCGCCATACTGAAGATTCCAAACTGGCTGACTGATATCTGGTACACCACTTCCAGTTGCTAACATAAAAGGCAAATGAAAAACAGTGACCAATAAACCATAGTCTAACTTTTCTTTGTAAACTTTCTCAAAAACCTTTCTCGGGTACACCACATTTGCATCGACGTCAAAGTATTTCAAAAAGTTGTTAAACGTTTCGTAGTAAAGATTCTTCAAATCTAACAAATTGGCTTTTCGGAATTTGCTGTCTGTAGATTTGAAGATGATATTTAGAAAATCGAATACTGGACAACCGAAGTGCATCATTTGATAATCTATAACGATTACCTCTTGATTTTCATCTTCCTGAAAATTAAAAATAAAATAGTATACACATATATACAGTATAGTAAGAAACGACACTTGGTGGGAAGTGGTTACCGTGGTAACATCACAGGCGTTACGCCTGTGCATT
Source organism: Eilema griseolum (assembly GCA_963662185.1). Taxonomy (NCBI): domain Eukaryota; kingdom Metazoa; phylum Arthropoda; class Insecta; order Lepidoptera; family Erebidae; genus Eilema; species Eilema griseolum. The sequence continues at coordinate 23,043,823 of OY759243.1, forward strand.
TTAACTGAAATTAATTATAATAATAATGATCTTTAAAACAACTAGAGATTCCAGACAACCAATTTAATATGAATAGGATTAAACGTGAATTTTTAATACAAATTTGAAATAAACATTGCGTTTTAAAAAACATTTTATGAATTCTTATCTTATTGAATTTATTAGTCATTGTACAAGTAGTAGACTGATGAAGATGAATATGTCATTCATAACTTTGACTACAATTAATTTAATTAATTAACATTTTATTAATCAATTCAAATTTATCTTGAATTGCTTCAATAAGTTTTAATTAAATCAATATTTTTGATACAGATCAATATTATTAAAGGCATCACAAAACCGATTACAGACTTTGAGAGCTATGAATATACTTACATCTTTTGTTACCATAATGTTGCTAGACTTGTAATCACCGTGACATAGACTAACTTGAATACTTTTATCCCTAAGGTATTGACAATATTTGTGTTTCAGAGCCTCATATACTTCATAAAATACTGTTTTGAATTTTTCATCAACATAGTTAATACTTTCGTTCTGCATTTTATTTATCAACCGTCTCCAGTCTTCAGCAAAATAATTATGTTGTCTCAAAGTTTTTATTTTCTCAGCAAAATATTCAGGCTTTTTGTCTTGCAATGCAAATGATAACCCGTGAAATTTTGCAAGTTGTTTTATAGACAGTTTTAAAAAGTTCAAATAATCGTTACCAAACACGTTTATTCTATGTTTTGCAATAAATCCTTTTTTGGCAATATTTTCCATTATTATAGCTTTTTCGTTACTTCCTGCGAATATTTTTACGGTCTTATATCTTTCTTTTAAAGGTATGTTTGCTGACTCTTGAAGTTCATCGAATATGTTAAACAGTTCACTGTAAGCGAAATATTCAGTGATGTAAAGTTGTGGGACAGAAATAATATTTAATGATGAATCATCAGTAATATGTTTAACAAACAGATGCAGTTCTTTTTCTTCGTCTTCAGTTCTGCCTGTCACTTCTATTTCGTATAGGATACCGATATAGTTACCACCATCGACAGTTCCACGTCGCCACTTTGTCTTTGAGTTGATGAAGTTTTCCTTTTCAAGTATGCGTTTTATAGACAAATCTAATTTCACTGGTAGATCATTTTCAGAAAAATCTTCCATTTCATAAAGCTAATTACTATTATTGTTTTTGAAGGTAATTTTACAATATATTTTCGTTCCACTGAAACAGCAGTACCGATGAGGCAAACGGAATTGAACATAATGTTTTGTAAAATGCCTAACACGCCGTGACGGTAAAGGTGTGTTCAAAATAAGTTATTTTTAAGTTATTTTGAAGTTATTTGTATTCTTGTGTGAGGTTCCAGAACGATCTTGAAGGTAAACCATAACAAGTAGGTACACCTGCAGATTAACCGATGAGAGAGAGAATTCGGGGATCAACGGCAGTAGATTAAGTAATAGCCAACCAAAGCAAAAAAAAATCAAAGCATTTTATAGGAGTATTTATTATAGGAGGTAGGACACGGCGGTATTTCCGCCTAATTGAGCAGTCCGACTGGGGAAGTATCTTCGCCCTACAGAATACCGCGGTTATAATAACTTCGTATTGTGTTCCCAGCGGTGAGTAGGGTAGCCAGAGCTCACTGGAGAGTTTGTGCTGTCAGTGGGATGACTAAAGGTTTGTCCTGCTTTGTTCTCTACACTGACGGCACAGAGACTCTGTGCTTACAGGGTCAGCAGCGCGTTTGTGGCTTTTCTGGTGTTACACACGTCCATAGGCCACGGTAACCACTTTCCATCAGGTGGGTCTTGCGCTTGTCTGCCACTAAAGTGGTATAAAAGAAAGGAGTAGTAGGAGAGCTGATCGGGATGTTACTTGGATGAAAAGAAGAGATCATTATTTAGGAGGAGGTAGGACATTGTACTATCAGTGGGAAGACCAAAAGCTTGCTCTGCTTTGTCTTTTACACTGACGGCACAGAAACTCTTGTGCTTAATGGGTTGGTAGCGTAAGTGTGACGTGACTCCCTTGGTGTTGCACACGTCCATAGGCCACGGTAACCACTTTCCATCAGGTGGGCCGTGTGCTTGTCTGCCAATCAAGTTGATTAAAAAATCCTTTTCTAGGGGAGTGTTTGCGAAATTTATAGGAAAAGTTAGTATACTCAAGGAAGGGCGCGGTTGGTCAAAATTTACTCTGTAGGTCAAGGTACAAGGTCTTTGGTTCAGACGCTATATAGAATTGACCAAATCCATTCTGTTGAATTTTTAGTTCGTTGCCTCTGCGCATACATAGAAGTAACATATAACATAACATAAACTCACGCCTATATCCCCTAAGGGGTAGGCAGAGGTGTTAGCACCCACATTTCGCCAGTTTATGTTTAGGTCCCAATGTAATAGGTGGCAAGCCTATTACCATTAACTGGGAACTTATAAACCTGCGATAATACACACATAACTTCGAAAAAAAAAAACTTCGAAAAGTCATTGATGCGTGCCAAGGTAAAACCTGGGATCGAACCCAAAACCTCGTCTCGTCCATTACACATACCACTAGGCTACCGCGGTTACTGTATTTCATAATTTTCATTTTCGTAACACACTATGGTATGGATACCTCTTTGAAAAGATATTGACACAAGTGTGAAATTTATATAAATCTACTAGTAATTTAAGACAATAGCATTGAAACAAATGAAAAAGCGTTTACGTTAAAACTCTTTTATGTATATATCACAGACATTTACGGTCCGGCAGCTCTTTGTGCTACAATGTAGTCTCAGAAAACATAGCAGTAGCCCCCCACCAAATAATGCCAAAAGAAGAAATACACTATTGGCCATAGAACTACTTTTGCAGAACACCAATTCTACGTACCGTATATCTATAAAAAAATACACAAGGAGCTCAATATACTAGCACTAAACAGACACACAATGAAGACTATGGTATTTAGATTTGATTAAAATTAATTAAAAAAAAAAGTTTTTAAACCTGACAACCGAGGCAGAGAGATTTACAACAGCCTCAACAACGTGATCTATTCGGGTACAGCATCCCAATTAATGTCACTTTTAAGTAGTAAAATTTACAAATAAGTGATGAAGTTTGAATTATTTATATATAACCCCATACTATAAAATACATACATACATATAAGCATGCCTTTTTCCCCGGAGGGTTAGGCAGAGGTGAATTAACACCCACATTTCACCAATTATAAAATTCGGTCCCACGTAATAGGGGGTGAGCCTATTGCCATCTTCCGGGCACTATTGTTGACCCAATCTGAGGCTGAGTCTGGGCTGTATATATCTGTCAGATGTTAAACAGCCCTATCCCTTAGTCGCCTTGTACGACACCGCATAGGAAGAGATGGGGTGGTACAAATGATACTTTGCCGGGTACCACGCGGCGTCTAAAGACTATAAAATCTATAAGTTAATTTTGTAATCGGCTTTTGATTTCAGTATCACACTGAAATATTTGCCATTTTTCTTGAAAAACATCTGGCACAGCCTCTCCAGCTAGAAATAAAAGTGGTAAACACAAATCCGCTGACAGAAGACCAAAGTCTAACTTTTCTTTTCTTTTCTTTCGGGTATACTGTTTCTATATCGAGGTTGAAATATCTCAAATATTTATCCAACGTTTCAAGGTACAGTTCCTTCAAAGTGTGCCTTCCGAAACTTCCTAGTTGTAGCAAAACGTAAGAATTTTTGAGTTTCCATTTGTATGTAATACGTTATAATTATTCATTGAAACAACACTCAGTGAGGTTCAGTAAGAAGAATACAAAGTTTTGTAAAGCTATTAATATAACGTGACAGTAAAGACGTTTGCATATTGCCTTCAATGTCCTGTTTTTAACAATTTTTCTGTAATGCAGGTAAACAATATAAACACCTCAACAAAGTCTAGGGAACAAGATGACCCCAATTATTTTTTTTCGTGTAAATCTTGTTTTGCAAATAACTGGCAGCAAATAAATAAAAATAGAATAAAGTAGATTACAGAGTTGTTCGAAATTTAAAAATAAATTTAAATAAGTAATGATTTTCGAATATGGAGGGAAAACTTTTAAAAGTGTTTGTTGTGCAGTTTCTCTGAGGCAAAATAAAAATTATTTTCTTTGATTGTAAATAACGTTTATTATCAATAATACGTCTTTTACGTATGGTTTGTGCATTTTTGTGACTGTAGTCATCATGTCACATCGTCATTTAAGTCGCGAAGAGATGTTAAGGGCTGTTGGTATGCTGCAAGCTGGACGAACTCAACGCGACGTAGCGGATGCTGTCAACACCCAACCAAGCGTAATTTGCAGATTATGGGCACGTTACAGGTCTACAGGGGATGTTGCCGAACGTCACAGGGGACGAAATAGGGTTACTACCCCGCGACAAGATCGTTTCTTGCAAAATTCCGCAAGGCGGCAACCCACGATTACTGCTCGTCAGTTGGTCGCAGGCCTCCAGTCTCAGCATCAAGTGGTTATTAGCGATCAAACTGTCAGAACAAGACTACACGAAGCCAATCTTTATGCTCGCAGACCGCTTAAGGTTCCAGCTCTTCGACGTGGAAATCGAGGTCGTCGCTTATTGTGGGCTAACGCACATTTACAGTGGACCGACCATCAATGGGCACGGGTTCTGTTTTCCGACGAATCTTGCTTCGGTTTTCATCCTGATTCGAGAAGAGTGCGTATATGGCGAGTTCCTGGACGTCGGAGTCGTCTCCAGAATCCGCAAGAAGTTCATCCTTACCAAGGTGGAACAATCATGGTATGGGCTGGAATTCGCCTTGGTGGAAGGACCGATCTCGTTTGGATACGGGGCAATTTGAATGCAAACCAATACATTCAGGAGGTTATACACCCCATGTTAATCCCTCATCGACAGCAGTTCGGTCAAGATTTTATGTTCATGCAAGATAATGCACGGTCACACACCGCTAGGGTAGTGGTCAATGCGTTAAGCGAGCACAATATGACGACGTTGGAATGGCCTGCTCAGTCTGCCGACCTCAATCCCATAGAGCATGCCTGGGATTTGCTTGGGAGAAGAGCTTTCAGTGATTTTTTGGAAAATCTGAACACTGAAGAACAACTTTTTTTACACCTTCGCAGTGTATGGAGCCATATTCCACAGACGATGATTGACAATCTCATACTAAGTATGCCACGCCGTTGTCGAGCTGTTGCTAATGCTTTAGGAGGTCCTACAGATTATTAAAAACGTTTAAAGTACGGTTAATTACTGTATTTCTTACTACCACGTTATTTTTGTGCCTAATCATAGAAGGTTGTAATATTCATTATTGGCACTATTCAATTCTTTATTAAAAAAAAAAAAATTTGGTATGAGAATGTTTTTATTAAAATTAAAATTATAAACGGTATAAAAATACCCTTCTATTGATATAAAACACTCACTATTACAAGAAAGGGTTTTTAAATAAAAACTAGAAATGTCCTTGTTCCCTAGACTTTGTTGATGTGTGTACTTGGATTAAATTTAGTGATAGCCTTATTATTAGGTTCATAAGAGATTTGACTTGGCAGGAAGGGAAACACGAGTATAGTTTCTGGTATGTTTGGCATGTAGAATTTAATTTAATTGATATGGATTAGTAGTTTTGAACTTCTGATGCGTCTGGGATTAACGCTGAGATGATGATGAAGAAATATGGTGGCGCGTGGGCCCAACGTGCGCGAGTGGACTGTATTGCGGGGAAGCAGATAACTGTTCTATTGACACTTTACACACAAAACAAGACAGGTGGCCGGGCTGCCGCGGATTCGATCCAGGCAGTGAATGCAGCCCGAGAAATTAGGAGAGGATGCACTAACCTTCACGACCCACGTGTTTTTCATCGCAGCCGGTACACGGATCTTCTCTTCCTTGCTCAGGAGCTGCCGTCAGCGTCACTAGATCCCTTGAGGAACACACGAGAGGCACCATCCGATCGGTAAAGGTCTATGAGGCGGTTAAAATACAACAAATATTATTCATTTCTGAGAGACGCGCGCGCGCGATCGCCTTTACGCTGGCTAGTTCAAAGCGAGACTGAGTGTCTATATTTCACAAATGGCGGACGGAAGCCATATCTATGATTAGTGCGGGAGAGGAGACGGGTATAAAAGGAGTGGGTTTCCGTGTCAAAAATACAGTTTCCACTTCGGCGCAACCATTCCCCCCGGCTTGAAGGGTTACCTTCGAAACGACAAATGCGAAACAAATCTAAAGTCTAATCTAAATCTAGGTTTGGGAAATAACAACTAAAATATAAACCTAGATTGGAGCTCGTGCCTACTGCTGGCTAGGCAGCGGGCAGAGGCGAACAAACAACACAACGCAACAGTCTCGACCAAGACGAGACGCGATTAGCCAACAACAAAATAAGGGTCTCTTCACGTGGGACCGATACAACAAGCGAGTGCTTCTTCTCCTCGGGTGGTTCGGAAACCGTAGTGGGATTGAATTGACTAACTGGCCACCCATCTAACGCGGCATGAATCCAGGACGGTCCACTAAACCATAACGGGTGATCTAATATTTGCGAAGGAAGCAGTCCACGAGAGAGACAATCGGCTGGGTTGTCGGTGCCAGCAACGTGAAAGAGATTATGTGGCGCCAATTCAGATTGAATTTTGCCACTCTATTAGCGACGAATGTGTCCCAACGATGGGGCGAAGAGTGGGCCCAACACAAAGCGACTGTTGAGTCCTAAAAGCTAAAATTCTACTAATATTAATGCGAAAATTTACAATTATGTCAAATAAATTACCTTAAAGATTCCGACCACAATACAAAATGTCATTAAGCGACACGGAAGTGCTAGTCTTAGCACTGCCATCCAAAACTACGCGGAGTTTTAGTAGTAAGCTTATCTTCTCTAATAACTCCGCGGTGCGGGATAATGTACGAAGGCTGGGTCCCGCCAGTGTCCGCAGGCGCAGGTGAGATGTAACCTTTATCTAAATATTCGTTAACAACCTCATCATAGGCCCGCTTCGACTTTGGGGACGCCTGCATCTTTCGTTCCAAACAAAGAAAGCGTTTTTCAGCGGATACACGGGAGCCACCGAGCGAAAACTTGCGGATGGTAGACTCCAGTGGCGGCTCGACGGTGCAACAGAACGAAGCAGTCGAGTGACTAAAACTATCCATAGAAGCGGGTGCGGAACCAATTATAACAAAACCAAGAACTGTTTCCAGTGCGTGCGGAGCGGGGTACGTCGGTCCCCCTTGAACCTTACGTGATAACTGGAGGTGCGGGAGAATCGAAGCGCCGATCAATATATCGACGACTCCAGGAACAGCGTAAGTCTCATCTGCTAAAGGCAAGTCTTTAAATTTCGTTAATAAAGACGTGTCAACCGGGACGATAGGCAACTGTTCAGCTATTCTATCTATAACGAGCGAATCCATGTCAAACCAAATATTATTATTAAAACGAGATCTAAACCTTGTTTTAACGGTGCCACGAACAGCTGACTGTAAGCTTCCAAAACCCTTCACCACTGAGCGGGTTGAACGCTTATCAACATTGAAACCAAGACGCCGACAACAATCTTGAGTAATAAAATTACTTTGCGAAGCGCCATCTAACAGCGCTCGAACAATGCGCGGCTTACCTAATGCATCAACAATAACAACGCGAGCGGTCGCAAGACAAACCGTAGTGAGGGCAGCACTAGCGGAGAACGAACACAAGGTGACGTCATTCGTAGCGGTCCCCGGGCAGGCCGGAGCGCGTGCGAGCTCGGGCTGCGGCTGCGGCGCAGGCTGCCGCGCGTCACCGCTCGACGAACCAACTGTGCTCACCTTGGATGCGGCATTACTATTCTCAAAATGAAGCAAAGTGTGGTGTCTCGCTTGACATTTGCGACAACTATTTCTACTATTACATAAAACAACGCGGTGTTTAGTACCGAGGCAATTAAAACAAAAATTATTAGCGCGAACAAATTTATAACGATCACTAGGCGACAATTTTAGAAAACCAGGACACCTGTACAGTTGCGAATGATGAGTGCTACACAAAGAGCAAACAGGTGACTGTACACGTGCTGGTGCGGTACTAACATAAGTATGAGTTGACCTCAGTGACTTCGATGACGCATCTACTTTGCGTGCAGAATCAACAACTGTCTTCGCGCCTTCATGTTTCGATGAAGAGCGTTGCAATACCTTTATATGCTCGCGAACAAAACTTTCTAAGTCTTCGAACTTAGGAATCCTATTGCCGCGATGATCCGACTCAAACAAACGAATGGTTTCGGAATCTAATTTCCTTAAACCCATATACAAAAATACGAAGTCGCAGAGGTCATCGACCTTTAGGTTCTTTACGGCGCGAACAGCTGACGCGAAAGTATCTAGAAATTTCTCTAAGGTTTGATCGTTACATGCCGTAATAGATTTCAAATCAAACATCTGATCTAAATAGGCGTTAGCTACCGATCTTTTATCCTCATACCTAGCTTTCAAAGTATTTAAAATTAAATTATAATTCTCGGCACTAAACGTAATTCCAGCGCAAACGGTTATAGCTTTACCAGACAATTTTTCAACGAGATAATGCAATTTTTCGTGATCTGTCAACGAATCGTTCTTACCTATTGTATTCTCAAAACTATCTATAAATAGACACCAATTGCGAATGTTACCATCAAATTCGGGTATTTGAATTGGTGGCAACTTAGGTCGGTCGCGAGTGGGGTTGGGTAGGTCAGCCGGTTTCTCCAAACTCCTAGCGACGCGTTTGATACGACAATACAAATCGTCAAACGACGACAAGGCTTGATAACTCACTGAGTAATCGGGATCCAAATTCAACTCTAAAACGTTGATGTCATGCACTAAGGTTTCGAAATCCGCGCGTAGACTATCTAAGTTTTCTATAGAACACAAGAACGAATCTCTGATGACCAAATCAGAGGTTTTGAGTGCACTATCATAAATCGATTGTACGCGAGAGTAAATCATTTCTTTTTTAGCGTATAAAAGTTTCAATTGAACCTTACCGGTCTTATCAACCTTTGGGGACATGTTTACAATTAAATATGAAATGACTTAATCCTAGCGGTACAGAGCAGCGAGGCGGCGCGAGCGTTAACTATGTAGGTAGGTAGGTGCTTACAACTGTGAATGCACGCTTGAACAAACGCGCATAGCAACAAGGTCGCACCTGCGCGATGGTCGCTGTCTAGATTCAACTATTATTTCCGAGATTAAGTATTGCGTAATATCTATTCAAATTAAAATACTTTCGTATGAATTGGGATGAGATGCGAGCGAGGTAGGCACAGCCACGTGTCTACCCACGCAGGTACTAGGCAAATACGACGTGAGCCGAGAACAACGTAATTGAAAAAAACAAAACAAAGCCAAATGCGTTAGGTATTACACTGTGCCTATGCACTAGGGTGTCTGAGTATACCTAAGATCTAAGCCTAAATGTCTGGATGCGGGGTTTTCTACTAAAATAACCAGGCACTTAGGTGCGATGCGAAAATTGTGAACTACGATTAAGTGTTGATATGATACCTAACCTATTTATGTATTAGGTAGGTACAATGCGAGCCAGCGGCGAACGGACAACAAATTCTAAGCCTAAGTGTCTGGATGCGGGGTTTTCTACTAAAATAACCAGGCACTTAGGTGCGGTGCGCTCATTCCCATTAGAATAATAACAAAATACGAACTACGGCTAAGAATCCGGCTCGATCCGGACCAAAAATGGTGGCGCGTGGGCCCAACGTGCGCGAGTGGACTGTATTGCGGGGAAGCAGATAACTGTTCTATTGACACTTTACACACAAAACAAGACAGGTGGCCGGGCTGCCGCGGATTCGATCCAGGCAGTGAATGCAGCCCGAGAAATTAGGAGAGGATGCACTAACCTTCACGACCCACGTGTTTTTCATCGCAGCCGGTACACGGATCTTCTCTTCCTTGCTCAGGAGCTGCCGTCAGCGTCACTAGATCCCTTGAGGAACACACGAGAGGCACCATCCGATCGGTAAAGGTCTATGAGGCGGTTAAAATACAACAAATATTATTCATTTCTGAGAGACGCGCGCGCGCGATCGCCTTTACGCTGGCTAGTTCAAAGCGAGACTGAGTGTCTATATTTCACAAATGGCGGACGGAAGCCATATCTATGATTAGTGCGGGAGAGGAGACGGGTATAAAAGGAGTGGGTTTCCGTGTCAAAAATACAGTTTCCACTTCGGCGCGACCAAAATAACTTTCATAAAATTTTCACCCCTAAGGAGTACGTATATGCACCCCTAAGTAATAGTTAAATAGACTAAATGTAATAAAAATAAGTAAATTTATTTGTAAAATGTAATTGGGTTCGCATAGTGTGGAATGTTGCACCCGTAGCTTAATTTAATATACCTACTAATTATAACTGTTGTACTAACCTATTTGTACTTAGTGGGATGCCCACTGTGTGGAACTTAAATAAAATATTTTTCTTTCTTTCTTTCTTTCTAAATAAATACAATTTTTTTCTAATCCATAATACAGATTAAAGTATATTCTATACATGTATAAAACTACAATGTGCGTAATATGAAGTTTACAAATAGCCCCATTGTACAAAATCCTCGATTATACCCTGGTACAACTCTTTAACCACTTTTTTATAAACGCACTCTGATTGGTTATCACCTGGTATATTATTCCTAGTTGCTAACACAAACGAGTACAACATTATCCCACTCATAAGACCAAAGTCTAACTTTTCTTTATACACCTTCTCGAAATCCTCTTTAGGGTATACGGTATCTACATCCAGGTTAAAATATCCTAAGAACTCGCCGAGTGTTTCGTAGTACAGCTCTTTTAAATTCAACAGGTTAGCTTTTCGGAATTGTCTGTCTGTGCCAGTGAAGATCAGAAACAGGAAATCGAAAACAGGACAACCGTAGTGCATTAATTGATAGTCTATTGGCACTACCATTTGTTTTTCACCGTCCTGGAAAAACAAACATGAAATTAAAGACTCTGAAATTACAAACAATGAGTTTTTCACCGTCCTACAAAAACAAATATAAATTCAAAACACTATAATTACTGACAATCATAATTTTCTGAAACTTTTCCCAAGTCAGTTGTGGCCGACTTTCTAGTCTATTTGTTTGAGACGCGGCTGAGCGCCGATATTTTCCGTGAAGCTACTGCCTTTTGACCACAACCAATTGGCGATATGAGTCGGTCTTTTGGGGTCTCGAACTACCCGTAATGACTGCCATAGATGATCATATGGCAACCGAGACCGGCAGCTTGACGTGCTCTCGGAGGCATGACTAGCTCAATGCAATTATCCATATTCACCTAGTCATATTTTCTTTAATAACAGGGTACACCACAACTACCCAAGTTCTTCTTTTTAATGGCTCACGAAATTGGACGTTACATTTGGCATATTCATTACATAATCGATCCATCAAAAAGCGATGTAAAGTCCTTCTAGACGTGAACACTAGATGCGTTTTTCAAACATACAAAGAAAAGTAGATACATGCTCTTATAATTATATTGTAATATTATGAAAAAAATTGAAACGATGATAAGACTAAGAATTTAAAACTACTCTCATGTATCCAATATTTAGTGTGTAGTATATCTATCTACTTATTTGGTACCTGTTGTTAAAATAAATTATTTAGATAGATGGATAGATAGATAGATAATTCTTTATTGTACACAAATAGATTACAGTAAAACTTGTAGTTAGCATGCATACAGTTTAATGTACAATGGGCGGCCTTATCGCTGGAAGCGATTTCTTCCAGGCAACCTTGGGATGGACAGTAGTGTAATAAAGCAAAAGATTTGGTGTAGTTAGCATAAACTAGAAACAAGGTGTATTAAAAAAAAACAAAAAGAAAGAAAGATATGTGAGAAGTTCAAATAAAGTAAAATAAATATCAAACTTTAGCACATGTTTAGTTGAAATTAATAAATTATAAGTAGTAAAAGAGCGGTAAAAGTAGGGCCTGCTCTTATTTTATCGTTTTTATTTCTTTTTCATCACCCACCCAACCTATATTAGTAAATGATTATACTATTTTTTTATTGTAAATTTTTATTTACCAAGTTACATACATTAGTCATTGCTACTTATCTAATAATTAATCATAAAAAACAATCACACGCATTCGCGCTCGTCCCTAAAAGATAGGCGCGACCGGACCTGTACCTGGCGCGAAGGTGCCCATCACGCTGGCTGCGTTGCCCCTTTGAATGGCGATGGACAGCCTCTGGACCAGACACCATTCGGCGCGGGAGTCGCCATTTATATTTATATTTTTATTATCTTTTAACTCACCGTTTTGTCGTTTAGTAAAAAGCAACTAATCAGTCAAATATCCAATTGTAATACTTACGTTAGCTGTACTCATGATGTTAGCAAACTTAAAGTCACCGTGGCAGAGACAGACTTTCAGAGTTTTGTCTCCATAGTACTGACCATATTTCTCTTTCGCATCCTCAATTACTTTGTCAATTTTGTCCTTGAATTGTTGATCTACATAGTTTATACCTACTTCCCGCAGACTTGTCACTAATTGTTTCCAGTCTTCACCAAGAGTGAGAGGATATCTAAGAGGTTATATTTTGTCAGCAAAGTATTTAGGCTTTGTTTCTCTTAAAACAAATGAAATCCCATGGAATCTAGCAAGTTCTTTGACAGACTTTTCAAAAAAGTTCAAAGTCAATTTATTCATGCTGTGATTTGCAGTGAATCCACTTTTAGTAATATTTTCCATTATAATAATTCTTTCATTGCTTTCTTCATATATTTTAACAGTTTGAAATCTTTTTTCGAAAGGCACGTTTGCCTGTTCTTGCATATCTGCAAATATCTTGAATAGTTCTTTGTAAGCGAATAATTCATTGACAAACACCTCTGGCAGAGAAATAAATTTCAGGACAGTGCCATCAATAATATATTTTACAAACAGATGTAGCTCTTTTTCTTCATCTTTAGTTTTACCTGACATTTCAATTTCATATAATGTACTGAAATAGTTTTTAACGTCGACAGATGGGCGTCGCCAATCTATTTTAGAGGTGACAAAATTTTCTTTTTCTAGAATACTCTTTAAGGCTTGATTTATCGATTCTGGGAGATTATCATCTGAAGAAGTTTTCGTTCCTTGAAGTTGATCAGTTTTTGCGGAGGATTCCATTTTGATATAATTGTTAATATTATCGTTCAAAGAATTAACGCTCACTGAGTCGTGAAAAATAGAACACATTGTTTTGTAACGAAATTAATGTGCCATAATTGTAAAGCTATACACACAACTACTGATATTTCTTGCATGGTTTATATAGTGTTTTGTATTGCAATGTTGAGTAGTCATACTGCAAAATAATTTTGTAGTCATTGCATAGTAAGTGGGTAGGTACACGAAACACTAAAAATTACCAAATTTTAAACTATAGCTACTAACTATAGCTGATTGACTGTACACTAGTACTACTAGCCTTGACTCCTAATCTCACGTTGGAAGTACAAAGCAAATAACATAACCCATTATTGAAATTTAATAATTCAAGTATTATTATATTTTATTTTACATTTTGGAAAATTTTGGGAAAACTTACAGCTTACAGGTAATACTAAAAGGTAATGTGTTTGATGTTTTGACAATTAAAATATTTCACAAATATTATAAAACAGGAAAACATTTTATGTAAATAAATAAATAAATAAAATAAACATTAAAAGAAACTAGTACCTAATGCAAGACACGCAATCGTATGGAACAAATAACTTTCTCCTACCGATTACTTGGAGAAAAGTACTCGCTACATGAAATTCTCTTTAGTTGTGTAGTATTTGTCGATCAATTAATGTCGACTCTCCGGTGCACTGCATTGTACGTGTGACACGACTTAGTCTATAGGTGGTTCGGGCTAACAATTTCATTTAACAGTGAATTTAATGCTTGCTCATTTGTTATTATTGTCAGTTTATATTTTTTTCTTTAATGTAAGGAAAAACATTAATAAGTTGATTTAAAACATAACTGTTTTTTTTTAAATAAATTTAATTAAGTCAAGATACTGTCATACTATCAATCTCTCTGTATACATAATAAAATTAAAGTATAATTTACACAGTTACTGAAACAGAACCAACTGAAGGGTAACACTCTATACACCACACCACCATTCGTGTAATACGGATCTCACAAATAGCCCCATTCAATAAAATCTTCGATTAAATCTTGGAATAATCTTTTAATTCCTTCATTATAAGGAAAATGCCACTCTGATTGAGTAACATCTGGTACATCCTTTCCAGTTGCTAACAAAAACGGCAAACACATAATACCAGACATAAGACCAAAGTCTAACTTTTCTTTATACATCCTCTCAAAATCCTTTCTAGGGTATAGGGTATCTACATCCAGATTAAAATATATCAAAAACTCTCTGAGCGTTTCATAGTATAGCTCCTTTAAATTTAATAAATTAGCTTTTCTGAAATCTCTATCTGTTCCAGTGAAGATCAAAAATAAGAAATCGAATATAGGACATCCGTAGTGAATTATTTGATAGTCAATAGGGACTACTTTTTGCTTTATACCATCCTGAAAAATAAAATACATTTCGGAATAAACAACTATCATAAAACACTGAGATTACCAATAGATGATCAGAAGGGCTACTGCCATTTCTGACAGCATTTTGTTAATCACATTTTGTGACTTTCGTAGTGTGGTTGATGATCCATCAACGTTCGTCATGATGCTCAGGAAACATGTGTTATAGGGTTAAATAGTATACTTTACTGTAGTGGATACATGTAATTGGCTTAGTTTGTTAGATTTTACACTTGTCTTAAATTCATCACCATCAATTAGCCTATCGTAGTCCACTGCTGGATACTGGCCTCTCCCAGTGTACAGTGACACAAATATTAACTGACTACCATGATCCGAGTTCAATTCATCTTGAAAGTAAAGTAAGATTGAAATAATATTACTGTAAAGAAATTGTGGTAAGGTCCCAAATATTAGTCAACATTAAATGTATCGAACGCCATACTGGAATCTGTGAAAATTTAAAAAGTTAATCAAACTAATAATTATAATACTTACATATATTACAGTCGTCATATTGCTAAACTTAAAATCACCGTGGCATAGACAAAGCCATAAAGTTGTATCACTGCAGTATTCAGCATATTTATATATCAAATCCTGATATACTTTGTCCAGTTTGTCTTTGAATTTTTCATCTACCTGCTTTATACCTCCATCCCGTAGACCTTCTATATATTGTTTCCAATCTTCACCAAAATTGAAGGGCTATCTGATACATTCTATTTTATCAGCAAAATATTTAGGTCTAGTTTTTTTTAACACAAATGAGAGTCCATGAAATCTAGCAAGTTCTTTGACAGACATTTCAAAAAAGTTCAAATTTAGGGTATCCATTTTGTGATTTGTATTGTATCCTTTTTTAATAACGTTCTCCATAATAATGGTTTCTTCGTTGCTTTCTTCATAAAGTTTAATAGTGTTGTATCTATTTTCTAAAGGTATATTTGCCTCCTTTCGGCGCTATACCGGTTCCGAAGGGCGGCGCGGGAGCGGGGTCACGATCCCGAGCCCGAAGAAATTCGGGCCGTGAGATCCCGGCTCCACAGGGAAATGGTGGCGGAATGGGAGATACGACTTGGGCAACCAGGCGCAGGGCACGCCGTAGTAACGGCGGTAAGACCCATCATGGGGGAGTGGCTAGAGAGGCCACACGGCAGCCTCTCGTACCGTCTGACGCAGATGATCACCGAGCACGGATGCTTCGGAAAGTATCTGCGTCGGATGCAGAAAGAGCCAAAGTTTTTTTTTTTACGTGTGCAAAATCCCCACGGATACCTCCCCACCGGAACCGGTGGAGGAGGTTATGTCGGACACGAACCGACTAAAACGCACGCCGCCTTTGGGTCGCTTTGGTTGCCGAAGGTGAGGTTGACAGGCATATCCCTCGCACCCTGGACGACCCAGAGCCATCACTCACGATCTGGTCCTCTTCGCGGGTGTGGGGACTACAGAGTCCCCAACTCGTCCCCGGAAACGGGGAGGTACGCCAGGCGCGCCACTGCTGCAACAAACATCTCTGTTAGAGTAATAATTTTTAGGGATGCAGCACCATCTACAATATTCTTCACAAAAAGATGCATTTCGTTTTCTTCATCCTTAGTTCTGCCTAACACATTAATTTCATAAAGGTGTGAAGTTTTCTTTTTCTAGAATGTTCATTAAAGCTAGATCAATTGGTGCTGGAAGATCATTTTTCTGAGGAATTTTGTGTGATGCTTTTGGTGAAGGATTTCATTTATATTGTTAGATTTTAAAGTTGTTGACTGACTGAAACAATACACACTGAGTTTCTGAACAGAGAACTTATGTATTGTAAAGATATTTACATAACGTATATACTTATAAAGACTTCTTCACAATGAGATCTGCTCATTGTGAAGAAGTCTTTTCACATTTATTCATTTTGAAATTAAAAAATATTTATAATGATTTATAGAAACTGTGTTGAATAGTCCGTTTAACGAGAAAGGTTATATATATACTTATAATCATCACGCCTCATCACGCCTCTACTAAAGGGAGCGGAATAGTGATCATAAATATCAACAGATCCGTCAGATTTCTATTCATTATTTGAAGACTAAGAAATTGCGGGCCCAACCACCACAACTGGTACAGGGTTCTAAAATATGCTGTGGCATGTCAGCAAGCCGGGGTATATCAGCTTGTGTAAAATATAATATGTGTGCCATACTTAACAATAAAATATAATTATTGTACACGATAAATATAAATTTAAAAATAAAAATAATATAAATTGTGGTGATACGAGTACAATGTTATCAACAGTCACGATTCATTTACAAGCAACCTTTCAAAGTCGATTTTTTTAAATAGGACACATCAATTAGACTTTGCCTCGCCTGATGGTGAGATGAAGGCAGTCTCAGAAAAGAGGGCCACCATTACATATAAATACCATACACAGCTTGACACTCAGCTCGTGGTGACACTCAGCTTGACGGCCTCATCATATGTTTTTTCACGCCCCGTTTAAAGGACCCAGGACTGAAGGATACTAAATGCAATGATTTTTTTTTGTTAAGGCTGATTGCCTTGCTTCACCCGCGTAGAATTCTGTTTCCGTTCACGTGATCCACGAGAACTTCTTTTCTTATAAAATCCTACCGTGGGCCTATTATTCCTTATTCCTTAAGGAATATAAATCAATCATGGCCTCATCTTAAGTGCGATCCTGCACCCTCTGCATTCAGTCTGTCTCAGCCACCTTTTTCAGGTCGTCAGTCCATCTGGCCGGGGCGGGGGGTGTCCTACCTTACGTTTGTTTTAAGGAATACCTATACGGGGAAAAAATAGCCATATCTCGAGATTTGCGCTCATTTTTATTTATTTTAAATACATCCTTTTTATATGATTTGAGATTGATATGGTCATTCACATTAATAGTTTACACTATTAATTAGTGTAAACTATTAATGTGAATGACCATATTATTTTCTCTGAGTAAATTATATACACCATGATCATGGCGCTTGTAACAGCGTCGAAATATCAGTTGCTCAGAGAAAATAATGAACATGATAAATATCCCGACGAGTTTTACACTATTATCAATCAATCAATCAATCAATCAATTAGTCCGCCGTAGTCCAACACTGGACATAGACCTCTCCCAATATGCGCCATTTTCTCCGATCCTGTCCTGTCCAGTCTGTCCCAGCCACTTTTTTCAGGTGGTCCGTTCATCTGGCTAGGGTTGTCCTACCTTTCGTTTACCTTTTCACGGTCTCCACTCTAGGACTCGTTTGCACTATTAATAAAACCTTTATTATTCAGAAAATGTACACAGTTTTACTCTATAATATAATTATAAGAGAGATCGGGACATCAGCATAAAATCTTAGATATTTAACTAACTACTAACTTGTAAATGAAGTCACATATGAGCATTACAACTGAACCAACAGTGTATTCAAATCAATAGCATCTGAATAAATAGGTTTTCACCCATGGGGCCCTTTTAGGTTCGAACCAAATTTACCTGCAAACTGTTTCCCGGTTGAGTCCCACGTAATAGGGATGACCTATTGCCGTCTTCCGGGTACTATAGTTGACTCGAGCCATGCATCTCAGGCGGAGGCTGGACTGTATATATGTCTGATGTTCAATCAATCAATTAGCCCATTGCAGTTCACTGCTGGACAATTATTGGGAGGCTTTGGCCTACTGTTTCCACGCTAGCCAGACGGGTTGGTACAGCGTTTTATTTCGAGTTTTCCTTCTCTCGCAGTGATATCATCTGCGTATACTGTCATTACTCACCTCTTACGACACCCGTCAGATTAGATGAGGTGTTGATACTTGTTTCCGTTCCTTATTTAGGTCAGAGAATAAGCATTGCCATACAACGTGGCAATGCTGCTAGTCTTCTGGGAACGCTACCACAAGAGGCATGTGATGCGGAGGAATTCCACGACGCATAATATTAACTTTTGTTTAATTATTATTTTCTTATTAATGTATAACCGTTTCACCCGCGTAAATCACGATCCCATGAGCATATCGGGATAAAAAGTAGCCTATGTTACTCACGAAGTATGTATCATTCTAATGAAAAAAGAATTATTAAAATCGGTCCAGTATTTTTTCAGTTTATTCGTTACATACAAAAATCCAAATCTTTCCTCTTTAATATTAGTATAGATGTGCATATTTAGTTTAACAGGTTTTAAAAAACATTGTGATTATGGTGTTACCTGATGTTAAACAACCCTATCCCTTAGTCGCCATGTAAGACATCGCATGGAAAGAGATGGCGTGGTCCTAATTCTACTCCGCGAGAAACAGGTGATTTATAAAATTAGTAAGATATAATATTCTTATGAAGTCGTCCTAATAAACGAAACGTTGTACTAAAGGGGCCTGCAGGGCAAGTCGTTCACCAGAACGTATAACATAATTATCAAATACAATATGGCCTTGACTAAACTAATTCACTATGGTAATTCGCTATTCAAGATCTGCCTTAGTAACTAATATTATAAATAAATGTTAAAGAGAGTTTTGATTTACATGCATATATATACTTGAGCATGTAAATCCCTGGAAGGGTAGCCAGGGGTAAAATAAAAATTACTAGGTTTTTATAAGAAATTGTATACCTACACTATATATTACAGCTGTTACAAGGCTCAAGTCAACTATAGTGCCCGGAGGACGGCAATAGGCTCACCCTGTTTTATTTGGGGCCGAAAACAATGCCTAATCCTTCAGGGATAAGGGCGTGATTATATTATGTATGTATGAATAAGGTTTATTTGAATTATCACTGATCTGAGTATTCGTACCTCGAAGAGTACGTTAAGCCGCGTACCTCGAAGAGCACGCTAAGCCGTTGATTCCGGTTGCCTTACAAATATCTATGAAGGTCGTAACTGCTTGTTGGAGCTCTAAAGAGATTATAAACATAACATAACATAAACTCACGCCTATATCCCCGAAGGGGTAGGCAGAGGTGCTAGCACCCACATTTCGCCAGTTTATGTTTAGGTCCCAATGTAATAGGTGGCGAGCCTATTACCATTAACCGGGCACTTATAAACCTGCAATAAATACACACATAACTTCGAAAGGCATCGAAAAGTCATTGATGTGTGCTATGGTAAAACCTGGGATCGAACCCGAGACCTCGTCTCAGCAATAACCATACCACTAGGCTACCGCGGTAAATAAAGAGATTAGTCGAACTACAGAATTTTGATATCACCAATTAGTCGTGGAGGTCAGGTGACAGTCGCTTTACAGAAAATATCGAAGATCAACCGCATCAAAGTTAGATTAGAAAGCCGACGCCAACTCTCTTCTTTACTTAGCGTTAGTTCCAGTCGCATCTGAAGCTTTAACCTGGGAGTCTGGGGTCTACTTCACCAGTTTAACTGCGGATTTGGCTGAACTTCGATATTTAAACAACTGCCATCTGACCTCCACAACTCAAAGACGGTATAGAAGCATTGCAACTATACCAGTTGTTGAACTTTTTAGGGCTACAACTACCCGAGTGCCATAGTTCTACCGCCTATGCAATGGTTTGTGCTCAGATGAATTGTTTGACATGATGCCCGTAGCTACATTCTATCATCGCACCTCTCGCCATAGGCAGGGAATTCATCCCCACACATTGCGACCTGAGACGGTGCGCACTGTGCGGTATGAAAGAAACTTCATCCCACGAACACTCAAGCTGTGGAATGACCTCCCTGCTGCGGTTTTCCCAAGCGCCTACAATATGGGGTTCTTCAAGAGGGGCATCAGAAGGTTTCTTCATGGTCGGTAGCGCGATTGTGACACCCCTGATGTTGCATACGTCCATAGGCCACGGTAACCGCTTCCCAAAAAAAAAAACAACAAAAGACTTTAAAAGTGACTAAAAGTATACCAAAATTTTACTCTCATAGATATTTAAGAGAAAATCTCTCGTCAGTAAAGCATGGCTTGTTAATATTTCAATAGGTACCCACAAAGCGTGACATAATTTAGGTGTGCTGTGACCTTGGTTCGGCGGTCGATCGCAAGACGCACCTACAAAGTCAATGTATCAGAATATATACATGTACATATACAGGCAGGTACTGGCGGGGTCATATTGTAGTTTGAGTTGTGTATAGATGGAGAAAATGCACGGACTCAAAGAAACCCAAGATAAACCTATGCGGGTTCTATGAGATGAACTAATGTAATAATATGGAAATAAATAAAAAAAACTGAGCTACAAAGTGGCGAAGTCTAATTAACGTGACGACGAACGACCTCCGTGGCGTAGCGGTAGAGCATTCGACTGCTATTCAGGGGGCGCGGGTTCGATTCCCGCTCAGTGCAAATATTTGTATGCATGAATATGTATATTTGCATTGGTCTGGGTGTTTCTATGTATAATATGTATGTATTTACAAAAAAAAAAGTATCTAAGTATGTTTATCCGCATTCTAGATCCCATAACACAAGCTAGTTAAGCTATGCTTACCATGGGTCTAGATAGCGTTGTGTAGAATGTCGTGGAATATTTATTTATTATTATTATTATTATATATATAAAAAAAGTGGAAAATTACTGAATTGAAATGCAAAAGTGTTCTTATGACTTTTTATTCACTGAATGTCAATTCTCTTAATAAAAAATTTATTCAAATTTCAAGACTTGTAACACAATAATATTGTCAAGCGTAAAGATTGACATAATAATCGAGACTTCATTTAAAGAAAATCTTATACGAGCGAGAACCGCGGTAGCCTAGTGGTGTGGGTAATGGACTGCTGAGACAAGGTCTCGTGTTCGATCCCAGGTTTTACCATGACACACACCAATGACTTTTCGATGCTTTTCGAAGTTATGTGTGTATTTATCGCCGGTTTATAAGTGCCCGGTGCCGCCGATTACATTGGGACCTAATCACAAACTGGCGAAATGTGGGTGGTAGCACCTCTGCCTACCCCTTTGGAGATATAGGTGTGAGTTTATATATATAATATGTATGTATTACGAGATTTGACCCTCTTTTCATTGAAGTAGTGACCGTTTTTGACATTCAGCTGCTGCGGTTTTCCCAAGTGCCTACAATATGGGGTTCTTCCAGAGGGGTATTAGAAGGTTTCTTCAGTGCGTGTGTAACCTGAAGTCGCACACGTCCATAGGCCACGGGAACTACTTTCCAATCCATTTGCTTGTCTGCCACTTAAGTGGTAGGTATAAAAAAAAATTAGAAGCTTGATCGAGACTGAATTTTGAATATTTTTTGGTGTTCTGATCTTGATGAGTTACATTCCAACGGGAGTGCTTCCCAAATCGTAACTCTCAGCTTGACAGCCCCTTCAGGTACTTGTTCACGCTCTGTCAGTTTCATGGGACTGAATTAAGAATGAAACTAATGAGTATCATCCAAAAGAACATACATACATACATATAATCACGTCTTCATCCCCGAAGGGTACGACAGAGGTTAACTAACACCCTCATTTCACCAATCATTGTTTTCGGCCCCACATAATAATGGGATTTATTGCCGTCGTTTGGGCACTATCGTTGACTCGAGCCTTGTATCTATGCCTTAGGCTGAGCTGTATACATCTGTCTAATATTAAACAGCCCTGTCCCTTAGTCGTCTTATACGACACCGCATGGGAAGAGATGGGGTGGCCCAAATTCTACTCTGCCGGGCAAAATAAAAACTCGCACTAAATAGCTATACTAAATATTCACAAAAAATGTTTTATTAAATTGTTATTACATAACGAACGCTCGTAAAATTGAATTATTTAATTATGTGCGCACGTTCAGCTGCGTAGTTTCAAAGAGGAATTCTCCGGGGCCCTCCTAACTCAGGACAAGGTAAACGTATAATTAGGAGGTTTAGTTTGTAATACAAATAATGATATAATGTACGTTATAACTGCGGTGAAGCTAAAATAGTAAAGTCTATTACACATATTGAAATACACTAACATAGCCGCGTGGTTCCCGGCAGAGTAGAATTTTTTTTTTATACCACTTAGTTGGCAGTCAAGCACACGGCCCACCTGATGGGAAGCGGTTACCGTGGCCTATGGACGTATGCAACACCTGGGGTGTCACACTCGCGCTGCCGACCATGAAGAAACCTTCTGATGCCCCTCTTGAAGAACCCCATATTGTAGGCGCTTGGGAAAACCGCAGCAGGGAGGTCACCCAGGAATTTGGACCACCCCATCTCTTCCCATGCAGTGTCGTACAAAGCGACTAAGGGTTAGGGCTGTTTAACATCAGACAGATGTTTACAGCCCAAACTCAGCCTCAAATGCATGGCTTGAGTCAGCAATAGTGCCCGGAGGATGGCAATAGACTCACCTTATATTACGTGGGACCGAATTTAATGATTGGTAAAATGTGGATGTTAATTCACCTCCGCCTAGCCCTCCAAGGATGTATGTATGTATTGTACTCTTTCACAGTATTTTTTATTATTAGACTAGAATGTTTGATAGGTATGTTCTCAACTGCAATTGTAAACTTTTAAGGATGCCGTAAGGCGAAACCGATCAGGTCTATTAATAAAAAAATACCGTGGAAAAAGTACAATTTTATTTCAATATTTATAACAACAAATTTCACCAAATGCCATCAATCAACAGTATAAATAGGCTTTGGGGACCCTGTAGTCCCACACCCGAGGAGAGGGCCAGATCGTGAGAGATGGCCTTGGGTCGACCGGGGTGCGAGGGACATACCTGTCAACTTCACCTCAGGCAACCAGAGAGACCTACAGGCGGCGTGCGTTTTGGTCGGTTCGATTCCGACATAACCTCTTCCACCGGCTCCGGTGGGGGGCAGCCGTGGGGATTTTGCGCATGTAAAAAAAAAGGGTATAAATAGTCTAAATTGAATGAAATTTTGAAGCATTTAGTATGCTAACTATTCAAATCGATTTAAATATAGAAAAAAGTGAATCGGTTCAGGCGGGATTCGAACCCGCGAGCTTTCCCTTACAAGAGGTACACTCTAACCACTAAGCCACAGAACCTTCGCCCGAAACCATCCAAATTCTTCTATACATATATACGTCTTAGCCTGATCCGCCTGAACCGATTTTTTTTTTCTATCTCTTTATCGATTCCAATAGTTTAAAGTCTATTGTTTTAAAGGTATGATACCTTAGTCAACCGCAGACTGCAGAATCAGACGCATGCAGCTGATACAACGTACCTTGAAAAAGACTTGATTACAATAATTTTGTTTGTTGTTTTAATTCATTGCGGCTTCTCAATGGTGCCGTACATCCGTATCAAAGTGTAACAAGTAATGAAAGTGAAAATATAATATATATGTATAGCTAAAACTAATATTATTTCCCGGAGTAGAATACGGCAAAAAACCGCGGTAACCTAAACGACCCACAGGCGGCGTGCGTTTTAGTCGGTTCGAGTCCGACATAACCTCCTCCACCGGCTCCGGTGGGGAGGTATCCGTGGGGATTTTGCGCACCTAAAAAAAAAAAAAAAAGTGGTATGGTTAAAGAACTGTTGAGACGAGGTCTCGGGTTCGATCCCAGGTTTTACCATGGCACACACCAATGACTTTTCGATGCTTTTCGAAGTTATGTGTGTATTTATCGCAGGTTTATAAGTGTCCGGTTAATGGAAATAAGCTCGCCTCCTATTACATTGGGACCTAAACATAAACTGACGAAATGTGGGTGCTAGCACCTCTACCTACATCTTCGGGGAATATAGGCGTGAGTTTATGTTATGTAGAATACTAAGATACAATCTCTTCCCGTGGGTATCGTAGAAAGCGACTAAGGGATAGTTCTATTGCCAGGCGGGGTGCGAGGGATATGTGTCAAATAATTTCACCTCCGGGAACCTGGGACCCACAGAGACGGCGTGCGTTTTAGTTGGTTCAAGTCCGACACAACCTCACCCACCAGTCCCGGTGGTGGGATTTATATTTTGCGCACATAAAAAAAAGGGATAGCTATATTCTCTATCTCACAATAAACATACGAGCCCACGACAAAGTGCACACTTAACGACAATGGGCTCGCCTCCTTTTTTTTTTTACGTGCGCAAAATCTCCACGGATACCTCCCCACGGGAGCCGGTGAAAGAGGTTATGTCGGACTCGAACCGACGAAAACCACGATGTTTGATGGCTGTTTTTGGTTGCTGAAGGTGAGGTTGACAGGCATATCCCTCGCACCCCAGCCGAGGGCTCGCCTCCTATAACGTAAGTTGATGAAATGTGGGTGTTTACACGCCTCTGCTTAGCTCTTGGAGGATTTACAGGCGTGAACAATATTATGTATTATATGTATGTGTGTGTTCGCATCCCGAATTAGTCTTGTGTGCGTTCCCATCTCTTGAGCATGAGTGGGTATTCGACAGTTCAATGCACACGGGACCCCTGATCACACCATAAAGGTGATTTTATAATGGTTAGACGCGGCTTGATTTGGATTGGCGTGAATTTATATCACACTTTGGGGCTTTGTTTACGTGCGTAAAATCCCCACGGATACGTCTGACGTCAGACGCGTCGGACTCAAACCGACTAAAACGCACGGCACCTGTGGGTAATTTTTGGTTGTCGAAGGTGAGGTTGAGAAGCATATCCCTTGCACCCTGACTGACTCAGAGCTATCTCTCTACATTTGGTCCTCTTCTGGTGTGGGAACCTCAGATTCTCCATTCGTCCCCGGAAACGGGGAGACGAGCAGTGCGCGCCACCGCCGCGGCCTTCATTTGCCAGGGACACTGAGAGTAAGTGTATAACATCGACAATCGCTGTAAAGTGCTGTCAAAGTTAGTCCTGGTTGCATACTAGACCTTCACCTCAGAGGCATCTGATTAAAATACGCTATGGCTTGGTTTTTTTGACTAAGTATATTGGGAGTGACTTCTGTTTGAACTCCCAGTTTGAATTATAGTTAGTAGCTAACTACTGATTCCCGGGCCCCGATTCTACTAAGTTTATGTCATAACAAAACCACTCATACCATTGACACTACAAAAAACTCCTTAACTTAATGGCTTTAAAGACTACATTGCTTAAAGTCCAATTTTTCTCATTAATTCTACAACAAGACAACACGTGCAGGTCTTAGATGTCATCCGCACACGGTGCAGAACATCCGATCAAGAACCAAGCGGTTCGGTGACTCTTTCCTCTGTCGCACCATTAAGGCCTGGAATTCATTACCAGCTCACGTATTTCCTTCTCCCTACAGTCCCGAGTCCTTTAAGCGGGGCGTGAAAAAGCATATGATGAGGCCGTCAAGCTGAGTGTCTCCATCGTCACACGGTATGTGTAAGTAATGGTGACCCTCTTTTCTGGGACTTTGCCATCAGCTTACCATCAGGTAAGGCGAAGTTTAATTGACGTGTTCTAAATAAAAATAATAATTAAAAGATGCAATGAACTCTTATTCATTTAATTTTACCTGATTACGGCAAAGCCAATGGAGGGTTATAATTTTCACAGGCTATGGATGTACGTAGGTTCATCTGTTGCCTCATAGCTTCACAACTGCTTATTAGAACTGAACAAATGAGGTATCGTTAGAAGCGTCTTGGTAGTCCGCTGGTTATAGACTATATGACGTGTTACTGAACATCTAATATGGCACCTTCTATCGGCTGTGGTGTTAAAAATAAATATAATTATGTAGTATCAAATAAAAAGGCTTAACTAGTACATTTCAAATATGTATTAATTATAGCTTTTTTTATACCACTTAGGTGGCAGACAAGCGCACGGCCCACCTGATGGAAAGTAGTTACCGTGGCCGTGTGACGTGTGTTACACCAGAGAAGCCACACCGGCGCTGCTGACCCTCTAAGCACAGAGTTTCTGTACCGTCAGTGTAGAAGAGAAAATGCCTTTAGTCATCCCACTGACAGCACAAATTCTCCAGTGAGCTCTGGCTACCCTACTCACCGATGGGAACACAACATGAAGTTATTATAACCGCGGTATTCTATAGGGCGGAGGTACTTCCCCAGTCGGACTGCTTAATTGGGCGGAAATACCGCCGTGTCCTACCTCCTATTACTGTTCCTTGCGCCAAAAAAATATAAATAAAAAATTAAGTTTAAAGAAGCCGTGTGGTACTCGGCAGAGTAGAATTTGGCCTACCCCATCTCTTGCCATGCGGTGTCGTCCAAGGCGATTAAGGGATAGGGTTGTTTAGCATCAGACAGATAATACAGCTCAGACTCAGGCACAGGTACAAGGCTCGTGACAACAATAGTACCTGGAAGACAGCAATAGGTTCACCCCCTATTACGTAGGGCCGAAAACAGTGATTGGTGAAATGTGGGTGTTAATTCACCTCTGCCTAACCCTTCGGAGATAAAGGCGTGATTATATGTATGTATGTAAGTTTAAAAACTAGAACCCGACTACTGAAAAATCACGTCAAATAAGTATTAAGCAATACTTTTCCCAAGAAACTCCACTTTTTGCTGGACAAAGTAGCATACGATCACGGCTATCCTTGATATTTTCTTGTTTAATACTTTTCACGGTAGCCTAGTGGTATGGGTAATGGACTGCTGAGACGAGGTCTCGGGTTCGATCACAGGTTTTACAATGGCACACACCAATGACTTTTCGATGCTTTTCGAAGTTATGTGTGTATTTATCGCAGGTTTATAAGAGCCTGGTTAATGGCAATAGGCTCGCCACCTATTACATTGGGACCTACACATAAATCTGCGAAATGTGGGTGCTAGCACATCTGCCTACCCCTTCGGGGATATCGTGAGTTTATGTTATGTTATGTATGTTATGTAATACTTTTCAAAAAGTAGTTTTTCAGTACTCGGGTTTTGGTATTTTCACTAAATTTTTTGGACTTTAAGCCAATATGAATAGTCTAAGATTTAATGTCATTTTTTGCTGTGTAAGTAGATTTTCTAGGATATAATTAACAGAATCGGGGGCCTGGCCCCGAGCGTTTCTTGATTAGGATGCTCATTTGATACCTTAGTTGCATAAAACTCTGTTTTTTTAATAAATAGGTAACACTATATTCTGATAAACTTAATTGTAGTCAAACGAGAAACGTTATTAAAGATTAACCTACTTTAGTACCTCTAGAATTACTCGGGGGTCCTGCTTACGTAGTTAGCTAGTTAATTATGGCGCGTCCCTTATAAATTTACGCCTTAAATAGGACAAATTGCCCGGCAATCTGGTAAAAATACTGGCAGGGCTACTATGAACGAATCGAAACTTCGGACCGGAGTTCAACAAGAAATCATACGACAGATGCTTCCATAATCGTTCCCGGAGTACCCCGGAGTTCAAAGTGCAAGCTTTCAATGCTACCGGGACTATATTTTTTTACGGCTGATATCCCAATTGACCACTATCCCATCTGGCCCTCTATTTTACTACAGCAAATCCACTGTCATCCCACAGACACTGCAATAAATGGCCATACATTCTAAACTTTATCGTTCCCCATGGGCCTGGGGGTGACAGGTGGAGCCGCCTGTCACCCTGGCAGAAGCAGGCCGCGGCGGTGGCGCGCCTGGCGCGCCTCCCCGTTTCCGGGGACCAGTTGGGGACTCTATAGTCCCCACACCCGAGAAGAGGGCCAGATCGTGAGAGATGGCCCTGGGTCGGTCGGGGTGCGAGGGATATGCCTGTCAACCTCACCTTCGGCAACCAAAACGACCCACAGGCGGCGTGCGTTTTAGTCGGTTCGAGTCCGACATAACCTCTTCCACAGGCTCCGGTGGAGAGGTATGTATCCGTGGGTATTTTGCGCACGTAAAAAATAAATAAAAAAGTTGCCATGCGTTTTAATTTTAGCTCCCACCGGTTCCGGCGGTTGATGTATCCGTGGGGATTTTGCGCACAAAACGAAGTATGCTAACTATTGTATATTATTATATAGGAATCATTTTAAATCGTGATCTTCGCGCGTTGTCACAACACAGATATATATAGATAGAAAGATTTGGATGGCTTCAGGTGTGTTTCGGTGGCACAGTGGTCACAACATCCCCTCTGTTAGGAAAAGATCGCGGGTTCGAATCCCGGCTAAAATAATTCAAAATTCCTCCTGTATTAATCGATATTAATATTAAATTAATGTGACGATTACTTATAGATTTTAGTTTTTGTAATCTTCAGAGTACTAATTCACAATTTTCAAGTAATTATTGTTTATTATTTTGAGGTTATGTTTGATAGCTAAGATGGTCAATTACTTGGTAGTACCTAATTAAATGAAGTATATATATTGCCGCGTGGTTCCCAGCAGAGTAGAATTTGGACCACCTCATCTCTTCCCATGCGGTGTCTTACAAGGCGACCAATTGATAGGGCTGTTTAACATCAGACAGGTATATACAGCCTAGACTTAGCCTCAGATGCATGGCTCGAGTCAACAATAGTACCTGAAATACGGCACCCCCTATTACGTGGGACCGAATACAGTTCTTGGTGAAATGTGGCTGATAATTCACCTCTGCCTAACGCTCCGGGGATAAATGCGTGATTATATGTATGTATGTATGTATAAATATTTCGTTTATCGTTCGAGTTTCGAGTGGATTTGAAATTTCGGATATACGTTTCATAGTAGCCCCCGGTACTTTAGATTTTATTGAGTAACTAAAGTCAAACAAGTTTTATGCCAGTGGGACTCTAAGGAAAAAATATATCTTTTGGCTTTTAGTTACGAGCGATAAAAAAGCATTGAAAGCGAGAAAATAATCTTTCTTAGAGCGCCTTTAAATTAGGCCGCGCCACTATCACCAGTATTAATAAAAATTGTTGTGCCAATTTTTTTTAATACCACTTAGGTGGCAGACAAGCACACGGCCCACCCGATGGAAAGTGGTTACCGTGACACCAACACCAGAGAAGCTACACTCGCGCTGCCGACCCTGTATGCACAGAGTTTCTGTGCCGTCAGTGTAGAGGACAAAGCAGGACAAGCCTTTAGTCATCCCACCGTCAGCACAAATTCTCCAGTGAGCTCTGGCTACCCTACTCACCGCTGGGAACACAACTCGAAGTTATTATAACCGCGGCATTCTGTAGGGTGGAGGTACTTCCCCAGTCGGACTATTAATTAGGCGGAAATACCGCCGTGTCCTACCTCCACTATCGTGTTACAACCATATCATTTTTATAGAGATATTAATTATAATTAAAACTTTTTATTTTGATATATTTCCCATTTATTTCATCGTAATATTTTCTCATGTTCGTGGTATATTGGAATTCACTCCTGTTCCAGGCTACATGCTTTTCCATATCGGGCTAAGATGTCACTCTCACGTGCGAGGGATATGCCTGTCAACCTCACCTTCGGCAACCAAAACGACCCACAGGCGGCGTGCGTTTTAGTCGGTTCGAGTCCGACATAACCTCCTCCACCGGCTCCGGTGGGGAGGTATCCGAGGGGATTTTGCGCACGTAAAAAAAAAAAAAAGATGTCACTCTCACACTGTGCAGAATATACGAGCAAAAACCAAGCGGTTCGGAGACTCTTTTCTTTGCCGCACCACCAAGACCTGGAATTCATTATCAGCACATGTATTTCCTTCTTCCTACAGTTCAGGGGCCTAAGCGGGGCGTGAAAAAACCACTAAGACGAAGATAAAGAAGAAAGAGATGCTTGAAAAAGCAACTGTGTGATGTGGTCGCCCAGCTGAGTGCCACCATTGTAACATTACTTAGTGTCTGTAATGGTGACCCTCTTTCCTGAGACTTTGCCTTTAGCTTACCATCAGGCGAGGTGAAGTCAAGTTGGCGTGTCCTAGATAAATATATATATAATATAGCACTAATATAATATAATAAATATAGCACATTCATTCTATTATACTGCTATTAGGTACTAATTATATACATTGAAATATCGCATACTGGCATTTAGAATATTCATTTTGGCTTCATCGCTAATTGAAACTAAATATGAATGCAGATCAACTTGAAAAATAAATAGAGTATTTAATAGTGTAAGGCTCACCGGGATATTTACTAAGTTTATTATTTTTGTTGAGCAATCGATATTTCGGCGCTGTTACAAGCACCATGATCACGGTGTAATGACGACTGCCAAGCTAGTTGTTATTGGGCTGTTTAACATCAGACAGATTTATACAGCCCAGATTCAGCTTCACATGCATGACTAGAGACAACAATAGTGCCCGGAATACGGCATTAGTCTCACCCCTTATTACGTGGGACCGAATAAAATGATTGGTGAAATGTGGGTGTTAATTCACCTCTGCCTAACCCTTCGGGGATAAAGGCGTGATTATATGTATGTATGTATATTGGTCTACCTACCCTCTTACGTACTCAGTTTTTACGCACAATACGCGCATCGCCATTACTACAGTCGCGTTCTCGCACTATACTCGATCACATTTAATCACGAAGCTGCAATGATTTGATGTCACCTTTGGGTTTTGGTTTGGAAGTCAGATGGCAGTCGTTTCACGGAAAATATCGGAGTTCAGACACATTCGCAATTTGACTGGTAAAGCGGAGCTTAGACTCCGAGGTGAAAATTTCGGATAGGTTTAAAGACATTTATTTCCTATAAAAACATAAAGTTCACTTAAAATGAGATTTACAATAATTTAGAAATTTACAATAAATGTTTTCCTCTATTCTGCCTACTTTAAATGATTACATTTGTTGTACATAGTTTTTGAGCTTACCCTTATACACATTTTTTTTTTATTGTAGAAGAACAAATGTTTACAAATGTGCAACATTATTTACTCTGTGAAGCTACAATTGTGATTTATGAATACATTATTATTATTATTATTATTATTCAAACTATCAATATTTTTAATGTTGTTAGGTAGTTTATTATAAAGCTGTGTTCCATCGAATAATATCGTTTTTTACCATATTTAGTACGTGGACGAATTAACTGAATATTGTCTCTGTTTCTTAGCAAGTGAATTGATTTCCTCTTAGATAACTGTATATTAGTTTGGATCGAATTAGTTGTAATTTTTTTAACTACCATTAACGGATGCGACTAGCATTAACGTTAAAATGAAGAAAAATGTTCATTATAGACTAGCTGATCTACCTCGGCTTTGAAACTACACCCACGTCCCGGATTCGCCTATTTCAAGAGTATGTTGTGAAAGGTTGACCGTGAGATTTTCCCTAAACATCTTGGGCACTTCAATAGCTCTTGAACCAATTGCACTTCAAGTCGGAATTAACAAACTTTGCCTACGATCTCATTGTGTACAGAACGTGAAACTTTCTTTCGTAACTTTTAAGGTTATATAAGGTAACAAGACAGCATTTTGACAGCTTCAAAAACTGTAAAAAAACATTTTAATATTATTTTTAATCCTGAAGTATGAGATAAATCAGTACCACTAACCGTCAAGATTCTTTCATCTTAATCCATTAATTCGTTTTCAAAGAGTAACCAATATCCACTCTAAAGGTAGATATGATTCCGAAGGCAACCGCATATGACAACTGCAGAGGCGGAGCGTACCGTGACATAGACTAGAATATGATAATTTTGTTTAATGTTTTAATTCATTGCGGCTTTCAATAGTGCTGTTTACTAGTATTAATGTTTAATAAGTAATGGATAATGTAGTAATGTAGGTGTCGTCTCTTTACGACACTTCATCCTAGTCGGATGAAGAATTCACAAAAATATTCCATAGAAACAAAAGAATATCAGTCCCGCAGTTCGCTCATTTGTCTATAACTATACATTTACATGTTTTCTCATACATTACTTGTTAAACCGCAATATAGATAAACGGCACCCTTGAGAAGCAGCAATGAATTAAAACAATAAACGAAATTGACATAATCCAGTGTATTCCTTGGTACACTGCGCGTCTGCAGTTCTCGTATGCGGTCACCTTTGGAATCATACCTTAACGGTCAAGATCTTTATATCCCGGTCCATTTATTTGTTTTTGTATGAAAGAATAACCAATATCCATTCTAACACACATACATTCATCCATCCGTTGACACAAATTTACACATTTATGATATTAGTTTTTTAGATTTTTAGAGGAGGTAGGATACGGAGGTAATTCCGCCCAATTGAGCAGTCCGACTAGCGAAGTACCTCCGCCCTATAGAATACTACTGCCATAATAACTTCGTGTTGTGTTCCCAGCGGTGAGTAGGGTAGCCAGAGCTCACTGGAGAATTTGTGGTGTCAGTACGAAGATAAAGGCTTGCCCTGCTTTGTCTTCTACACTGACGGCACAGAAACTCTGTGTTTACAGGGTCGGCAGCGCGAGTGTGACAACTCTGGTGTTACACACGTTCATAGGCCACGGTAATCACTTTTCATTTAGTAGGATTGAACCTACAGTTTTTTTTTATACAACTTAGTTGGCAGGCAAGCACACGGCCCACCTGATGGAAAGTGGTTACCATGACCTATGAACGTGTGTAACACCAGTGGACTCACATCCGTGCTGCCGACCCTGTAAGAACAGAGATTCCCAAGCGACTACAGTATGGAGTTCATCAAGAACCGAGGTGCAAGGGTATCGTCTGAGGGTTGACGATACCCGTTTTAGTCGGCTCAAGTCCGACATAACCTCCCCCATCTGCTCCTATCCGCGAGGATAAATTCACGAAAAAAAAAGCATTAGAAGGTTTCTAGATGGTTTGCTGCACGAGTGTGACGCCCCTGGAGTTACATACCTCCTTAGCCCACGATAACTGCTTTATATTAGATGAGCGTGTGTGCTGGTGACCCATCAATGTAGCATATAAAATCAGAACGAGTAAACAACCATAATAACCTAATGATGGTGACTTGTCGTGACAGGTAATCTATTTGGCGATGGTACGGACCGTATTTCACCTTACCATAGACACAATAGACCTTGAAACTTAACCGCTAAATTAGTACGGCGGTATAATTCGTTGAAAAATAAAGCTATTATATTGCAGCTCATTCAAATAGCTAAGACTTACCTATGCCTTCAACTTCATACAAATTTGATTTTTTCTAATATAAAGCTATTTTTTATACCACTTAGTTGGCAGACAAGCACACGGCCCACCTGATGGGAAGCGGTTACCGTGGCCTATGGATGTTTGCAACACCAGGGGTGTCACACTCGCGCTGCCAACCATGAAGAAACCTTCTGATGCCCCTCTTGAAGAACCCCGTATTGTAGGCGCTTGGGAAAACCGCAGCAGGGAGGTCATTCCACAGCTTGAGTGTGCGTGGGATGAAGTTTCTTCCTTACCGTACAATGCGCACCGTCTCGGGTCGCAATGTGTGAGGATGAATTCCCTGCCTATGGCGAGTGGTGCGATGATAGAATGTAGCTACGGGCATCATGTCAAAGAATTCATCTGACCACAAACCATTGTATAGGCGGTAGAACACACACAGTGAGGCAAAATCCATCCTAAGGCTAAGAAGTTCCACACTACCTGCGAGCATGGGATTGTCAACCAGGCTCAATGCTCGTCATTGCACTGAGTCTTCCTCCTAGCGTTAATCCCAGTCGCATCTAAAGCTTTTACCTCGGAGTCTGGCTGGGGTCCGCAGAGTCTAACTGCGGTTTTGGCTGATCTTCGATATTTTCCGTAAAACGACTGCCATCTGATCCCCACAACCTATTGGGGATATCGAAGTATTGCAGTTAGACCAGTTGTTGGACTTTCTTGGGCTTAACTACCCGAAACGACTGCCATAGATGTTTGTATGACAACTGGGACTGATGGCTTTAGGAGTTCTTTGAGGCGCGATCAGACTAATGGTTATGGCTATTCCATGTTCATCATACAAATATTTGAACTGCGCGGGAATCAAAATCGCGCCCCCAGGGTGGCGTTCGCGTTCACTACTGCCATACTACAGAGACGTGAACAAACTTTTCTCATATGTCTTATTTTTTTTTGTTTACGTCTGATAAATCTCCACGGGTACCCCATTTTTTTTTGACGTGCGCAAAATCCCCACGGATACCTCCCCACCGGAGCCAGTGGGAGAGGTTATGTCGGACTCGGACCGACTAAAACGCACGCCGCCTGCGGGTCGCTTTGGTTGCCGAAGGTGAGGTTGACAGGCATATCCCTCGTACCCCGGCCGACCCAGGGCCATCTCTCACGATCTGGCCCTCTTCTCGGGTGTGTGGGGACTACATAGTCCCCAACTCGTTCCCGGTTCTGCTAGGGTGACAGGCGGCTCCACCTGTCACCTCCAGGCCGGCGCTCATGGGGGGCGAAGGTCGTTCATCGACCTCCGACGCCCGAGTTGCCTTCGTACGCGGGCAGCTTGGCTTGCGATCCGTCATCGCTCCCGCTGCCGCTCCCGCCCCGCCTCCTCCTTCACGAGCATTACTTGCTCGCAGAAGGAGGCACCGGCCGCCCACGCATCCGCGCAGCGGACCATCGCCGCGAGCAAGGTGCAGAGTGTGAGAACCCTCACTCCCAGGGCCGCCACAACCACGGGTACCCCCTATATCCTCGCCGGAGCTGGTAGATCAGATTCGAAACGACTAAAACTTATGGTTGCCGAGGATGAGGTTGAGAGGCATATCCCTCGCACCACGGCTGACTCAGGGCTATCTTTCGCAATCTGGCCTACCTCGGGTGTGGGAACCGCAGATTCCCCAAGTTATTCCCGGGCACGGGGAGGCGCGCTGCTTCTGCCAGGGTGACAGGTGGCTCCACCCGTCATCCCCAGGCCTGCGTTCACGGGGGTTGGAGGTCATTCATCGACCTCTGACGCTCGAGTTGTCTCAGTACGCGGGCAGTTTGGCTCGCGATCCTTCTTTGCTCCAGCTGCCGCTCCCGCGGCGTCACCGGCTGCAGGCCGCCGGCCCCTGACCGCCCACTTATATATCCTAATAATATGTAAAACAATTCATGGCTTGTGAAAAGTCAGTTAACTCATTCGGACGCCACAAAGCCAGACATTCCTTCAACAATAAAAACACCAAGTATTTTGACCCTTTCGAAAATTCGCGGGATTCTTATTCAAATTATGTTTTGAAGAAAATTGCAAAAAATGAAAAGAACAAAGTTCTCTTTGGTAACACAACAGTTTCTTTTTTAATTTTTTGCAACGAGACGGCGGAACAATTGTTGGTTTGAGAAAATAGGATACAAGGTAGGAGAAATTGAGATAAAATATTGTAGGTTCTGTATATAAAATTAATTGGAAGGTTATCAATGTAGTTAAACAATACCGTCGTGAGCGCTGATGGCAGAATCTCACTCGCTCACCTCTCATGCTCTTTCTTCACCTCGTTCTCCATCACTACAGCAATGTGAATGTGGAGTTACTCCACAGACAATGGCCCACCTGTTACTTGTGCTACATGCCCATATACATGTACACCGGAGGAGCTAACGCACGCCTCGTATAGCGCCATCCACATAGCAGCACACTGGGAGAGCACAATCAAAGAATCAATTCATTTATTCCGTTTGGAGACACATAGTGCACATTAAGAGCACATATGAACTTTACATTTTTACAATTATGTCAAGAAATATTATAATTATATTAAATAATGTATAAATAAACCATTGGAAAGTGATTATTTCCCTGGTTCGGTAGGTTAGTTCTACTGAGAATATACCAGCAAGAAACTCAAAGAACAATATTAGAACTAGTTATTATATTATTAACAGTTTTGATTATAATTTATGTTGTGCGAGCAAGCAAGAGACTTATGTCGACCAGGCATTTTTATCATCTATCTTGATGATTGATCTCATCTACTCTATAACCAATAAATTTCAATAAAGATTTTTGCATTTCAATCTGAGAGTTGAGGCTACAGAAGAAGACGAGGAACCACGCTAGGCGTACCTTGGGAGCTGTACTGTACCGCAAACATTTCGTGATCATAATAATAATGAATAAGATAAAAATCTTTTATTTTAGATAAAAATCTCGTATCTTGTTAGTAATTATTCTTACATTTATGTTAGAAATATAATATTTTATTTTATCCTACAGTTATATATTATTCCAGGGCACTTGATAGATTCATCACGCCACATGTAGCTTGGTGAATCTAACAAACGCAAGCCCATCCATCCTCTCCGCAAACACTTCCAGAATGCTGTTGGTGACTCCCCTGGCCCTACGCAGCAACGAGGCTACCTTTAAGCGCATTACGGCGTGAAAGTCATCCGCTTGCGCATTCGTGAATATCCCCGAAAGGTGGAAGCCTCAACAGCACTCTGATGTATCTGAATAATAGCCTAGATTCCTGATATAAAGGTTAGATTTTTTTGACGAGGGCAACATTTTGAGTAAAGAAACCCTCATCGTTCACAGGCCAGTGTAACGGAACGTGTGTAGCATTCATTACGAGGTTACGTCTGGCCGGACCTTCGTGCATATACCCAGTTAAAGAAAATCGATACTTCATTTTATGTGGACTAGTCTCAATAATATATTTTTTTAGGATTACTTATAGCATTATGTCCATCTCTGTGTGAAAACTCGTGAGTAAAAGGGCCTTTACTGTGTAAAAACATGAGCGAAAGTGACATGAATTTCGAATGTTGGTATTCGAAATTCGTAATTATTGAAAAAAAAGATCTTGAGCTATGATTCGTTCAGAAACTCACAATATTTTTTTTACTAGCTGATAAAGACCACATCTGAATCTGTTCAGTAGTCTTCACATATTTTGATGCGTTTTTGTTTGTTAGAAAGGTCTTGGTGAGACTGAAAATTGTACGTTAGTTGAATCACAATCGATTGAGTAGAATTAGAGATATGACCAAAAGTCGCGGTAAACGACATCCAGATGAGATGAGATGAGATGAGACGAGATGAGATGAGACGAGATGAGACGAGATGAGATGAGATGAGATGACATGACATGACATGAGATAGTTTATTCTTTTATGCCATAAAAGTATTATTAAGATAACAATTTCCTTTGTCACACCATTAAGACCAGGAATTCATTGCCAGTTCACGTGTTTCCTTCTTCCGACAGTTCCAGGTCCTTTAAGCAGGGCGTGAAAAAGCTTATGATGAGGCCATCAAACTGAGTGTCACCATTGTAACATGGTATATGTGAGTAATGGTGACTCTCTTTCAAAGTCAAAGTTCTTTATTTGTAGAATATGGTACAAAAAATAATGTTTAAATTATACACTTTGCCTTCAGCTTACCATATTTAATTGACGTGTACCATGTAAAAAAAAATCGCTAGCAGCGATTTCTTTCAGGCAATCTTTAGTAATATTACTAAAATTACATTGCGGTACCCTAAACATGTTCTCCAACTGAAGTTGTACCGCTTCACGAGCAAATTGCATGACACAGCTTTTTACATGCAAAACAGTGATTTGAGTGGCCGCTGTTGTGAGAAGTCATAAAAATATTGTTATAAGTATTATTATTTATTGAACTTTTTCTTTCAGCCAACGGCTTATGAAATATTTTGAAAGAGCAATTTTGTGGCGTTGACTTAAGTCATAAATATGATTCGAAGCCATTTAAAGTTTTTTAACTATATAAGGGTGTGATTTATCTGGCGCCAAAATAATAGGGTTGACAATCTATGTAAACTAAAATGAAACCTCCTAAACGTATGTACGCGCATAACTTCCGAATGGCTGCATCAAATTTGATAATTCTTTATACGCGACTGCGCAAGCGAGGGTAATGATTTTCGCGCGTATGTATGTATGTAGTTTTCTTTGTTTCTCTCTACAGGCCTAAGGGCTGGACGGATTTCGAAGAGCGGGGTCTCAAATGAAAGGTATTTATCTCTAGAGTACCAAAAAATATCAATAATATAAACTATGCAGTAAATTTTTGATGCAAAAATCCGTGTTGTTAAAAAAATATCGGAGGATTCGAACAGGGATCTCTTCTTAACCATTAAGCTATCGATTTCACTCAGTTAATGAACAATTTTTTTATATATAAGACACTTTTTTTATACCATTTAGTTGGCAGTTGCAGTTGCTGATGGAAAGTGGTTACCGTGGCCTCTGGACGTTTGTAACACCAGAGGAGTCACAGTCGCGCGGCCGACCCTGTAAGGACAGAGTTTCTGTGCTGTCAGTAGAAGACAAAGCAGGACAAGCGTATAGTCTTCCACTGACAGCACAAATTCTCCAGTGAGCTCTGGCTACCCTACTCACCGCTGGGAACACAACACGAAGTTATTATAGCCGCGGTATTCTGTATGACGGAGATACTTCCCCAGTCGGACTGCTCAATTGGGCGCAAAATACCACCGTGTCCTACCTCCTTGAACGTCGATTAGACTTTGCCTTTACATACATAATATATAGGTTAAAATGTTGACACTTAATAATAATAATAATAATAATAATAATAATTTATTTCTAAGAATATGGTACATTGAGGTCTTTATGTTATTTCACTTGTTCAAACATATTCTACCATACCCTGGTGTAGAAATATTAAATTTTATAATAATAATATTTAAGATTTACAATAGTAATGTCAAATATGTCACTCATGCAATCAATTAATTATTTATTTCTATTACTTAGCTTATCATATGCTTTTTCACGCCCCGCTTAGAACACCCGAGACTGTAGGAAGAGGACTGTAGGAGACACGTGAGCTGGTAATGAATTTCAGGCCTTAATGGTACGATAAAGGAAAAAGGCAGTATACATATGTAACCATTTCCAGTCTAATTATGTTCGTTAGGTGTTCAGAAGCAATGTAAACCAAAAAACTAGTATGTCTATTTAGCTACGCCTCGTAGCACGTAGAGGCCCGTAGGCGTGCTACGAGAATTGGAATTAATCGAGTGCGGGTAAGCTACGATTACAGTTTAAATTAATTTCATTTCATGTTAAAGTTTAATTGAACTAGTTAATTTAATTGAATTTGTAAGTTTAATTAAAAGGGATGAATTAATTATGATGGTTATGGTATGGTAATTTTTTTTCTTTTCTTTAATTCATTATGGTACACAGGAAAATAATACATCAACAGGCAATCACAAATATATCTTGGTGTACAAAGGCGAGCTTAAGTCAATATCGAGTTTTGTTCCAGCAAACCTTTGGGAGATTAAAAGTGCAAAAAAAAAATGGTAGCAAAAACAAGTGGCGTGGTTTTGATTATATGTATGTATAAATCAAACCAATAGAAGAAGAAGTGAGTGAACTGTGGGCTCCAAGGTGAAATACGTTACTGCAACCTCCTGAGAATGCTCCGGCAAAAATCTCAGTGGATTTTTTACATCATACGGGACGGTATTGCCGTCCAATTGAGCAGTCCGACTTGAGAAGTACCTCTGCTCTACAGAAAACCGCGGCCATAATAGCCTCGTGTTCTGTTCTCGTCGGTGAGTAGGGTAGCCAGAGCTTACTGGAGAGTTTTTGTACGTTCAGTGGAAAGACCAAAAGCGTGGGCCGGGTGCTTGTCTGCCAACCGAGTGGTAAAATGAAAACACAATTCTGCTCATACCCCTAATATCTTATCACTTGGACCACAACACTTAACAATTGGTCCGTGTTACACACGAATAGAATTCTAATGTTACTACGCCATACACTATCTGTGCCCCACAGGACCCAAAGAACAATTACGTAATTAATAATGATTGAGTTATACCTAACTAGATGTAAAATATGTAGGTCCCTATTACGTGGGACAGAAAATCATAATTGGCGAATTGTGGATGTTGATACACTCCTGCGTACCCTTTCGGGGATTTACAGGCGTGAGTATAAGTTTGTTTGTATTTAGATGTAGAGTGTATTACATATACATCCAACTGCGTCGGTAGCTTAGTAGATAAGGAGTCGGTCTTAATATCGGGAGGTCCCGGGTTTGAATCCTGGCCTTTACACTAATGACGTGAACCCACTCCTAGCACAAGCAATTTAGCTTAGTTGGAGGGATTAGAGGGAATATTAGTAATGGCAGTTGTGCTGTCAGTGGGATGACTAAAGGCTTGTACTGCTTTGTCCTCTACACTGACGGCACAGAAACTCTGTGCTTACAGGGTCGGCAGCGCGAGTGTGGTTTCTCTGGTGTTACACACGTTCATAGGTCACGGTAACCACTTTCTATCTGGTGGGCCGTGCGCTTGTCTGCCACCTAAGTAGTATAAAAAAAATATTTTAACAAAACAACATACATACACTTTCCATCAGGGGGGCCGTGTGCTTGTCTGCCACTAAGTGGTATAAAAAAAACAAGTTAAAAAGATATTGTCTCAAACTTTCACATAGGATGGATCGATTTGAATGTTATTTTGTGTAGTCATTTCAATGTGTTCCTGGATGGTTTTAAAATACAATTCCTCCCGTATGTGGTGCCCCTGTCTGTGTAGTATAATCAGTATAGTTTTTTTTTTTACGTGCGCAATATCCCCACGGATACCTCTCCACCGGAGCCGGAGTTAATAAGAAAACATCGCCAAATCTTCATTACCGCTTAGAACAAATGTTTATATAGGTATTTAAACTATCATGGTCACTCACATCAGTATCAGAATAAACGGGATATTTACCATGTTTCATTATTTTGAGTTTCCGATATTTCGGCGCTGTTGCAAGCACCATGATCACGGAGGAACTGGAGTAGTGGCGGTGAACAGAGAAAAAGTTTTTTTTTTCCAGTTCCTCATATCATATGGCAGTCGCTTTTTTTAAACCACTTAAATGGCAGACAACACACGGCCCACGTGATGAAAAGTGGTTACCGTTGCCTATGGACGTTTGTAACACCAGAGGCGTCACAGTCGCGCTGCCAACCCTGTAAGTACAGAGTTTCTGTGCCGTCAGTGTAGAAGACAAAGGAGGACAAGCATTTAGTCTTCCTACTGACAGCACAAATTCTCCAGTGAGCTCTGGCTACCCTACTCACCTCTGGGAACACAACACGAAGTTATTATAGGCAGAGGTATTTCCCAAGTCGGACTGCTCAATTGGGCGGAAATACTCCTAAAAATGGAAGATATCGAAGTTCAGGTAAACTGCAGTTAAACGAGATAAAGTGGACTCCAGGTTTTGAGCTAAAAGCTTTGGATGCGACAGGGACTAATTAATGTATATGTTATTTAATGACGTCACGCGCAAAATGTCACGTGACCGACCAAAACATTATTACTAACAGGGAAACAGTTCTTTTTAATTAATAAGGTTTTACGAGAAAATTATATATTGTTACAAATAATAAATAAATTTCTACATATTTTAAGATAGATTTCTGAATTTTGTCAAATACACAATAATCACTTGTTTAGGAGACAATGAACATTAGGTAGGGCTTCCTATTTGCTTAGAGAAATAAATAGACACGACTGTATGTGTACTTAGGTCTGTTTTCCGCAGTGACATTTAGCAGTCTAACAGAGGTGGCCCATTTAGAAGGGTAGCAAACTCTCACAGGCTAGGATAATTACCCTTACGTGAGAAAAACGACCCCTGAGTACAAGTGAATAAATATATGTCTACTGGAAGTGCCATAAAACCGACTTTAAAAACCAAAAAGTACCAAGAATAAACAATGAAAAATGATAAAATAACTGATATAGAGAACTACAAATAAGACTTTTCTGTTAAATTCTTAGTTTATGTTTATTATAATTTTTATGATAAATAGGTGATGATGATAAAATTTGAGGATTTTCTTCGTTAAATGCCATCAAAGAATCAATCAATCAATTTCAAATGAATGTCAAAATTTTACAATTAGGTATGTCAAGAAATAATATAAAAATATTAAATAATGTTAAAATAAACTATTGGAAAATGATTCTTTCGCTGGTTCGGTAGGTTAGTTCTACTGAGAAGATACCAGCTAGAAACTCAGCGAACTATATTAGAACTAGATTGTTTTTATTTTTTTAAATTTGCTTTAGTTTACAATTTATTTTGTGCGAGCAAGCAAGAGACTTATGTTGACCACGCATTAACATCATTAAGATACTCATCCAATTTATAGTAACCTTTACTCATTAAAGTTTTTTTTCACTTCTATTTTAAATTTATTTATTAGCATATTAATCAAATCCTGAGGAATTTTATTAAATATTTTTATACAGCTGCCTACAAATGAATCACCAACCTTGTGAAGCCTAAGTTTCGGTACAACTAGTTTTTTTTTGTTTCTCGTATTAAAATTGTGTACATCAGATAGTTTTTCGAAAAGATTTAGGTTTTTTCGTAGATATAAGATATTATCATAAATGTATTGAGAAGCAACTGTTAAGATATTAATCATCAGTGTAAATATCTGTATGCATGAATATATTTGCATTGGTCTGAGTGTTTCTATGTATGATATTTGTGTGTTTACAAAAAAATAATCTAAGTAGGTACCAAAGAACGGGGTGTATTTTTTTATAACACTTAGGCGGCAGATAAGCGCACGGCCCACCTGATGGAAAGTGGTTACCGTGGCCTATGGACGTGTGTAACATCAGAGAAGCCACACTCATGTGTATAGAGATCTATGAGTGAATTGAAATAAAATGGTCGTTAGATTTTTTTAAATAATTTATATTTCACAATTTTCACCACCTGTGTTTCGATAATTGTGTTCATTATTACATTGGACTAGTCCATAGTTTCACTTGTAAGAAAATAACTTTAGAATTTAGATGACCATTTTATTGCTATTCACCCTGTTGAACCCGGAATGTTTATCAGCATTCTAGGACCCAAAACACAAGCAGGTTAAGCTATGCTTACGTTGGGTCTAAATAGCGCTGTGTGGAATGTCCTACTCTATTTATTATTATCATTTATCAGGTTCCAACTTGGTGGCATAAAAAACGCCGCTACGCTTTTTCAAATAAAAAAAATCGGGTTCTTAAATATCGGAAAAATCGATGTACATACAGTAATGGTGACCCTCTATACTATACTGAGACATTTCACCAATAATTGTATTCGGTCCCACGTGAGGGTGAGCCTCTTACCGTATTCCAGGTAATATTGTTGATTCAAGCCATGCATCTGAGGCTGAGTCTGGGCCATATATATCTGTCTGATGTCAAACAACCCTATCCCTTAGTCGCCTTACACGACACCGCATGGAAAGAGATGGTGTGGTCTAAGTCTACTCTGCCGGGAACCACGCGGTTACAATATTTAGGACAATGCTTTTTATTTTGAAACTTATGACGTTTCTGACAGTCATCAACATGTGTGAATATCATACATTGATCAATCTATTGTATTTGACGACCTCCGTGGCGTAGCGGTAGAGTAGGCATTCGACTGCTATGCAGGGGGCGCGGGTTCGATTTCCGCTCAGTGCAAATATTTGTATGCATGAATATGTATATTCGCATTGGTC
Organism: Eilema griseolum; assembly: GCA_963662185.1. Lineage (NCBI taxonomy): Eukaryota > Metazoa > Arthropoda > Insecta > Lepidoptera > Erebidae > Eilema > Eilema griseolum. Next base: position 23,087,743 of record OY759243.1, read on the forward strand.
TGGATGTTTATATTTATAATATGAATGTATTTACAAAAAAAGTATCTAAGTATGTTTATCCGCATTCTAGATCCCATAACACAAGTTTTGAATGTTGTAGAATATTTATTTATTAGTTAAGCTATGCTAACCATGGGTCTAGATAGCGTTGTGTAGAATGTCGTGGAATATTTACTATTATTTTATTCTACAAAAAAAAATTCACTTGTCTAGACAGGCTGTAAAATACATAGGAAACTCTTCCAGTGAACACACATCTAAAGAAAGGTTAAAACGTCAGACAGTAGCGGAAATCCATTAGCGGGAACTGCGGACTGCGGAGTAGAATGTTCCGCTATCGTTCCGTTATCGTTCCGGACGCGTGTCGTGGCAGTGTCGGAGCGAGACCGCTTTTCTCGGTTACGTACATTGAAATCCAATCACCGTTTGATAAAAGGGGAAATGATAAAATGATACGGCTCCACATCGAATGATGTGTGTAAGTGATTATGAGGCTTGTATGATTTTCATTGTGCATTATAATGTAAGGTTCGTTTTAACCGACTTCAAAAAAGCTTTTTAGATGCGAGTCGAACTCGCGCACCGAGAGTTATATACAAAATTTTACTCAGGAACGGACTTTTTTTTTATTTTTTTTTATACCACTTAGGTTACATAAACCTTAATAAATATTCGTGAGAGATGGCCCTGGGTCGGCCGGGGTGCGAGGGATATGAGGTTGACAGACCTCACCTTCGGCAACCAAAACGACCCACAGGCGGCGTGCGTTTTAGTCGGTTCGAGTCCGACATAACCTCCTCCACCGGCTCCGGTGGGGAGGTATCCGTGGGGATTTTGCGCACGTAAAAAAAAAAAAACCTTAATAAATATATTTTGAATGCATTAGCTTAGAAGTTTGATTACAGGCCTGAATATGTGGTATGAATTTCAACTTGATGGCTCCACGCATTTCTGAGAAAAACGCCGCAGTAAGCAGATATACAGACGGAAATCTTAGTGATCCTATAAGGGTTCCGATGTTTCCTTTCAAGGTTTTTTTTTTCATATATATAGAACAGGTCAATTAGACTTCGCCTTGCCTGATGGTAAGCTGAAGGCAAAGTCCCAGAAAAGAGGGTCACCATTACATACACATACCGTGTGACAATGGTGACACTCAGTTTGACGGTCTCATCATATGCTTTTTCACGCCCCGCTTAAAGGACCCGGGACTGTAGGAAGAAGGAAACACGTGAGCTGGTAATGAACTCCAGGCCTTAATGGTGCGACAGAGGAAAGAGTAGTAGTAGGTAGTGAACCATTAAAAGGAGGAGATGGACAATCCGTCGAATACCTGATGATCATGAAAAAATCATTCAGCCATTAGGCCTGTAGAGGGGAACAAAGAAAACTACATATATACTCTCGTAACACATTACCCTCGCTGGCGCAGTCGGGTAAAAAAGAACACTATGTCAATATTCCTTCTTGGGAGTTCTTTTTCTACTCAGTGCAAACATGTATCTGGTTGAATATGTATATTTGTATAGATCTGGACATTTTTATCTTTTGCATAAGTTTATAAAAATAACTAGCTACCTACTGTGTCTTTTTTACGTGTGAAAAATCCCAACGGATACCCCCCCCCCCGTAGGAGCCGGTGGAAGAGGTTATGTCGGACTCGAACCACTAAAGCGCTCGGCCTGTGGGTCGTTGTTGGTTGCCGAAGTTGAGGTTGACAGGCATGTCCCTCGCACCCCGGCCGACACAGGGAGATCTCTCTCAATCTGGCCCTCCTCGGGTCCTAACGGTGTCTATCCGCTTCCTACAAACCTAGATAGATCGCGCTGTGTTTATGCAAAAATTTTTTTTATTTCTAAAAAAAATATTATTGCAAAGGATGTTAAAACTAAAAATGAATAAACAAAATTAAGAAAAACACCTTACTGTGCCCACAGCTATGGCACCTGGCTCTTAAAAGTAAGTATTCAAAACAGATTAACCATTATAAAGAAGGGTGTTAACATTAATACTTATACAAAGAGCGGAAAACATTCGCGCCATAATGGAACCCGCAAAAAGTTAATGGTCGCATTCACCAACACCCTGTATTTGAGTTCGGAGCAATTCGGCATGAGTCGGCATGATTCGACGGTAACGCTTGCGCATTTTCTTTTTATGTTATGTTTTGAATAAACTACGCAGTGGACGATATTTTACGTATACACAGGGTGTTGTGTGAAGTGTGTAATGTCGTTTCTTTTATGACGTTACGTGCAGCCAGTTTATTAATATTGGAAAGGTTTTTATCGAGATTTTAACTGTTGCCGTGACCTTATGAACGAGTAATGGCGGGAATTACTGCCGTGGAGTTTTATTTGCCGATGGCTGATTTATTTGAGAAGTGTTTTTATTATTATTTCTCATAGTTATATAGGAATTGCATGATGTTTTTGTTGGTTTATTGGTTAATTATATAGGTCCAAACTAGTTAACAAACAGATAATATTGTTATGTGCACGGGGTACAATTAAATGCCGTTTACTCAACGAAGAGATTTATTAGCTCACCACAAACTAGACAATTAAATCACTAGTACACACAGTACTCTTCAACAGTTCCAGTCACTCAGTAGTCCACAGTCGTTGCTCAGGTCGCAGGTAGAATCTTCTTCGGTAGCTTAAGTTCGCTTTGTTCGTTATCGATCTCAAAGACAGAATGAATCGTGTCGCTATGCGAGCGTGTTTTTATACCTCTCAATTAGGAGGGTCGAATCATCTAGAAAGTTCGCGAGCGAGAATTACCTATTCTTTGAAGTTCGCCGCCGTCGCTGACCTTTCGAGTACATTCTCGATATTTACCTATTGTTTGTTTTTATTCAAGAGAGTGTGTAGGTACTCGTAGGTAGGTTGTGACTTTGTGTAACTGACGATTCTAGATTTTTCTATGCCATTCGGTAGAGTACCTCGTCACTAACAATGCGTTTTTATTCCTTGAAGATTCGATTATTAGTTTTCGAGATATCGGCGTCTGTCGTAACAATATATTCCATCAAGATAGTAAAAATTTAATTGGTGCAGGCGGGATTCGAACTCGCGATCTTTTCCTTACAAAGGGAATGCTCTAACTACTGAGCCACCGTACCTCGCCTTAATTTTTTTCCTATTTATATCCGTCCTGCGGCGACGGTGGGAGCCATCTACCGATACTCGTACGACCTATGGGAACCTATCTATACTAATATTATAAAGCTGCAGAGTTTGTTTGTTTGTTTGTTTGTTTGAACGCGCTAATCTCTGGAACTACTGGTCCGATTTTAATAATTCTTTCAGTGTTGGGTAGTCCATTTATCGAGGAAGGTTTTAGGCTATATATCTTCACGCTACTACTTAAGGGAGCGGAGCGTTGATAATAAATGTTAACAAATCCGGCAATTTTTCATACATATTTTGAAGACTAAAACATACGGGCTCAAAGGGATATGAAGCTTCATAATATACCCCGGGGAAGCTGGGGTGGGTCAGCTAGTGAATTATATAATCATTTTAAACATTGATTATTGATGACTTTGTCCAAACTATTGAATAAAATATAAAAGCATTTAGTAAGCTAACTATTCAAATCTATTAAGATTGAAAATATTGAATCGGTTCGGGCGAGATTCGAACCCGTGCTCTTTCGCCGCAGGACGAATACATACATACATATAATCACGTCTTTATCCCCGGAGGGTTAGGAAGAGGTGAATTAATACCCACATTTCATCTATCATAGTATTCGGTCCAATGTAATAGGGGGTGAGCCTATTGCCGTCGTCTGGGAACTATCAAGCCATGCATCTGAGGCTAGGTCTGGTGTGTATATCTGTCTGATGTTAAACAGCCCTATCCCTTAGTCGCCTTGTACGACATCGCATGGGAAGAGATGAGGTGGTCCAAATTCTACTCTGCCGGGAACCACGCGGAACTAAAATCATTCGTTACATAAATGACGTTTCACTGAACAACACTGGGTTTTAATCAATCAAAATAAATTACACGACTTGTAACAAAATAGGTTAATTATTTTCAACCATCAATAACCCAGAAGCTTACCTTTGTTCCTGTTACGTGTTGCGTATTAAACTATTAAAATTAATAGTTTTCAAAACACCCTGTATTTGTATCAAGGCTGTTATTAGCAATAATTATGTAAATGGTTAGATTAGAATATGGGGCACGCTAGTCGAGTATAGTGGGGGCAATGTCGACAGCAGACCGCAGCAGCAGGTACAGTCAGCGCCAGAACAATCTCGACTATAAAGACTAGAAATGATGTTAATACTAGGGTATTAAGAGCAGGTCGAGGAATGACCTCCACCCTCATGAGCGCAGGCCTAGGGGTGACAGGTGGAGCCGCCTGTCTCCCTGGCAGAAGCAGGCCGCGCCGGCGGCGCGCCTCCTGTGCTTCCCCATTTCCGGGGACTCTGTGGTCCCCACGCCCAAAGAAAGGGCCAGATCGAGAGAGATGGCCCTGGGTTGGCTAGGGTGCGAGGGATAGGTATGCCTGTTAACCTCACTTTCGGCAATCAATAACGACCCACAGGTGTCGTGCGTTTTGGTCGATATACGTACCTCGATAAGACGGTACACTGTTTCTGGTGCACGCGTCTGCTGCTGTTATATGCGATCGGCTACGAAATGGTAGAGAGAGTGGTTCCCGGCAGAGTAGAATTTGGACCACCCCATCTCAACTCATGCAGCGTCGTACAAAGCGACTAAGGGATAGGGCTGTTGAACATTAGACAAATATATACAGCCCAGACTCAGCCTGAGATGCATGGCTTGAGTCAACAATAGCGCCCGGAAGACGGCAACAGGCTCACCCCCTATTACGTGGTGAAATGTGAGTGTTAATTCACCTCTGAAATACCCTCCGGAGGTAACGGCGTGATTACATGTATATTATATGGTAATTAAAGCTAGCCTTCCGCCTGCAGATCTGCCCGCGCGATGTCGGTTAAGGCGACTTTTGCTCATCATAGCTCTGGTTCTTGTGAACCGATTGCGTTCAACAAAACGTAAGAATTTAAGTATGCCGAAGAAATTTCAAACGAAAAAATCGACATCAAAATCCTTTCAGCAGTTTTTGCGTTCATCGCAGACAAACAGACGAAGAATTCCAATCCAAAGGTTTTCAGTATCGTTAATATCACAAATCCCAATTTCGCTTATTATATCTGCAATGTACAGATATGACCACTTAATAATAAATATATAATATTACATAGAATATATATATTTATATAATCAACACGAATGTTTAAGAGACGGCGTGAGGTAAGCTAAACCAGGTTTTGAACGAACGTTTAAACTACCAGAGCTGTAATCTACCCCATTTAATATAAAATGATTGGGGTACGCTATAAAATGTGCATAATGGCGGTGTGGCCTAATTGATTGTACGATAGCGAGCCAAGAAATAAACTACGCATTTGGTCGAACTTTGATATTTTCAGACTATTTATACTGTAGATTGATGGCACTTGGTGGAATTTGTTGTTACACATATTGATAACTCACTTGTACTTTTCCACATTACTTTATTACTTATTACACCTGACCGGTTTCGCCTGACGGCATCCTCAAAGGTTTACAATGAAACCATTCATTCATCATTCATTCATTCATTCGTCATTGTAAACCTTTGAGGAAGCCGTAAGGCGAAACCGGTCAGGTGTAATAAGTAATAAAGTAATGTGGAAAAGTACAAGTGAGGTATACATATGTGTTTGATATTTTCCGTGAAGCGACTGCCATCTGACTTCCACAACCCAAAGGCGATACCAAAGCATTGCAGTTAGATCAGTTATTGGACTTGTAAGGCTCCAACTACCCTTAACAACTGCTATAGATGTTCGTATGACAAACAAGACCAACGGCTTAATGTGCTCTCCTAGGCACGACCAGACCAATGTAAATATCCATATTGATGTATACAAATATTTGCAATAAGTGGGAATCGAACCCGCGCCTCGGGCCGCGTTTTCCACCAGTACCAAGCCACTAAGGCTGCGATCTGCCATTATCCGCATTAATCTGCCCATATCTTTTTTTTTTTATATAGGACACGCCAATTGGACTTCGCCTTGCCTGATGGTAAGCTGAAGGCAAAGTCCCAGAAAAGAGGGTCACCATTACCTACACATACCGTGTGAAAATGGTGACACTCAGCTTGACGGCCTCATCATATGCTTTTTCACGCCCCGCTTGGCAAAGAAACCTTGATTTAAATTAAATATTCTACAACGTGGTTTCCGGCAGAGTAGAATTAGGGCCATCCATTCTCTTCCCATGCGGTGTCATACAAGGCGACTAAGGGATAGGGCTGTTTAACATCAGACAGATATATACAGACCAGACTCAGCCTCAGATGCATGGCTCGAGTCAACAATAGTGCCCGGAATACGGCAATAGGCTCACCCCCTATTACGTGGGACCAAATACAATTATTGGTGATATGTGGGTGTTAATTCACCTCTGCCTAACCCTCCAAGGATAAAGGCGTGATTATATGTATGTATGTATGTATTTATTCTACAACATTCCACACAACGCTATCTAGACTCATGGTAAGCATTTCTTAACTAGCTTGTGTTATGGAATCTAGAATGCTAATTAACATACTTAAATATTTTCTTTTAACACCAAGACCAATGCATACAAATATTTGCACTGAGCAGGGATCGAACCCACGCCTCCTGCGTAGCGGTTGCATTCACGACCGCCACGCCACAGGGCTGTTTAAAAAGAATAATATCTCTAATACTCACAGTTATTTTAACAAGATTGCAGGAGGATATACTTTGTCTCGTTTTATTTTAATGACCAAAGTAATTTCATTTTTAATTGAATGTGCCTATGCTAATAAGTTTTACTTGAGAGAGTAGATGTATGAAGATTTTTTGTTAGAAAAAATGTATTGTTATGTTTAAATTAACGATAATAATGATTTTGAAAATAAAAAAATAGTCAAGTGCGACTTGGGCTCGCGCACGGAAGGTTCCATACGGCTCACCTGATGGAAAGTGGTTACCGTGACCTATGAACGTGTGTAACACCAGGGGAGTCACACCTGTACTGCCGACCCTGTAAGAACATAGATTTTCTGTGCCGTCAGTGCAGAACACAAAATCAGGACAAGACGAACGCACCCCGCCTGTGGGTTTCTTTGGCTGCCGAAGGCGAGGTTGACAGGCATATCCCTCGCACCCCGGCCGACCCATGGCCATCTCTGCTCATCATCCATTCACCGACCTCGGACGCCCGAGTTGCCTTCGTACGCGGGCAGCTTGGCTTGCGATCCTACGTCGCTCCCGCCCCGCATCCTCCTTCACGAGCATTACTTGCTCGCTGAAGGAGGCGCCACGCACAGTTTTGTATTAATGGCTGTATCTTTTGGTCGTATGGTTTTTGGTGATTTTTCCACAGCTTCACAGACCTAAATATTTACTATGAATCTCAAGTGATGCCTTTACACATTTTTGAGAAAAAGGCGGGGAAGTGATCCAGTGGGTTACGCTTTTTGCTTATTCAGGTGTAATAATAAATAAAATAAAACATGTAAAAGTGTTATACTTGTGCCGATTTTTAGGTTCCATACAAAGGTCTTCAGGGCAAACCTCTATCTACACCGGCACCTTGACTTATTTAAACGAGACCTTCACCTCGGAGTTCAGGGTTCACTTAAGTATAATGTGGCATGACTTTTATGGGCTGTATTGGTAACTACTGCCGTCTGCCCTCCCAGTCTGAGTTTAGTGAGAGACCACTGACAAATAATTGTTCAGAATTTTCAGGTCACCTATATAGGCCTTACAGAATACCACGGCCATAATAACCTCGTGTTGTGTTCCCAGTGGTAAGTAGGGTAGCCAGAGCTCACTGGAGGGTTTTTGTGAGTGGAAAGACCAAAAGCTTGTCCTGCTTTGTCTTTTACACTGACGGCACACAAACTCTCAATGCTTGCAGCGTGAGTGTGACTCTCTTAGTTTTGCACACGTCCATAGGCCACGGTGACCACTTTTTATCTGGGTCTGCCACCTAAGTGGTATAAAAAAAAATAGGTCTCCGTCTTGACCTTACGATTATTGACAGTCGGTACCGACTTTGAACATGCCCTCCAAAGCATACAAGCTCAAATACCGCTAAACGGTCACCCATTTAAATGGCAACTAAGAAGCTTAACCTACTGATCGTCAACCAACCAGTGAACACATCTAGCCATTAGTACTTCTATATAATTTATCCTCAGAGCGTTTTACATATAATCACGTCTTTATCCCCGGAGGGTTAGACTGAGCTGAATTAACACCCACATTTCAATAATAATTCTATTCAGTCACACTTAATAGGGGGTGAGCCTATCGCCGTATTCCGGGCACTATTGTTGACTCGAGTCATGCATCTGAGACTGAGTCTGGGCTGTATATATCTGTCTGATGTTAAACAGCCCTATTCCTTAGTCACCTTGTTCGACACCGCATTGGAAGAGATCGGGTGGCCAAAATTCAACTCTGCCGGACTTTAGACGGGTTACCATTTGAATTCAATGAATTCCGTCTTTGTGAGAGTTTAAGATGCTCCATTGAAAATATTTTCACATAACCAGACAACTTCCAAATCTTTTCCCCCTTTTCATAAAAGATAAATAGGATCCATGGTAATCTAAGTACAAAGCCTGCCAACAGTAATCTATTAACTCTCTTTGTAAGAGCTGGAAATGTTTTTTGCTGAGAATGAAAACATGTTTGTGAAAACAATATAGATTGATGTTATTGTTATCGTAAAATATGAAGATTAAAGCCGCTTCTGAATTGAATTATTAATGAATTATGTCAGATCAAGGCACTTTCGAGATTGGACTTATTAGTAAATTGGATTCAAGAGTTACGGAATGATAATTCGTTGGGAGTACTTGATACTTGAGAGTTATTATAGGTCAGAGGACGGAGTGCCGTGTTACCTGATTAGTTAGTTAAGCAATCCTACTGTTCACTTCTCTTAATATTATACACTTGAAAGTTAGTGAAGATGTTTGTTTTTATATCAAGCTTTTTTTTAAGAGTAATAGCTACCGAAATTACTAATTTCTTCTAACCCCCCAGTTAAGCTAAATTACTTGTGTTAGGACTGGGGTCACGTCGGTAGTGTGATGACCAGGATTCGAACCCGGGCCCTCTCAATCGTAAGGCCGAAATCCTTAAGTGTGCCCGAAAATCATAGTTGGCGAAATGTGAGTGTCAATACAACTCTACTTACCCCTTTGGTGATTTACAGACGTGAATATAAATTTATGCTCGGCAGCGCGAGTGTGACACCCCTGGTGTTGCATACGTCCATAGGCCACGGTAACCGCTTCCCATCAGGTGGGACACGGCCCACCGGCGGCTTGTCTGCCGACTGAGTGGTATAAAAATAAAATGAAAATTTTAGTCAGATCTGCCAGTCTTTAAAACCGTCCCGTCGGTAGCTTAATGTTAATAGAGTCCTAGCTTATGGCTGTAAGCGGGCACTTTATCATGGTTGTATGTTTACTATCAGATGGAGAACAGCCCTATCTACTAGGTAACTACAGGATTCTACGATACCCACGGGGAAAAAGGGTGGCACTAATCTACTGGATGTATTTCGTCTTTTTAAAAAAAAAACTTAGATGGCAGACAAGCACACGACCCACCTGATGGAAAGTGGTTACCGTGGCCTATGAATGTGTGTAACACCAGTGGGGTCACATCCGTGCTGCCAACGCTGTAAGAACAGAGATTATAAGTGCCTTCAGTACAGAACACAAAATCAGGACAAGCACAAAAACTCTCCAGTGAGCTCTGGCTACCCTTTTTTTTTTTTTTTTTTTTTTTTACGTGCGCAAAATCCCCACGGATACCTCCCCACCGGAGCCGGTGGAAGAGGTTATGTCGGACTCGAACCGACTAAAACGCACGCCGCCTGTGGGTCGTTTCGGTTGCCGAAGGTGAGGTTGACAGGCATATCCCTCGCACCCCGGCCGACCCAGGGCCATCTCTCACGATCTGGCCCTCTTCTCGGGTGTGGGGACCACAGAGTCCCCAACTCGTCCCCGGAAACGGGGAGGCGCGCCACGCGCGCCGCCGCCGCGGCCTGCTTCTGCCAGGGTGACAGGCGGCTTCACCTGTCACCCCCAGGCCGGTGGCTACCCTACTCACCGCCGGGAACACAACATGAGGTTATTATAGCCGTGGTATTCTGTAGGGTGGAGGTACTTCCCCAGTCGGGCTGCTCAATTCGGACGGGAATATCGTCGTGTCCTACCTCCTATGAAAAAGTCCGTCAGTCGTGTCCTACCTCATCTCTATAAACAACTCTGTCAAGAAAGTACCGGGAAAAAATCAATAATACACAAAAAAAATTGTTATTCATCCAAATTTATTTTATCACGTTCAAAGTATGCTCCTTCAGAAACGATACACTTATGCCAACGAATAATCCAATCATCAAAACATTTTTTAAACGCTGTTTCCGGAATTGAGTTCAGTTCTCGCCGCGAATTCTCCTTTATGTCTTCTACTGATTGAAAACGGGTGCCACGAAGTGGTAATTTGAGTGTAGGAAAAAGAAAGAATAGCCATATCTGGTGAATATGGTGGTTGCTCGATGGTATTTGTTGAGTGTTTGGACAAAAATTCGTTCACAATGATGGCCTTGTGCGAAGGCGCATTATCGTGGTGCAAAATCCAAGAATTTTCTTTCCACAAATCTGGCCTTTTTCGTCGAATTTGTTCTCTTAAACGTCGCATAACGCTCAAATAATATTCTTTATTTATCGTTTGACCTTCCGGAAAAAATTCCGAGTGCACAACACCGCGATAGTCAAAGAAAACAGTCAACATGACTTTGACTTTTGATCGACTTTGACGTGGTTTTTTCGGTTTTGGTTCAGTTGGAAGGCGCCATTCCGAAGCTTGTCGACTAGTATGCATGTCGAACTCGTAAACCCACGTCTCGTTACCAGTAACAACGCGTTTCATGAGTGTTGGGTCGGTATTGACCCGTTCTAGCATGTCCTCAGCGACTCTCATGCGATTTAGTTATTGAAGAAAATTCAGGTCTTTTGGGACTAGCCGGGCAGCAACACGTTTCATACCCAAATTATTAGTTAAAATGGTACTCTGGTACTGGTGGTTAAAATCGACTCGTGAGATACAGAAAGTTCGGCGGCCATCTCTCTCAAACTTGAATGAGGATTTTCAGTCACTAATTCCTTCACTTTTGCGATGTTAACTTCAGTTGCAGACGTTGATGGCCTACCAGAACGAGGCAAATCTTCCATCACATCTCGACCGCTTTTGAATGCTTTGTACCACTCATAAGCACGTGTTTTTGATAAAGTCGATTCACCGTAAGCCTTCTGAAATATTTTCAGTGTCTCCGAACATGAAATTCCATTGGCGATGCAAAATTTAAGACAAACTCTTTGTTTAATGTTTTTGTCCATTATGAAATTCGCAATACACACTAGATATTATAAAACTAAAAACAGCACTGTTTTTAACATAAATGACCATAGATCTTAACAATATTAACCTGTAAAACTGTGCTCGTTTGCTCTACCACTTAACATTGTGTCTGCTTTAATGATGTCTCCTCTTTTCAGGTATTTCAACACTCCATAAACCTTTTGGCCTCTTTCTAAATCAACTGTTTGTATGGAAAAGAAACTTGGTTTATTTTTTAATTTTGTTTATTGACACTTGTACTTTCACACGTTATTTCGATCAGTAATCAGTATATAAAAACTAAGTTGTTGGCGGAATCGTTGGGATCGCCATAGAAGAAAGAAAAAAAAACATAAATGACAGATGCAACTCAAACTCCGCGCCAAAATTGAAAGCAGTTGTCCCAATCAAACAACAACAAAAAAAAAACAAAAATTTGAATTTGGAACCATAAACAAAACATTCATTCCCGATACTTTGTTGACTGAATGTATACTATATTATAGTACTTTTTGTTCTGAGATGTAAATAATTTACGAATGCAATTCTTTCTTCCACAGAAATTCCTGAAATGGGCAAGTCAACACCGCACACACAGAAATCCCCCAACAAATCAACCTAAAATGTCTTCAAACAACCAATTGATGTCTAAATATAAGAAACAGATCCAATGGCAAACGATGAAGAGGAATCTAAAAAAGCCGACCAAATTCAAAATGAACCGATACTCGATAACCTTCTTGATGATAATAGTCATTATCGCTTCGTTGCCTTATAGCTCAACACTGAGCTTACCGAGCGGGGATCCTGCCCCGGGAAGATCTCCTGGCCCTCCTATTGATGATAAAGAAACAACAGATGATAAAATACCAGAGATATATGATGATACAACGACCAGTGATGATGTGATAGATGTTACAACAGTGAGTGATGTTGTTGTGAGTGATAAAACTGTAGATGTCAGTGATGCTTGTGCCTTCGCGCGGATTTCGAGCGATAGTGATGAGATTGTTACTGTAAGTGATGATGATAGTGATGTGAATTTGACGCTTAGCCACCCGGTGTTCGAGACGGATGAGCTGGTGCGAGGAGTTGTTTATGATGGTGAGTGTTAGACGTAAGAACTTATTTAATATAACTTAAAAACAGATTAATTAAATGTACTATCATTTATACTACAACACTAGAATAATATAAAATCGCTCAGGTGCATCTGAAGCTTGATAGACAGATGTCTATCTGTGTACTTATTCTAATAATTTTTTTTATATATTTGGTTCGTGAGCCCACTAGATGGTAAAGAGTTGAGGGGTATTCCAAAAGATACGGATATTGAACTTAAAATGGTGGTACCTACATTAACGGCCTTGATAGAAACTTTTTCATGCCCCGCTTGAAGAACCCGGGTCTGTAAGTAAAAAACACGTGCGTAAGCAGAGGATTCCTGCTCTTTATCGTGCAGCAGAGAAAGGAGGCCTCAAACTGTGGGTGGTACCGCCAGCCATCACGAGTTGTTCTGGACAGGAAGGGAGAGGGTGGGATCAGTTAAAATAGCTCCTCAGAACACTGAACACTGTGACATTCTAAAGCTGCTGCCACCACTTTTGCCAATGTTTCAAAATTACAGCAGTGGTTTTTCATACACATTTCATACCACTTAGGTGGCAGACAAGCACACGGCCCACCTGATGGAAAGTGGTTACCGTGGCCTATGGACATACGCAACACCATGGATGTTACACTCGCGCTGCCGACCATGAAGAAACCGTCTGATGCCCCTCTTGAAGAACCCCATATTGTACGTGCTTGGGAAATCCGTAGCAGGGAGGCCATTCCACATCTTAAGTGTGCGTGGGATGAAGTTTCTTTCATACCGCACAGTGCGCACCTTCTAACTGTGTGAGGATGAATTTCCTGCCTATGGCGAGAGGTGCGATGATAGAATGTAGCTGTGGACATCATGTCAAACAATTCATCTGAGCACAAACCATTGTATAGGCGGTAGAACACACATAGCGAGGCAAAGTCCCTCCTAGGGCTAAGAAGTTCCACACTACATGTGAGTATAGGATTGTCAACCAGCCTCAACGCCCGTCCTTGCTCCGAGTTGAAGGGTTTTTTTTGGTAAACTTATCATATTAGATATCGTGAGTTAGTGTTATCAGCTCTAATGCTGTCACTTTTATAAAGCAAATCAACAATAGTCGTACAATACTTTGAACGAAATAAAATAATAAACAAATTATAATGAGGTAAGTTTATTTTTAATTGCTCAATTTAACTACGTTCTAAATTGCTCAAAAAATATTCTTCAATATAAAAATGTGCGTGACTTTTTGTAATGATAATAATTCATATTACACCGCAGGTGTGACGTTAAATGATGTACTTATTATAATTATTTACAACATGTACCGGTGACTTTAAATAGGTGTTTAAAACTTTCTGAATCGTTTACTTACTAATATTATAACTAAAAGAACGTTCAATTAGCACCATTTAACGTTATATAAAACTGAAACAAAATCTGTTCATTCATTCGGGAGCTATGATGCCACAGACAGACACATACAGACACGTCTAACGTAGATTTCTGCGCCATCAGTGTGTGACAAAGCAGGACAAGCAGGACAAGCTTTTGATCTTACCACTGACGGCACAAAAACTCTCCAGTGAGCTCTGGCTACCCTACTCACCGCCGAGAACACAGTACGAGGTTATTATGGCCGCGGTATTCTGTAGTAGTTTTTAGTGAATATCTATATTCTATAAGAAACCTACATGCTCAACTTTAAGATTGAGATTTTGCCATTAATCAATAAATGGTATTTATCTATAGCCGCGATAGCCTAGTGGTATGGGTAACGGACTGCTGAGACGAGGTCTCGGGTTCAACCCCAGGTTTTACCAACGCACACACCAGTGACTTTTCGATGTTTTTCGAAGTTATGTGTGTATTTATCGTAGGTTTATAAGTGCTCGGTTAATGGAAATAGGCTCGCCAACTTTTTAATATTACATTGGGACCTAAACATAAACTGGCGAAATGTGGGTGCTAGCACCTCTGCCTACCCCTTCGGGGATATACGCGTGAGTTTATGTTATGTTATGTATTTCACTTTTATATATGTAAATAAACAAATGTAGGTATATCTTATGTACATACAGCCGCATGGCTCCCAGCAGAGTAGAATTTGGACCACCCCATCTCTTCCCATGCAGTATCGCACAAGGCGACAAAAGGATAGGGTTGTTTCAGCCCAGACTCAAGCTAAGACGCATGGTATGAGCCAACAATAATGCCCGGAAGACGGAAACAGGCTCACCCCCTATTACGTGGGACCGAATTCAATGATTGGTGAAATGTGGGTGTTAATTCTGCCTAAGACTTTCTTTTTCATGTGCGCAAAATCCCCACGGGATGTTATATCGGACTTGAACCGACTAAAACGCACGCCGACTGTGTGGGCCGTAGATGGATTGTGAGATTATCTGAGACATATCCGTCGCACCCCGGCTTGTCTTGCCCCAGCCGGACCTCTGCCTAATCCTCCTGGGATAAGGGCGTGAGTATATGTATGTGTCTTATGTACATTAATACAATTTACATGTATACTTCCAGTCACTACTCACCTTAAGTATATCATGCCAAACTGACTCCAAAGAAAAATAAACCATAGTAAGCCGTGTAAAGTAAGACTAGTGAGGTAGGGATTTTAGAGGCTTAGCCTGAAGAGGGTCCGAAAGGAATACGATAGGAATACAAACACAATGGGAATTCAAATACAAATAAACGTTCAAATCGTGTTGATATCTGCTAAAGGCGCGGTCGTATATCAATCCGTGTGACTGTGTAAAATTATTTTAATGTTTTCGTCGTCTCGTGTGTAATACTATCTCATAGGGTGATGGTTAAAGAGTACAGGGGAAGTCACTAAGAGCTTTGAGTTCAAGTCGACCTCTTCTGTAAGCTGTTTAAATTTTTATATATAGGACAAGTTCAATTCAAATTCAAATTCAAATATATTTATTATGAAAATGGGTTACAATGTGATGTCAATAATAATATAAAGTTTCTCCATTCTCCACCTCTAGGCATACAATAGGCAAAATTTTGTGTAATGTACTTAAATAACTAAACAAAATGTCAGAAATAAATTGAACAAATTAGGTACGTGTCAACATGAGTGAGCGTCAAAAATGTATGGCTGCTCATAATCTAATATCATTTTACAATATAATCATAATCAACTGAGGTTATTTGTCTTTGTCTTCCAAAAATTCAGTCATTCAATTTATATGGGGTTTAATTTATATATGGGTACAAAGATGTTACAAGTAATACATTTGAGTTCCACCATATTTCAGCCAGACTGGCATGCAATAATGTCACATATTATGACGATAAAAACAAGATTAACAATTTTTATTTAGGAATTATGAACAGATAAAATTTCTCATGGTAAAATTGTTCATGTTAAACATAATAAATAATCACCTTCATGCAACATAATAACATGAAATTAGTCACTAACAAATATTTACCTATATTATAAGAATGACAGAGTTATAATTGAATTTTATAATTTACTTCACATCTAGTATTTTGACATTTAAATTATCATTTATCGTGTAATAACATTTACCTATTACAATATTCTTAATTTAAGTATTTTAATATCAATCAATTAATTGTATTATTTAATGTCATATTTACTTCTTGCTCCATTTGCATTTCATTATTCCCAGTATAAACAATTGTACTATCATCTGCAAATAGAACTGTGTCATATTGAGTTGAGGTAGGTAATTTATATAAATTATGAATGATAATGGACCAAGTACACTACCTTGAGGAACACTAATTGTGACATTTCTATACGTTGATGTGTATTCAACGACTATCGATGTACTACACATCCTTGTAATTGCATATGATTTCCACATGACTTTATTTCACCTGATGTTAAGCTGAAGGCAAAGTCTCAGGAAAGAGGGTCACTATTAGACACGTACGTGACTCTGTAGTCCCCACACCCGAGGAGAGGGTCAGATCGAGAGAGATGGTCCTGCGTCGTCCGGGGTGCGAGAAATATGCCTGTTAACCTCACCTTCGGCAACCAAAAACTATCCACAGGCGTCGTGCGTTTTAGTCGGTTCGAGTCCGACATAATATATGTGACCTCTCCCACGGGGTCCAGTAGTGGGGGCAACCGTGGGGATTTTTCGCACGTTAAAAAAAACCATGTTACAAAAGTGGCACAGCTTAACGGGCTCATCAGATGCTTTTTCACGCCCCGTTTAAAGGACCCGGCATTGCGCCACTTGTGAAGGGCGACAGGTGTGATGCTGGTCAAGCGTGGACTTGAATTTTTTTTTCTAATATAATATGCGATCAGTCAATATGACTATGAGCAAATGTGATGAAGTTATATAGCAGACGAAGGGCTACTGCTAGCGACGTGACTTCCCTTAAAATGTCATGTAGTCAGTCGTCTTGCTGACGTTACTGGTCAAAGATCCTGCTTCTTTAGGTGACGAATGCTTTCAGGGACTGTGAGCTGTCCCGCAAGCTTATTGGGATGTGTTTGAAGTCGCTTATGTTGCCGTAGGTATCTATTTCGTCTTTGACCTTTTTTATATATACCACTTAGGTGGTAGGCAAGCACACTGCCCTTCTGATGGAAAGTGCTTACCGTGGCCTATGGACGTGCGCAAAACCAAGGGAGTCACACTCGCGCTGCCAACCCTATAAGTACAGAGAGTTTCTGTGCCGTCAGTGTAAAAGACAAAGCAAAACAGGTTTTTGGTCTTCCCACTGACAGCACAAAATTTCTCCGGTGAGCTCTGGCTACCCTACTCACCGCCGGAAACACAACACGAGGTTGTTATGACCGCGGTATACTGCGCGCGGCGGAGGAACTTTTTTGCAGGTGTTAGATGTCACCCGCACACGGTGCAGAACATCCGATCAAGAACCAAGCGGTTCGGTGACTCTTTCCTCTGTCGCACCATTAAGGCCTGGAATTACTTACCAGCTCACGCGTTTCCTTCTTCCTACAGTCGCGGGTCCTTTAAGCGGGGCGTGAAAAAGCATATGATGAGGCCGTCAAGCTGAGTGTCACCATTATCACATGGTATGTGTAAGTAATGGTGACCCTCTTTTCTGAGACTTTGCCTTCAGTTTACCATCAGGCAAGGCAAAGTCTAATTGACGTGTTTTTTTTTAATTATTTTTTATACCACTAAGTTGGCAGACAAGCACACGGCCCACCTGATGGGAAGCGGTTACCGTGGCCTATGGACGTATGCAACACCAGGCGTGTTCTATATAAAAAAGAACTTCCCCTGTCGGACTGCTCAATTGCACGGAAATATCGCCGTGTCGTGTTTTGATAAACCATAGTGCACTTGATATTTGTTTGACTTGTTGAATATAAAAAAAATATATTACAAAAACGGGCGGTCTTCACTCTTGGCGTCCTTGAACTAGCTATCTATGTTTAACTTTAATAATCGCATTTGTGCGTCAGCCTAATCTATGCAAATTGTATAATCTGCGTACAAAATTATAATTTACTGCCAGAATAATTGAGTTAGTTAATTCAAGCATAAAACGTAGGTAGGTACAGTCAACGAAATAAGTTAATCACATAACATAAACTCACGCCTATATCCCCAAAGGGGTAGACTGAGCTAGCGCCCACATTTCGCCAGTTTATGTTTAGGTCACAATGTAATAGGTGGCGAGCCTATTGCCATTAACCGAGTACTTATAAACCTGTGATAAATACACACATAACTTCGAAAAGCATTGAAAAGTCATTGGTGTGTGCCATGGTAAAACCTGGGATCGAACCCGAGACCTCGTCTCAGCAGTCCATTACCCATAGCACTAGGCTAAAGTTAATTAACACTAAAATAATATTTTTTAAACTCTCGCGTTCCAAGATCTACAATAATGTTAACGGGAATTAACGCGATAATGGTTTAAGTACATAGATATACCTACAGCGAGACATAGCTTAGACCTAAGTCGCCCGCACACGATCACCGAGTGTCCGGCGTGGGAGACGCCGAGGCGGGAGCTTGTGGCGGCCCTGGGAGTGAGAGTTCTCACGCTTTCCACCTTGCTCGCGGCGATGGTCCGCTGCGCGGATGCGTGGGCGGCCGGCGCCTTCTGCGAGCAAGTAATGCTTGTGAAGGAGGAGGCGGGGCGGGAGCGGCAGCGGGAGCGACGAAGGATCGCAAGACAAGCTGCCCGCGTACGAAGGCAACTCGGACATCGGAGGTCGATGAACGACCTCCGCCCCCCATGAGCGCCGGCCTGGGGGTGACAGGTGGAGCCGCTTGTCACCCTGGCAGAAGCAGGCCGCTGTGGTAGCGCACCTGGTGCGCCTCCCCGTTTCCGGGGACGAGTTGGGGACTCTGTAGTCCCCACACCCGAGAAGAGGGCCAGATCGTTAGAGATGGCCCTGGGTCGGCCGGGATGAGAGGGATATGCCTGTCAACCTCACCTTCGGCAACCAAAACGACCCACAGGCGGCGTGCGTTTTAGTCGGTTCGAGTCCGACATAACCTCCTCCACCGGCTCCGCTTTTTTTTTTTTACGTGCGCAAAATCCTCACGGATGGGGAGGTATCCGTGGGGATTTTGCGCACGTAAAAAAAAAAGAGACCTAAGTCGCGAGACAAACTAGGCCTTGGTGCGCTTGAATTGTTTTGTAATAATCTAGGCTTGGTAAATTTGAGCTCGTCCTCCGCCATAGTACCCCGTGTTGTCCTCAAAAGACACACAAGAAATGCATACTGCGTGTATATTAGAGCACATTTTAGATCCAAGATATATGGCCCAAGTTATACATATCTTTCATTTGCCTGACGTTTCGACCAGATTGCACCAGCAGCTGTGGTCACAGGCTGACTAAAATATTTACAAACCTTTTTTAAACTTTTTTTTAAACTGTAATACCCATTTTCGCGAATAAATACATTTGATTTGATTTGATTTGATTTGATACATAAATGTCTCAATTATTAATGCAGAAGTAGTTTTACGATCCACAGAGCTCAAAATTATTAAATTTAATGTTTTTTTCATTATTATATGTGATGTTTAGGGGTGAGTGATCAATTATTTGAAATTTGTTAAGCTTTTATCGATGACTGTACCTACTGAATTATCACGGTACGAACATAAAATAGTTAAGATATTGATTCACTGGTTCAGTAATGTCGTTCAGGGCAATTATCCAGGTTAACTGTGGCAACACATTGTAGTTATATATTTTAATAACTTGTGGTATTTCAATAATTTGGTATTAAGATTATTTTGAGATTGCAGACACAATCATTTTGACGCTGACTGTACAAGGTCATATTCATAGACTTCTTAAAAAATAAAATCAATTTGAAATAAGAATTATTGTTTGACAGGTTTTATTTTTCTTTTTGTCCCCGAAGTCTTGGCACTGAGAGACAGCGTAAAGTGCCTATAAATATTAAAGATGTATCGGCGAAAATCTTCAAAGCTACTAATTTATATTTTCGTCAATAGTTTTAGTAGATTTTTTGGTAAAATAATATTATGGCATATTTGGCCCTTTTTGTTTTCTTAATAAGTTGATTAAAAGCCTTACTCTCTGTTTTGACTTTACAGCAATTGATCATAATTTCAAAGTGATCAAAACATAGCACGACAAATTCGCCCCCTCACTGAGTACCGCGAATCATTAATTTTGAGACAGGACCCTGTTATAATCGGGACATGTTACAACTTGTTACACAACTCGGTGTAAACGGCACTTGATTAAATTTACAAAGTCAAACAAAGTTGGAAGTTACGAAGGTAAATATGTTTGATCATTTTTGGAACAAAGCAAAATTGTGATCTGTTGTTGATCACTTTTTGAACAACTTTGCTGTTCTATTTTTGAAGCTATGGTTCTTTGTGTTTTATAGCTTTGTATTTTATACAGGGGGCGTGGAGTTTCAACAACGCTATTCTTACAATCCAGTGCATTTGCTGATTACAAACGAGGTTCTGGCACAGGTTTCCCCACTGTGTTAGATTTTTTACCACTTAGGTGGCAGACAAAACGGAAAGTGGTTACCGTGAGCTATGAATGTGTGCAACACCAAGAAAATCATACTCATACCGACCCTGTAGCATCCTTGAAGAACCCCATATTTTAGTAACTTGGAAAAACTACATCAGGGAGTTTATTACACAGCTTGAACGTGCTCAGGATGAAGATCTTTTCATACCGCACTGTACGCTTCTTTTTTTATCTTCTTCGTTCTTTTTCTTTCCATTTGATGGTTGTGCGAAGTCTGCGTGACGTTACGTGTTTGGATACCCTAAGGTTAGTATAATATGCACTTTGCCAGTCGCTGATAATCTATTGTATTAGGTGCTGGGGTAGTGCAGCCAAAACTACTTTGATTCAGGCCGAGAGAGCTCAACGGTCAGTGCTAAAGGTTATGCTGAAAAAACCCTTTTAAATACCCTACTGTAGATGCTTATAAGAAGGCGAGAGTTCTCAGCGTGCGCCAGCTGTATATACTTAAAACCTCACTATCTGTGCATAAGACAGCTATTTCATCAAGCGATTTCGAATCTCTTACAAAACGAAGGGTTTACAAACTTGCCATCCCATCAGTAAATACTAAGTTTGCGCAACGTGTTGGTCGGTTTGTGTCCATGTATACAACAGAGTCGCCAGGCATTGTGATATTAAAAATAGGTCTGTAAATGAGGCTAAGAACATTATATATAAGTGGCTAAAGACATTGAATTATAACGCTACAGAAGATCTTCTAGAAATAACATGCTAGTATGTAAGCACATATACCAATCCTTCTGTTGAAATCTATTATTTGAATTATGCCTATCTATGTAGATAATAATCTATTAGAATTGATTGTTTGCTGAGGTGATAGACAATTTATTAATAGTGATAAAGCAATTATATGTTTAAATAGGTTTCCTCGATACAGGCTTGCCTAGTGAGGAAACCACAGATAGATCTAGGTTAAGTGGGTTTTCTGCAGAATGTTTCTCATTAGATCATAACATACTTATTACACAAAACTTGGTCAGAGTTACCCAAAATGACTATAGTTGTTGTGTTATGAAATTGTGTACCTATGTAACATTTTGCATCAATTAATATTTTTTCATTTTCATCTTCATTTAATATAATAAACCAGTACTTTGGGAAGGTTATATGCTATAAAACAGAGGAAGACTGGATGCGGCTGGCAGAGGATCAGATAAAATGGCACACATTGGGAGAGGTCTATGTCTACCGTGCGCTAATTGATTGATATACTATATACGAGTATAACATCACACTGTGACTCTTAGGTACCGAGTAAAAAGAAATAATATGTCGAAAATGTGAGGACGATGGGACTTGGTCTTAAAGAACCGAGTGCAATGGGAAAAACTGCGTGTCATAGCTAGTAAATAAATCATTCAAGTTGATATTATTCGGAGTAATAATACCCACACTATGTAACTACGAAATAATGGCAGATCGAAATGGAATATTTAATAATAATGACTATTATTAATAATCTAAATCGCCTCATTCTCTGACATTTCAGTCCACGCCGTAATTAATTATTAGCTACAGCAGCCGAATTGATTAAAACCTTAATTTTATATATTCATAAGGTTTAGAATTGAGGGTTGCCTGTGATTAATAATTAATCATAACCTCTGTCAAATATAGCCGAGTTTACGAAAATATAATGGTATACCTTTTTTATACCACTTCGGTGGGAGACAAGCTCATAGCCCACCTGATGGGAAGTGGTTACTGTGCCCTATGGTCGTGTGCAACACCAGGTGCGTCACAATCGTGCTGCTGACCTTGAAGAAACCTTCTAATGCCTCTTTTGAAGAACCCCATATTGCAGGCGCATGGGAAAACCGCAGCAGGGAGTTTATTCTACAGCTATAGCGTGTGTGGGATGAAGTTTATTTAATACCGCACAGTGCGCACCGTCTCATATTGCAATGTGTGAGGATGAATTCCCTGCCTATTGCAAGCGGTGCGATGATAGAATGTTGCTGGGCATCATGTCAAACAATTCATCTGAGCACAAACCGTTGTTTAGGTGGTAGGTACCTACGCCTTTTGCAGATACGTGCAATGAGTTTCCTACAGTAAGTGGAAATGCATGCACATGCACATTCAAAAATTAAAGAAAAATATGGTTTCGACTAGTCCACTCTTTCATGTATGTCATACATATTGTTAAATAATTTGCACGACTTGTGTGCAAATTGCTTACACGAAATTCGCTCCATATTATTTGCGCGTAACTTTCGCTGGTCTTTTTTGTTTGCAATGCGCGTGCGAGTTTGATTTAAACTTTTTATTCGTGTGGTATCCCCGCCTCCACCAGACTTAAGCCAACTAAAACCTCACGTCGACTCGGGTCTTCACATGCTGAAGTGTAAGGTGGTAAAACATTTCTCTCGCATGAAAAACGTCATTAACGGTTTCGATGTGTTCCCCTCGGGTGTGGTAATCACAGTGTCTCCTTAATTGCTTCTGTGACCTTATCTAATTCGGGCTCTGCGATGAAGCCCTGCCGTCTCCTTCTCGGATATTACTGCTCACAGAAGGAGGCTGTTCGATTATTTCTTCTTCTTCTTATATTCTATAATATAAAAAAAATATTTTCTTAAATTGTCAATGAAAAACTCGCCCCAATCACTATTTTTCCTACTCCCAACCGTTCCTTTCCACTATAGTATATAGTTATCACAGGCACAGGTATTTTTCGACGAAGGTAATTCGCCTATGTCACTCACTGCATTGGCAGCTGCTTATATCATTTACGGCACTTTGAACCTCACAATTGCATTTACTTTGACACTAGACTTCTACTCATCACCATTATAACTTTTCAGTCATTAAAGATTTACACTATATAATTTTAAATCTTTTCAAGCTGTACACCGATGCTTATCACGTCTAATACGAATGGCGCCGGTGCTGCCCTCCTGACTGACTGATTTTGAGTATCCCTATGATTAACACGTACCCCAGAAAGAAGATATGTAGTGAGAGTTGAGGGAATAAGCAGAGTTACAATATAATTAATCCATTAAGTAAAGTAATCCTAACCAGAAGACGTAAATATGTCAACATTGTTGTGTTGCCCTAAGTAGACCATTCATTTTACTACGCTTCGCATAAATCTTGGTCTCCAATTGTAAGAAATTTGTCGCCGGTTCGACCTTGGTGCAAGATTGAAAAGGTTATTCCCCAATAGAAAATAAAGGTGCCCTACTTTGCTTAACCGACTGTGATAAAACTAAAAAAGAAGGGTTATTGTGTTTGATCTATATGACAATGTTGAAAGTATAAGCTAGCTGTGTATGTTCACCAATATCACTCAATTAAGCTTAAAATATTCAGAACGAACCCAATATAACGATTACGATATATTTAAATTTTATTTCATACCACTTAAGTGGCAGACAAGCACACAGCCCACCTGATGGGAAGTTGTTATCGTGGCCTGTGGATGTGTGCAACACCAGAGGCGTTACACACGTATTTAATTTATCATGCACCATATTGCTAATATGAGTCGGTACCCACTTAGAAACGCTTCCTCGACCAAGTTGGTCAATCAAGAAGCAAATAAAAAAAGTCGCGTGGTCCCCGGCAGAGTAGAATTTGGTCCACCCCATCTCTTCCCATGCGGTGTCGTACAAGGCGACTAAGGGATGGGGCTGTTTAACATTAGACAAATATATAGAGCCCAGACTCAGCCTCAGATGAATGGCTCGAGTCAACAATAGTGCCCGGAATACGTGGGACCGAATACAGTTATTGATGAAATGTGGGTGTTAATTCACCTCTGCCTAACCCTCTGGGGATGTGGTAGACACAATTTACCTCTATATTTTCAGTTATAAATGGGTTTCAGTTTATAAAAGGCAACAGAAAACAGAGTAAAATATCCAAAAGTACATAATTCTCTTTGTTTTTATTTCGCAATATAATTTATTACATTTTTCTCGATCCAATTTTAACGTTTTTCGATCCATCACGCTATTGTCTGACGCGGGTCTTTTCAATGAAGTGCCTGTTTTGGCAGGCCCGCTTTGTGCGCGCGGGAAATTTACTGGTCGCCCAATTGACTCAAGGACTATATATAATGAACTGGAACGAATCTGTTTTGAGTATATATACTTTTATAAGAACATTTTGGTAGTATTTAAAATCTTTTTTAATAAATTTATATTCATCCTTTTTTTTTATTCTTTTATTGTAACTTTACAAGGCATATTAGGTACTAGCTGACCCACCCCAGCTTCGCCCGGGGTATATTTTGAAGCTTCATATCCCTTTGAGCCCGTATGTTTTAGTCTTCAAAATATGTATGAAAAATTTCCGGAATTGTTAACATTTATTATCAATGCTCCGCTCCCTTAAGTAGTAGCCTGATGATATATAGCCTAATACCTACCTCGATAAATGGACTACCCAAGACTGAAAGAATCATTCAAATCGGACCAGTAGTTCCAGTGATTAGCTCGTTCAAACAAACAAACAAACAAACTCTGCAACTTTATAATATTAGTATAGATATACATAAGTGAAATGTTATGTACAACGGTTTGCTTATGCAATAGAGCTCGGAGATGGTCGGTAGCTTAATGGTTAAAGAGTCGGCCTTACGATCGAGAGGTTCTGGGTTCGATTCCTGGCCATTACACTACCAACGTAAACCCACTCCTAGCACAAGCAATTTAGCTTAGTTGGAGGGGTCTCAGAGGGAACATTAGTAATTACGGTTGCTAATATTCTTTTTATGAAAATATATAAATAATATATAAATGTTGAGTTCTCTTCCAGCAAACGCGTAAGTGCTCAGAAGAATTGCAATTCAATGAGAGATCTTTCTTCTAAGAGTAGTACCTATGAATGTAAAAGTTTATGAGTGAAAGATGCATGTGTGGTTGATAGATGTATGGATAGACGAATATCCATACTCCATACTAATATTATAAATGCGAAAGAAACTCTGTCAGTCTGTTTTTTTTACGTGCTCAAAATCCCCACGGATACCCCCCCACCAGAGCCGGTGGAAGAGGTTAGGACAGGCGGCTCCACCTGTCACCCCCAGGACTGCGCTCATGGGGGGCGGAGGTCGTTCATCGACCTACGCTTTCACACCTAAACCACTTAACCGATTTTGATGAAATCTAATACAGAGATTGGATTAAACCTTAGGAAAGGACATTTTAAGGACATGTTAACCGATATCCAAGCTACCCTGAAACCTCTTATCACCCTATAAGCCCGTTTTTTATTTAGTTTCCAAATAATCCATGGAAATATGCCGGATTTCTTGATGTCTATGATCACTGCTCCGCTCCCTTAAGTAGTAGCGTGATGATATATAGCCTAAAAACTTCGTCGATAAGCGGACTATTCAATACAAAAGGAATTTTTCAATTCGAACTGGCAGTTCCTGAGATTAACGTATTCAAACAAATAAACATACTCTTCAGCTTCATGATATTAATTTTGAAAACAAAGAAGAATTTCCAAAACACTTCGATATACGTCCTTCTACGCCTGAATCAGGCAGGCTACAATACAATCAATTTGTGCTATTATAGAGCGAAGTACAACGGCCCTCATTGTACCGTGATAGATCAGTCTGCCCTGACCCTTGTGCCAATGAATGATGAATCGACCGCTGATTTATTAGGGTACGCATGCCTATGTTATGATGTAGAACACGCTTCAGTAGTGTGGTTGATCGTATGTCATCGTGTCAAAAGGTATGATTGTCCTATCTTCATGCAATATATCTTATCCTACTTCGGATTATAGGATAGTAGAAAATAGATAAGGTCAAAGCACCAATAGTGGACACTAACACAATAGTGGACTATAATCCAATAGTGTACACTAACCCAATAGTGGACACTTTAAAGAAGCCCTTCATTTTAAGAAAAGTTACCATTTGGTTTACAAGGACGCCTAATGGCATCTATAAGATATGAAAAATAATTAGAAATACTGTCATAAGTAAATTTTGAATGGGTGACAATTGTTTCTTTACATTTTTGTTAAGGGCGCTCATTGTATTAGGTGTGAAATTTTATTTATTAATAATGATTATTACCAATAAAATTATAGTATGGATGTTATAAATATGTATGACCTACTAAGACCATTGGCTACAATTTTTGGATAAGTTTTCAAGCAGTTTTAAATGATTTTCATTAACCATTAAGGAAAAAGGTTAAATTTAATTTTAATTCTGTATAGTAATTTTTTTAACCAGGACACTAAATGCATATTATAAGGCAAAATACAAGCAATCACACGCATCCGTGCTCGTCTCTAAAAGATAGACACGACCTGACCTGTACCCGGCGCGAAGGTGCCCATCACGCTGGCTGCGTTGCCCCTTTGAATTGTGATGGACTTTTTTCTGTATATTATAATAGCAAATTTTATGTGTCATAACATAAACTCACGCCTATATTCCCGAAGGGCCTACCCCTTCTGCTAGCACCCACACCCAAACTGTACCTAAACTGAATAAATGATTAATAAGCCGCCGCATGGTTCCCGACAGAGTAGAATTAGGGCCACCCCATCTCTTTCCATACGGTGTCGTACAAGGCGACTAAGGGATAGGGCTATATACAGCCCAGACTCAGCCTCAGGTGCATGGCTTGAGTCAACAATAGTGCCCGGAATACGGCAATACGCTCACCTCCTATTACGTGGGACCGAACACAATTTTGTTATTGGTGAAATGTGGGTATTAATTCACCTCTGCCTAACCCTCCAGGGATATAGGCGAGATTATATGTATTCTATGTATAATTAAACACCGATAATATTTTGATTCAAGTGTTGTAGTGTCGAGGTACTCCTAGCTGGTAAATCACTGCGATATGTTATCAGATAAGAAGGGATAGCAGATTATAAGACTAGAAATTACTGTACTGAGTACTGCAGCAAACCACAGAATAAACCAATTAACAACGGATAAACCTTAATTCAAGTACGGTCCCTGGATGTTGACTTATTTTGTGCCAATCTTCCCAAAGCGAGTCGGAACGATATAATTTATTCATATTTTAATATAGGGCAAATAAGTAATGTTTTATGTAAGTGAGGTAGCACCTAAGATTTCATATCTATTATGTATGTACAGCTATGAAGTAATGCCTTCCCTAATTAAAATATCAAAATGAATTCGCGCGAGACTTTTTTTTTAATGAAACACGTCAATGTAACTTGTTATTTGGATTACGCAAATATGAGCATATCTCAGAATTTCGAAAAAAAGTCAAGTGAATAGTTACCTAATAGTCCTTTGCCGGAACGCGCATAATTGTCTCTTTATTGTACAACATCTTATTTTTTGATCCTGAATTGATGTTTCCTGTAAGAAAGAGTCCTAGTACTCCTTCTTACCTGAAACAGCGATTTGAATTCTTGCACAACTCTCCTTGGAAGGTTTTGAGATTATCAGAGCATCTAAGATTAAATATGCCGAGCCATTCCAATGTCTTGGCTGAGAAACCCCTTTCGGTTCAAGTGAAGCAGTTGTGGAATGCTCTGCCAATGGCTGCCAGGCGTGCTCAGTCCTTGCCTTTGTTCAAAAGACTAGTCAAAGATTACTAACTGTGGCCTAGATAAAAGTGAAATAATAAAGTAATATATATGTGTACATAGAATGCATGTTTTATATATACGTATACTTTTTTTTTTTACGTGCGCAAAATCCCCACGGATACCTCCCCACCGGAGCCGGTGGGAGAGGTTATGTCGGACTCGAACCGACTAAAACGCACGCCACCTGTGGGTCGTTTTGGTTGCCGAAGGTGAGGTTGACAGGCATATCCCTCGCACCCCGGCCGAACCAGGGCCATTTCTCACGATCTGGCCCTCTCCTCGGGTGTGTGGGGACTACAGAGTCCCCAACTCGTTCCTGGAAAACGGGAAGGCGCGCCAGGCGCGCCACCGCGGCCTGCTTCTGCCAGGGTGACAGGCGGTTCTACCTGTCACCCCCAGGCCGGTATATACGTATACTTAGCTATTGTGTGTATGTGTTTTTTTTTTCATTAATATTGTTTTATTTTCCTTATAATATTTTCTATGTACACCTAACTCCCCTGAAATGATTCTTATCCTATTTTTCTTTCCATCCTATGGTTGCCTGTAAGAAATTGCCACAGAGCGATAAGGCCGCCATCTATACATACCATAAAAATTGTAATGTGATATCCTTGATGTACAATAAAGACATGTATTATGATTATTATTCACCTCCTCTGATGTAAAGCTGACGGCCAAATCTAAGAAAAAGGATCACCATTACAATCGCCAGCAAAGTTACAATGGTGGCACACAGCTTGACGGCCTCATCAGATGCTTTTTCACGCCCCGCTTAAAGGACCCGGGACTGTAGGTAGAACACGTGTGCTGGTAAAGAATTCTAAGACTTAAGGATTTAATACCTTTTTATACGTTTTTTTGCTCCACATAGGTGGCAGATAAGCACACGACCCACCTGAAGGAAAGGGGTTACCGTGGCCTATGGACGTGTCTAACACCAAAGGAATCACACTCGCGCTTCCGACCCTGTAAGCACAGACAGTTTCTGCGCCGTCACTGTAGAAGACAAAGAAGGACAAGCTTTCGATCTTCCCTCTTCTGTCGACTCTGTTTGCACAAAGAGTTTCTGTACTGTCAGTGTAGAAGACAAAGCAGGACAAGTTTAGTCTTCTCACTAACAGTGAGCTCTGGCTACCCTACTAACCGCTTACGTGCGGATATCCCTTGAAATGTCGGACTTGAACCGACTAAAACCACCGTTTCAAGGTGAGGTAGCCTGTGGGATGTACTTCGCGTACCCGACAAGATTTTAATACCTTAGTTGTATATAGTTACCTATAGTATAACAAACTGACCTTCTGAAGTGTAAACTATTGTTGTAATTGGTTTAGGAGCGACCCTTCCAACGGTCGTTTAACTATGACCCACAAGCTCTGCTAACGACACGTACAGTGTTAAGGTATTCGTAATGAATTGATTGTTCGTGAATATGGGTGACGTCTAATGAAACGTAAAACGTGTTTTAGGAATGATTTATTAGAATGTGTGGTGACGAAAACGAAATACAATCATCACCGCGTTGTTCTCGGCAGAGTAGAATTTGGACCACTCCATCTCTTCCCATGCGGTGTCGTACAAGGCGACTAAGGGATAGTGCTGTTTAACATCAGACAGATATATACAACCCAGACTCAGCCTCAGATGCATGGTATGATTCAACAATAGTGTTCGGAAGTCGGCAATAGGTTCACCCCCTATTACGTGGGATCAAATTCAGTGATTGGTGAAATGTGGGTGTTAATTCACCTCTGCCTAACCCTCCGGGCATAAAAGTGTGATGGTACGAATGTATGTACCGCTTTCCATCGGCAGGGAATTCATCCTTACACATTACGACCTGAAACTGTGTGGTATGAAAGAAACTACATCCCACACACGTTCAAGCTGAGGAATGAACTCCCTGCTGCGTTTTACCAAACGCTTACAATATAGAAATCTTAAAGAGGGTCATTAGGCCTGGTGTTGTATACGTCCATAGGCCACGGTTAAAAGTTCCCATCAGATGGGATGTATGCTTGTCTGCCACCGAAGTGGTATAAAAAAATACAATATACATTATACATACAATCACGCCCCTATCCCCGGAGGGTAAGGCAGAGGCGAACTGAATTCGGTCCCACGTAATAGGGGGTGAGCTTATTACCTTCTTCCGGGCACTATTGTTGACTCAAGCCATGCATCTGAGGCTGAGTCTGGGCTGTATATATTTGTCTGATGTTCAACAGCCCTATCCAGCCGTAAAGCACCGGATTAACGTTGGTTGGATGAAATGGCGGAAATGTGACTCGCGAATGCCCTTTCGATTGAAGGGCAAAATCTATAAGAGCACGATCCGGCCTGCCGTCCTGTTTGAATCGGAGAGTTGGCCCGTACAGGTGACGGATGAAAGACGGTTGCATGTAGCTGAGATGCGAATATTGAGATGGATGTGTGGTGTGACAAGAATGGATAAGATTAGGAATGAATATATTAGAGGAATTTTGAGAGTAGCACCAATCATACAAAAGCTACCAGGAAATCGTTTGTTAGGGCATGTAATGCGTAGGGATGAAAGTAATGTCGTAAGGAAGGCACTAACTATGGAAGTGGATGGCTACAAGGGAAGAGGGAGGCCTAAAATGAGGTGGATGAACTGTGTAAATGATAATATGGTTAAGAAGGGAGTGAATGTTGAAATGACTGCAACAAGAGATGAATGGAAAAAGAACACATGTTGCGCCGACCCCAAATAATCTTGGGATAAGGGCAGGAGGATAATGATGTTCAACAGCCCTATCCTTTAGTTAATTGTGTAATTGTGTAAAAGTGTAATTCTATTAATTGAATGGCGGATTTGACATACTCGTATCTTAAAAATTTAATATTGATTTTAATAAATAAATTACAAATTTGACAAAATAGTTTAGATTTTTACTGCGTGACATTACTTCTATTCCTCTATTTTGACATTAAATAATATCATAAATGACAAACAAAGACAATGCAAATTTTTTACTAACATATTTTTAAGTGGTTATATTGTTACTAACAAGATATGGATTCGTTGTTGTCCGAAATAAATTATTTTTATTTTTTTATTTTATTTTATTTATTTTTTAGTTGCCTTGTACGACAAAACATGGGATGAGATGGGGTGGTTCAAATTCTACTCTGCCGGGAACCACGCTGCTTCCTGCGGGAACCACACGGTTTAAAGAATACTAGTAACCGAATTGACTGGTATGTCCGTTAACACCTTCAACTAAGTTATATTGCGTTAGTTAGGAGCATGTTCACGTTGGTAGCGTTATGGCCCGGACTTAAACCCGGGACCTCTCGATTGACTTAACCACTGTACGTAAAAAATGTATCAATGTCATACATACATCATTCTATTCTACAATACGTCAGCCAATGAATTACCGCTTGTCTAGATTAGCAGGATACTCAATTTTTTTTTAAACCACTTTGGTGGCAGACAAGCGCACGGCCCACCTGATGGAAAGTGATTACCGTGGCCTATGGACGTGTGTAACACCAGAGAAGCCACACTCGCACTGTCAACCCTGTAAGCACACAGTTTCTGTGCCGTCAGTGTAGAGGACAAAGCAGGACAAGCCTTTAGTCATCCCACTGTCAGCACAAATTCTCCAGTGCGCTCTGGCTACCCTACTCACCGCTGGGAACACAACACGAAGTTATTATAACCGCGGTATTCTGTAGGGCGGAGGTACTTCCCAGTCGGACTGCTCAATTGGGTTGAAATACCGCCGTGTCCTACCTCCCAAATTCAATTGACTGCTAATAGCTACCTACAACTTAGCTGAAGACTTATAAATTTACATTATCGGAACTAGTGGCGATCCGTCGTCCTAAAGCTCGATTTCAAAAAAAGATCGGCATATCAATCTAAATATTGTTTATTGAAATAGTAAAACCAAGAAACGGTTTAATTTATCACAGCCTTGTGGTATGGGTAATGGACTGCTGAGATGAGGTCTCGGGTTTGATCCCAGGTTTTACCATGGCACACACCAATGACTTTTCGATGCTTTTCGAAGTTATGTGTGTATTTATCACAGGCTTATAAGTGCCCGGTTAATGGCAATAGGCTCGCCACCTATTACATTGGGACCTAAACATAAACTAGCGAAATTTGGGTGCTAGCACCTTTGCCTTTCCCTTCGATGATATCCCTGGGTCGGCCGGGGTGCGAGGGATATGCCTGTCAACCTCACCTTCGGCAACCAAAACGACCCACAGGCGGCGTGCGTTTTAGTCGGTTCGAGTCCGACATAACCTCCTTCACCGGCTCCGGTGGGGAGGTATCCGTGGGGATTTTGCGCACGTAAAAAAAAACAATATTATTCTAGCCTAGTGGGTAATGGACTGCTGAGACAAGGTCTCGGGTTCGATCCCAGGTATTACAATGGCACACACCAATGTCTCGCCGATGCTTTTCGAAGTTATGAATGTATTTATTGCAGGTTTATAAGTGCCCGGTTAATGGCAATAGGCTCGCCACCTATTACATTGGGACCTAAACAAAAGCTGGCGAAATGTGGGTGCTAGCACCTCTGCCTACCATACGGGGATTTACCATACGAGGATATAGGCGTGAGTTTATGTTATGTTATGGATAACGAAATACGGATTGAGATAGCATATAGAAAGCGGCCGTTAGTAACAAACGCCTAAATTAATCTGCTTATAATCAGATTTGTTTTTTTTACGTGCGCAAAATCCCCATGGATACCCCCCCACCGCAGCCGGTGGAAGAGGTTATGTCGGACTCGAACCAACTAAAACGCACGCCGCGTGTGGGTCGCTTTGGTTGCCCAAGGTGAGGTTGACAAGCATATCCCTCACACCCCGGCCGACCCAGGGCCATCTCTCACGATCTGGCCCTCTCCTCGGGTATGTGGACTACAGAGTCCCCAACTCGTCCCCGGAAACGGGGAGGCGCGCGAAGCGTACCGCTGCAGCGGCCTGCTTCTGGCAGGGTGACAGGCGGCTCCACCTGTCACCCTTAGGCCTGCGCTTATGGGGGGCTTATTATCAGACTAAACAGGATACTCTACTGAATACTAATAGCCACCTCCTACAACATAGCGGTGAGACTTACAAATTTACATTACCGGAACTCCAAGGTCTCGTTCGTGCCGTACCCTGTAAAGGATATAGCTCTTTTGACCTCGTTTGCGGAACGCAAAACTTGCGCCGAAGTCATTTTCAATTTCCGTAAACTTCACGAAGTCAGTTTACGTTCGGTAACGACTGTAGACGTTTCTTGTTAATAGCAATACTTCATGACATTGCGTGTATTTTCAAAGGGAAGATATAGTGTACGTGTAGTGGCCCGACTTGGTTTTACACGGGAATAAAAAGTTATTGAAAATTTTATAACTTAATTGCTGTCAAAGAATCAAAGAATCAACTTCATTCATTGGAATGACGCTTCCCATGACCTAAGGGCTGGCCTTTACGTCGCTCAAAGAATTGGCATCGCCATTCAGCGTGGTAATGTCGCCAGCCTCTTGGGCACGGTACCAGTAGAGATCAATGGGTAGCAATTTTTCAATGCATAAAGTTGCAGTCTCCCTCTTTTTCTTTATGTCATTCTGTATATAAGTAATTGCATTTTTTTTCTGTATATTAAAGTTATTTATTCAGTTTAAGCAATTTAAAAGCGCATATGAACGTCAAAATTTTACAATAAAATTATGTTAAAAAATATTATAAAAATATTAAATAAGGTAGTAGTACAGTCATTTGGTCGAAAAAATAGAGGTTACCTGGAAAGTTTTCCGGGAGTTTTGAAAATTGGTAATTCTATAGATTTTGACGTGCTCTTTCCGAATTTTAACTTTGCCACCTTCGTATCTTTGCCGCTCGCGCCGCCATATTGCAAAAATGGTGCCTAAAAGCAGTTTTTTGATAATAACTCCTTTCCGACGCATTTTACAAGAAAAACATATCTATACAAAATAATAGAAAAGAAAATTTCTACAATTTGTCATAACCTTTTTTTTCCTAAAACCAATAGTTTCGGCGTACGAGCGCCGTAAAGTGTAGTTCAACACACGTTTCGGCAGAAATACTCATTTCCACACCACCATGAGGTAGAGAAAGCGGCGCGTTTTTTTTTATTGTGGTATCCCCAGTAGGCCTAATCCACATCTGACTCACTATATCAAAATTCAGCAGTGGTATGAGAACGAACATAATGTAGAACAATGGGGATGGAAAAAAGACAAGAACGGGCTCATTCCTGTTACTACAGTCGAGCCCCCTGCTCCAGACAGCTTGCTAAAACTTATTTCTTACAAATGCAAGAAAGGTTGTCACAAAGCTTGCGGCTGCAGAAAGGCAGGGCTAAAGTGCTCCGTTGTGTGCACGAACTGTGGTGGTTCTTGTGATAATTCGCAATTTCCATCACAAGATAGCAGTGAAGATGAAGAAACGGACACTATTCTCGAGCAAATAAACGACGAAATCGAGAACGAAGAGGACCGCGATGAAACTGATGACCCCATCGCCGATGATGCAGAAGAAACTTCCGTCTTTAATATTCCAATCAGTGGTGAAGACGATGAGAACACAACACCTGGTCCGTCAACAAGAATGAAGCGACGGAGATTGAACTAAATTTTGAAATAGTGAGTCTGATGTGGATTAGGCCTATTTTCAAAACTATTACCAATTTTCAAAACTCCCGGAAAACTTTCCAAGTAAAAATACCAAATGACTGTACTATAGCCGAAACATTGGAAAATGATTCTTTCGCCGGTTCGGTAGGTTCCTTCTACTGAGAAGATACCAGCAAGAAACTCAGAGAACTATATTAGAACTAGATTATCTTTTTTTTAAATATGATTTTGCTTGTATTTATATTGTGCGAGAGTGAGTGTAAGAGAGAGAGAGTGTAAGAGTTTAGGATGACTATGCTTTTTTATTCTTAAGATCTTCGTCAACTTTATAATAACCTTTTTTCGTTAAACACTTTTTGTCTTCTTTTAAGTGAAACTGATCAGTATCCAACATCATCCTGGTAGGTAAATATATAACTAGAACTATCGATTCATCTTCTTTTTTTATATACAGGACACGCCAACTTGACTTCGCCTGATGGTAAGTTAAAGGCAAAGTCTCAGGAAAGAGGGTCACCATTACAGACACTAAGTGTTACAACTGTGGCACTCAGCTTGGCGGCCTCATCAGATGCTTTTTCAAGCCCCGCTTATAGGCCCCGGGACTGTGGAACACGTGTGCTGGTATTAAATTCCAGGTCTTGGTGGTGCGGTTCTTGCTCGTATATTCTGCACAGTGTGAGGGTGACACCTAAATCCTGTACGTGTTGTTCTCTGTAGGAAATAAGATCTTTTTCTTCATTTAAATTATACATATCACACAACTAATTATTTAATCATCAATGTTTTAGATTGATAATGTAGTCAGTCAGGACAAGTTAAAATTATAAAAAAAAGGTTAAAAACTAAGAAAACATGAAATATAATGAAATAAAAACTAAAGAGAAAAGAAAGAAAAAGATTCAGTCAATGTTTCCTTCGAACGTGATGTATAACATCAAAATGATAATTTCATTTGTTTTGCTATTCCGTTATTTCGTTTCAAAGTGGGAGATATATTATTTCCTAGTTCCTCGTTCCTAGTTCGTATCAATTGGCCTTGACATAATTTTTTATGAAATCACTTCCCATAGGAAAATTGGTACGGAATAGTTTGTTTAGAAGTAAACGTAAAATGCCGATAGTACAGAAGTCCAACTTCAAAAATATGTGCTTTTTATTTTTATTATTTTTTATCTAGGACACGCCAACTTGACTTCACCCCGCTTGATATTAAGCTAAAGGCAAAGTGTCAGGAAAGAGGACCACCATTACAGACACTAAGTAATGTTACAATGGTGGCACTCATCTTGGCGGCCTCATCAGATGCTTTTTCACGCCCCGCTGACCCGGGACTATAGGAAGAAGGAATCAAACAAGGAGCTGGTATTGAATTACAGGTCTTGGTGGTGCGGCAACGTAAAGAGTCTTAGAAACGCTTGGTTCTTGCTCGTATATTCTGCATATGTAATTGTTGTAATAATGCAGATGTAGTTCATGAATAACGCGGGTACGAAATATTCTTCTTCTTAATGATTTTTGGTATACTTAATGTATCTTGACGTACGTTGTAATAAATCGTATACATAGGTCAATTACTGCTGAGATGAATAAAACATTAAATAAATTAATATCCTTACTCATTTCGATTATGTACTTAACTAAATGTAAACAATTTTGTACAAACTTTTTATATAAAAAACACATATTAAACAAATAAACTAGACTAAAAAAATTTTTCACATTTTCACATTGCGACCTGAGACGGTGCGCACTGTGCGGTATGAAAGAAACTTCATCCCACGCACACTCAAGCTGTGGAAAGACCTCCCTGCTGCGGTTTTCCCAAGCGCCTACAATATGGGGTTCTTCAAGAGGGGCATCGGAAGGTTTCTTCATGGTCGGCAGCGCGAGTGTGACACCCTTGGTGTTGCATACGTCCATAGTCCACGGTAACCGTTTCCCATCAGGTGGGCCGTGTGCTTGTCTGCCAACTAAGTGGTATAAAAAAGAAAAACAAAACTGACTAATTCGATTAGTTTGATTTCGATTTTTAGTCCTCAAATAATAATAATAATAAGTTAGGCGGGCGATTCCTCACATCCACTACACACTCACCACAATTCAAAATGAACCGACTCACTTGGCTTAAGTCCGTGATAGGTTCACACATACCAGCCGAAAAAGCTGAGAAGTTTAAAATAATAATAATAATAAGCGTCTTTATTGTATGTCAATAACATATTACATTACAATAAGAAGACAAAGTTTTGTGGTACGTACAGATGGCGGCCTTATCGCTCTGCGGAAATTTCTTATAGCCAACCAAAATCAAATAAGTTAATAAATAGAAAAGCATTTACTAATAGAGTTTTTAAATAATACATATTATATATACATATCAAGATTGTTTACAATTAGATCTGTAACCAACCGAATGAAGTGTAGAACATTCAAAGTAAGTAAATCTTAACTAACTTTTGTAATAACTTGTAGAGTATGATGCTTCAGTCTCCTTTAGTATGTTTATCCGAAAAACGATCTAAAATACCTTTACTACATGTATTATGCATAGAAATATCCAGACCAATTCATACAATACATTACATTTTATGTAGGAGGTAGGACACGTCGGTATTTCCGCCCAATTGAGCAATCCGACTGGGGAAGTACCTCCACCCTACAGAATACCGCGGCCATAATAACTTCGTGTTGTGTTCCCAGCGATGAGTAGGGTAGCCAGAGCTCACTGGAGAATTTGTGCTGTCAGTGGGAAGACTAAAGGCTTGTCCTGCTTTGTCCTCTACACTGACGGCACAGAAACTCTGTGCTTACAGGGTCGGCAGCGCGAGTGTGGCTTCTCTGGTGTTACACATGTCCATAGGCCACAGTAACCACTTTCCATCAGGTGGGCCGGATGCTTGTCTGCCACCTAAGTGGTATAAAGAAATACATTCAAATAAATTAGAAGTCGAACTCTACAGCTACGCTATATAAGCTTTACTTCTGCAACCTCACTATTTTGCGGCAATAGTGAGGTATCGCGTGCGAAAGTACAGCTCCCAAATTTTCGAGTTTCTTGTCGGTAATATGAACCCTCCGTGATGAGGTTTCTACTCCGACACGCCATGCCAAGACATGTAACTCTGAAGCTATAACTTGTGTAAACGCACACAAAATATAATTAGAGTGAGTTATTGCTATAAACATTCCTTTGCTGCGTCAATAAGACCTGGAAATTCTTATCAACTCACGTGTTTCCTCCTTCCTACAGTCCTGAGTCCTTTAAGCGGGGCGTGAAAAAGTATCTGATGAGACCGCCAAGCTAAGTGCCACAGTTGTAACATGCTAAGTGACTGAAATGGTGACCCTCTTTCCTAAAACTTCACCTTTAGCTTGTGGTGCAGTGTGTTTGAGGTGAAGTCAAATTGGCTGTCCTATTTAAAATAGTCTTAACCCGGGTTAACTCACCGAGCGGGTAGGGTAAGTAATATGCTAATTTATAGATGAGAGTCTGGCGAAGGTTTTTGTTCCAAGCTTTGGAAGTCAATATCAGCCAAAGCAAATAAAATCTAGGAAAACAAACCCCGGGCATTACATTTAACAGTTAGTATAGTAATAATAGTTTATATAGAAATCATTATTACAACAGGTTTACCAGAAACAATAGATATTTGAAGTCTAACGATACGAACAAAGCAGTATAATGTAGGTCCTTCGATCACAAACTCAATATTAATCAAATGTAAGCATTACTACGGAAAATTACACTTGAGACTATCGTCCATATAAATTGAACTATTTTACAGCGAATATGAATGTTAATGTTTATCAGCTAGGGAATTATTCTACTTGACAATGAATTGTAACCATGATCGTAACGTGAGTAGACCGTGATTTAAAATTGGTTAACATAAAATGCAGTCTGTGGGCAGGCCCCTCTTCCCCACTGGGCACTATGGGCACGTGCCCAGGGCCCCGCGATCGAATGGGGCCCCCTAGTTCCTGCCAGATTACCAAATGATAACCGATATTTAGGTATTACCGAAAAACATTAATTTTGAAAAATCTGATGATAATGACTTACTACAATACCTACGCTTATTATATTAGCTTTAGTTTGCCGCATGCGGATAGCTATACCTTGTACAACATAGCTTGAACTTTTTGACAGATGGGTCAGTGATGGGAAACAGAAAATATCTATTGGTGTAAAAAATGTGTTGGCTAAATATGTGGCTGTATGTATGTTTTAAACTATTCAAAATAAATAAATTCATTCGTCAATCAATTATATTGCACTAGACATAAAAACATTGGGTAGGTACCATTGTTTTCAGTTTTTCTATTTAAATTTTACTTCGAAGCAATAAAAACCACTTAAGACTTTCGGAAAATGCTTGAGTCCTTAACAGGTACCTACTCTTATGTTGTGTGTCTATTCTTATGATTATTATCAATTTTTAATATTATTAAAATAAGAAAATATTGTTCGTCGTTGCAAAGTTATATCGATTTCAGATTTGACATCCGTCAAAAAGAAAGATCAAACTAATAAATAAACAGGGTATAAGTACTCCACTCTCTCTCAAAAATGAGTTTTTCCGATATTAGTATATTTAGGTTAATTTATAATCAGCTCGGCGAACCTTGATCCCTATGACAGTTCATACTAGTGACGGGTCGTGTCGATATATCGCAACTTTTTATAGGCAAAGGCGTGACTTGCATTCAGCCACATCGATAAACATGTTTTTAAAATATAATCTACATTACTATAATTATAATGCTTGTTATATTTACAAGTATCCGTGTATTTGTATATGGGGTTGCCAATATTCCGATGCAGAGGTAACATGGTCGGACTGTATAATTTTAATGTGAATTAAAATTTTAGTTATAGCAACACTATCTGATCTGTCACTACGCTAGTACTGTCAGTTCGCTACGCCAGTACGAGTGCTAACGCCTTGTATGCGCCACGTGTTTTCTTGTGTCAACGGAATCCTTTGTTTGTTACTATTGTTGTTTTCTGTTTTTGTTATTGTTGCTGTTTTGTGTTTGTTGGTGTTTCAAAATGCCGAAAAGACTGAGAAAAACTGTACTCAACAGTGAAACGCGGGAGTTTGTTGTACGCTTGCGTGACTATTTTGCTCGCGAACTACAAAATGGCGGACCTTTGTTGCCACTTGACAACGTACGCGACCGTGTTGCTGATGCTTTGGGAATTGGCAAAGCTACCGTTTCCCGAATTACAAAGGAGAAGTTCGGCGAATCGTCGATGGAGGAGAACAAATTATCAACTCCAAAGAAGAAAAAACATAATAGGGCACGACCCGTAACTAACCCCGATGATTTCGACATGGCAGCGATACGAAACCATATTTACGGCTATTATTTTCGAGGTGAACTGCCGACTTGCACAAAATTATTAGCGTCGCTGAAATCGGCTGATTTATTTAAAGGTGGATTCACTTCTCTCAGACAAGTTATAAAAAAATGTGGATTTCGTTATGGGAAGTGTGACAAAAGAAAAGTGATAATGGAGCGGAAGGACATTGGATTGATGAGGTGTGATTTTCTACGACAAATAAAAAACATCGAGAACTGGGACAAGGTGGTTTATCTGGACGAAACGTGGCTCAACGCCAATCACTCAGTCTCCAAAACATGGACAGACGAC
This sequence comes from Eilema griseolum, assembly GCA_963662185.1. Taxonomy (NCBI): domain Eukaryota; kingdom Metazoa; phylum Arthropoda; class Insecta; order Lepidoptera; family Erebidae; genus Eilema; species Eilema griseolum. The sequence goes on from OY759243.1 coordinate 23,128,209, forward strand.
ACAGAGAAATCCTGTACCAAAGCACCAGAAGGCAAGGGCCAGCGTTTGATTATCTGCCACGCTGGCACAGCCAAAGGTTTTGTACCTAACTGCTTGTGGGCCTTCAAATCCGTGAAAACAAGTGATTATCACGAAGAGATGAATTTTGAGAATTTCAAGAAATGGTTCACAAAACTATTAGACAATTTAAACGAGCCCCACTACATTTTAATGGACAACGCCCCATACCACTCTGTGCAAATTAATAAAGCGCCTACCGCGAACAACAATAAAGGCGAAATAATAGAGTGGCTGCAAAACAATGGTGTGGCAGCTAATACTCAAATGCTGAAAAAGGAATTAGTTAGACTGTTGAACCTTCATAAACAGCAAACAAAGAAGAAATATTTCTTGGATGAGATGGCAAAATCAAAAGGGCACACCGTGATTCGGCTACCGCCCTACCACTGCCAATATAATGCAATCGAAATGATATGGGCGCAGATCAAAGGTGGGTTGATTTGTATTTATTTTAACATGTTTTTATTTAGGTCACTGGTGACTGTCTAGTCGGCTAGTACTATTTAAAGCTATTTTATTTCACTAGCAAATTGCATTTTTATTTTTATCCATGTGCTTATATCAATTACACACTTTTAACGTACAAAATTATGTACTTATAATGTACTTACCCCGATCTCGCTCTTTGACTTTGCATCATTTTCAATCTAAACCATTATTGTTTCAGGTTGTGCAGCCAGGCTTAACACCACTCCACCATTCACAGCTAATAAAATGCTTACGTTGCTACAAGAGGCATGTAGTCAAGTGACTCCGGACAATTGGAGGAAAGTGGTTGAAAAGACGAAAAAGCTATGCTTAGATGATTGGAATCGAGACGTGCGATACGACAATATAGTAGACCAGCCGTTTTTCATAAACATAGGAGAAAGCAGCTGCAGTTCGGATTCCGAGTCTGAGACGCAATCGGTGACACCATTGTCAGATTCAGATTAATGTATATTAAAAAATCATAAATAAACCGCTTTTGTTTTATTTGAGTAGGTATATACAATAAATTTGTTAAATCTCCTTTATTTTATTATCGCAAACAACTTAAATGATTATAAATCTGACACTAAGAGCGTAGGTGCTCTATTGATGTATTTTGTACACTCGTTTCCATTTTCGATATTTGTTTATCGATACTTTTCCGCACTAGTCGATATCTTCCAAACGGAGTAACTTTTGCAGGACGTCAACGTAAAGTCTGATTGAGATAATTTCTTGTAAGTGTTAATAATTATTATAATTCCAACGGGATATTATTGTAATTGCATATATCTGCCTAAAATTAATAAATATCATTTTTAGACACCGCCAATTCGATTATAATATAACGGTGACGCTACTACAAGGTTGTGTCGTGGGAATAACTGTCAGTGTCATAGGGATCAAGGTTCGCCGAGCTGATTATAAATACCTATATGTAAGTATAAGAATACAATTAAAAGATAAATTATTAAATTAAAAAAAGAAGAATTATTTGATGCGGTGTGGTTTATGTCTTTAAGAAACCTATTCGAACGTCATTCGTAATACCAAAGACAAAAAAGGGGAATTCCCGACTCCCGATCGTCGTTTGACTTGACGAACGGGAATTCCCTTCAAGTATTTGTCTGCGATGTTGTGGCGTTTGTTTTGTTTGTAGTTGTTAGTTTGTTACTGACTGTGCTTGAGCTCTGACAAAAAAATAGTATTGTTTGATTAAATCGTCGTTTGTCTGTTTTGTGTTAGCGAATATTTTCGTTATAAAATTAATTAAATACTGAATTATAATATAAAATGTCGAAACGGTCATATCCTAGTGGATCTGAAAAAAGGAAAAAAGCTCTACATCAGAAAGAAGTAATTGAAAAGTTACCAAAATTAACATCATATTTTACTACTACTACTGGAGAAACTTCTGTAAGTAGCAATCAACTCATAAATGTTCCACATGATGACTCAGCTCAATTACAAATTGCGGGAATTTCTAAACCTTCATGTTCCAATTTTGAAGAAGAGATTGAATCAGAAAGCGACTATTCCTACGACGAAAGTGCAACGACTTCAGTAACTTCACTAAAACCGACAACTCCAACTGTGTCAATTGAACAGCAGTTTTCCAACACAGAAGAATTAATATCGCACGATCCCGCCGATTATTTTCACGAAAAGTTTGTTGAAATAAATCGCGAAATTTTAATTCGTAAGGGACCAGTATATTTTCAAAATAAAGATTCTGACTTTTCCGAGGCATCCAGAACCTACAAAGATGGTAATAAATTAGTGACGAGATATTTCAACAAAGCATTATTTATTCGCAAATTAAAGAACAATGAAAGCGTCGAAAGAAAATGGTTGCTGTATTCGCCTTCCAAATGCTCTGTATTTTGTTTTTCATGCTGCTTATTTAACCCAACTGATGTTAATCTTTGCTCTCGGAATGGATGTAATGATTGGAAGCATATTAATCACATAATTTTAACACATGAAAATAGCCCAGCGCATAAGCAATCTATGATGACTTATCTGGCACGAAGTAAAGCGGTTGGTAGAGTAGATATAGAGTTATTATCTCAACATCAAAAGGAAGTGGATTACTGGAGAAACGTACTTAAACGGATTGTAGCTGTTGTAAAATTTTTGGCATCGAGAGGGCTTCCATTTCGCGGCGACAATGAAATCCTAGGATCTCCAAACAATGGAAATTATTTGGGTTGTGTGGAATTATTGAGTGAATTTGATCCATTTCTTGCAGATCACTTAAAAAAATTTGGGAATCCTGGAAAGGGTAACATTTCTTATTTATCAGCAAATATCTGTAATGAGTTTATTGAAGTAATGGGAAAACAGGTTCTAAAAAAAATTATAAATGAAGTTAAATCAGCAAAATATTTTTCCATAAGCGTTGACAGTACGCCCGATCTGTTTCATATTGACCAGCTAACTTTCATCATTCGATACGTAAAAGACTGTGTTCCTGTTGAAAGGTTTTTGAAATTTATACCTATTAAAGAGCATAAATCTAAGTATTTAGCGGAGACCATCTTAATTTTTTTAGAGATACATGATATTCCCATAAAAGATTGCAGAGGACAAAGCTACGACAATGCTTCAAATATTGTAACGACGCGCTCTGCGAACGTCGTCACACCGGTTTTAATTCTATTTTTGAACGAAAAGTTTCGGAACGCGGAGTGAATGACATTTTGACGTATCGCTGTCAAAAGCACCTTTCTTCCTATATTGAGGCTGGATGGTCGATATTCATGGCTTCGTAACTTAATTTCAATAAATCTCATAAAAATGAGAGTATTTTGGCCTAAAGGATAATAGTTTGTGTCTTCACAACTATCCTCTTGTGGAATTATAGTTTATTTCTGGTGAGTTGTCATTTTTTAATAAGATTCACTCTGATGGAAATCGCCACGCTCCTAATTTGAAAAATAATTGTTAAAATTCTATTGTTTCAGCTCTTAATCTGAGAATATTATGATTTCTTTTGCTATTGGCATTGTTCCAGCAAATTAAGGCGGTAAGACGCTCAAATTTATAAAAAATTAGGACCTCGTGTTCATATGGGAGTATTGTTCTAATGACATGCAATTTTATTACAGGTTTCCAAATTGGAACCGCCTTTTTCTTTTTCCTTTGGACTTTTTCTTTGGACCTTTGTCTTCGGACATCTGCATTTCTTTATGGAGGGTTTGGACTTTTCGCCTCAAACCTGGATGTACCGCATGGGCTTAAACTGAAAACTTCGCCTGCTACGAGCTTTCTCGCTGCTGTGTTTACATATACTCGCCGAGGGATGCCGTGAGCTTACTTTAATTATATTTTAAATCTAAACTTCAAAATAACCTAAAAATGCATTGGTGACATAAGATCATTTTGACCTAGCTTATAAAACTCTAATTTTAAATTTAAGGTTAGATATACATTAGGAATGTATCCTTGCAACTATTTCTAAATGCACACTGGAGTGGACAATAAAACCTTAAACCTCACAGTTTGGTTTCATTTAGCTCACCTCCGGAAGATTAAAAGTTTCCAATATCCGCTGATTATCTTAGGCATGTGTATCTCCAAGGCGCCCGAACTTTTATGGTAATGTACTTACAAACCAATTTTATTTATATTTCTTTTAAATAGGAGATTACACACTTACTTCTTTCATTGTCATATGACACATATTTTTTTATTATTACATCTGACGCTTGCGAACCAATTTTTTTTTACCTTGTAATAACATCATATATTTAATTATTACAATTGGCGCCCGAACAGGGACATGACAGTGTGCATGCATCTTTATTCCTTGTCACCTTTGCATTATTTTTTACTTTAACATGTTAAGAACAGTGTTTTCTTCATGTATTTTACTGTTACATAACTGTGTATTACAGTAAATCTTTGTTATTTTTTACTTTGCAAAACTAATCATACTACAAGTTAGTACTATTGTTTGTATCTCTCAATTACAGGTGAATGTTTCAATTTGTATAACATGGTTATTGTTATAACTGTTTTATCCTATATAGCTTTTGTTTATTACAGGTAAGATTTTCCACTTAGTAATATTATATAATTACTAGTTCTTAACCTTTATTCACATGTGTGAAAACATAGTAATATTTGAATATTTGCTGTTTACCTTAAGTAGACATAAATAATTTATTTTGTGAATCACTAATGCATTTTTATCTTTATAGGCATTTGACCTAAATAATTTTTGCAACAATAACATTCCATTCTATGAGTTTGTTGACTTTTGAGTTTGGCGTTTTGCTATCAATGCAATTAACTTCATTCATAATTTAATTAACTTTAATTAGAAACTTTAATTGATACTTTAATTAGAAACTTATAGTGTATTTAATACAACTTTTTATTAGATTTTCACATCCTTTTATAAATCAAACATGGATAAGGAAATACAGGTCCCGCCTTTGTTTGAGAATATTGTTAATGATGTTCCAGTTGGTACTTCTACTCATGAGATGCCTCATGTCATGGCTGATTTATCTGAAGTTGTTGATCCATTTTCGAATAGTCGAGGAGCTGGTGATCATAGTCTGAGAGCCGCATCTTCATTTAATATGATGAATGTTTTATTGAATGATAATTTGAGGAAAAACTTGCCTTCTGTTACTAAGTTGCCTGATTTAAAACGAAGTAAGCTTTTGTATGATGGTAAATCGTGCGTTAGGGAATTTATTACTCAGGTGGAAGAATATTTCTTGTTTAAAAATTTTAATGAATATTTTTTGGTTAGTTCATTCTCTGATCTTTTGTCAGGCACTGCGCTTAAATGGTTTCGTAGTGTTCGTATTCGTATTGCTTCTTGGCAGGATTTGAAGGCTGCGTTGTTGAAACGTTTTGATAGAGTTGAATTTGATTATCATTTGGAACATGAACTCCGTACTCGTAAACAAAAGATAACTGAGTCATTACCAGATTTTATTACAGACATAATGGATATGGCTAGCCGTTTGTCTATGCCTGTTTTTGATGCTACCCTCATAACTATTATTAAACATAACATGTTAAATATTTACACACCTTTTGTGTTTGGTAGAACTATTTCTTCTATCGACGAATTTATTAACCTCAGCAGAGAATTAGAGAATTTTGTGTCAAGAAAGAACTTGAGTGAGAATAAAAGTATTAAAAAAGAAAAATATTCTGCTCAAATTAGTGGTGTTAAATCAGATGATTTAACTTGTTTAAAATGTAAGTCCTCTGGACATTCTTATAAAAATTGCCCTACATTTCCAGGTGTAATTTGTTTTAAATGTCACAAGCTTGGCGTCACTACGAAGAATTGCGAAGTTTGTAATTCAAATACTGTTCAGTCAAAAAACGTATCAGGTCCCATCGAGCCCTAGTTTTTGATAAAACTTCTGGTGACTCGATGTTGAAAAAATTTAGCAATGCTCCGAGTGAAGCCACTTGTAAGAAAGAATTTAATGAATGGTTGGATTATTTGAAAGTTTTCTTTAATAATATCAGGGCTGCTCCTGTTTTGTTTGTTAAACATAAAGACACTAGACCTTATTTAAATTTTAATATTAATAATAAATTTTATTCAGGTTTGTTAGATAGTGGAGCTCGTAGTTGTGTACTCGGTTCTAATATTCATCAAACATTTTTGCAATTAGGTTATAAATTTAAACCTTATAAAGGTAACGCTGTTACTGCTGATGGTTCTGCACACAATGTTATTGGAACACCTAAAATTTTTGTTTGTGATAATGGAAGCCAATTTACAGCTAAGCAATTTGTAGATTTTCTAAAAAGTTATAATATTAGTAAAATATTTTATAATACTTTATATACACCTCAAAATAATCCTGTAGAGAGATATAACAAAACAGTCGAAACATGTATTTCTTGTTTTGTTAAAGATGATCATAGAACTTGGTCAAAATATTTGCCTCATGTTCAATTAGCTTTAAATAGTAGTGTGAATCTAGCTACAGATTTCACTCCTAATTTTCTCATGTTCGGTAGAGAACTTATTTTTGATGCTTCATTGCACCGTTTTAGTAATTCTTTTGATAACCTCAATCAACTTGATGTTGTTGATAGGTCTTCGTTTGCTTTTTCACTTAAATCACTTAGTGATATTTTTATAAAAGTTCAAGCTTCATTGCTTAAAGCTTATAAGCGTAATGCGCGTTATTATAATATCGGAAGGAAGGTCATTTCTTTTGAGGTGGGAGATATAGTGTGGAGGAGAAGTTTTGTGCAGTCTAATGCTCCTGCATTCTTTTCGGCTAAGTTAGCACCTAAGTTTGTTAAGTGTGAAATAATAGATAAAATTTCCTCTAATGTTTATGTTTTAAAAGACCTTAATAAAAAACTATACTGGTCGTTATCATATTAAAGACATAATTAAATATTAAAATTATTCTTGTTTTGACAATGTCTATCTTTGTCTTTGGTACTTTGTTTGAAGTATAATCCCATTGTAAGGTGATGTTTGTGAGGCTAAGGGATTTTGAAAGGAGATGTATGTTAGGAACTTCACAACAATTTATTAATTTCAATTTTAGTTTCCTTCAAAAATAACTTAGGTCATTTTAGGACTTATTTTTATGTAACTCTACTCCATATTAACAAATTGTTCCACATCAAAAGATCTTATATTTTTATTTATCTTTGTTGTATAGGATTATTTTCCTGTATATATTTTTATACACTTGTATATTTAATATTGTATATTTTGTACAAATTTAGGAATTTAGTTTCTACTCTAATATAGGAGTGAAATTTAATATTCATTTTCTACATTAAATTCACTTGACTTATTTCCACTCACTTAGGGAATGGAAAATTAAGTTTCTTGAACTTTATTTTTGTACAGTTCTGGGTTATTTTCTTAGTATTAAGATTCTCGGATTGGACGCATTTTATGCATTTTTTACACACCTTGTTATACCATTTTTTGGGAAACTTGTGTCTTACTGGACTTTACAATTTTTTGTGCTATTGTGTTTCATACACATAGTCACACCTTACGCTTTGCGCACGGGAAGCTGGTGGTGTTGAGCCGGTCGTAATTGTCGTTTTTCTCTTTTTGTACGATTGTGTTTTTATACCCATTGTTACATTTTTTATGCTTTGCGCACGGGATGTCGGTGGTGTTGTGCCGGTCGCAAATGTCATACTCTTCTTATGCGGTTGTGCTCAGAAAGTCAGTGGTGTTGTACTGGTCACAATTGTCATATTTTCTTTATATTTTGCTTGTGCTCGGAAAGTTGGTGGTGTTATGCCGATCACAATGCTTATAAATATATTATTACGACACTTTTGTTGTGATTTTGTTTTGACGTTTTGGATGTTGAAATAGGAATTTGAAGTCGGCGGCTTTTCAACCTAACCGACAGTGGGAAAACTTCATTGTTTTTACCGATTTTCTTTCAGATTCGGCAGCGTTGGTGCTTAACCGATATCTTGTTAGTTTCATATTTTTGTTTCAGGAATAGCTGGTATAGAGTCGGTGGCGTAGGAGCTCAACCGCACTTTTGTATTGATGCTAGAAGGCTGGTTAAGATCAAGGATTAGATTCGACGGCGTTGGTTGCCTAATCGATATCTGGAATGGAATTGAGTAGGGATTGTTTAATTTGTTTTATTGAAGGATTTATTTTCACTTTTGTGTTGAAATAAGATTTTACTCTTTTCTGAGTTTGGTTTCGGTTATTCCATTAAGTTGGATAGTGTCCTTTGTTTCCATTTGAAACTGGAAATTCTTTTTCAACTTAATTCTTTACTTTTCGAGTGTTTTCACATTCTTTGATTTTTAGGAATGCTTTCCCATTCTTTAATTTATAATTATTTCTGCAATACCCAATGCAAGATGCTTTCGCATTGCCTTTTTGTTTATTGAAAAATGTTGCAAGACATTTTGTCTTTTGAGGTTTTTTGGAATTTTGTTCTGGACTCTCATAATTTTCATTAGAAAAGGAAGTTTCTTTCTTTCTTTTTTCTTTTTGGGGAGGGATGTAATGTAACGACGCGCTCTGCGAACGTCGTCACACCGGTTTTAATTCTATTTTTGAACGAAAAGTTTCGGAACGCGGAGTGAATGACATTTTGACGTATCGCTGTCAAAAGCACCTTTCTTCCTATATTGAGGCTGGATGGTCGATATTCATGGCTTCGTAACTTAATTTCAATAAATCTCATAAAAATGAGAGTATTTTGGCCTAAAGGATAATAGTTTGTGTCTTCACAACTATCCTCTTGTGGAATTATAGTTTATTTCTGGTGAGTTGTCATTTTTTAATAAGATTCACTCTGATGGAAATCGCCACGCTCCTAATTTGAAAAATAATTGTTAAAATTCTATTGTTTCAGCTCTTAATCTGAGAATATTATGATTTCTTTTGCTATTGGCATTGTTCCAGCAAATTAAGGCGGTAAGACGCTCAAATTTATAAAAAATTAGGACCTCGTGTTCATATGGGAGTATTGTTCTAATGACATGCAATTTTATTACAGGTTTCCAAATTGGAACCGCCTTTTTCTTTTTCCTTTGGACTTTTTCTTTGGACCTTTGTCTTCGGACATCTGCATTTCTTTATGGAGGGTTTGGACTTTTCGCCTCAAACCTGGATGTACCGCATGGGCTTAAACTGAAAACTTCGCCTGCTACGAGCTTTCTCGCTGCTGTGTTTACATATACTCGCCGAGGGATGCCGTGAGCTTACTTTAATTATATTTTAAATCTAAACTTCAAAATAACCTAAAAATGCATTGGTGACATAAGATCATTTTGATCTAGCTTATAAAACTCTAATTTTAAATTTAAGGTTAGATATACATTAGGAATGTATCCTTGCAACTATTTCTAAATGCACACTGGAGTGGACAATAAAACCTTAAACCTCACAGTTTGGTTTCATTTAGCTCACCTCCGGAAGATTAAAAGTTTCCAATATCCGCTGATTATCTTAGGCATGTGTATCTCCAAGGCGCCCGAACTTTTATGGTAATGTACTTACAAACCAATTTTATTTATATTTCTTTTAAATAGGAGATTACACACTTACTTCTTTCATTGTCATATGACACATATTTTTTTATTATTACATCTGACGCTTGCGAACCAATTTTTTTTTACCTTGTAATAACATCATATATTTAATTATTACAATATGTCGGGAAAGTATAGTGGTCTACAAACAAGAATCAAGGAAAAATGTGAATTTGCCACCTTTATACCATGTGCAGGACATTCACTAAACTTGGTAGGTGTCCATGCTGCTGGGTGTGTACCGGAGGCATCACAGTTTTTTGAAATAGTTCAGAAAGTGTACAACTTTTTTTCGGGCTCTACCCACAGATGGAATATATTAACAGAACATTTAGGTTCAAAAAAAGTTGTTAAGAGTCTTTCACAAACCAGATGGTCAGCCCGAGCTGATGCAGTAAGTGCTTTGCATGGGGGTTATAAAAGAATATTAGAAGCTTTAGAATCACCATCGCAAACGATACTGAAAAGGCACGAGAAACAAGAGACGAAGCCCTTAGTCTGTCTAGAAAAATGGGAAATCTAGAATTTATTATACTGACGGAAATCTGGAGCACCATATTGGAAAGAATAGACAAAACAAGTAATTATCTTCAGAAAGAAACAATAACACTGGACGTTGCAACCAATTTGTTGACTTCACTTTATGATTTTATTACTAACCTCAGGGATAAATTTGATAACTTCGAATCATCTGCCAAAGAAAATAACCCAGAATCTGACTACAAAGATCTATCTCAAAGAACAAGACGTAGAAGCTCACGGCTGATTTTTTTTGATGGCTCTGCGCCATCAGTCCAATTGAATGGAAAAGAGCGATTCAACGTAGAAACCTTTCTCCCAATAATCGATACCTTGAGTGTTCATCTAAAACAGCGACAAAGTTCATATGAGACCGTCAGTCAACGTTTTAGTTTATTTTTTCACTTAAAAACTCTGAATTCCGAAGAGATACGACAATGATGCAAAGAATTTTCTCAAATCTATCACGAAGATGTAAATGAAAAAGAGTTAGAAATAGAATGTCAACATTTAAAAGAATACTTAAAAAATGTTCAGAGTGAAAATGAAGCATCTAACAGTGTACAGGAAGTATATAATCTATTAAAGCAAAACAAAATTGAAGACACATTTCCTAACGTAGAAATTGCATTGAGAATATTTTTAAGTATGATGGTAACTAACTGCAGCGGAGAACGCTCCTTCTCCAAATTGAAACGAATAAAAAATGAATTAAGAAGTACAATGCTTCAAGAGAGATTAACTAGTTTGTCGCTGATGTCCATAGAATGTGATATTCTCAATACCATAGATTTTGAAGATGTGATTAACGATTTTGCTCATCTTAAATCTAGAAGGGTACCTTTGCAATCAACATAGAATTAATCTAAGGATTTTATGTTAAGCGAGTTACTTTTGTAGATTATTTTTTATATTTCCTATTTTTTTATAGTTAGTAACTAAATAAAAATAAATTTAGAACCTTGTTTGTCTTTCTTTATCTATTGTAACTAAATAGTGTTTTCTCAAGGTCCTAGGGGCCCCATGATCCTAATGTGCCCAGGGCCTCAAATAGTTTAAAGACGGCCCTGTCTGTGGGTCGCATATAAGTGGGGGCATACATCGCCCTGCGGGTACAGTATAACAATGCATTCAGGATGCTGATTGGGCTGCCACGTAAAACGTGGCAGCCCAATCAGCATCCTGAATGTAGTGCGTCGGGGATGTTTGCGGAGGCGAGAGTCGATGGCTTCCATGCCATCATCCGCAAACGTAGTGCATCCCTCTTGCGGAGAGTACGGGCGAGTTCAAACAGTATCGTGGGCGTATTGTGCGATAGGTGGGACAGTCCGATGCTGGGGCGCTGGGTACGATTGCACGCAATGTAGACAGTGTCCTAGTATTGTGGGGGTCTCAAAGTACCAAAAATATTTGATACCTATTAATAGTATTATATTGTTAGTTACTAACACTAGTATTAAGATTATTGTTACTAACATGCTATGGACCCTGGTCCGAAATAAATGATTTTTATTTATTTATTTATAAAATACCGGGTTTTTATGGTGCGAGGTTTCATGAACGCGTTCATGGACAGGGATGCATTTAATGAAATTTTAAAGCATTTAGTATGTTAAATATTTAAATCGATTAGATATAGAAATAATTGGATCGATTCAGGAGGGATTCAAACCCGCGATCTTTCCCTTATAGGGGATGCATTTACTGTGACAATCGTGTATACACTTTCACAGAAGAGACCCTTTCCACGGTGTGTATGTAGTACGTAGCATGCGATTACACGCGTCCGTAAAATGACTGCCCGTGGAATAGCTGCTAAAGATAGAACTGACGTGAAAATAAGGCATGAATCACACACGATATCTTTGTCAATATGTATCTTGACTCCAACATGTCACAAAGTGTACTCTATTATGCGCAATACGCGTTTTTAGGGTGTCTTTTGAGCACAGTGTCGCTGCGCATTGGTGTTGCCGCGTGGTTCCTGGCAGAGTAGAATTTGGACTACCCTATCTCTTTCCATGCGGTGTCGTGCCAGGCGACTAAAAGATAGGGCTATTAAACATCAGACAGATAAATACAGTCCAGGCTCAGCCTCAGATGTAAGGCATGAGTCAATAATAGTGCCTGGAAGACGGCCTGTAAAAACTAGTACAGCGGATGCCAGACTCTGAAGTAAAAGCTTCGGATGCAACTAGGATTTATGTAACGATAACATGAAGAATTTATCAATGTATGGTTATGGTATATTATTATGTGTATTTATATTTTATTCATATATTTATGTATATATGTATGTATTAATATATATATTACCTAGTTGCCTTTCATAATGCACCTACCTTGTTATTCTCTGCACCACCTTTTGGGTTGACTAGAGAATGCCTGTGGTATAAGTCCGCCTTTGTACATTTGTGCATGAAGCTCAAATAAATAAATAAATAATGCACCGATATGAATCAGGTCTTAACTAACTTATATATTAGCTCAATATTAACGCACATGGTGGCGGTGTGGTAGGTCAAGCTGAATAAGGCTCCTGAAGGTTGCAGAGGTCTAGTTATAATGAACGTTACTTGTCAAGCTTAGGTAGGACTGTTAAGTATTATATAGGGGTTATAATGTATTAAAGTGGTATTGTACAATGTATTATTGTAATGTGACCATGTATGCCGTCACTTATTAATTTTAAATTCGCTGTTTTTTTATATAATAATATTAGCTTTGGCACTGACTTTCCTTGCGGGGTTAGAGACTGAGATGATAGTCTGCAAGTGGCAGGCTCCTTGCAGGCCTGGGGATGAGGGGTGGAGCCGCCTGTCACCCTGGCAGAAGCAGGCCGCGCCTCACGCGCATCTCCCTTTCCGGAGACAAGTTGTGGACTTTGGTCCCCACACCTGAGAAGAGGGCCAGATCGAGAGAGATGGCCCTGGGTCGGCTGGCAGACTCCTACTACTCCTTTCCATGAGAGGTTTATCTTGGCTTTGTCGAGAGTGACTGCTGTCCGTCTCCCCAACCCCGAAATAAAAACTACTCCTTGGCCACATCCGTCCATCAGTAAGTGTTTCAGCTGTGGGTGTAAAGATAAGAAAGAACATTATAAGTAAAAAAACACTTTAGTCCATAGGTGATCCCTATAATTAGCATTTTGAAATAAGAAAGAAAGAAAGAAAGAAAGAAAGAAAGAAAGAAAGAAAGAAAGAAAGAAAGAAAGAAATAAATAATGAAAGAAAGAATATGTTTATCAGTTGAGATTAATAATCTGACGATCTCTGTAGCGTAGCAGTAGAACGTTCGACTGTTACGCAGGGTGCGCCGGTTTGATTCCCGCTCGGTGCGGTATTTGTTTGCTTGAATATATATGTACTTTTCTTAAATAAAAAAATATACAACTACCGTGCTTGTCAACAGGTGACAGACAAGCACATGGCCCACCTGATGGAAAGTAGTTACCGTGTTCTATGAACGTGTGCAACACGAGGGGAGTTATACCCGTGCTACAAACCATGTAAGAACAGAGAGTTTCTGTGCCGCCAGTGCAGAACATAAAATCAGGACAAGCCACTGACAGCACAAAAACTTTCCAGTGAGCTCTGGCTACTCTACTCATCGCCGGGAACACAACAAGAGGTTATTATAGTCGCGGTATTCTGTAGGGTGGAGGTACTCCCGCAGTCAGACTGAACTTACAAGAACTTACAAAAAATATTCTACAACTTCTAGATTCCATAATACAAGTTAGTTAAGCTATGCTTACCAGGGTCTAGATAGCCTTGTGTGGAATGTTGTAGAATATTTATTTATTTACAATGCTATGTCAGGATATTAGCAAGAGTCAGGCCTCTGACGCGTGACACTTACAGTGGGGCTGGTCCATAGCTTAAAAGTCGCACAGCGGGCTATGGAGCGAGCTATGCTTGGAGTTTCTCTAAAGGATAGAATTCGGAACGAGTTTATCCGACAGAGAACTAAAGTTACCGACATAGGTCACAGGATGAGCAAGTTGAAGTGGCCGTGGGCTGGTCACGTTTGTCGAAGGACCGATGGCCGTTGGAGCAAACGAGTCCTAGAGTGGAGACCGCGAGAAGGTTAACGTAAGGTAGGACGCCCCCTAGCCAGATGGACGGACCATCTGAAAAAGCTGCCTGGGACAGACTGGATGCGGAAGGCGGAGGATCGGAGAAAATGGCGCACATTGGGAGAGGCCTATGTCCAGCAGTGGACTACGGTGGGCTAATTGATTGATCGAAGGCCTCTGCCTACCCCAATGGGGAAGACGCTTGACTTTATGTATTATTTTCGTAATTTGTAAGCCAAACAATCCAGTAATGACTTCTAACTGCGAACAGATCGCAATATCAATTAGGTTTACTCATCAAAAAACTTGGCCGAGATTCCGAAAGAAACTTGGCTAGGATCGATGGAGACGCAATCTAATTTAGGGCCTGTTCACGCTGGTGAAATATTTTCTTGGCTTGAGTGAGGAGTGGGTTTATTTTGCGGTTAGATGTTCTAAGAAAGAAAGAAAGAAAGAAATATTTATTTGGTGCAAGGTGGTCACATAGATAACAGCCAACAATATAAAAAAGTAAGAACAGAGTGGCTCAAAGATACACCAAATAGGTGTCCAGTTCAGCATGTGCCAGGTAGAAACCTGACCCTAGGTTTCAACTTGAACCTAATTTGCCAGTGACACACGGACGCTGAACCTAAGAACGTAAGTACCTAACGAAGATTAAAAAGGATGTACAAGGTAGGTTGGGCGCTTAGAACGATTGAGCGAGTACCTACGGAGCGAATGATATACCTGCCCCTCCACACAAGTGGTGATTCGTTGGCCGGCATATTGTAGAATAGAATTACAAATGTATGAGATCAGACGTATAAGACAGTTGTCAACGTATGTCATAAATGTCGAATCGCAAATTTTGATTGACAAAAAAACAAGCTCTGATTGACAGAAAATTTATTTCAAAACTGCATGTTTCCCAGCTGAGTAGAATTTGGACCACCCCATCTCATCCCATGCGGTGTCGTACAAGAGGACTAAGGGATAGAGCTGTTTAACATCAGATAGATATATACAGCCCAGACCCAGCCTCAGATGTAGGGCTTCAGTCAACAGTATTGCCCGGAAGAAGGCTTACCCTCTATCACGTGGGTCTAAATTCATTTCGTCTCTGCCTAACCCTCCGGGGATAGGGTCATGATGGTATGTATGTATGTATTTACAGAATTATCGTTTATAAAATTATTATATTTGGTTCTAATACTAAAAGTTATAGCAATGTACCTACCTGTTAATAAAAATGTTCTATGCGACGAATAGTACGTTCATAATGACGTAACAACTGTTAGTAATCATTTTACAAGAATTCCCTCTCGAAATTTATAAAAACTCCCACATCTATAAACTAAAATTAAAACATCTGACTGTGTGAAGCCTAAAATTGTAATATTTCATTGGAATGGCAAGTATTGATTTATTTAAACCTACTAATCAAAGTGACAGCCATCTGAATACGCCTTAACACTTGGCGGTGTCACCGCTCCGATGCACACTCAAGAGGAAATGAAAGCGAGAAACGGGAGATTTATGAACCGAACAGGAATAATAAGTCTTATAGTATCAGTAGGCCTACTATGAAACAACTGCAATTGCGCGTCGAAGTTTTGGGCAATTAGTTCCATGATGCCCATAGCAACTTTCTATCAACGTATCTCTCGGTATAGGCAGGGATTTCATCCCCACACATTGCAACCTGAGACCGGTACGCCCTGTGCGGTATGAAAGAAACTTCATCCCACACACACTCAAGCTGTGGTTTTCCCATGCGCCTACAATATGGGATACTTCAAAAGGGGCATTAGAAGGTTTCTTCAGGCTCGGCAGTGTGAGTCTCACACCCCTGGTGTTGCACACGTCGATAGGCCACGGTAATCACTTCCCATCAGGTGGGCCGTGTGCTTGTCTGCCACATAAGTGGTATAAAAAAACAAGTACTTAATTAGTATTTGGGTAAACTCTAGGGTTATAGCAGACATATCGACACGGGATCGTCACCGTATCGCCTTTTGGTTAGCTTAACGCTGGTTGACCTAGCTGTGATCACAACCCCGATTCTAGAGTTTATCATCAATTTAAAGTCCAAAATTTAAAAAAAAATAGTTCATTGCATATGGCATTTTTGCGCGTGTTCATTTATTAATTTTTTTTTGGCTTCCGTGTTGACATGTCTGCTGTGAATCTTACCTCAAAAAATACCAGGATTATTTATTATTTGAACCTTAATTCGGATTCAAATATATTACAAGACACTTCAGTTTGGCATAAACCCTACTAGAAGAAAACCGAAATGACTTCAAGATACCTTCAGGTCTAAACGATCCGTCTTTCGTTTAACTTCCGTGCGAGTCCGAAATTTCTGATATTTCATGGTAGTCCCCCAGGCATAGAAGCAATTAGGTTAAGAGCTGATTAAGGTTTGCTCTCGATAATTTGACCGTAGAGGAGTATTCCTTTGAATTACGTTCGTGAGGGCACTTAACAATATACGTATCTCGCTGAAGTTTTGTTTTTGACTAAATTAAAGGAAATGACAAATGTAATCTATCCTACTTTCTACTAATATTTTAATCTGAAAGATGTTCGTATGTTTGTTAGTCAATCACACTCAACTCTAATGGCTGAACGTAGATAATAGTAAACGATATGTTATTCCATGTTTAATCTATTCTTGTACCAAATTTCATCTTGTACAGTTCAGCCGTTTCAGCATGATTGAGATTATTATAACAGATGATATTCCCACTATCCCCCACTGAAGTTGGCCTTACTGAGGACTTAGAAAATGATTTAATTACAGCTCTTTGCTGATAAAAGCAAAGGAGGCGTTTTCATGTAATTTTGAGGGATTCTCCAGTTTTTTCCAGGATCTCAGAATCACATTCTGACTTTTGGAATATAGAATTATTCTTAAAGCATATCCTATCCAAAACCCCAGTAATCATAAAATTTCGTTCATAATTGGCTTCGACATCGCGTAACAAACATACAAAAAAAGTACCAATTGAATTGAGGACGTCCTCCTTTATTGAAGTCGGTTAAAACAGGCAATGATGATTTCAGATCACTAAAATAGGTTTATCAAATTTTAAGGCATTTAGTATGCTAACTATTCCTAACAATTAAGTTAGAAAAAATTGAATCGGTCGAGGCGGGAATTGAACCCGCGATCTTTCCCTTATAAGGAGAGTGCTCTAACCACTGAACCACTGAACTTCACCTGAAGCCATCCAAATTTTCCTATAATATATATAAGAAAATTGGGATGGTGTGGACACATTGCGAACTGAGACGGTGCGCACTGTGCGGTATGAAAGAATCTTCATCCCACGCACACTGGGGTTCTTCAAGAGGGGCATCAGAAGGTTTCTTCATAGTCAGCAGCGCGAGTGTAACATCCCTGATGTTGCATACGTCCATAACCACTTCCCATCAGGTGGGCCGTGTGTTTGTCTGCCACCTAAGTGGTATAAAAAAATTTATCTACCGATACTCGTACGAACTATCGGGACCAATAAATGATGTTACAATAATTTTTAATCATTGATTTATGATTACGTCGCCCAAACAATTGAATGAAATTTTAAAGCATTTAAAAGGCTTACTATTATTCAAATCATCGGCGGTGGCGCGCGCGGTACGCCTCCCCGTTTCCGGGGACGAGTTGGGGACTCTGTAGTCTCCACACCCGAGAAGAGGGCCAGATCGTGAGAGATGGCCCTGGGTCGGCCGGGGTGCGAGGGATATGCCTGTCAACCTCAACTTCGGCAACCAAAGCGACCCACAGGCGGCGTGCGTTTTAGTCGGTTCGAGTCCGACATAACCTCCTCCACCGGCTCTGGTGGGGAGGTATCCGTGGGGATTTTGCGCACGTAAAAAAAAACTGTTCAAATCAATTAAGATAGGAAAAATAATTGCAGTTCAGGCGGAGGATCGTTCGAATCACGCCTGAACCGTTTCATTTTTTCTATCGAATTAAAATAGGTTTATTTAGGCCTGTTCGCCAGTTTATGTTTAGGTCCCAATGTAATAGGTGGTACGCCTATTGCCATTAACCGAGCACTTATAAAACTGCGATAAATACACACATAACTTCGAAAAGCATCGAAAAGTCATTGGTGTGTGCCATGGTAAACCTGGGATAGAACCCGAGACCTCGTCTAAGCAGTCCATTATCCATACCACTAGGCTATCGCGGTTATACCACTGGCGAAATGTGGGTACTGGCACCACTGCCTACCCCTTCGGGGATATAGGCGTGAGTTTATATCTTTAGGTCATTATTACATGCAGTTTTGTACCCATATATCACAATAAAATTAATTTAATTGCAGTTAGTGGTCGGTACGTATTGAATAGCATTATGTAATGGCTGTTTGGCATAGCATTCTAAAGCTGCGTCAGGGATCACGCAATATATTCGTTGCTATGTGTATCGAAGTAAATTATATAGTCTTAGTTCTAGAATTTCTGCTTAGTTAGCATCTAAATAGCGCTGAATAGTAATACATTTAGAATATTACTATCCTTCCTACTCGACTATACTAGTGAGGTATCTAAGCCCGTATGGGTTTGCCTGTAATAACTTATGTATTTTTTTTATATACCACTTAGGTGGCAGGCAAGCGCACGGCCCACCTTATGGAAAGTGGTTACCGTGGTCTATAGACGTGTGTAACACCAGAGAAGCCACACTCGCGCTGCCAACCCTGTAAGCACAGAGTTTCTGTGCCGTCAGTGTAGAAGACAAAGCAGGACAAGCCTTCATCTCACTGACAGTACAAATTCTCCAGTAAGCTCTGGCTACCCTACTCACGAAGGAACACAACACGAAGTTATTATAACCGCGGTATTCTGTAGGGCGGAGGTACTTCCCCAGTCGGACTGCTCAGTTGGGCGGAAATACCGCCGTGTCCTACCTGTGTGTGTAAGACTGTTAATACTGTTTGTACTTATCCACTATCTTTTATTTTTCACCTAGCCGGTTTCGCCTCACGGGATTCTCAAAGGTTTCATTGGCCGCTATTAAGTTTTCATTCAAAATTCTACAATATTTAACAATATTCTACATGTGCAGTTTTAATGTACACTCACACCCAAGAAAAACCTATGCGGGTTTTATGGGTGCTTCTATGAGATGAACTAATGTAATAATATGGAAATATAAAAAAAAAATTTAAAAAAATACTTCATCCCACGCACCCTCAAACTGTGGAATGACCTCTCGCGAATGCTGCGGTTTTCCCAAGCAACTACAATATGGGGTTCCACAAGAGGGACATCAGAAGGTCTCTTCGTGGTTGGAAGCGCAAGTGTAACACCCCTAGTGTTATTTATACGTTTATACGTCCATAGGCGACGAAAACCACTTCCCATCAGGTGGGCCGTGTGTTTGTCTGTCACCTACGTGGTATAAAAAAAATGTGCCCCATATTTCCCTTAATTTGATATTATTTTCTAATACAATTAGCGTTAAAAAAAAACCTTATAGGAAAAATTCTATATTTTTTTCCCAAATAATGGGAAAAAACGTTGACGCTGGTATACATACTTTTCCCATTTCTTATACGTAACGGCAGTACAAATTTAGACGAGTTTACACAGAGTACATAACATGTGAACAAATCCCAATGCGGTGGGTTTATGGTGCTTAATTAATATAGGTTGTTTGGAGTCGCATTTTTATTTAAACCATAAATCTATGCTTATATTATAAACCGAAGACTTTGTTTGAACGCATTAATCTCAGGAACTACTCGAATTGAGAAATGTATTTACTGTTTGTTTATCAATTGGACGGAAATAACCGTCGTGTCGCGGATTTGTCTGAACTTCAATTTTTTCTTTGAAGTGACTGCCATCTGCCTTACTGAAGGAATGGTTCATGTGCTTGCTGCCTGAATTTTATATTCACAAACACGAAATTTTGGTAGCTGATCCCCTTTATGTTATAAACATCCAATTATCTTTTTAATCTCACTTGAACACACGACACCCAAGGGTACTATCCGACCATGGGTCATATTTTACCATACAAGGACACTTTGTAAAGGTAACAGGAAATATTTGAAAATGTCTGAAGTTTGCAATAATATTAAGTTAACAAATTCTATCGCCATTTATTTAGTAGGAGGTTAAAGTTTTGGCAACTTTTTGGAATCCATTAAAAAGTAGTTTTAATTCAATAGGAACTATTGATAAAATAATTGCGTTTCTCCGCAAATTAATAGTAGATTGATATATTTGGCAGCAAATGTATCAATGTGACGACAGATTTACCATTTTGAGTGCTAACATTTGATCAAAGAATAAAAACTTTGCTGACAAAAACTATATTTATATATCCTTTATAATTCTGCTCTGGTTTTCGATGTCTGCAATATGGGCTATTATCTCTACGGAGTGCAGACTTCAGAATAGACCGTTCAATAGCCTCAAGTACTTTCTCGCTACACCGCTAGTGCTATGAGTAGTACGTATATTTGGCACTTAAGACCAGAATATACCTTATCCCTAGACTTAAGGAATTCAGTACACTCAAAGTCACAATTAAAAAATCTATTTACACCATATAACGGAACATTAAAAACGTCAAAACCTTCATTTTTAAACTATCGCCACAGATTACATAATAGTACTACAACGGTGTGAATTCATAAATATAATGATTCGGTACTTTTCGAGATTATTAAATATTAAGTTTCATGATTTAAGCGCGAAAAGTTCCGAATCGTTATACAATAATAGTGGCACAAATTTCGTTCCGACACTCCCAGTCCGAAAAAATAAATTCATTATTTTAGCCTAGTTATATTTACCGTCCGGGGTCCGCTCACTCCTTCCCTTTTAGCCACATAAGAAAAATCTGACTGGCAGTAACTGTATTGAACTATTCCAGTCCAAGAGAAGTTCCAGACTCTCATTCATCTGCAGCGGTCCCAAACTCGGTCCCAACAGTACTATGTCCCAAAGTTAACACAAAAACGGAACATATTCCCATTCAAAGCCATTATAGGTCATCTAGTCACAAGATAAAAAAGTGATTCAGATTCAAGGACACTTCATTATCAAATAAATTATACACTAAATCACTATTGGCCTCCCATTCTTTAACGACATCACCGCAAGAGGCTCTCGTTCCAATCACAAATCACTGCCGTAATGAATTATTGGGGACTGCTCCTGATTTAGCCAGCCCATTAACCTGCCTGATAATTACGCCAGAACACTTTACTGCACAATTCGTTACCTACCTGTATTGCTCTTTAGGCTGGATTGTTATCTATGCTTAAATTATTAACTTGTGTTTAATAGCTTGTAAATAACTAATGTTAGCATCAGATGGATCTTGAGTAAAAATGTACTCAAAATAATCTAAATGTCCTGGTATTCCCCTGGTCCTGTTGACTGAATGTTCTGATGTTAGGAATATCTTTAGTTCGAACAATATTACAATTTAAATCAATAAAACAGTTTGATTTGCTCTTAATTCTCTAGTATAAAGATAATTTTCAGACTTCGTAGTCAAGATCCTTTAATATTTATTTTATCTATACTATATATAATATTATAAAGAGGAAAGATTTGTATTTTTGTATGTAACGAATAAGCTCAAAAAGTACTGGACCGATTTTAACAATCCTTTTTTCATTAGAAAGCTACATTCGTCGTGAGTAACATAGATTACTTTTTATCCCGATATTCCCATGGGATCAGGATTTACGCGGGTGAAACCGCGGCGCGGTGCTAGTCATTTGTATATAGATTACACATATTGAGAACTCACTTGTACTTTTCCACATTATTTTTAACGTTTAGACCTGACCGGTTTCGCCTAACGGCATCCTCATTCAGATCTTTTTTCCTTTTTTTTTCAATAAGTGCCAAATATCAACAGTATAAAAATATATTTATAGATTAGAGTTTGAGAAAGGACATAAACTTGGCATTTGTTAAACTAAGACAAGTATTTTATCAGTATTATTGCATTAGCAAATGTCACTTAGAGTATGGATTTCCGCACGATAAAACCTGGCCGAGGCCGGTGATTGCTAAGATGTGGGTGTTAATTCACTACTGCCTAACCCTCCGGGGATAAAGATTTTTTATTATACCACCTAAGTGGCAGACAAGCACACGGCCCACCTGATGGAAAGTAGTTACCGTGGCCTATGGACGTTTATAACACCAGAGGAGTCATAGCCACGCTGCCAACCCTGTAAGTACAGAGTTTCTGTGCCGACAGTGTAGAAGACAAAGCAGGACAAGCTTTTAGTCTTCCTACTGACAGCACAAATTCTCCAGTGATCTCTGGCTACTCTACTTACGTCTGGAAACACAACACGAAGTTATAATAGCCGCGGTATTCTGTAGGGCGGAGGTACTTCCCCAGTCGGGCTGCTCAATTGGACAGAAATACCTCCGTGTCCTACCTACTTACAAAAAGTTGGATTATATGTATGTATATATGAACTTATATATATTGTAAACGTGTCGCAAACTAATATCCTGTCGCGCAACTTTACCACACACGTATTAAGTTTATTGACATCTAGTTAGCGTCGGTTTCCTGCGCGTAATGACATTGTTGGGGCTTCTCAAACTACGACGGCATTGCGAGAAATGTTAAGAATTATTGTTATTGCTATAACTGTGATAGTTATTATAAAATTGGATATTAATTGTGTCTGTACAGTGTGCATTGGACATTTTGAAATTAATACTTGCATACATACAGTTACGACTCTTTCCCAGTGGTATAAGCAGAAACAAGTGGTATAATAAAAAGGAGGTAGGACACGGCGGTATTTCCGTCCGATTGAGCAGTCCGACTGGGGTAGTACCTCCGCCCTACAGTGGGAAGACTAAAGGCTTGTCCTGCTTTGTCTTCTACTGACGGCACAGAAACTTTGTACTTACAGGGTTGGCAGTGCGACTGTGACACCTCTGGAGTTACAGACGCCCATAGGTCACGGTAACCACTTTCCATCAGGTGGGCCGTGTGCTTGTCTGCCAACTAAGTGGTATAAAAAAAAAAAAAAAAAACAACCTTTCCCTTGCTACGATCATGGCAGGTTTTCATACACGCTCGCCAGTTTCGGGTACTCTTGACATATCCTTTCTTTAAAATGCCTTCGATCTGATTGACATACATTTGTCTACGTCGACTCCCACCGGGTAGCCCATTCACCCTCGCATCATAAATAATAGATTTATGATGCGAGGGTGAATGGGCAGTCTTCATCTAATATTTGGCCTATGTTAAATTAGGTCAAGTTTTTTAGCACTTAGGTGACAGACAAGCACACGTCCCACCTGATATTAACTGGTTAGCGTGGCCGATGGACGTGTGCAACACCAAGGGCGTCACACTCGCGCTGCCTTGTCAGTATTTTCGCGATGGACGCAAAAACTGTGGAATTATTTTTATACAGTTTGTTTTTGTATTGGTTGAGTCGAACTAGGGATATGACCTAAGTGGAGTCATTTAGATCAAATATTCAGTTATACTTTAACGTCGCTCAACGAGGTAGACGGTGTCCTTGGACATCTCCAACGCTTTCAAAACCTTGCCCTGGAGTAGCATCAGGGAGGCGCTCGTGTACCACATAGTGCCTCTTTACCTCCGCTGCATAGTCGGGGCATACCTGACGGAGACAGCCGTCATCTACCCAAGTGCAACCGGCGTCGGTCGGCGTGAGATGTCGTGCGGTGTTTCGCAGGGATCGTTTCTAGGGCCGTTCCTGTGGGACATCGTATACGACTGGATGCTTCGCGGTGACTGGAGCCACCTTTCACTCTGGCAGAAGCAAGCCGCGGAGGCGGCGCGCCTTGCGTGCCTCCCCGTTTCCGGGGGCAAGTTAGGGACTCTGCGGTCAGCACACCCGAGGGTAGGGCCAGATCGAGAGAGATGACTCTGGGTCGGTCGGGGTTCCAGGGGTATGCCTGTCAACCTCACCTTCGGCAACCAAAGGGACCCACAGGCGTCGTGCGTTTTGGTCGGTTCGAGTCCGACATAACCTCTCCCACCGGCCACGGTTTATACGTAGGGATTTTCCACACGAAAAATAAAGTTATATTTTAACGTATACATTCATTGCCTAGCAACAATCATAAAAAAGAGCTTACTGAAATTGAAAATTCAGTCGGAAAAACCATCTGTAGAATTCTTTTCCTATATAACATATTGGTGTAACTTTCTGACAGAGACGTCGAAATTTTGCCACAACAAAAAAGAAATCTGTTCCTACCCCGCGGCACCTTCAATTATTAACTCGAAAGCTCGTAAAAACTGTTTTATCTTTTTTTATATATATTTCACGAAGACGGATAATAGTTAATATGCCGTGAAAAGATCTCAAATCACTATTTTCCTATAAGCCAATGTTATTGTTGAAATATCATAAGGCTGGAATCATATAACTATTAATATTATCACAATTTTTTATTAAATTTATTTTTCTTCTTCATCCCAGCGTTAGTCCCAGTTGCACCTCCGGAGTCTGGGATCTCTGGTTTTATAAACGTCCATAGGCCACGGTAACCACTTTCCATCAGGTGGGCCGTGTGCTTGTCTGTCACCTAAGTGGTATAAAAAAAATCCACGTTTTCCAGTCTAACTGTGGGCTTGGCTCGATATTATTTGTGAAGCGACTGTCATCTGACATCCAAAACTCACTCATTGGTGATATTGAAGATTTACAGTTGGACAAGTTATTCAAGGAGATAGGAAACGACCCTGCTTTGTCTTTTTTAAACGGCACAGAAACTCTGTGCTGATATAATTGGCAGCGCGAATGTGACTACCTTTGTTTTGCACACGTGCATAAACCACGGTAACCAATTTCCATCAAGTGGGCCATGGGTTTGTCTGCCACCTAAGTGGTATAAAAAAACTACCCGTAACTACTGCCATAGATGTTTGTATGACAACCGGAACCGAACTGCCTAACGTACTCTCTGAGGCACGGATATACCCAGAACAAAGCTGATAGACATATTCATACACATATAGTTGTAACATAACATAAACTCATGATTATATCCCCGAAGGGTAGGCCGAGGTGCTAGCACCCACATATCGCAAGTCTATGTTTAGGGAGGGCACGCCGTAGTAACGGCGGTAAGACCCATCATGGGGGAGTGGCTAGAGAGGCCACACGGCAGCCTCTCGTACCGTCTGACGCAGATGATCACCGAGCACGGATGCTTCGGAAAGTATCTGCGTCGGATGCAGAAAGAGCCAACGTCCGAATGCCATCACTGCGACGCGAGCGAGGACTCAGGTCCGCACACGCTCACCGAGTGTCCGGCGTGGGAGACGCCGAGGCGGGAGCTTGTGGCGGCCCTGGGAGTGAGGGTTCTCACGCTCTCCACCTTGCTCGCGGCGATGGTTCGCTGCGCGGATGCGTGGGCGGCCGGCGCCTCCTTCTGCGAGCAAGTAATGCTCGTGAAGGAGGAGGCGGGGCGGGAGCGGCAGCGGGAGCGACGAAGGATCGCAAGACAAGCTGCCCGCGCACGAAGGCAACTCGGGCGTCGGAGGTCGATGAACGACCTCCGCCCCCCATGAGCGCCGGCCTGGGGGTGACAGGTGAAGCCGCCTGTCACCCTGGCAGAAGCAGGCCGCGGCGGTGACGCGCGTGGCGCGCCTCCCCGTTTCCGGGGACGAGTTGGGGACTCTGTAGTCCCCACACCCGAGAGGAGGGCCAGACCGTGAGAGATGGCCCTGGGTCGGCCGGGGTGCGAGGGATATGCCTGTCAACCTCACCTTCGGCAACCGAAACGACCCACAGACGGCGTGCGTTTTGGTCGGTTCGAGTCCGACATAACCTCCTTCACCGGCTCCGGTGGGGAGGTATCCGTGGGGATTTTGCGCACGTAAAAAAAAAAAAAAAAGTCTATGTTTAGGGATCGCAAGCCAAGCTGCCCGCGTACGAAGGCAACTCGGGCGTTGGAGGTCGATGAACGACCTCCGCCCCCTATGAGCGCCGGCCTGGGGGTGACAGGTGGAGCCACCTGTCACCCTGGCAGAAGCAGGCCGCGGCGGTGGCGCGCCTGGCGTGCCTCCCCGTTTCCGGGGTCGAGTTGGGGACTCTGTAGTCCCCACACCCGAGACGAGGGCCAGATCGCGAGAGATGGCCCTGGGTCGGCCGGGGTGCGAGGGATATGCCTGTCAACCTCACCTTCGGCAACCAAAACGACCCACAGGCGGCGTGCGTTTTAGTCGGTTCGAGTCCGACATAACCTCCTCCACCGGCTCCGGTGGGGAGGTATCCGTGGGGGTTTTGCGCACGTAAAAAAAAAAAAAAGAAGTCTATGTTTAGGTAACAATGTAATACCCATTATAATAACCATTAACCGGGCACTTGTAACCTGCGATAAGTACACACATGACTTCGAAATGCATCGAAAAGTCATTGGTGTGTACCATGGTAAAACTTGGGATCGAAAGATCTCATCTCAGCAGTCGATTACCCATACCACTAGGCTACCGCGGTTATCAAACCCATGAGTTGTACTCAGCGGGCATCAAACCCATGCCCTCTGCGTGGCAGTTCCGTTCACTACTGCCACGCCACAGAGACTGTTTACATTTATTATCATCATCTAAAATTTAGACTTAGGGGCTCACGATTACTACTCGTATATTCTCTTGTTTTAGCTGATTGAGGAAACGAGGAACTGCCGGCTGATTAGCCAAACTCGATAGGCAGATACACAACTTATAATGATTCAAGCAATCAATTAACCCACTGCAGTCCACAGCTGGATATAGGCCTCTCCCAATGTGCGCTATTTTATCCGATCCTCTGCCTTCCGCATCCAGACTGTCCCAGCCATCTTTTTCAGGTCGTCCGTCCATCTGGCTAGGGGGTGTCTGATCTTCTGTTTGTCGTTTACCATGATGATTATTCTCAGCTATTTTCTAGAACCCACATGACAGCGAAGGCCTCGCTCTCCTGGGACCATCTCCTGGGATCATTACCATCATCTCCTGGAATCAGTTTGTGAAATATGGGTGTTAATACACTTCTGCATATGACTTCGTAGATTTACAGGCGAGAATAATATGTATGTACGTATGTATGTATGCATGTATGTATGTATGTATATCGACTAAACGCTAATATGATTTCACCCTAAACCCTCTTTAACAATAGAAATGAGGAAAAATATCACAAATATATTTAAGTAAAATGGTTCTATCGTTACTCCATCACAAAAAGTTGGCCATATTGATGAAATTAGATTTGTTATACCTTATTTTGTTGTGGTATAGAATATATATATACTGGCTGCGTCATGGCTTATAAATATTGGTAGCATGTACAGATAGTATCAAAATAATCGGGATATTTAACATGTTGCATTGTTTCGAGTTTGCGAGATTTCGGCGCTGTTGCAAGCACCATGATCACATGAGGAACTAGTATTGGTGGTGAACAGAGAAGAAGTTTTTTAGGAATAAATATATCGATCTACCCTCTTTCGAGTTCTTTTATTACGTGTATCTGCACTACCACTGGTTTCACTCTCACTACAAACTCGAACCCGATCTCGATCACGTTCACGACACACGATGTTTACTGAATCCACTTGCGATTTTGCTTTCCTCCATCATCAGTATCAATATATCCCGATTATTTTGATACTGATGTGAGTGACCATGATAGTTTAAATACCTATAATGTACAGATAGTACCAAAAATGTCTGATCACCTTCCAATATGTGCATTTTAGGAATGAAAACTTTTGCTAACGCGTTGAGCATTTTTCATAGAGAAAATTTTGAGTGGACTAAAATCATGGAACTCATGGACTTTAAGTCGATGCCGTTAAAGTCCAAAATTAAAAGGTTTTTTTTGCAGTTTTTTTGTGAATTAAAGAGTCTAATGAACTCCTTGAATTTCATTTTGGACTCTAATCATTTAGAAATAAAGTTTAAAATTTAATGCTATATTTGCATGTCTGTGGTATGACGAAGGCCAGATCTAGTTGTACCGCGGCCATTGTTATCCTCTAAACATCTTTTGTACAGAACTTGACTAATTTTCCACCTTTACGTTTAACTTGAGACTCCATTCTTGAAATAAAAATAATTGCAAAGAGTTTTATTGCTATTTCTTATTGTGTTATTTTCATATTTGCGTTTTCAGCGCTGAAAAATACAAATTAATATTTTTTTTATACAACTTAGGTGGCAGACAAGCACACGGCCCACCTGATGGAATTTGGTTACCGTGACCTATGAACGTGTGTAACACCAGTGGAGTCACATCCGTGCTGCCGACCCTGTAAGAACTGAGATTTTCTGTGCCTTCAGTGCAGAACACAAAATCAGGACAAGCCTTTGGTCTTCCCACTGACAGCACAAAAACTCGCCAGTGAGCTCTGGCTACCTTACTCACCGCCGGGAACACAACACAAGGTTATTATAGCCGTGGTATTTTGTAGATGGATTCCCCAGTCGGCCTGCTCGTATAACTGTAATATCGTCGTGTCCTACCTACCTAAAAATATTATATTAAAACGTATTTAATGTGACAGATAACTAACACTTAATATTTAGGTTATTACACAACTTAGCAGTTACCGCTACGCATTATGCTATTCATTCAGACTTTAATACCTTTGTTTCTTCTCCTTTCATTTATCTCGTACATTAGCATGTTCATTCACATAATGATACCTCAGACACAGCTCATAATATGTTTTATCTCTGTGCATTAGGCAGACATGAGGCGACCGCAGTTTGCTCAACTTTTATTGCGGCCACATCGTAAAGCGCACTTCAATGTCTTGCGTACATGTCTTGTCTGCGGCGGTGAAGGGTTACGAGTTAATGTTTAATGTCTCGTAGGTTACGCACACGGGAGACGTATTGTCCATGAACGAAAAAGTTATGACATCTTTTTAGTCGTACATTTCTGGCGGACTGGTCGGGGCTAAATAGTCTGGTAGGTTAATCGCAGTGTTTGTGAGACTTCTCCACTTCTTATTTTAAACTATCCTGTAGTGATAGTCAGCAGGCTCCTCTGGTGTTACACACGTCCATAGGCCACGGTAATCACTTTCCATCAGGTGGGCCGTGTGTTTGTCTGCCACGTAAGTTGTATATAAAAAAAAATGAAGATTTTGTAAGTTTTAAAATTATATGTTTAAAAAATACTGTATCGTTTTCCTGAGTCAGCAAGAGACGGAGGCATCCCTCGCATGTGTGACAAGCATACTAATAATGAAAGCAGAGACGATGTCTACTTTATCGATCGAAATCACTCTGAATGTACAATTTGCTGCGATGGCCGATGATGGAGTCACTACGGCTTCATGAATAAGGGATCACGATTTTGCGATCCATTTGACAAGGGGCAGGTAGACGGCGAAAGTTATGTCAAGAGGAAAATGTTGTCAATTGATTTTTTTTTGCGATTGAATGCATACATTGCGAGATTTCTTTTATT